>JAGSMR010000075.1:420000-1105000 GCA_029286605.1 Sericinus montela | reverse complement strand
TTATAGAACAGTGAGTAATTTAATTAAAAGTGGTTTCTGTGTTGACTGTATTCTGTGGGTTAAACTTAACTTGTATGTGGCGGCTAACGAGTAAAAATGAAAACTCACGCATTTTTTAATTTTATAAAATATTTACTTACTACTACTTAATTATTTTCAGTCTTACTTAACACCATCATTGATAAATTTCCCTACATTTAATTTTGCCACTTTTATTATGACTATTAACTTTTATTTAGCTCTAATTGTGGCTTTACACCGACTCTCGAACTTGTATAAAAACCGGTATAAAACCAAAAACCTTGTAATTAACTACTAACATTAAGATTCAATCAATAATCGCAGTGTTATAGTACCGCTGCGAATTCAACTGCTCAAAATTTCACATCTAGACTAATGCCATCCAATCAATACATTTTTGTCAAACTTTTATTTTAAGTTTTTACAGTTTTTAATTTACATATATTTTCTAAGGTATACTGGGTATATTTCATTTTTGTTTAGCATTCATTCATTATAATATAATTTTGTTAAGACTATCGTTAAATTTAGCTTGCAGAAAACACATAATCAAAAATCACATAGTTTGTGCAATACGTGCAAAATTCGTGTTACTGACGCACTTCAAACACAAATATTAAAGTGAAGTTAGTAAAAAAAAAGGAAACAACTACGTAGTGATTATATATACTCTTTGATAACTATAAAAATATAACAGTTTTTTTTTCGAAATAAAATAGTGTCGTAATATTCACTATGATCAATCGTATACATTGTTAACTTTGAATCGAAACCAAAGAGTATCAAATCACTTGTCAATCACACGTAGTGATTATAAATATGTATTATTTATGGTGATTATATTCTCTTTAGTCAATCACCTGTGAGTTGTGAGTAACACTTGTATACATATAGTTCTAATAATGTTTTATTATATTTAATAACTACAGTGAACAGGAATAATTTGTATATCTGAAATGTTGCTGAGCTTAGGTAAGCTAAGCCATTTCTAATTTTTTTTCAATAACAATGGTATCAATAGCTACGTATGTATTTGTGGATCTTGAAACTTCTGGTTTGCCAGTAGAAGAGACAAATCGTACAAAAATAACTGAACTTAGTATGGTGGCAGTGAAACGGCAGCATTTATTGTTAACACGTTCGGGTGCCGCGCCAAGAGTTCAAAACAAACTCACGCTGTGTTTCAACCCATGCAGATTGGTGCAGCCGGGATGCACAAGAACTACAGGCCTTTGCAATGATCTTCTTGAAGACGAAACTAAATTTAACAAAGACGCGTTCCAGGCCATAAATTCGTTCCTCAATGTTCTTACTAAACCCGTTTGCTTAGTAGCACAAAATGGGCACAATTTCGATTATCCTATTTTAAAAAATCATTTACATAAACTGTCTGTGAACTTCTCTGATGATCTATTATGCTCGGACTGTTTGCATGCCTTCTATGATATATTGGAACAATTAAAATGTCCCATATCATGTCCAGAGCATGTCAAAAATCTAAAACAAAATGAAACCAAAGATACAGAAGCAGATCCTATTTCTACGGATCAACTACTGAAGGTTGGCGTAGCGGAAGAATTTGATAATGATAGCAAAATATCTATGCAAATGATTAATGAAACTACTCCTAAGCAGCAAAAAATAAAAAATTATATACCAAAGATGGCGGATAGAAGCAAACTTTCAAAAGTGCGCAGAAGATTTCCTTGGAGTGCAGGTCAAAAGCCAAGGGAGAGTTATAAATTGTTGAATATTTATGAAAGAGTTTTGCAGCGTCCAGGCATAGAAGCTCACCGAGCAGAAAATGACTGTATCATGGCTCTAGAAGTGTCCGTTGCATTGGGTGAGGAGTTTGTGAAGTGGGTTGATGCGAACCATTGCAGATTTGCTGATGTCAGACCTATGACTATTGGGGTTCCTCTTGGTGAATGATAATTAAAAATTTGTGAACCTTTAAAAAATATGGTATACTTCTTTGTTGCTGAAATATATTTTTTCAAAGATCCAGATATATAAAGTCACATAAAGTCTTATTATTAATAAATTATGTTACACAATGTATTTATACATTAGTAATGTATACATCATCCAAGGTAAAGTTTTACAATGATATGTATTTTTGGATTTCTTTTTATAATTTTTTTAATAATGTCATAAAAAAGAATGTATAATTTTGTAAAATATTAATGGACTTAGTTTTATATTTTTTTGTAAGTATTGATTTACTATGTTCTCATAATGATATTTTTAAATGTTTTGTATTTTATGGAAAGCTTCTATATTTTACCATAAGTAAGATAACAACAAGAAATTCAATAATAATTTTTCGTAAAATAAACTGTATATGACATTAGTCTAAGGTTGCCGTAAGAATATACCACCTTTATTATTCCTGACAGTGTTTGAAAAGGCTTCTAAGTGGAAAGACTTATAAAACAATTGGCTACTAACAGTACCTATCAGTTGCCTATTGCAGCCATAAATTCCCAAATGTAATTCAGTAGAGCGGCCACCGGCAGCAGTGTCACTTAAGGGAAGAGTGATGCAGTGAACTTTTATGGCCATTCGGTTTCATTCTGCAAAAGGAATCAATTGCATTTTTATATTTAGGTTGGATTTGACAATGTTATTATAACCTAACTTCCCATCAGATCTCATGATGATTGATATGTATATGGACTGAAGATGTATTAAATAATATGGAACCATAAATTTCATATTTGTATACTTTTTGTGTTATTTATTTAGAAAAATTATTATGCATATTATTTATATAATTTTTATTACTTTATATTAACTGTGGTGGTGCTACCATGATAAAATTTATAGTGAATGTTTTTATTAAGAGTATTGTTAAAAAAAATAACAATATGATTTCTTTACCTGTGTTTTATGTATTTTATAATTGGACAATTTTGAAATATATAACATATTTTTTTAACATAGAGTTATTTTCTTTTGAATTCACTCATAGTAGTGTCATTCTACACCCTTTTGTGTAAGTTTATTTACCGAAGCTGCATTATGCAGATTCAAAACTCCAAAAATAACCTGTATGGCTTATTTTGTCACAGGCCACAACCAACATTTTAATCAACAGAAAAAAAAGATATGTAGCATCTCTTCTCATAAGCAAGACATAATATTCCACTAAAATATTGCGTCCAAATATTGCTTAGGTACTTACAATACTTTATTCGTAAAATTTTGTGCTGTATTACTGGCGTACATTTTTTATAAAAGTATAAAAGCATAGTCACGATAGCCGATTGGTTGGGTGGTCGGAATTTCGAGTCAATAGACCCGAGTTCGATCCCCAGTTGGTAGGCTCGTACCAATGGGTTTTTCAAAAACTTATGTACGAATATCGTTGGCTTGGACATAAAGGCGGCGACGGGCTCACCACCTGTCACGTCCCGAAAATATCTTCGGTGGAAGGTGGGTCGAAGGGACTTAATTAGACTCGACCTCTGTCTACCCCTGTATTGGGAAGTGCGTGAAGATTTTTTATTTATAAAAAGCAATATGAAAAAACAACTAGTATTCTTATTACATAATATACATACATAAGCTGTTACATACATACCTGTTGTACATACATAGCTGTTACATACATACATACATACCTGTTGCACCAAGCACACCTCAGACGCTGTTGCCTATCTTCTATCTGATTATTTTAGGCTGATACCTTTAAAAATATGGTATACTTCTTTGTTGCTGAAATATATTTTTCAAAGATCCAGATATATAAAGTCACATAAAGTCTTATTATTAATAAATTATGTTACACAATGTATTTATACATTAGTAATGTATACATCATCAAGGTAAAGTTTTACAATGATATGTATTTTTGGATTTCTTTTATAATTTTTTAATAATGTCATAAAAAAATTATATACCAAAGATGGCGGATAGAAGCAAACTTTCAAAAGTGCGCAGAAGATTTCCTTGGAGTGCAGGTCAAAAGCCAAGGGAGAGTTATAAATTGTTGAATATTTATGAAAGAGTTTTGCAGCGTCCAGGCATAGAAGCTCACCGAGCAGAAAATGACTGTATCATGGCTCTAGAAGTGTCCGTTGCATTGGGTGAGGAGTTTGTGAAGTGGGTTGATGCGAACCATTGCAGATTTGCTGATGTCAGACCTATGACTATTGGGGTTCCTCTTGGTGAATGATAATTAAAATTTGTGAACCTTTAAAAATATGGTATACTTCTTTGTTGCTGAAATATATTTTTTCAAAGATCCAGATATATAAAGTCACATAAAGTCTTATTATTAATAAATTATGTTACACAATGTATTTATACATTAGTAATGTATACATCATCCAAGGTAAAGTTTTACAATGATATGTATTTTTGGATTTCTTTTTATAATTTTTTTAATAATGTCATAAAAAAGAATGTATAATTTTGTAAAATATTAATGGACTTAGTTTTATATTTTTTTGTAAGTATTGATTTACTATGTTCTCATAATGATATTTTTAAATGTTTTGTATTTTATGGAAAGCTTCTATATTTTACCATAAGTAAGATAACAACAAGAAATTCAATAATAATTTTTCGTAAAATAAACTGTATATGACATTAGTCTAAGGTTGCCGTAAGAATATACCACCTTTATTATTCCTGACAGTGTTTGAAAAGGCTTCTAAGTGGAAGATTTATAAAACAATTGGCTACTAACAGTACCTATCAGTTGCCTATTGCAGCCATAAATTCCCAAATGTAATTCAGTAGAGCGGCCACCGGCAGCAGTGTCACTTAAGGGAAGAGTGATGCAGTGAACTTTTATGGCCATTCGGTTTCATTCTGCAAAAGGAATCAATTGCATTTTTATATTTAGGTTGGATTTGACAATGTTATTATAACCTAACTTCCCATCAGATCTCATGATGATTGATATGTATATGGACTGAAGATGTATTAAATAATATGGAACCATAAATTTCATATTTGTATACTTTTTGTGTTATTTATTTAGAAAAATTATTATGCATATTATTTATATAATTTTTATTACTTTATATTAACTGTGGTGGTGCTACCATGATAAAATTTATAGTGAATGTTTTATTAAGAGTATTGTTAAAAAAATAACAATATGGATTTCTTTTATAATTTTTTAATAATGTCATAAAAGAATGTATAATTTTGTAAAATATTAATGGACTTAGTTTTATATTTTTTGTAAGTATTGATTTACTATGTTTCATAATGATATTTTTAAATGTTTTGTATTTTATGGAGTTTCTATATTTTACCATAAGTAAGATAACAACAAGAAATTCAATAATAATTTTTCGTAAAATAAACTGTATATGACATTAGTCTAAGGTTGCCGTAAGAATATACCACCTTTATTATTCCTGACAGTGTTTGAAAAGGCTTCTATGGAAAGATTTATAAAACAATTGGCTACTAACAGTACCTATCAGTTGCCTATTGCAGCCATAAATTCCCAAATGTAATTCAGTAGAGCGGCCACCGGCAGCAGTGTCACTTAAGGGAAGAGTGATGCAGTGAACTTTTATGGCCATTCGGTTTCATTCTGCAAAAGGAATCAATTGCATTTTTATATTTAGGTTGGATTTGACAATGTTATTATAACCTAACTTCCCATCAGATCTCATGATGATTGATATGTATATGGACTGAAGATGTATTAAATAATATGGAACCAAAAATTTCATATTTGTATACTTTTTGTGTTATTTATTTAGAAAAATTATTATGCATATTATTTATATAATTTTTATTACTTTATATTAACTGTGGTGGTGCTACCATGATAAAATTTATAGTGAATGTTTTATTAAGAGTATTGTTAAAAAAATAACAATATGATTTCTTTACCTGTGTTTTATGTATTTTATTTATTTATTTATTTATTTATTTATTTATTTATTTATTTATTTCTATGACACAATGTTTAAAAAATACAAATGAGCCCTAGCTCCTGAACTAGAAAAAACCTGTACATCAGTAGCTAGTCCCTTCCAAAGCAATGACACAATATATATCAACTTTACAAAGTAACTATAAAACAAACAGTTAGATATTGTTTGAACAGCTTAGAATATTTAAATCTATATGCAATAATATATTTTTATTTATTTATTTCTATGACACAATGTTTAAAAAATACAAATGAGCCCTAGCTCCTGAACTAGAAAAAACCTGTACATCAGTAGCTAGTCCCTTCCAAAGCAATGACACAATATATATCAACTTTACAAAGTAACTATAAAACAAACAGTTAGATATTGTTTGAACAGCTTAGAATATTTAAATCTATATGCAATAATATATTTTTATTTATTTATATGCAATAATATATTTTTATTTATTTATTTATAGGCAATAATATATTTTTATTTATTTATTTATTTATTTATTTTTTATTTATTTATTTCTATGACACAATGTTTAAAAAATACAAATGAGCCCTAGCTCCTGAACTAGAAAAAACCTGTACATCAGTAGCTAGTCCCTTCCAAAGCAATGACACAATATATATCAACTTTACAAAGTAACTATAAAACAAACAGTTAGATATTGTTTGAACAGCTTAGAATATTTAAATCTATATGCAATAATATATTTTTATTTATTTATTTATAGGCAATAATATAACGTTATATGTATGTGTGTGTATGTTTTCTTTCTTATAGTACGTGTTGCCATTTTTGGTAAATCAGTGTGGTTCTCTGGTGTACCTGGCGGCCGTGCGGCGAGCGCCGCTTTCCGTCGCCGTTCCGGCTTCGAATAGCCTGGCATTTGCGTTCACCGCCGTGACTGGCTCAATGGTTGGCGCCGAGGAACCTCTGGACTACGGTAATCACTTAGCCAAGTTTATAGCTGGGCGCTTCTGCTACTGCTGAGTTGGCGGCCTGGTTGAGATTCTACTGTCACAGTATAAGTAAATATTTTAGACATATTATAGACAGAGATATAGACAATTAAGTCCTTTCGACCCACCTTCAACCGAAGACTTTTTTATGGACAGCGTGACAGGTGATGAGTCCGCCGCCGTCATTATGTCAAAGCCAACGATATAAACCACGCACCATCAACATTCATACCCGAGAAATTGTAGAAAAAGGTGTTTTTCGATATGGGCTAGTTCGGGAATTGAACCCGGGGATAGCGACACCTTGAAGACCGGTGTGTTTGCAAATCGTCCACGAAGGTCGACAGCATTGTCCGTATTTTTATTGTTTCTACCTGTGTTTATACCTCTGTATACCCCTGTATTGGGAATTGAGGATATTCATTTATTTTCAAATTAAAGGTGATGAATTTTTTTAATTTATTGCCTTTATCTTGATTAATACCTAGATATCAGTTATAACATATTGATCGTCAACTTCATGATCCGCCATTTTGTTACGGACGCCAAGTCATCTCATTTCCTTTAAATGTACTCACAGTATACTGTGTTTTATATTTAAATCACGATCAATCATGAGACTTGAGTTCGATTCCTGTGAGCGAAGAAGCTTTGGTGGTTTGAGAGACATAAACTGCCTCCATAGACCTTTGACCAACATTTAGGATTCGGTTGTGAGCTTATATTACTTCCCAAAAATAGTTTATTGTTGTGCAGTATTTTTTAGTATTTACCACCCCGTCCTTTTTACACATTTTGGTTTTTCTTTACAGGTTCAATCTTGGGCATCGTGTTCATAATGATTGGGACAGCATTGTGTTGTTGGGACAAGACTTATTAAAAAATGATTCACGGAAAAAAAGTCACGATAGGTGATTGGTTCGAATTCTGATCACCGAAAAGTGATCCTTAAGTCCGTTCCACAGGTGGTAGGTTCGTACCCAATGAAATAATTCAAAAACTTAGGTACGTTTTATATCGTTGTTTTGAACCTAAAGACGCCGACGGGCTCACCACCTGTCACGTTGTCCCAAAATATACTCTACGACCCACCTTCAACCGAAGACTTTTTTATGGACAGCGTGACAGGTGATGAGTCCGCCGCCGTCATTATGTCAAAGCCAACGATATAAACCACGCACCATCAACATTCATACCCGAGAAATTGTAGAAAAAGGTGTTTTTCGATATGGGCTAGTTCGGGAATTGAACCCGGGGATAGCGACACCTTGAAGACCGGTGTGTTTGCAAATCGTCCACGAAGGTCGACAGCATTGTCCGTATTTTTATTGTTTCTACCTGTGTTTATACCTCTGTATACCCCTGTATTGGGAATTGAGGATATTCATTTATTTTCAAATTAAAGGTGATGAATTTTTTAATTTATTGCCTTTATCTTGATTAATACCTAGATATCAGTTATAACATATTGATCGTCAACTTCATGATCCGCCATTTTGTTACGGACGCCAAGTCATCTCATTTCCTTTAAATGTACTCACAGTATACTGTGTTTTATATTTAAATCACGATCAATCATGAGACTTGAGTTCGATTCCTGTGAGCGAAGAAGCTTTGGTGGTTTGAGAGACATAAACTGCCTCCATAGACCTTTGACCAACATTTAGGATTCGGTTGTGAGCTTATATTACTTCCCAAAAATAGTTTATTGTTGTGCAGTATTTTTTAGTATTTACCACCCCGTCCTTTTTACACATTTTGGTTTTTCTTTACAGGTTCAATCTTGGGCATCGTGTTCATAATGATTGGGACAGCATTGTGTTGTTGGGACAAGACTTATTAAAAAATGATTCACGGAAAAAAAGTCACGATAGGTGATTGGTTCGAATTCTGATCACCGAAAAGTGATCCTTAAGTCCGTTCCACAGGTGGTAGGTTCGTACCCAATGAAATAATTCAAAAACTTAGGTACGTTTTATATCGTTGTTTTGAACCTAAAGACGCCGACGGGCTCACCACCTGTCACGTTGTCCCAAAAATATACTCTACGACCCACCTTCTAGGGTCTTAAGGACTTAATTGTCTACACCTCTGTCTACCCGTGTATTGGGAATGGCGTGAAGATGTACTCACATTTTACAGGACATTTCGCAATATTTCTAAGTAAAAGTACAAATTTGTTATAAAAATTTTAATAAATTTGAAGAAAATGAAGATACTCTGATTTCATTTCGTTTAAGGAATTGACATTTTGTTGTTATACCCCTTACTTACCCTTTGTAACAGAAAAAAACTTAACAAAAGCGCGATTACCGCCGGCCATGAACACCCGCAATACCAGAGGCCATAGCAGATACGTTGCCGGCCTTAGAGTGACCCCCCCCCCCCAAATAGGGGTAGGGGGGTGTGTGGGTCTCTAGGTAAGTATATAAAAGTTCCAACTGTTAACAAACACGGATATACATAGGGACAACATCACATACATTGTTCTAATCCCAAAATAAGTGGGTTAGCTACTTGTGTTATGGAATAATAATAATATATAGATACATATATAGATAGGGCCAACATCACATACATTGCTCCGGTCCCAATGTAAGATGCTAAAGCACTTGAGGTATGGGAATCGGAAACAACGAAAGCTCCACAATTTAAATTCAATCAGAAAGAACGCAGGTATTACAGACTCGAGAAAATGTAGGAAAAGTGTTTTCTACATTGACCCGACTAGGAATTGAACCCGGGACTTCAAAGCTGGCGACATCATGAGACCCGGCTTTACCCCACTCGTCCACGGAGGTTGCCTTATCAAAGATTTTACAGATTTAAACAAATATAGCATCGTCTCAATACATAGTAGTCACTTCCCCATATAGAATAGATACACTTCCAATAATACACTTACAAGAATAGATTCACTTCCGAGAAATTTTAATTTATCTGCAGTTCGGCTTAGTGATGTTGATGTGCCTATTTTTAACCTGTATCATATACTTCATAACATTAAATCTGTGTTATTTGAATGTGCAGAAAAACTAAAAACAAAGTTTAGTAAAAATAAAATTTAACATCTACAAATTAATAGGTATAGAAAATATAGGCAAATTTACATTCTGTGCAAAATATAAAATAAATGTTTATGGAGTTATAAATATTTATTTAATTAAATTTTTTATTATCATTTAGAATTAGTTTCAGCTCAAAAATTAAAACGATTTATATTAATATAAATGTCAACTGTACACATGTACATCAAGGTTAATTATATATATAGCAATGATACAGTGGAAAACGAATTTTCAATAAATACTTTCATTGCTGAAAAGTTCAAATGACTAGAACTTTTGTGGACTAGAATTTAAGTACACAAACTATACATGTACAATAAATAATCTCAAAAATTAAATCAACTGTGTATAGTGCATCAATTACGACGAACTTTTTTACTTTAAGATGGCAACAGATTCGCGGTATTACAAGAAACAAAATAATAAAAACAAAATTGTAAGAAAGATCGTAAAATTAAAAATATCATTCATAAATATATAAGTACGTATTTCGTTACTTCTACTGCACGACAGTTTTAACGTTTTATATATATGACATAGATAACTTTAGCACTTTTTCACAAATTCAATAGCTGTGTATAGTCTGTGCAATGATCGCGAGACGCGGGTTTCCTCAGCGGCTAGATTATGCCTCTCCGCCAGTAGAGCGCGCGCGCGTTCCGCGTCGCGCGCCGCCGTGCGAGTGATGTGCGCGGCGTCAACGCGAAGTGCAGTGTTGCGCCTGTGTAACTCTGCTACCTCCTTTTTACGAGCTGGAATAGATAAATTATCATTTAATATTTATAGTTGCGGTTTGTGGATTGGTTTGGGTTATCTGATTTAAAATGGGGAGTCTCGTGATCAATATCGGTCTGTAGGGCTCGTAGGAATTAACTTTTAAAAATATGTATTCAATTTCATATTTCCACTGGAACCTAACTCACAAAAACGGTGGGATATCCTGTTGGTTCAGAATGTGCAGAAATGCTTACTGAACAATTTTCACTGTGACAGAGACGGCGCCCGCTTTCTAGGCGTTTCGATAAAGGAATCCAGTTACTGGCTACATGCTTTACCATCAAGTAACCTTGGTACATTACTGGATAACGGAAGTTTACGTATAGCTGTAGGAATACGATTGGGAGCATCGATTTGTCAACCATATCGATGTCCTTGTGACAGCGACGTCGACGAGTTAGGCCTCCACGGACTTTCATGCCAAAAAAGTGCCGGCAGACTATCTCGTTTGAATGAAATCACCTTGAATGAAATCATCCGAAGGGTTCTTGTTTCCATAAATATTCCATCGGTTTTAGAGCTTTGTGGAATATTTAGGGAGGATGTTAAGAGACCCGACGGCTTGACTTTAGTCCCTTGAGAGAGAGGCAAAGCTCTTGTGTGGGACGCAACTTGCGTTGATACATTAGCGGCCTCTCATATCAAGGGTACTTCGATAAGGGCGGGGCGCCATCAGAGGCAGCTGAATCGGGTAAATGGCGGAAATATGAGTCTTTGAAAGGAGACTATATATTTGTTCCATTTGCCGGTCCGTGGGGTCCCTACGCGATGCAGATTCTAAAGGAATTGTATCTGCAAATTATCGTTGCCGCTGGTGACAAGAGGGCTGGTTCTTTTCTCGCTCAACGGTTAAGTTTAGCCATTCAACGTGGAAATGCAGCCAGCGTTCTTGGTACCATGCCACGAGGAGTAGGGCTCTACGATTATAATAGTTTTTAGTTAATAAGTATTGTAAATATTAAAATAAAAGATGTATTAAAATATTCTGCATACGATTTTATTATACATACAGGTTTGGAATTTCGTTTATTATTAAAATAACTTTGATCCTAGTACATTGCTGAACATGTCTCTTCGACAATGATTGCCAAATATCATGCAACTGTATCGACTACTCTTCCCGACTAGACGAAAGATATTATGGGAAGTTTAATTGCGGGATTAATGTTACTAAAAATAATAACTATAATTTGAAAATAAATAAATAAATATCTTCACGCAATTCCCAATACAGGGGTAGGCAGAGGTCTAGTCTAGACAAATAAGTCCCTTCGACCCACCTTCCACCGAATTTATTTTCGGGACAACGTGACAAGTGGTGAGCCCGTTGCCGTCATTATGTCCAAGCCAACAATATAATTCGTACATAAGTTTGTGAAAAACCCATTGGTACGAGCCTGCCACCTGGAGAACGAACTCGTCGTTTGGGTGGTCGAAATTCCGACCACCCAAACCACTCGGCTATCGTGACTTTTTAATTTGTAGAACGTTATAAGCTTCATATCTTTGCTAGTTCAATTATCCATTCCAATTTATGTCGATATTAAAGTCCCCTCAGTAGATGATGTATATAACATATGCTACATGTTTTAAATACTGTTAAATTTGCTATTTACACTTATAAAGTTTCGACTTTTCCTAGCTGCCTTTTGAAATTTGGTATTACAAATTGTAACTTCCTAATGAGCAAATGCTTACCATTTTCGAATTCTTTGTAACTGCTTATAACAGCTTCGATTCCCGGCCAACAATTCGTTTCTTCTACCTGACAGCTAAAGTCTTGAACTCTCTCCATGCTGGTATCATTAAACATTTCATTGACACCCGCAGCTGAGTTCTGAGGCTCATCCATCGAGGTAGCTTGTGAAGACAACACCGTGGTTGGATCCTCAATGCTCTTCAATGAAATTATTTTTGATATATTCGGTATGTTAATACTAGGGTAGTTCTGTAACGGCTGGTCTAGATTTTGGTTTGGTTTCTGAATGTTCTCGCTATCAAATCCTGGATTAAGATCTCTCTTTCTCGTATCCTGACCGCTGAAGTGTTTGACACTTCTATCGGCCATTTTTGATAAACGGTTTAATTCTGAAAAGTTCTTTTCAGCCAGAACTCGGATACTGTCCCCGTCCTCACAAGTGGAGTCCAATCTCCTCTTTATGAGATTGTTGTTGTCGTTTACAGATTTTTTGATCTCCGTCAACAATTGTAGCTGATCATTCGGATCTATTTCTATTAATTCCGCTTGCAGTTTCGGTTGTTTTAGAATTTTTTCCGTTTCTACGGTGCCGTAACGACGCTTCCTTTCTTTTATCACTTCCTGCCATACCTTTTCGTAACCTGCAAAAGGAAAATAAATTCATTCATAAAACTTTTTAATCTACAACGGTAATTGCATATATAGCACCAAAATGATACCCAAATGTTTGATAAATAATAAAATAAATAAATAAATAAATAAATATCTTCACTTCACTTATTATAATTTGAAAATAAATAAATAAATATCTTCACGCAATTCCCAATACAGGGGTAGGCAGAGGTCTAGTCTAGACAAATAAGTCCCTTCGACCCACCTTCCACCGAATTTATTTTCGGGACAACGTGACAAGTGGTGAGCCCGTTGCCGTCATTATGTCCAAGCCAACAATATAATTCGTACATAAGTTTGTGAAAAACCCATTGGTACGAGCCTGCCACCTGGAGAACGAACTCGTCGTTTGGGTGGTCGAAATTCCGACCACCCAAACCACTCGGCTATCGTGACTTTTTAATTTGTAGAACGTTATAAGCTTCATATCTTTGCTAGTTCAATTATCCATTCCAATTTATGTCGATATTAAAGTCCCCTCAGTAGATGATGTATATAACATATGCTACATGTTTTAAATACTGTTAAATTTGCTATTTACACTTATAAAGTTTCGACTTTTCCTAGCTGCCTTTTGAAATTTGGTATTACAAATTGTAACTTCCTAATGAGCAAATGCTTACCATTTTCGAATTCTTTGTAACTGCTTATAACAGCTTCGATTCCCGGCCAACAATTCGTTTCTTCTACCTGACAGCTAAAGTCTTGAACTCTCTCCATGCTGGTATCATTAAACATTTCATTGACACCCGCAGCTGAGTTCTGAGGCTCATCCATCGAGGTAGCTTGTGAAGACAACACCGTGGTTGGATCCTCAATGCTCTTCAATGAAATTATTTTTGATATATTCGGTATGTTAATACTAGGGTAGTTCTGTAACGGCTGGTCTAGATTTTGGTTTGGTTTCTGAATGTTCTCGCTATCAAATCCTGGATTAAGATCTCTCTTTCTCGTATCCTGACCGCTGAAGTGTTTGACACTTCTATCGGCCATTTTTGATAAACGGTTTAATTCTGAAAAGTTCTTTTCAGCCAGAACTCGGATACTGTCCCCGTCCTCACAAGTGGAGTCCAATCTCCTCTTTATGAGATTGTTGTTGTCGTTTACAGATTTTTTGATCTCCGTCAACAATTGTAGCTGATCATTCGGATCTATTTCTATTAATTCCGCTTGCAGTTTCGGTTGTTTTAGAATTTTTTCCGTTTCTACGGTGCCGTAACGACGCTTCCTTTCTTTTATCACTTCCTGCCATACCTTTTCGTAACCTGCAAAAGGAAAATAAATTCATTCATAAAACTTTTTAATCTACAACGGTAATTGCATATATAGCACCAAAATGATACCCAAATGTTTGATAAATAAATAAATAAATAAATAAATAAATAAATAAATATCTTCACGCAATTCCCAATACAGGGTAGGCAGAGGTCTAGTCTAGACAAATAAGTCCCTTCGACCCACCTTCCACCGAATTTATTTTCGGACAACGTGACAAGTGGTGAGCCTGTTGCCGTCATTATGTCCAAGCCAACAATATTATTCGTCCATAAGTTTGTGAAAAACCCATTGGTACGAGCCTGCCACCTGGAGAACGAACTCGTCGTTTGGGTGGTCGAAATTCCGACCACCCAAACCACTCGGCTATCGTGACTTTTTAATTTGTAGAACGTTATAAGCTTCATATCTTTGCTAGTTCAATTATCCATTCCAATTTATGTCGATATTAAAGTCCCCTCAGTAGATGATGTATATAACATATGCTACATGTTTTAAATACTGTTAAATTTGCTATTTACACTTATAAAGTTTCGACTTTTCCTAGCTGCCTTTTGAAATTTGGTATTACAAATTGTAACTTCCTAATGAGCAAATGCTTACCATTTTCGAATTCTTTGTAACTGCTTATAACAGCTTCGATTCCCGGCCAACAATTCGTTTCTTCTACCTGACAGCTAAAGTCTTGAACTCTCTCCATGCTGGTATCATTAAACATTTCATTGACACCCGCAGCTGAGTTCTGAGGCTCATCCATCGAGGTAGCTTGTGAAGACAACACCGTGGTTGGATCCTCAATGCTCTTCAATGAAATTATTTTTGATATATTCGGTATGTTAATACTAGGGTAGTTCTGTAACGGCTGGTCTAGATTTTGGTTTGGTTTCTGAATGTTCTCGCTATCAAATCCTGGATTAAGATCTCTCTTTCTCGTATCCTGACCGCTGAAGTGTTTGACACTTCTATCGGCCATTTTTGATAAACGGTTTAATTCTGAAAAGTTCTTTTCAGCCAGAACTCGGATACTGTCCCCGTCCTCACAAGTGGAGTCCAATCTCCTCTTTATGAGATTGTTGTTGTCGTTTACAGATTTTTTGATCTCCGTCAACAATTGTAGCTGATCATTCGGATCTATTTCTATTAATTCCGCTTGCAGTTTCGGTTGTTTTAGAATTTTTTCCGTTTCTACGGTGCCGTAACGACGCTTCCTTTCTTTTATCACTTCCTGCCATACCTTTTCGTAACCTGCAAAAGGAAAATAAATTCATTCATAAAACTTTTTAATCTACAACGGTAATTGCATATATAGCACCAAAATGATACCCAAATGTTTGATAAATAATAAAATAAAATAAATATAATAAATATCTTCACGCAATTCCCAACATCGAACTCGGTAGACAGAGGTCAAGTCTAGACAATTAAGTCCCTTTGACCCACATTCCACCGAAGATATTTTCGGGACAACGTGACAGGTGGTGAGCCCGTTGCTGTCTTTATGTCCAAGCCAACGATGAAATTCGTACATAAGTTTTTGAAAAACTCATTGGTACTGCCACCTGGGGATCGAACTCGGGTCTCTCGACTCGAAATTCCGACCACCCAACAACTCGGCTATCGTGACTTTTGATAAATAATAAAATTAATAAAGGCAGACTTCATAAAAACGTGACGTTGTTAGATTTTCAATATTACTAGCTTCATTCGCGGGCAACGTTTTTCGTACACCGTGGAATTACTTTTCTATTCGAAGAAGCTAACTTTTATGTGTGGGTAGGCACCTGTGTTATTTTCTTTTTACTTAGTATCGCAGAGAAACATTGAGGAGAGATTTTGGGAAGTTTTCGCGAAATTCATTACGTCTATTACATTCAATTAGTAATATTATAATAAAAATTTGAAAAATAAATTAAATAAATATAAATAAATATCTTCACGCAATTCCCAATACTGGGGTAGACAGAGGTCTAGTCTAGACATTTAAGTCCCTTCGACCCACCTTCCACCGAAGATATTTTCGAGACAACGTGACAGGTGATGAGCCCGTACCCGTCTTTATGTCCAAGCCAACGATATAATTTTTACATAGGTTTTTAGAAGAAGAAGAATGATGAGAAGATGAATGATGAAAAAGAAGAATGAGAGCATTAAGAAGTATGTTAGGAGTTAAACTGAGCGACAGGATAAGGAATGGTGAAATAAGGAAACGTTGTGGTCTGAAAGAAGATGTAGTGACTAAAATTGAGAAAGGTATGCTGAGATGGTTTGGCCATGTCGAGAGAATGAATGAAGAACGATTGACGAAAAAAGCATATAAGGCGAGTGTGAATGGAAGTGTAGGAAGGGGAAGACCTAGGCGGACGTTTCAAGACCAAATCAGGGACGTCCTGAAAAAAGGCCAGGTCAAGAGTACCCTGAATCGAAGAGAATGTATGAAGGGAATAATGAAAGTGGACGAAGCGAAACAAGTATGTAAGGATCGTAGCAAGTGGAAAGAAGTGGTCTCTGCCTACCCCTACGGGAAAGAGGCGTGATGATATGTATGTATGTAGGTTTTTAGAAAAACCTATTGGTACGGCCACTTGAGGATCGAACTCGGGTCTCTTGACGCGAAATTCCGACCACCCAACCACTCGGCTATCGTGACTTGTTGATTTTGAAGAGATCCTATTTATAAAAATTGGTAGATTATATTCTTGGTAGAGTAATTAAGGGTTATTTTATAATACTATACAATGATTTGCCATCTTCGTGCAGGATAATCTGGCTTATGATAAAATTACTGCGCTATTCATCTTTAATTTTATTCATGTGATATCTGGGAAATTACTTTAACGATTTGGCTAATATGAAGATATTTTGATTTATTTAGTTCCAAGTTTATCTAGATAGAGATCACCTGGGAAAAAAATGTATGAAAAATATTAATCTATTGACAGCGAAGTTAATATGGCAGTATGATAAATATTTATATCCTATTAATTTGAACGCTTTATTTGCTATAATCACTAAAAAATATCGCTTATCTAAAGTAGATGATCTTGTTATCGACGCTAAATACTTTTTTTTATTTTTGTATCCTTGTATTACAAACCTTCTTTATATTTAGGAGTGACTTGCATTAAACTCAATTGGGAAAGGAACATTTGTTTCCGTTGATGACTCTTTTCGCTCCCGTTCGTATTTATATCTGTACTGCTCTCCGACACTGACGAATTTTGTACCGGTTTCGTGGAAGGTTGGTTATCATCATTGAAGATTCGATCCAATCTTCCAGCAGCGATGTAGGCAGCAGCTATGGAGTCTCTTTTTAATATCCTCTCCAAGCGTTCTAACTCTTTTTCTGTGAATAAAATGTCGTATCGTTTACTAAAAAGAAAATTATATCTGTTTCCTTTTATTTCAATTAAACATATAATTTAATTAATTCTAGTAAATATAAATAAATATCTTCGCTCAATTCCCATACAAGGATAGACAGACATCTAGTCTATACAATTAAGTCCCTTTGACACACCTTCCTCCGAAAATATTTCGGAATAACGTGGTGAGCCCGTCGCCGTCTTTATGTCCAAGTCAACGATATAATTCGTACATAAGTTTTTGAATAACCGATTTTTTTATAGGGAAGGGAGGCAAACGAGCAGGTGGCTCACGTGATGGTAAGTGATTACCGCCGCCCATGAACATCCGCAATACCAAAAGCGTAGCAGATGCGTTCCCGGCCTTTGAGAAAGGTATAGGCTCTTTTCTTGAAGGTCCCTAAGTCGTATCGGTCCGGAAAAACCACTGACGGCAGCACATTCCATAAAGTGCAAGTGTGTGGCAGAAAATTCCGCGAAAAACGCACTGTGGTGGAATGCCAAGCATCGAGATGGTGTTGATGGAATTTTTGACTATGCCGTAAGGTTCGATGGTGAAATTCAGTGGCTGGGATTAATCCGAACAATTCCTCAGAGCACTCCCCGTAGTAAAAGAATGCGACATAAGAATTTAAGTTTAATTTTTATTCAATACCTTTGTAAACATTTTTCGTTGCTAGATTAAAGCCAGCTAGAAAATCAATCTTTTCATTTTCCGTTTGATCAGACTCTTTTCCGTAATTTTTGATTATAGTATTATACTCGTTTAATTCGTTTTCATCGTAATCGCTGTCATCATCAGTGGTGTCGTTGTTCAGTTTGACTCTGGTGTTTGTAAATTCCTTGTAAATCTCGGCTTTCATTTTATCCGGGGTTATGATATTCTTTAAGTTATCTTGGGGTTTCTTTACATCTGTTTTCTGTGCGTCCTTCCCTTCTCTATTCGATAAATATTTCATCCTACGCAAACGTTTCTTCTTTTCATAAATATCTAAGGAGCTGACCTCTTCCATCTTCGCTATTTTAGGTCTTATATTCGTAATAACAATCTTCGGCTGTAGTTTTGAATCCATTTGATATGGACAGGCTATGAACAGTTTCTCATTAGTTTTGGCTTGATCAAACGGCTTCTGAAAATCATTTTTATTTTGCCCTGCTTTAGGATAGTCCATGTTAACAAAAGTTTGATTAATTTTATTATCAGCTTCTACGATCATCGGGACTTGATAAACTATTTGAGGGTTCATTATTACTTTCTGGCTTGTCGTTTGGAATACAATATCCGGCTTGTTTTTATTAGATAGTGTCTGTAAAACATTGTTGCTTGATTTCAGGACATGTATCTCCTTGCTGACTGCTACGCTTTGAGGTTTTGTATTCTTTAAACTTTCGGTGCTACTTTTTACAGTTATATCGTCAGTAAGCTTATTTTCGTTTATTGGGGTTTTATTTGTCTTATTGCTATCGTTGTTAGATTTATTGTTTTTAATCATCATTAAATTTGCTGGAAACTGAACATTACTTAAGTATAAAAAATTCGGTTGAAGAACTACATTTTTTGCTTCCAGTTGAGATTGTTTCTCTGTTTGTTTTCTATTCTTTAAATCTTGCTCTTGTAAAGTTCCCTGAGACTTCTCCTTCACGACAATCTTGTTACCGTAAATTTGATTTTCGGTAATCAAATTCTCAAAATCATTTTCATCGCAGTTTTCCTGATGCATTCGTTTCAATGCAACAACTTTCGATGATGTTCCATTATCATTGAGAATTTCTTCTTTACTTTTTTTACCTTGGCTGGATAGCCGTGAAGGAGCTGGCAAGTTTTTTGGATCGAAGCTGGATCTTTGCACCATTACTTGTGAATTTTGCTGTTGGATTGTGAGAAGCATTTTAGGGTTAGAGGAATTCTTATTTTGTATAAATAGAATTTGATTTTTCTGCTCGTTAAGTGTACTTTCCGGTTTATTAAGAAAATTAGGTTTATTTGCTTCTATTGGATTGAAAATTGGTCGTACAGGTGTGGCGGATACCTGAGGTGAATACATTGGTTCTTTAGATTCGCTTGAAATATCAAGCTTTAGTTGAAATTGATTGTCAGTCTTATTAATCATTTCGGCTGCGTTGATTAACGTGCTTATACTGTTAGTAGATACCATTTTTGTATCTTTAACTTCTGTATCTTTTTGAGCACTCTTTATTACCACATTACTTTGAATTTCAACCCTTGGTGTACTGTCCGTTTTTGAAATTGGAAGGGTTGGGTTAAAGTTAGGTTTTTTGGCTCCACCTTGAAAGATTTCCGGAGGGTTGCTAACACATTTCATGTCAATTTTGCTTATTGGTATACTAGTTTTTAAACTGAATCGTTCATTGGTTTTTTTCTTAACTTCCTTAGTATGCTGCGTTGGTATCGTTACTGTTGCCCCAGACCCTTGAGCAAGTGATGTTATGCTCATTTTGGATTCACAGGCTTGATTTTTATTTTCTTCGGATACAGAATTAGCTGGAATTATCGGTGGAGTGAAGTTTTCTTCAAAACCAGTTTGAGGTTTGGCTTTTTCTACAGTTTGTGGCTGTGGATCGACGGCTTTAGGTTCGACTATTTTTTCTTCTGCATTAATCGCTGGCGTTGAATCTTTATTGTTATTAACAGAAAAAGGTACGAACTCAGAACTGGTTGGTTCTGCTTGTGGTAACGCAGCTTGTGATGGTTGAACTACTCCCGGATAAGAGACGGGTTGAAAAGCGGAATAACCGGGTATTGAGTAGATGTATCCACCGTAATTTGGGTAACCTGGTTCCACTTGTTTTGTTGTTGTTACACTGGGACTGGGATTAGGTATTGAAGATGGAGAAATTTTTGGAGAATGTGGTATAGGCTTAGGCGGTATAAAAGGGGGATTATCAAGAAATGTAGTTGGTTCGTCGGTGGGTTTGAAAGGTTCAAGAGGCTTCGCTGGCGGGAGTTCTGTAGCTAAAGGCGGTCTTTCCTCTTGTTCTGGGGCTCCAACTGTTTTCTGTCTAGCTGTGAAAATAAAAAATGCCATTTAAACAAATGAAACATATAAAGTAAGTATATTGTATAATAGATGATTAAAATTCCACGACGCGACTTGGCATGTGCATTCATAATGAATTCAATGACATATTATTGAATATTTTCTATTAATATTCTATCTATTTCTTATGTATTTTCTGTCTCTCAGTATTCCTCTGTCTCTCATAACTATTGGTTTATGTTTATACAATTTAATAAGTTTTATAATCTGATAATATACATTAACTTAGAATACACGTAGAGTAAGTTTTAGCACCTTTTTACATATTAATGACTAGAAGAAGCACTAATATAACCAAACTGAGAGTTTACGCAACTATTTTTAAATTAGTAAAGGTAAAAAGTAGTAGTAGTAAGGTAAAAGGTAGTAAAAAACTATTTTTAATTACTAAAGGGAAAATATAAATATACAGCTTTAATTTAATGGGAGGAGCCACCGGCCCCTGAAAGATAGTTTTCACTAGTTCGGGGGCCAATGGATTCACAGATATTAAATGTAATTTTTTTCCGTGAAATAAATTATTATTATTATTAGTGGATTGCTACAGTGGATGCCATCATAGGTAATAAATATATTTAGTAAATTCATATTACCTAGTTCTTTTTGTAAATACCCTTTTTACCATATAAAATTTAATGGAGCAATAATATTGTGTGGGTAGATCGCTGACTTAATTTTATTGTTATTAATACTTAATTTCTACTACATCATTGTATAGTTTTTAAAACAATAAGCATAAAAATTAAAAAAAATGTGATATGGGGTATCATGCATGTAAATACTTGTAGGTTAAAAAGCACAGGAGACCTGCCATGATCTTTTAACAAACCATTCAGTTTGGTTGAAGTTCAGTTGTAGTTCCTGAAGTGAGTAGATTTTTTCAGAACAGAACTTCGAAAGTATGAATTGTTTGTGCACTTACTGTACAGACTTGTAGAGACGACGTCATACAAAACTGAAGTTTTCTCTTTAATTTTTTGACAATGTCGATTCAAGAGTTGAAATATCAGTTTAGCGGCAACCTTGAGAGGTCAATTGGACCTGGTCTGTAAACCGTTCGGTTTAATTCGGAAATTGAATCGCGTTAAGAGGTCATGGTATGTCTGGATAAAGTGACACAAGCGGTGCAATCTAAAATATCAGCATAACTTTAGCTAAATAAATAAATATAAATATCTTCACGCAATTCCCAATACAGGGGTAGACAGAGGACTTGTCTAGACAATTAAGTCCCTTCGACCCACCTTCTACCGAAGATATTTTCGGGACAACGTGACAGGTGGTGAGCCCGTCGCCGTCTTTATGTGCTAGCCAACGAAATGATTCGTGTATAAGTTTTTGAAAAACTCATTGGTACGAGCCTGCTTTTATATTATATAACTTTAAGTGGTTATTAAACATCGAAATGAATTATTTAGTTCCGAATCTGTAAATATTTTTGCGTAGATAATTATGTACTAGGCGATATTTGCGAAGATATCAGAAAGATAAGATAATTAAATACATACATAGACAGAGACAACACATCATTGCCCCGATCCCAAAGTACACTTTTTTTTTCACTTACAGACTGTTATGTAAAAATAATATCTTTATCGTGATTGTGTGCTATCGGCGAAGGCATAAACTGCTTCTTATTTTACAGTTTATGTTAAATAGACAAAAGCTTTGAAGTTGTAATTGTTTGTAATGTTAATGAAGTTTCAAAGATATAAGAAAAAGATGTAAGTGGGGTTTAATCATTCCATATACGAGACTATGACGGTCGCATCTAATATGCGGAGTGCCAAGATTTAAATCCGCAAACCAAGTGAGGCGTTTATGGTATTTCTTGTATGATCTTCTCCTATAGCAAATAGGCCTGGACCCATATAACATACATAACAACATCAACACATAACATGCCTCTGAAATTCCCACAGTGGTAGGCTAGTACTTCCACTGTAGGAATTTTAGAGGAGATTTTAGACATAGGAATCGCTCAAGGAAGGGTTTGATGTAATCGTCACGCTTGGCAACCGGATTGGCCATCGCAGTAATATTAATGTATAGTAATATAAAGTATAGTAGCCGGTAGTCTATCATCGGTCTGCTGGATTTAATTTTTCGAGAGGATTATTTCGCCATAGCTAGCCAATGACATTTTAAAGGTTTTCTCTTAGTTTGTTTCTCTCACTCCCAGAGGAAGAAGGAATCGTATAATTATCCTTATGGCTCTTGTTTTCTATGTGTATTCCATTCTATGCGAATTGCTGCGGTAGCTGCAAATGGAAAATTCGCTATACTACCCGCGCGTCACATTCAAGCACGTTTGCTCGCTAAATAAAACCTTGACAGCTGTCTGATCATCAGCTGTAGGTCACGAAAACCTCGTCAACCAGTAAAATTCTGCGGTGGTATGGCGATATCCATCTAGATGCTTCCTTTTTTAGCCTATTATTAATCCTATTTGAACTTGAATTAGTCCTCTGTTTGATAAGGGGTATCCTATATATCCGATAGAGACAGTTCGGTAATGTATGAGGACCAGAAGGGATCAAAATCTGAATTGATGATACCTCATACCTTGTCAATTCAGATTTTGGTCCCTTCCGGTCCCCCATACATCGGGTTAATTTAGAACTGTCATACGTAACGGTCTGTAAAAGTCCACTGCAGTTCGTAAGGCTTCTTCTATACGGAGGATTTGCCTATTTGATTAAATACACACAGACGTGCGTATGTTGCTCATCTCTCAGGCATAATGAAAATCAGGGTATTCCTATTAGAGCACTTTAATTCAAACTCATTCAAATACCCTATGCGCCACTGTGGCACTGTTTGTTACTACTCTGTATGTTTTACAGTATTTATTTTGATAACTAGGAATAGTAATAATTTTTCTTAGTTTGTTTCTCTCACTCCCAGAGGAAGAAGGAATCGTATAATTATCCTTATGGCTCTTGTTTTCTATGTGTATTCCATTCTATGCGAATTGCTGCGGTAGCTGCAAATGGAAAATTCGCTATACTACCCGCGCGTCACATTCAAGCACGTTTGCTCGCTAAATAAAACCTTGACAGCTGTCTGATCATCAGCTGTAGGTCACGAAAACCTCGTCAACCAGTAAAATTCTGCGGTGGTATGGCGATATCCATCTAGATGCTTCCTTTTTTAGCCTATTATTAATCCTATTTGAACTTGAATTAGTCCTCTGTTTGATAAGGGGTATCCTATATATCCGATAGAGACAGTTCGGTAATGTATGAGGACCAGAAGGGATCAAAATCTGAATTGATGATACCTCATACCTTGTCAATTCAGATTTTGGTCCCTTCCGGTCCCCATACATCGGGTTAATTTAGAACTGTCATACGTAACGGTCTGTAAAAGTCCACTGCAGTTCGTAAGGCTTCTTCTATACGGAGGATTTGCCTATTTGATTAAATACACACAGACGTGCGTATGTTGCTCATCTCTCAGGCATAATGAAAATCAGGGTATTCCTATTAGAGCACTTTAATTCAAACTCATTCAAATACCCTATGCGCCACTGTTGTTACTACTCTGTATGTTTTACAGTATTTATTTTGATAACTAGGAATAGTAATAATTTTTCTTAGTTTGTTTCTCTCACTCCCAGAGGAAGAAGGAATCGTATAATTATCCTTATGGCTCTTGTTTTCTATGTGTATTCCATTCTATGCGAATTGCTGCGGTAGCTGCAAATGGAAAATTCGCTATACTACCCGCGCGTCACATTCAAGCACGTTTGCTCGCTAAATAAAACCTTGACAGCTGTCTGATCATCAGCTGTAGGTCACGAAAACCTCGTCAACCAGTAAAATTCTGCGGTGGTATGGCGATATCCATCTAGATGCTTCCTTTTTTAGCCTATTATTAATCCTATTTGAACTTGAATTAGTCCTCTGTTTGATAAGGGGTATCCTATATATCCGATAGAGACAGTTCGGTAATGTATGAGGACCAGAAGGGATCAAAATCTGAATTGATGATACCTCATACCTTGTCAATTCAGATTTTGGTCCCTTCCGGTCCCCCATACATCGGGTTAATTTAGAACTGTCATACGTAACGGTCTGTAAAAGTCCACTGCAGTTCGTAAGGCTTCTTCTATACGGAGGATTTGCCTATTTGATTAAATACACACAGACGTGCGTATGTTGCTCATCTCTCAGGCATAATGAAAATCAGGGTATTCCTATTAGAGCACTTTAATTCAAACTCATTCAAATACCCTATGCGCCACGATGTGGCACTGTTTGTTACTACTCTGTATGTTTTACAGTATTTATTTTGATAACTAGGAATAGTAATAATTTTTTCTTAGTTTGTTTATTTTTGTTTAGTTGATTAATTTATTTTTGTTCCTGGAGTAGTACGTTTTGTTTTATTTTTTCTAGTTGCTACTCTTGGCAAACGGTTTGGCGATCGTCGTATTAGAATCCTGGCGCCTTAAACATACATACACACAGTCTGGTATTTTTTGAGATGCTTATGACGCCATCTATCGGAAGCTATTGGTATTTAAAGGACTTCTCACATAAAAAATAAATAAATATAAATATCTTCACGCAATTCCCAATACAGGGGTAGACAAAGTTCTAGTCTAGACAATTAAGTCCCCTTAACCCACCTTCCACCGAAGATACTTTCGGTGGAAGGTGGTAGGGTAGGTGGGTCTCTGTCTACCATGGGATTTGTATTGGGAGTTGCGTGATGATATTTATTTATTTCATTTTATTTATTTGTTATTTAAAAATTTTGTTCCACTTTTCGTACTTTGTGATTTACACCCATCACTTAATTCTCTCCTCAAACCTAAGATGGACCGCTAGAGAATGTCTTCAAGCATTAAGCTCGCCATTTTATAAACTTCTTATTCTTGTGAACTATAGTATTGACACAAGAGTTCGCTGAAAAATATTTTTAATTTAAATTGATAAACAAGCATTGGGTACCAATAGATGCGTGGTACTGACTCAATGGCCTACAAAAGTTCAGGTCAAAGCCTGATTCCAGTCAGCCGAGGACATAGGCCTTGATGAGGCGGATTTACCTTATTCGCCACAATTAGCAAACACTTTGATTGGAAGTTATGTGACACGTTATTCTTAAAAATATTTTTTTATGCATTATATTTTTTGTGCCCGCCGCTCACGACACTCTTGAGAAATGCAAATAAATATTCTAACGCCTTTATGGACTATAATTGAAAATGGTTTTAAGGTACAACATTCATCAATGATTAAGTTAGTATTGAGTATGGATATAACTCATTAGTAACTTTCGATTTTAGTCGCTGTCACGATCGCCACGATTGCCGTGTGGTTGGGTGATCGTAATTTGAGTCAAAAGACCCAAGTTCGTCCCCCAAGACGTAGGCTCGTAGCAGTTCTTTCAAAACTTATGAAAGATTTATATCGTTGTCGTGGACTTAAAGACACCTACCACGTTGACCCAAGAAATATCTACGATGAAAAGTGGGTCAAAAGGGCTAAATTGTCTAGACCTCTGTTTACCCCAGTATTAGGAATGGTGTGAAGATATTTCTAGCAATATCTAGCATGTGGCCACCCTTTCTAGTGCAAAGATAATGTGACTTCGGGTTTGTACCGACTAAAACTAGCATATCGGCAGAGTCACGAAAGAATACTTTAGCATACATCTGCGATCTAACCAGGTTTTTTAATGGATGAAAGTGTCAAAAGAATAATATTTACACCTGATGGTAAGTGACTACTTACACTCTTTGTGTAAGTTGATTGCCGTTGTGGCAATCAACGGTGCGTATTCCTCTGGATCGACGGTAGCTATGGGCGTACCGCAGGGCTCGATTCTCGGTCCATTTATTTTTCTCATTTATATTAATGATTTACCTTCCTTACTAGGGAATAAACACCCTATAGTATTATTTACTAATGATACCTCTATAATATTTAAAATCAAACGACATATTGTTACACTTGACGAGGAAAATGATGCTATGTCAAAAATAGTCCATTGGTTCAATGCTAATAATTTACATTTAAATAGCAATAAGACTAAATGTATAAAATTTTCAATACCTAATGTTAAACAGTTGGGTGATACCAGTGTACTAATAGATGGAGGAGAGTTGAGCTTTGTGGATACAGCTGTTTTTCGCGGAATAACACTTGATGCGAGGCTTCAATGGGGCCCCCATATATCCCAACTTGCGAGTAGGTTAAGCTCTGTAGCATATGCTGTAAGAAAAATAAAGGTCTTAACTGATGTAGAATCGGCTAGACTTGTTTATTTTAGTTACTTCCATAGCATAATGTCATATGGTATTCTGCTATGGGGTCATGCAGCTGACGTAGAAACAGTATTTGTTTTACAAAAGAGGGCCATACGAGCTGTATATTGTCTAAATTCCCGAGCAACTCTTAGAGAGAAATTTAAAGCAATTAATATTTTAACACTGGCCTCTCAATACATACATGAAAATTTAATGTATGTGCATAAGAACATTAATACTTTTAGCAAGACTTCTGATGTACATAATTTAAATACTAGGAACAAACACAAGCTTCTAACACCGGTTACTAGACTCCATAGAGTAAGTAACTATGAACCTATATATATACCTATGAACGCATAGGGCGGTGAATACGCTTCTACAACAAAGTCCCGGTAAATGTGCAAAGCCTGTCTATTAACAGGTTTAAGAAATTTATTAAAGAAAACCTTATAGGAAGGGTTATTATAATATAAATGAATATATTAATGACAGTAACCCCTGGGAATGAGGTGATCGCTCCCAATCTATTTCTAGAAAATATCACATTATATTTGTATAATGCATTATATTGTTAAAAATATTGACCAAAAAAGAGGATACCTACGGAGTTTCTTTCGCCTGTTTTTTCTCCGTTAGAGGAACCTCATTACGAAACGGTGGTAGATTAAAAATGACGATCGATACGATATCAACGAATGTATGTTCTTATTTTGATGAATACATGATTTGATTTGATGTGATTGAAATTGGAGAATGGGAAGAAGATGAGGAAAGTGGAGGAGAAAGGAATGTGGTCCACCTCCGGTGACCTCACTCTCCAGACGCTTCTACTTCACGCCGGTTTTCTCCTTGCCTTGCTGCCCAAATCCAGCCGGCTCGTTCAGTTAGCAGAAGCTGCCGTTTGAGACTAAATATTTTAATACGACCACGAACTCATCCCATTTACCCTGATGAAGGATCTCTGACAGGTCCTACACTGACTGTACGTGAGTTTAGCCGATTTATATTATTGAAATAATAATGTCCGACATGTCACGAAAGTTTTAATAATTTCATATCAAATGCTGATCTGGTTTATTCAGGGAAACTTACTTATACTCGTAATATACTTACTTATACTCGTAATATACGTTTTTACTTCCTTTTTGTCTTTCCAATCTCTGTACCCAGGAAGTTGGTAAACTAATAAAAGCCATAAATTGTATATGTAGTAGTTGTAAAGTCAGACAAAGGCCTCTCCCATAAGGATGATGTGTAATAATCGCCAAGTTAGCAAGCGGATTGGTGTTCAGACACTCCGTACGTTAAACGATGTCGCCAGTCACTGGTCGGCTTAAGAATCAAGATACCCGAGTTCGATCCCTATGGCTCGTATCGAATGGTTTTTTCAAAACTTATATACGATTTATATCAATGCTCTGTATAAAGACGACGACGGGCACATCACCTGTCACATTGTCCCAAAAATGTCATCTCTCGCGGTATTGGGAATGGCAGGAAGATTTTTTTAGTTGTCACAATTCTATTAAAGGCTTTGTCTCTAATCGCCTCTTATGGCAGCTACTGGAAGATAGACGATAACATATTTTTACACATATCCTTCTGTGGGTGTCGTAAGAGGCAACTGAAGTCTAAATCTAAATATAAGATTATGCATCGTTGCTTCACTCTACAACTCATTCTATCACTTCAGAAAGAGGGTTTAAAAACTGCGATTGGCTATATTGGTACCAAATGTCATTCATTTGGCGATTGGGTTTGCTAGAACTGTTTATGTATAAAGATAAAACTAAACGATTATTTTAAAACCATTTCAAACTCAATAAGAAACGAACAAATCTTTTAAAGTGCTAATATAAATTATAAATATCGATTGTTAACATTTTATACAACGCATATGAAACTTATGTGGACGCAACTCCGAAGAAGAATCCGCCGATAAATCCGACGGAGTAACAACTGTTCTTCTTAACGAAACGAAGAAACTTGTCTATCACCTCTTGAACGTGCCCAACGCCTTCTCTTACTTTCTCCCAGTTCACATAAATGTATCCATATTCGCAAGCGAAATGCAGCAGAATAACAGCGCCTCCTAAACCGAAAGCAGCTACTTTGCCCACTTTGGAAACGCCCACGCCCGTCACCCAACCACTGAAGGTGCCAAACAATAGGTTCCTGCTAGAAGATGTCTTGGCTATCTTATTGACTGTGATCTCAAAGATCGATGGCTCTTCTTTAGGCTTTGTTGCAAACTTTGATAATTCAGAAAGATTCAGGTCTGGTATAGGTTTAGCCATCTGGTGGCATGGTTTATCAAAAACGCATTTTAATATTGTTTCAAAAAATTATGTGTATCTGGTTTGTTGTGACAGTTGTAATAGTTAGATTGTCTATGGTAGAACTTAGGCAGAGGGAATATTTCGAATATAATTTTCGTTATTGTTCGATTGTGGTTTTGTCGCAAAGAGAATATAACCACTAAGTTATTTTATCTCTTTACGAAGTCAATGTAACAAATATGTAAAGAAATAGAGTAATAAGAAATAATTAAGTCACTACTTGATTTCTGGTTATCATCAATTTCTTTTATTGTTCCATTTGGTATATATTGACTAATGTATACGAGTACAACTATTAAAGTATTTCGAGTATACCTCAAAACCTTAAGAACACAGTGTACAACCAATCTCCGACGACCTCCGTGGACGAGTGGCAAATGTCGAGTAGAAGAGTCAATGTAGAAAAACCACTTCTTCTACATTTTCTCGGGTATGGATGTTTGTGGTGTCTTCGATGTTTTTAATTCCATAACACAAAAGCCTTAGCTGTTTACTTTAGGATCAGCAATGTATGTTATGTTGTCCCTATCTATTTATCTATGTTTGTCGTACGTATAAAATACCAATACAAATATTGCGTGTTGCCAGTGTTGAATTATGAGTTCGAGACGTGATCCTTCACTGCAGGCTGAATGAGGAAACTATTGCGCAGCGGGCTATAGAAAAAGCTATGCTTGGTGTTGCTCTTCACTATACAATCCGTATAACGAAGATATTTGCAGTAGAACCAGAATAATCCGCATAGCCGTAATGTCATAAAGCTGAAGTGACAATGGACCGGTCAAATAGAACTGTTTATCAGTCAGGAAAGAAATGTACTCTAGTGACAGCCTCGTACAAGCAAATGCACTGTAACCCATAAGATGAATCTCCGACCTGCACAATGGTACGGGGAGGCGACAGATACTGGTGGGGACAGAACCGTCCTTTGTGGCCATCTTTAGGAAATCTATGTTCGGCAGTGGACTTTTGATATACTGTAAAGCAATAGAAGTATTTCACTCCAAACGATAAGTTACCATAAAAACCTGGTTCTGGTATGCTTAATTTATGTATGCTTAATTTTGATCTAATGCAATAGTTATCCTGTGTGTCATTCGATAAAATACAGAAGATCAATTGCCTTCGTATAACTATAGAATTCTTATACCCGACTAAAAATATATAGATTGAAGAAGGGCAGCAGTACTGCCGGTGCGAGGTGTCTGATATCTGACGGCGGATTATTTAGAGGCTGATTAAATAAGGTTACATACGTACCCAACCATTCAGTAAAAGTCCACTGCAATACAAGCCTCTCCATATAAGCCACATAAGGTTTGGCAAGCGGATTGGCGATCGCATTTTTCGGAATTTTCATCTTGCCATCTACGGTAGCTATTGTAATTTTAGGGCTTTCACTTTAGTCGACTCTCCCCATAACAACACGAGTAGAAAATGGGAAGTTAGTCTGCTGAATTTTGCTCTGGATTTTCAATGGTTATCTTGCTATTTATCTGTAGCCAATGGCATTTTCAAGTTTCTTTCCTTAGTTGCCTCTTACGACATTCACGGGAAGAAAATGGGTGGTACATTCTTAGGCGGCAGTCACACTGTTAAAGTCTACTTTAATTCGAATATTACGGATCATTTGTTTCACAATCTAAAATGTGGCTCTCACGGTACAATGGGTCTCGTAGACTAGAGGCGGTATGATGACATGATTGCAGAAGTGTTAGTTGAACTAAGTAAAGTCTGCTTTGCATCTTGATGTCTGCTTCGACACGATCGTTGGTCGATGTGCAAATAATTATTTATACCTACAAGAAGTATGAAACATTTCTAGATGACCTCATCTAGAATATGTATCCGCGAGTCTTGCGAATTTCGAATAGCTAAGTATTTTATTAGCGATACTTTTCTAGTTCATGAAAAGTGTCGCTAATAAACGTAGTTCGTTGTGTTGTTTTCTTCGAAACAACGCAACGAACTACGTTATTTAGTTCGTTTCAGATCGAAAAATTAAATATCTTCACGCAATTCCCAATACAGGGGTTGACAGAGGTCTAGTCTAGACAATTAAGCCCCTTTGACCCACCTTCCTTCGAAGATATTTTCGGGTCAACGTGACGGGTGGTGAGCCCGTCGCCGTCTTTTTGTCCAAGTCAACGATATAATTCGTACATAAGAAAAACTCATTGGTACGAGCCTGCTAACTAGGGATCGAACTCTGGTCTCTTGACTCAGATTACTAAACCACACGGCTATCGTGACGTTTTAGATCGAGTTAATCGGGAACCACTTAATAATATAATAAGTTAATCTTTCTTTCTAGCAGTTTCACTTAAGTACTTAAGGACTGTTCAACTGAAGTGTTGTAACTTGTTTACAGGAGCGTTGTAGCAGTTAAGGACTAACGTGGAATACCTCTTAATATTCTCTTTTATTTTCAAGCCGGAAGGCGACCACCTACTGGCAAAACAAACGCGTAAGTCCCATACACTTCTGAGTGAAACGGTGGTACCATTGCATTAGCGGATGAGCGGTCAGTACCAATACATTTCGGGATGAATTATTGGCACCAATGCATTTCTAAGTGTGCTCTTAGCAAGAATAATTAAATACTTTTTTTGCGAAGGTGTTTGTTAGAACCCTTTAGCGAATGAGCGGTCGGTAGCAATCCATTTCTGCGCGAGGTATTAGTAAGAATCCATTTGGGAATAAGCAGTTGGTGCCAATCCATGTTTGGAAGCGCGGTTAGTAATAATCCATTTACAAATGAGTGGTTGATACCAATATATTTCTGGTTCATAAAGAATCCATTTGTGGATGAGCGGTTGATACCTATACATTTCTAGATGAGCGGTTAGTTAGAATCTATTTGTGGAAAAGCGGTAGATAGCTATACATTTCTGGATGAGTGGTGAGTTAGAATCCATTTGTGATGAGCCGTTGGTTCCTATACATTTCTGGGTGAGTGGTTATTTAAAATCCATTTGTGGATAAGCGCTTGATACCTATACATTTCTGGATGAGCGGTTAGTTAGCATCCATTTATGGATGAGCCGTTGATACCTATACGTTTCTGGGTGAGTGGTTAGTTAGAATCAATTTGTGGATAAGCGATTGATACCTATACATTTCTGGGTGAGTGGTTATTTAAAATCCATTTGTGGATAAGCGCTTGATACCTATACATTTCTGGATGAGGGGTTAATTAGAATCCATTTGTGGATGAGCCGTTTATACCTATACATTTCTGGGTGAGTGGTAAGTTAGAATCAATTTGTTGATGAGCGGTTGATAACTAAACATTTTTGGGTGAGTGGTTAGCTAGAATACATTTGGGGATGAGCGGTTGATACCTATACATTTCTGGATGAACGGTTAGTTAGAATCCATTTGTGGATGAGCCGTTGATACCTGTACATTTCTGGGTGAGTGGTTAGTTAGAATCCATTTGTGGATAAGCGGTTGAAACCTATACATTTCTGGTTGAGCGGTTAACTAGAATCCATTTGTGGATGAGGGGTCGATACCTGTACAATTCTGGGTGAGTGGTTAGTTAGAATCCATTTGTGGATAAGCGGTTGAAACCTATACATTTCTGGTTGAGCGGTTAACTAGAATCCATTTGTGGATGAGGGGTCGATACCTGTACAATTCTGGGTAAGTGGTTTGTTAGAATCCATTTGTAGATGTGCGGTTGATACGTATACATTTCTGGGTAAGCGTTAGCTATAATCCATTTTTGGATGTGCGGTGGGTACCTATACATTTCTGGGTGAGTGGTTAGTTAGAATTAATTTGCGGATGAGTGGTTGGTACCAATCCATTTCTGTGTGAGTGAAATCAACCAATATATCGGTATGTGTTTGAGTGTTAGAACAAAACCACGTAGTTAGTCAGTAAGCCATATGATTCGTAGCAACGACGATATTTTAATTTAATGTATTGAATTGTTACATCTTACATACAAGACATATATTTTAATTTAATGTATTGAATTGTTACATCTTACATACAAGACATATATTGACATCGACGGTTGAAGCTTTTTAAAGGTGACAAGGTCGCCGCTATGTTATTGGAAGAAACATGGATGATGGAAATTATTTGTGGTAAGATAAGCTCTAATTTTGTTTTTATAAAGTTTTTGTCTGCCTTGTGCACAACAGTATCTGTAACGTTTTTTTGTACGATCTTCGCAAATATCGCCAGTTTCTATATTTTATGCATCTGAAATGGCCACACAGTACATCAAAAATGCATTCTAAAACTCTACATTCAAGCTTTCGAGCGGGAGGAGGGTGAGTGTAAACAAAAAAAAACTACAGTCCTCGGGGACGTTGCAAGCGACTTGCATCGCCCCCGGAGACCAAGCATGCGCAACTTTTATAATTTCACTGAATGTATTTCTCAATAAAATCATATTTTTTTAATCTTTTCACTTGTTAGGTATTGTCCATATCATGTCTAACTATAACGTAGTATGTACACGGCGACACTTTCACTGACGCCAGCTAAATGCTTCGTACGAAAGAAAAGTATCCGTTGAAATTATCGAAACACCTATTAAAAGCTAAAATTAATAATAACTATCTAATTTAAACGTACAAAGAGGTTTTTTTTGTTGCTTATAAAAAGTTTTTTGTTTCTTCATGGATAACCCAATCGGGCGCTCGGGTCGCCCCGGGCGGGAAATACTGCAGGGGAATTTAAGTCTTATCACAAATGCAGTACGAGACGCTGTTGCAAAGCTGATTGCACGCGGGAGCCTCAATTAATAAAGCCTACTTAATTTATACATTCGACACCAAGCGCCCGACTTTACATTCAAGTACAATTAGTCTTCCGAGTGAAACGGCCATATTTCGAAACGGTTCGTTGCGCGTCCCTTTCACACGCGGCTCTTTTGACAGCTGTCACTGACTGACAAGTGACAGCTGTCAACAAGTGCCACGGGATCGTGCAGACAGCGAAACAGTACAGACCAGTGAAATAAATACATACAAACATCGTTAAACAGAAGAATCTCGGAATAGGAATAACTATCACGCCGACATCAATACATTGCTTATTAGACAATTCAATAATATTACATGTATTGCACAATTCTCTTCTAAATGTGTCAACAGCTCTGACATAACCATATTACATGTTCACTTATCCATATAAGGAGACCAAATTTACAAATAGCAACATTTGTGTCAAAACGACAATCGATAGCTACCTCGTACAAAAAATGTGCAATGTGACACCTGTCAAAATTAAAAAAAAATACAACAAATTAATCCAGAGCGTTGACAACGTAATGACTAAATTGATTTAAATAATACATCAATGCATAGCCTAATCAAATACAAAAATGCTACCTAAGTACTAGGCAGAGGGTGTGGTATCAAAATATACCAATTCCACTCGAAAGCGTCGCACGCCCGACGCGCTCGAGACATTCCTACGTGTAGGAAAACCGGTGCGACGGACAGACACATACACTAACACCTACTTGTATTTAAATACCGCACGACTATCCACACGCCTGCGCTCGGCGGACACCCCACACTTAAATTATTACAAAATAAATTCGCCCATTTCAACAGAAGCCCCGCGGCACATACATTTGTGTGGTTACAGATTATATTCAATTTAAAAAAATTAACGGACGTTTTTAATTTTATTATCAAAGATACACAGACAACGCAACTTATTCTAGAGACAGTCGGACAGGTAGCTGCCACTTGTATAGTAAAATTACACAGCGTAGGAACTCTATTGCTTCTATTGCACATCTACTTGACACAGCCAGCTTCCGCAGTCCGAGAGAGACAGAGAATACACAATCAGAATATTTTACAATTATTTCCATTACATTCACATACCAAGATGAATTTTGTTTTTCATATTTCTATAATTATAAATTAGGCACAAGATTAATCATATTATTTTTACAAATAGTATCAGGTGAAATGCAAGGTTGTCACATATATCAAAATAACAATTTTATAGTGTAATTTGATTCGTTTATATCTTTTTGGATGATTTCGCTATGTTGTTGCTTTATGTCCTTAATTCTTTCCAGCAGTGAAGGTCGTTTGTTAAAAATAGATAGGAATTGCAGGAATGCTATACGTAGATAAATAAATTGTTGAATATCCACTGATTAGTCAATAAATTCAGTATAATAACAACGATGTGGGAACGAGCCATGGGCGGATATTAATTTAGTGAATGGATACAGATTATATACACTGAAGACAATGGATCAGTGGCTCCTTGGCTCTGTTAGGTTTATCTAAGTATACTAGTAGGTTATATCTAGAGAGGTGGGGGTACATTAACGTAATCCGGCTCAAAAAGGACCAGATTTGAAATAATCAAATTGCACAGAAATTAGCTCATTCAGATATTTCTTTGCATTGGTAAATATATCGAACATTTGGAAGTGTCTCTAGGAGGGTGGTGTGTGTGGTGGCGGGGTGGGAGGGGTGCGTCAGCGCACTGCGGGCGGGCGGGGGCGGGGGTGGGGCGCGGCGGGCGGTCACGCGGCCGCGTCGCTCTCACCGCGCTCGGGCTCGGGCTCGGGCTGCGGCTCGGGCTCGGCGCGCGGCGCGTACTCGTAGGAGCGGTAGGGGCGGTAGAGCAGCGGCGCGCGCGCGGCGTACGCGTGCGCGTGCGCGTGCGCGCCGTGCGCCGGGTGCGCGGCGAGCGCGTGCGCGTGCGCGTGCGCGTGCGCGTGCGGCGCCAGCGCGGCGCCCAGCGAGCGCGGCTCGTCGCGCCGGCTCTCCTTGTCGCGCGCGAGCCTCTCGCGCTGCTCCTTATCCCTCTGCTCCCTCTCCCTGCGGAGCGCCAATATCAATATCTTAGTAGCGACCGCCTAGTCATTGTCAGATTGTATGATCTAAGCAAACTAAGACATACATGACGTCTTCGAAAATAAACTAAAATAAAAATTAAACATTTTAATCATTGCTATCAATAAAATATTATTCAACACTTGCAAAGTAAAATCAAAATATGATAAAAATGCAAAAAGCATGGAGTACCTCAAGGTTCATATTAAAGACCTCTGTATATCCATCTTGATACGATCAGCAAAGGGCGAATTAAGTTACATACAAAAGCATGGAGTACCTCAGGGCTCATACTTACGACCTCTGTATAATCACCTTTATACGAAGAGCAAAGGGTCAACTAAAACAAAATGAATCAAATTTTACGCTTTACCTCTCTCTTTCTCTCTCCCGCTCCCTCTCCCGCTGCAGCGCCAGTTCCTTGTCGCGCTCGTCGGCCTGGTGCGCCTGGTGCGCTTGGTGTGCCTGGTGTGCTTGGTGCGCCTGGTGCGCCTGGTGCGTGGCGTGCGCCGCGTGCGCCACGTGCGCCGCGTGCGCCGCGTGCGGCGCGTGCGGCACCAGCGGCAGCGGCGGCGCCAGCGGCGGGTACAGCCCGTACGGGGGCAGCCAGCCCACGCCCACCCCCACGCCGCTGCGGAACATTCTTTCTAAATACATTTGCTCCTCGGCTGCTAACCTGCAAATCAAATCGGTCAATCTTACACTTTTAGTTACAATACACAGATTAGACACTGTTATGGTAATCAAGAATATGAATATTACTTCATTGGAGAATCTGTTGGCAGTAGCAATGTTCATCTTATAAGGTTTTAAGTGTAAAAGTGAATTTGTATGCAACAATTAAATTGTCAAATAAAATATCAATAAAATTTTGAAATAGTTAATCAACAGACGTTGCAACACTTAAAAATCATAAAATACATCATGAAGAACGACACGAAGATGGAAAGAGAGCATGACATGACAAATTTCTAAGAAAGGTAAGAATCCAAGCTGTTATTAACTATCGCAGAGAATTTGAAAATAATTTATCATTAGCACCATAGGCAAATACTTTGACTTTTATATTGTTTTTTTTTTTAAAATATAATTTAATTTAATTTTACTATCAGAAGTGCAATACAGTAAAAGCGGAGTGTCACTGAAATGGTGTGTCTAGATTCTGCACAATCAGATTTAAACAATGTTTTATTATTAAATTTTCCTGGGAAATAGAGTTCAATGTAGTTTTTTGTTAAAGTTTTAAATTACTCGTCTTCCTTGAGATCATAATTTCCTTTTTCTACATCGATGATCTTTAAATATTCACATAACTATTATATATGTTTTCTATTTTGTGCGTGTTAGTGCGTCATGTAATTGAATGAGATCGGATTTTTTAAGGTCTAGATAATTGAGTGAAACTATTGGGAGAGTATCCTGTAATCTGTTTACATTAGACCATCGCCTTACCTGTATTGTAACGCCGCACTAGAATACAGGCTGGGGTGGGCATAAGGTGAATATGCGGTGGGTTCGAGAAGGGGAAACGATGTTGCCGCTGGATGCGTAAGTCTGCAGGAAAAATTATTCAAAATTATGCCCATAATGAAATTGAATAACTATTCATTTATTTATCAAAATGAAACCATATACTTTATTAGTGTTCATAATGATGTAACTTATAGCAAACAAACAACTCTGACGATTAAAATTGTGGAAGAATTTCCAAAAAAGTGTAAAGCCTTTTCAGTATCGCAGCTTAACTAATATTAAAAGCTAGAATATCTACTGGAACTGCTCTAATCAACATCATTGAACAACATAATAACATGGGCAGTGCAAAATGTTATTTATGTAATCGGTTAAGTAATTTCAACAACGAGGTAGGAGATTTATGAAAATAAATATATTTTCCTAACGTTGATGTCAGTCAGTGACTGTCGGTATTTCTATTTTATAAGTAGGAAAATTCTCTGTAGAACTCCTGCATTTGTAAACGGTTTTACTTTCTGTCGGTTTCATTAGAGTCGATAAGTCTTAAAGTTATAAGTTTCACAAAAGCAATAAGGCCTACTGCTACGCAAAACAGGTGACAGCAGACCAAATTATTAAGTTGAAAAATTTCCATGCTGCCGTTACCAGTCATATCGTATATTTGAATAAATAAAATAAAGCAATGGTTGGGACTTTTCTTCAGTTACAATGAAAGATTGTAGAATGCAAGTGCGGTAAACTAGGTCCTAATTACAAAATGTATAGAACAAGTCAACATAGGCTTAATGCATACTTGAAATTCAGTTACAGAGTTTTCTTCGTCTCGGTCTTACATTACCTGCCTTTCGTTATCTCTGTCATAAATGTAAAATTACTGAAATGGAATCACAGAAAGCCTTAAATAGAATTAAATGTACGTCACCTGTCATCGGGCCGGTAAGGTTGGAATCCGCTGGCGGGCAGGTGATGCGGCGAGGCGCGTTTTGAAGGCGCTGGCGGTTTCTCCTTCGCCTCGCGGTCGACCGTCACCGTCCCTAAACACTCGCGATTCAGATGCCGGTTCGCGAAGATTGACAACGGCGGAGCTAGAAATTGGCATTGCTCTTGCAATAAAAGCGATGATTCCGCTTTTGTAAACCTTTTCTTGTACACATTAGGTCAGATACAGTGCCATAATTTCTAGGTCCTCTGATGTCAATCGATTCAAACATTCTACTCTCGTTTTGAAAATAAGACTACAAACACATTAAACAAATTAATATAGTTTAAGTATACTGAATATTTAAGTTTAAGAAAACTAAAGCTAATTTTAACTGCAGTAAATGATTATAATGTCTTTTAAAATAATGCCTTGACTCACGACTTGTTGCTACAATTTAAAGTCTATAATATTTTGAAATATGTAACAGACACAATTTACAGTTCGAAAAAAGGATCATGAAGTCATAAGCAGTATGCAAGCGTACAAACGTTAAATAATAATTGTTGAACTTTATACAATATGAGACCGTAATCTTAAATGAAACAATATAAATAATAAGTAATACAAACTAGCGCTATTTGTTTCGAATGAAATTTTGTCAAGACATCTGAAACGAATTTTTAAATTCTAAATTATCATAAAATTTGTTAGATATAAAAAAAAACGTACAATGCAATGAAAAATTAATTGGCAAGAGTGATTATTGGCTAACTACATTGCAAATTTCGTTTTCACTCTGGACAATTATTACAATATTTTTATAACAAATATTAAAATTATAACTTGTGACCATTATCTTAGTATGTCTGCAGATTTAGTTAGGACGTATTTTAAAATCCTAATATTACCGTATGATAAGGAAATGGACGTTCAAACCCAACAAGTGGCCTTTGGCTTTGGAAAGCTTTGTAACTCTACTCAAATAATCAAAATAATCTTGGCTCGAGTAACAATGAACAACGAGTAACTATAATATATTACAGAAGAAATGTATTCGAATTAAAAAAATGGACTGTAACGAAAAGTGATTTACATTATTAAGGACCATATTCATTTGCCTACGCCAACACCGAATTGTCTTAAATGCGTGGAATAAAAAAAAGGTATACCAGAGGGCATAAAGTAATACCTTGAGGTAACCATTCTATATTTAAGATTTTTGAGCACAAAAAGTAAATATTTACTTCCTCAAAATGTTTATTAAAATGTAAATAGAAAATAGGTTTTGTGGATTTCTATTTATATCACAATATTTTATGATAAGCGGGTAGTTTTATATCAAAATATTCATCAAAAGCTTTTAATAGAAATAATTTAAAAATTTGCATGTTAAATATCAATTTCTCATCTGAATCTCAATTAATTTTTATGAAATTAAACATATAACACCATTTTATGACATATTTGATTGGCATTCAGGCAGAATAATATGCGCTTACAAAAATCTTGCGTTTCAGGTAGAAATTGAACCATAACTATATTTTAGAGCCATGTTATTAGTCAACTCAGTTCTCCGTCACTCGGCCAAGAGTGTGAAGGGGAATGTGCAGCGTTTGATCACTCACCGTCCTTGGTGTCGGGGCCAGCATTCTTCGCCAGGGTACGGAGCGCCGCCGCGAACGGACCGCCCTTGTTCGGGGCGAGGTCCGTTCGCTTCGCTATTTTATTTGCGCTCACACCTGGAAAGAAGAAATCAGGGAATTACTTCAATGCTAATATATCTTTCTATATATCATATCATATCACATCGTAATACTCCGCGTTCGTATAACTCATTTTTCTTATGTATGATACGCCCGCACGTCTCAAAATTCCCGTAGAAACTAATAGGAAGGGCAAATACATCAAATGAATAGCGCCAAATAGCGGTTTTTTTCAAACATTTCTTTCAAAAACCGCCAAGTAGGTACTCAGGTTGCATTCATTCAACATTCATGGGAAGATTTTATTCATTGGTCGATCAATTTTCGTGCGAAAATTATTGAATCTGGATTGGTTGGAACGTACTAGGAGCACAGATAAGGTGACTAGAAGTTGTGTTGGAGAAGGGTCATTGCCTTTGTCAGCTGACTAATATGTTTAATAGGGTTGACACCAACGAGTTTAATGTAAATTCTTAAAGTCCTCATATCTCCCACGGAAATCAAGCTACGAGATTCTTAATATTTTTTAGTGTATACACGTATGGGTCCTAATCCCGGCGTGCAGGTATTTATACGACTTTTTATAACACCTTGTATATAGCAAACTTTAAAGCCTTATGTTGAATACACGAATATAATGAACTCATGTTCTACTTTATTGCTTTTTTATGTTCTTATTATTCCATGATTATTTATTTTATTGTACTAATACTATAAATACGAAAGACACGTTTGTTTATTACGTTTTTATGACGAAACTGAGTCTCTCATTATTAAATTTGGTCAGAACGATCCTTTTGATTTTGAAAAGATTTTGTGCGATAAAGGGTGCCTACGCGGGTCAAACTGCGTGGAACTGCTTAAATATAAAACGTGCGTAATATTATGCGTAACTGCGTAAATATTAATAAAAATAAACATTAATAAAGCTTTATAACATTTTTTATGAAACCCTGTGTAGGTCCTTTCACATTGTTAGGATATAAGTGACAATATATTCAAGTTACAAGACAAGTAGTAGTCCTACGTGAGAAATGTAGAAATTCATCAAAGTTTTACAAACTCTGTAAATAACGTCACACATAATTACGGTTTACAATCTACAGAGGGAGAGCAAGCTGTAATGCAAAACAAACAAGGTGACGACAGTGTCAACAGTGCTGCGTTCACCGCAGGAAATGACGTCGAAAATTAATTAAATATAGATAGGGAGGCATCTTCTATGCCCGTGCTGCAATTATGATATATGTATGTTAGGATTAGAAAAACGTTACAAAAACTTTAATAAAGCGGGCTCGTATAATTTGGAATTTAACTACCTTAAGAGCCAAGCCACGATAGCCGATTGGTTAGGTATTCATAATTCACGTCAAGAGGTCAATCCCCAGGTGGTACTAATGGTTTTTCAAAAACTTATATACGATTTATATGGCTGTATTTACATGACATAAAGAGAGTAGAGGCTTGGACATAGAGAGAGTGATGGGCTTAACACAGATGACGTTGTCCCAAAAAAAGTCTGGTGGAAGGTGGGAGACTTCTTTCTATCCCAGTGTTGGAAATGTCGTGAAGATATTTTTTTATAAAAGCCAAGAGTTAGAACTTAGACATTACGGACTTCTTACGATTGCTCTTAAATTTTTTTCCGACTCATTAACGAAAATAATTAAGAGTTAAAAAATAACTAAACAAAGACAAATACGAATGTTCTAGGGTTCCGTGTGAACTTCAAATTAATTTGTTCTCTTTTTCCACCCGTTTCCAACCGTTGATGACGCGTATATGAAAACATTACAGTTCTGTAATGTTTTCATATACGCGTCATTAATAATGTCGCAACGGGTGGAAAAAAAGAACAAACGAATAGCGCCAAATAGCAGTATTTATGGGTATCTCAATCCATCTGATCCTCAAGGTTGACAATATTATATTGACTTTTATTGAATTTGTTTGAATATTGCGTATGGTCATGGTTTTAGTGATCCTGCCTTTGACGCTAAGGGCCGGGTTCCAAGCCCGCTAGAGGCAAAAATTGGGTGGTGAAAATTATTATTTTGCTGCAGTCATTAACTTTTATACGTTATAAATATTTAACCCTGTAAATGTAAACGTATGTAATTATATTGCACCGTTAGCTTGGACACAAATACGGCGATTAGCTCACCGCCTGTGATGTCTTAAATAAGCTTCGGTGAAAAGTTATCTAGTGTACCTCTTCTACACCAGTATGGGAAAAGCGTGACAGTAAATAAATAAAAACCATGTCTTTGAATATATATAGAACTAAACAACGTTTTTTAGATTGAGTAATTTACGATGTACTGGAGACGAGCGAAGGGCAGAGACGGCTAAAACAATTTAAGAGGTCGCGATCCTGCGTCCTTCCAATTGACTTCTTAGATTAATGCGTTCTCCGCTAGCGGGCTTCGGTCCCAAACCGTTTGGTTCTGATAACGTCGGACATAAACGTAACAAAAAACAAATGGCGATAAAGAGAATTCGTCAGTGTCAAAAATTAATCAGTGAGATGGTAATAAATACATAGTCAGGAACAACATTACATACATTGCTCTGATCTCCTAGCTAAAGCATTGGTGCTATGGAATTAGATACAACGAAGCTACAAACACCCAAACCCGAGAAAATTTAGAAAAAGTGTTTTCTACATTGATCTGATCGGGAATCGAACTCGGGATCTCAGAACTGGCGACACAATGAAAACCGGTGTGTACGCCATTCGTCCACGGAGTAGGGTCAAAGGTGTCCCACATAAATAGTGTGTTCAGAGTTAAAAAACAGAAAAGTAAACTTCGCTGGGCGACACAGGAAGGTAAGAAGAGCCTCAGTATAAGTTGTAGGTTGATGCAGGCGCAGCTAAATATACAAAAAAATATCTTCACGCCATTCCCAATACAGAGGTAGGCAGAGGACTAGACAATTAAGTACTTACTCCACCGAAGACATTTTTGGGACAACGTAACAGGTGGTGAGCCCGTTGCCGTCTTTATGTCCAAACCAACAATATTAATCGTACAAAGTTTAGCAAAAACTTATTAGTATGAGCCTTTGGGATCGCGGTCGAGTCTCTTGTCTAGAATTCTAATTACCCAGCCAATCCAATATCCCTGTGTATCTATATATTCATCTATACATATAGATAAAATTGGGGTGTCTGTTTGTAATATTGAAATAACTGTTTTTTATTACATGTATATGAATATATACGGTACCAATATATATTTTTTTACAATTTTTATCTGTCTGTCTATCTGACTGTTTGTTCCGGCTAATCTCCTAATCGCCTGGACCGATTTTAACAGGACTGACAGATCGCTATTGTTAGTATAGGAGTATTATAGGCTACTTTGATATTAGAAACATAATAAGGTTTCCGCGTTAAATGTTAAACTGCGGGCAGAGCCGCGGGTAGTATATCTACATAGTAAAGGCTTTTTGGATGGTGATGTTATAATCAACCGCCCACATTCTGATAGGTGCGATTGGAAATTAATGACTGTAATCGATTAATATACAAGCCATTAATTATCTTTAAAAATTAAAAATTGAATGACCAGTAATGGGCATCAATGTAGGCGCTGGTCATATGTTATACTGCGCCAATGTCGTGTGTACCTACTCCCACGCGACTGGAAGTAATAAAGGATTAAAAGAGGATAAAGAGGTGAGTCGAAGGGACCTAATTGTCTAGATCTCTACCTATGCATGGCATGATGGCCACGGCACATAAAGGGGGTATGTGCCATAGCCATCATGCTCTGTGCCATTCCCACGTGAATTTTGTAGAAGTAATGATTGTTGAATGCCAAGCGGCAGTTTACGGATGAGTGAAGACCGAATGGTGAAGAAATTATAAAGCGCGAAAGTTTACGTTAAAAGGTGACGAGGTAGGCCGACAGTAACTTTTGAAGACTATGGGAGAAGTTGCTCGTGCGTGTATGACAAAAATGATGAATTTGAAAGAAGCGGAAGGTATGTGACGCTTGGAGATTTATTTTCCCTGGCTACACTGTTATAATAACTGTCCCGTATATGAAGTTACTTAATGTAATGCGTCTGTCGAAAAACGAAAAGATTTTGGCGCAGTTTGTTAACCATTTGAATTGTTAGTTTATTTTTATTACGTTTTTACAACAAATTTGAACTGTTTGCCCTCTTCAAGTGTAGTCTACAGTTACAAGTGTACAATTCTCAGAAACAAGTTGGGGAAAATAGACACATTTCTTCGAGGGTAGCAGTTGCCAGCCCAGTCTTCTAAAATCCATCTGCCCAGAAAACGGAGTATATGGTATGATATACGTATGATACGTGCACTCACTAGTGCACAAGAAGCACCTTCGTGGACGAGTGACGTGAATCGGTCTTCAGCTCAGAGGTCTAGGGTTCGATTCCCAGTCGGGACAATGTAGAAAGCAACTTTTTCTACATTGTCTCGGGTCTGAGCGATTATGGTACCGTCGTTATTTCTGATTATTATCTGCTTAACACAATTGCTTAAGCTGTTTACTTTGGGATCAGAGCAACGTATGTGATGTTGTCCCTGTCTATTGTATGTATTTGTTTAATACATGTCGGTGACTCGGACCTCGACCCGCCCGCACCCGGCCACATACTCCCGTTGGGTTCAAACGACGGCCACCTCGTCATTCATTAGCGGCGGGCCGTTTAATCGCCCGGGTCAATTGAGAGGTCGGAAGTTGTGACCCCGGCCGTTCCAACTTTAATTACCATGGTCGTCAATGAAATAAAATGGGTGATCGGAATTCGAGTCAAGAGACCCGAGTTAGAACCCCAGGTGGTAAGCTCGTACTAATGCTTTTTGTTTTTTTTTTTTCAAAAACTTACGTACGATTTATATCGTCGGCCTGTTCATAAACACCGTTACCTAACCACCTGTCACGTTTTCCCAAAAAATTACCTCGGTTGGTCGAAAGGACATAATTTAACTTGACTTAATTGTCTAGTATTCTGTCTACCCCCACATTGGAATTGGCGTGACGATATTTTTTTACATAGATAGAAACAATGTCACATAGCTCTGGTCGCAACTTACGTTTTAAAGCACTTGTGTCATATGGAATCGAAAACAACGAAGGTACCATAAACATCCAGATCCAAATTGATGTAGATATACCGATTGCCTAGTTGGCAGTGACTGTGCGTTAGAACTCAAGGGTCGGGAGCTCGAATCCCGCTAGGAACAAAAACTTATGTGATGAGTACTCTACTCAGGACTACGTATAAAAAAATTATCTTCAGGCCATTCCCAATACAGAGGTACACGGAGGTCTAAACAATTAAGTCGTTTAGACCCACCTTATACCGAAGACATTTTTTATGTCAACGTGACAGGTGGTGAGCCCATCGCCGCCTTTATGTTCAAGCAAATGTATTTTTAAACCCATTGGTATGAGCCTGGGGATCGAACAAGGGTCTCTTGACTCGAATTCCGATCACACAGCCACTCGGCTATCGTGACAGCTGATAGAGTTACCAGCCGCTGTTAAACCAAAAGACCTATGATAAATAAATGTTAGAAATTATTAAAATTAAGTGTATATTTACAGTTATTTTTAGTAGGCGACTTTGTTGGTTGTATGAAGGGGTGGCTATAATACTGTCTTATTGACCTAAAGAACTCTTTTTAAAAGGGGCCTCTCACCTTTAATTGTTACTGTGGTCTAGACAAAATAGCTCTATCACAAGCCCAGATTTCCATAGTATAACAATTTTTTTCGCAATTTGCACTGAACACAACATCCCAAAAAGCTAGTTATATATTTTAACAGAATACGCAAATGAAACGAAAATTAGTCAAGGCTTTGACAAACACATTTCTTTGGACGGGAACTTCACGCGGGAAGGAGTCCGTCCTTTAATTAGTGTTTGAGGCGCACCCAACTCAGGCTAACTAACGCAGTGCTTAACTTAACTTTGAACTTAGCGAGAAAACCGCTGCAGGTAGCCCACTTCTACGCGCATGTTCCGTATACTAACGAGGAAGGTATGCAATTACAAGATTTACGATCATTACTTGCAAGCACATGAGTCACAGACGGGTGGCGAATTGGAAGGGACGTTCGCAATCCGTCATGGTTGTGTGTGTGTGTGTGGAATTCGAGTTATGAGACCCGAGTTCGATCCCTAGGTAGGGGAGGGTAGGCTCGTATCATTGGGTTTATTCAAAACGTATGACTTATGGTTGGCTTGGTTACGTTGCCCCAAAAAATGTCTTCGAAGGAAGGTGGCCTAGGTGGTCTAAACCTCTATCAATCTCAGTAATGGGAAATGCGTGAAGATATTATTTTTTTCTAAATTCGAATCAGCAGACACGAGTTCGATACCAAAGAGGAAGGGCGCGAAGGGTACTAAAGTCTTTAGAAATTTATCATTTGAAACGATTCTTCCTATTATCAGTTATATACTTACGACATTACAAAATACATTACATCGGTCTTGATGTATTATAGTGGGATCCTGAGTCGATGCTTACCTGCAACAAAAACAAAAGAAAATATAATATCTGTTTACACGTTTAACATAATATTTAAAAAAAAAAACTAAAACATACACAATTTTCATATCTATTACTCTTTATCACACATGTCATCACCAACCATACCATATAATTTTATTAATTTAATGATTTCCGTTAAGAGTTAAATTTTAAATGAATTATTACATAAAATACGAAATAGCCTAAAAGACAGTGACCTTATCTTCGAAGCTCAGGGTTGCAGGTTTGAATCCCGCTAGGGACAGTCATTTGTGTGATTAGTATAAATGTATAAATGTATATATGTAAATATATAGATATGTTAGTATGTTGTACCATTTGCTTGGATACTAAGACATCCGACATTCACCATCTGTCACATTTTCTTAAGTTAGCTTCGACAAAAGTACTAAATTGCCTTTATTTATCTCAGAATTAGGAACACGCTTGAAGACATAAAACAACAATAAAAATTCGTCAAGGACCATAACCTCCAAAAACGCTCCCGCTCGTCAGTCGGGCGGCAAGCTCGCCGTCAATTACTCGGCGCGGGCTTTGAAAAGGAGCGGGCCGTCAACACCCGATCCGCGGCGGGGTTGGGGCAAATTGGATAACGCCCGGGCAAATATCCGATGGTTGGCCTTCTGTTTGCCCGAGGTGTGTGTACATTGCCAGCTACCCGATTGTTTGCTGTATTATAATACCGCACGTATAAAGTGGCCGATGTCGAACTTTCGACTCATGTGAGGGACTTAAAAGGTTATGAATATGAATGGATGAATAAATTTTTTATTGGGCAACACGAAACAAAGGCATAAAAAAGGTTAAATAAAAAGTATCATTTAGCGGCCCTGTAGCTTCATAGCGACATATTCTGAAATACTTTTCAACAAAAAGCGTAAACAAATTAGGCAGTGTAGTATAATATACATATACACGAAATAACTAAAGCTACTTTATTATACAATATAATTAATTATGAAAAATAATAAATATTTAAAAACATCAAAAACTATACACAAATTTATTTAAGATTTGAAGAGAATTTGATAAACAATATCTGCATTATTCCTAAATAATAATCTCATAAAATTAAGAGACTGAAACACTTACATAAAAATAATAAACATACAACATTAATTAAGTAAGAGCTTATTATTTTTAATGTTGTCATGTTTAATAATATCAACTAAATAAACAAAAATAAATATATCAACAGTCAACGTATAATTGCGCAAACATTTGCAATCTAACTTTTGCACCCCTCTAATCTACACCGTACCAATTAAAACCCGATTAAAAAAATAACCCCTATCGGTCAACCCTAAACTCGACGGCAGAGGGTTGTCACTGAAGCGAGGGGCAGTAATTAATTCAGTCTGAGGAGCTAATTTGAGTTGAAGTCACGCTGGTAGATCTAGTTACAGATGAGGCAAATGGAGCAGTACTACCACCCAAAAGAGAAAAATACGTTTCTAAACGTTACAACGTTAAACTTTAGACTTTTGTGACCGGCGTTGCCCGCTAGCCGATAACAAGATTCGTGTTTTTTCAACTTCCGTAGATTAAGATCGTAAATGAACCGTGATAAAAATTTAGTCCTTTCGCCTCTCCCTCGCTGAAACTATAGACAATTTGACAGGTTTTAAACCTGAAGCTGTTTTAGGGTCCCATGATAACAGAATCGACTAAAACTTATTGACATGAGTCCTCCAACTTAGTTATGAACTCGGGTCTCCTGATTTTCACATTTCAACCTAACAATTCAGCTATGGCGGCTATCTTTATTAACATTAAGGGTAACCCTTCAACTACTGCGCATAGTACGACGACGGTAACAAAAAATTACAAAACCCGAACAGTCTCCGATCTCCACTCACTCGACAACTTGAGCCACATTTATATATTATCTATATGGATTCATTACCCCCTTCCACTCCTGACACCTGTCTGAGATTACAGATAATCGAGACGCCCCGCGGGAGGCGTGTTACCGTATAAAGCGATTCCGCAAGCCCTCGATCATGAGCCGGTAATTGTTATGTGTTAAGCTTTTCACGTGTTGTGTGAAGATTTTACATAAGCCATTAAAAATAAAGTCTTTTTCTCAAGCAATATTTGAGACAAGACTTTAGCAGTATTGCTGTATTACTTTGAAAGGTCTTCACACTCCTTATTTTCTTTGTCTTCGTTTGAATCAGATCGTATTTCTGCCGCTTAATGGCATTGTAACAGCTCTGTCACGTTGCCCTCAATAGGCTTCGGTGAAAGGTGGGTCGAAAAGACTTAACGGACTACATCTCTGCCTACTCAGTATTGGGAAAAAGCATCAAGAGAACAAACACAAAAATACGAATTCTAATCGATTATCAGGTGATTCGTTCGTAAGATATTTCTAGAATAAATCTTATCTTATTTATGTATATTCTTAAAAAAAATTGACCATAAAAAAGAGGATGCCTACGAAATTTCTTTCGCCTGTATCTTCTCCGTTAGAGGAATCGACGGTAGATTAAAAAATGACTATCGATAATCGAATGTATATACTTAATTTGATAAATGCGTAATTTGATTTCATTATGGACAACGGAACAACAATCCAATGTAAACGTCGCTTGGATAAATTAGCAGATGAGTCATAAACACCTCCGCTCATTTCATTTTGTGGGTTTGATAAATTAATCAATTAAATAAATCCGAAGCTAAAATGTCACAGTCTTTCGAGAACAAATCTCAACGCGATGTTGTTAAACGATCACTCGGTAATGTCCCCGACGCGCCTGCGTCGACACATTGGACATAAATGGGATATTTCGAGAGCACAAGAGGTCTAAATATATTCTGTGCGTGTCATCTGGAGAGTATAAGGATTATCGTCGGCGATACTTCTTTATGCGGAGGAAAAAAGTATCTGTTAAATGTTAAAACGTAAAGCCAAGTTGACATCAAAGCAGTATACACATGCCGCAAATAGAAACTACTAAAATAGAACAAATTGTACTTCTGAGATATTTAAAAATGTATGTTTCAGTGTTGATTTAGTTTTGTTCTATTCTATAAACTTTGAACTAAATTTATAGTTATTTACATGTAATTCTATTTCTTGCTAATTGAACCGACTGACTACAGAATATAATGGAATGATAAAACACAAGAAAGAAAAAAAAGAAAATTGTAATATTTAATATTGAAAAATTTTACGGCGACAGGCTCACCACCTGTCACGTTGTCCCGAAAATATCTTCGGTGGAAGGTGGGTCAAAGGAACTTAATTGTGTAGACTAGACCTCTGTCTACCCCTGTATTGGGAATTGCGTGAAGATATTTATTTATTTATAGAAAAATATTAAATATTTATATATTATAGTGTTTTTCAATCAATTTATATGAAAATAGAATACTCTGCCGTTTGGCATTGTAACAAGACTTGAAAAAGCAATTGGCTGCCGACAGATGGCGGGATAACCATCTCGAACTATATTGCAGAACACTGACGAGCAACAGCGGCTAAGGTGTATATCATACTGTTACACGGAACAAGTGAAACGGTACCCCGGTTCTGCACTCGGACAGTAGAGACCCGGTATACTGAGTAATATAAGAACACATAATGCCATAAGAACTGTAAATAAAATCATTTCAAAAAAGATTTCATTGCAGTTTTCAACATAAACAAACAAAAAAGGTACAAGGAAACCTGAAAAATACACAGATCAAAGCAATTCACTCATTCTAAATCACTTGAGCTGAACGCCAGTTCTGATTGTAGATTCGCTTGCATAATCTATGGCCGACCCGTGTCAGATTTGGCCCCGATCGATCGGGCAATCTGCGGCGGGCGCGCGGAAACACATTGTGAGAACACGGTGGCTCAATGTCATATATTACCTTTGACTGCGAGCAGCTTGTGGGCAACAAATTTATTTACACCGTCGGCAGTAGCTCACCTACGTTGTGTTATACATACTGATTGCTAAATATTCGTATTCTTTTAATAAACGTAGTTTTATATGAATATTAAGAATATCAACTCTATTTTTAGTTTATTTGTTGCAGCATATTCGAAATAATGTAATTTTACAGGCATTAAGTCTTTGCAAGTAATTTTTAAAAACATTTATTATTAAGTATTTTTTTCTTGTGTAAATAAAGTTTAAATAAATAAATGAATGTTTATAATGATGCAACAAATGAGTCTGGCTACCATTCATTACGGGTATCCCAAAATACACATTTTTTGCGCATCCCTGTATTGGTCATGTGCAGATCCTACCAGACACTTTATTAATATCAATAAAATATAAATTATTCGTCTAATACAGCGATTGGTAATCCGCTTGTCAAGCGTGACAATTATCTCCTAACAAGAAATCTTAAATGTTCTTCACAGGAAAGGCCAATGTCCTGCAGTGAACTTTAACATTCGTTAGATAAGTAAGAAAATTATACTAATTTTAATTCTTAACGGCTTCAGTTATGTCATATTTCGTCTACTTTATCTTTATTTATGTTACAATTCGCCATACAACAAAATATTATCATAACACTATTTATGAAAAGGGTATGATTTTAAACAAATCAAAAGATTTATAACGTGAGAATATTGACGTCCTACGTGTGTATGTGGCTTACACATTGGTTTCAAGGTTTTGCCATCTTTGGGGTCTCGGGTTTGATTCCCCGATGGGTCAATGTAGAAAATAACTTTTTTACATTTCTCGGGTCAAGGTGTTTATGGTAACTTCATTGTATCAGATTCCATAACACGCGTGCTTTAGCTACTTACTTTGCGATCAGGGCAATGCATATGATGTTGTCGCTATCTATGCATATTTTAGTTTTTGTATTTATGCATATTTTGGGAGCACAACCTATTCATAAAAAGTCACGATAGCCGAGTGGTTGGGTGGTCGGAATTTCGAGTCAAGAGACCCGAGTTCGATCTCCAGGTGACAGGCTCGTACCAATGGATTTTTCAAAAACTTATGTACGAATTATATCGTCGGCTTGGACATAAAGACCTGAAATCTTCGGTGGAAGGTGGGTCTAAGGGACTAAAAGTCTAGACTAGACCTCTGTCTACTCCAGTATTGGGAATTGCGTGAAGATATTTAATTTAATTTTATTTTATAACCTAATTATTGGTTTACCTAATTGGCCTAATTAATGCTTTTAAATAGCATCAGTTGTTCGGAATATTTTCTGCGATAGCATCTTTGTCACAGTATAAGCAACTTTACACCATTCAGCTCGGTAAATTTTATTCTTTAAGGTATTGACCATTTTATAAATGTCCTTAATATAGAATTTAACGGTAAAAGGTTAAGGCTAAGTAGGTAAAAACCAATCAAACGGAGATTATTTTTACTTACTTAACGGCATATAGTCCACGATTTGCCAACACGCTCGGCAAGCGTATTGGCGAGTGCAGTACACGTCTAATATCATTTACAAAACTCCTCCATAAAATTTACGAACCACATTGTTTTCAAGTGCTGATCTTTTATATATCCGGCAATTGAAATATACGTATACATATGCGTCAAGTGCGAAAAAAAAATTTGATAATATAATTTGAAATATTGCCCGCTTGCCGCTCGTAACTCGCACAATACCCTACGCCGCGGCATCGTTTGCGGATTTCCATTACAGCCCAACGGCGCCCCACCCCCGCTCGCTGCCTACACGACCAAACACCAGCTGTCACCGCAGGCGGGTTTAATGCCGACAGGCATCGCTCATCCCAGAGGCAGAGTGAAATCGCGCGGTGTGTTTCATTTGTCAAACATGCAGAACAAACTTTTCTGAAAAGTGTTGTGTAAGTATAATTTAAACAGAAATACTTTATTATTTAATGAAATCTGAAAATAGTTTTATTTTTTTAATAAAACGATTTTACGTTTACGCCCCGTAACAAATAATAAAGTAAAAATTTTTTTATTATTTTTTACGGGGCGTCGTTTTTGTTAATGAAATCAGTTATTTACTTATGGATTTTTGGTTTTCGCTTACAATGTAAATCAAGTTTGATATTAAAAAACGTGTTTCATTAGTTATAGATAAAGTTGGTAGAATAAAAAAGTAAAATTCGTTGAATAAAACAAACCATAAACAAAAAAATTGCATTACTTTAATTAATTACTTCAATGGTCGAAAAAGAGTCAGTAGATCATCTGAATATCAATTATTTTATTAGTAGTGCGAAAAATAGTGTAAATTATTATGAGTAAAAGTTACATAAAAAAGTGTATTAGAAATATCTTTCGTAAGTGTTGTTAAGAGTGGCGACGTGACAAATCCTACCAAAATAAAAAGCGTGTTAAAAAAGATGTCACGTCTTGCAGTGTACGTACTATTGTAAATAAGTTCCTATACTCATTGCGTCAAAGCCACTACGAAAAGATCAAATATCTCTTCGCTAATGCCTTCGCAAATATCATTAGCATTTGCGACGTTTCACTTCTTTTGTTCCGACATATCGAATTCATGCTTCTGTTGTATTAGAGATAGACACGTTAGTCCGTCCGCATCTCATAATCAAGACCGACGCAATTAGGCAAACAAATCTGGCTCCCTTCGTCCCCTCTGCGTGTACGCTCTACGGGGCACGGCACTCTGTTACCGACTTCATTGGGATCAAGTCGATTACTGCTCGTAATCGCACACCCTCGCCACTTGGGCATCCAGCTCCTCGATTTAACAGCGCAGTATACGGTTATACGGCCACCGTGAAATGGCCTCCCGTGCCCCTCACACTCTGACATCTATAGAGCCCGGAGGGGGATACGCGGCGACTACAAAAGTCTTTATAGCGTGGTCTCGATGGTACTTGCGACTTTACGCTTTGCGTGGATTCAATTTCCATTACGGCGCTGTACGAGTATTTTATACCCTACCACAATGTTATAGAGCACAATTTAAACCGACAAGCGATTTAGTACTTGTTGAGGTAATACGTGATTTGCGGCATAGCTGATAGAGTCGGTTTTGATGTGACGCGTTTGGAACGATTTCGATTCATTTGAAGCTTTATTGTTATAACTTTAAGGTATAATTCGGCGTATCAGGCGTAGGGACGCTTTGGGGATTGGGTATGATAATCCCGGCAGCAGACGGTATCGCGTCAACTTTTAATTAAAGTTTCTCGTTCTGGTGGCACGTCGACGGAGACATCGGAACACGCAAATGGCGGCGCTAATTGAAAACTTAACGAGTAAGCGAAACTGAGCGTCGAAGCGGCGGGCGGAGCTATAGTAGAGGAGCCGCTGCAAGTTTCGTCTTGTATGTATTAGTTAAGAAACTAAGCTAGAATGGGGCTTCTAAACCGTACCGTAACACAGGGATTTATGCTTTGCAAATACATTACTAACCGACTTCAAAAAAGCAGGAGGTTCTTAATTGTTTTTTTTTTTTGGCGTATGTTATCTCGATATCTCTGTCATTTATGAACCGATTGGAAATATTTTTTATTTGAAAGGATTCCCGATTGGTCCCAAATAAATTTCATCAAAATCGGTTCAGACGTTTGGTTTAAATTTGAAGTCGGTTTATTTGGTCAGTATTTTTTTATAGTCGTTATATTTCTTTAATAGTAAAAAAGAGTTCCATTAGTGCCATCACATTTTTAATAGAAGAAAATCATTGGGAAATCAGAAATTAATTGGGAAATCGGAAAATAATTTTCATGTCGTATTACATACAACTCGAATAATGTGATAAGAAATCAAATCAAGCTCTTTTATTTTTTAACTTTATTTACAAAATTTGGATGCTAAAAAAACAGAAACTGATTCGACTCATCAAATATACGATGCAAACACTATCCGGCGAGAAGCAAAACCTTAAAGTTACAACTAATGACCTTGCGACGGAGTTCCCGCTCTAAATCTCCCTCTAAAGCTCAGTAGTGTAAAGGAAGGGCATTTTCTTTATCTCATATATACGCTTGAAAGACGTTTGTGATATTTTATCCGTTTATCCGGTTTATATATGCGCGCAGTTACAGTGCAGTTTTTGTATTAGCGGAGTTTACAAATTCGTAACATATCTGTGACAAAACTATTATGCATTTTTGAGATGAAATCTTTATTGATTTCTAAAGTCCGTAAGTCAAATTGGCTAATATTTTGTTTCATAAAACCTTATGATAAAACGTGATTATATTAATGAGAAAAAATTTCAACTGCCACGGGCGGAATTCGAACCCACGACCTCTGCCGAACCGTGGCAACGGTCTTACTTTGGCACCGGCGCCCTCTATAATCTCTTTTGCAAGTGACAATTTGTCATTCCTGACTTCCTGACTTATGATACATAACAAATCATTTAACCAGTTACGTTGAAATATACCTCATCATCATCCTCACAATGGCCCGTAAGAGTTCACTGCAGGACATAAACCTTTCCCGTACAGAAGGGTTTAACAGTCTTGGCAAGCAGATTGGCGATCGCAGTATTAGACACCTCACACCTTAGATGCTGCCGTGTCTGCTAGTGTGTATGTTTGGCGATAGTTATGCCGGCATCTGTCGGCAGCCAATTGAATTTTCAAGACTTCCTTTAGTCGCCTCTAACAATACCCCACGGGTAGAAAGGTAGTGGTATATACTTACGCCGTAATTACACGGCGGAACTATACCTCCACTTTTCGAATACACGTCGCATACGTTTTCTAAAATCTATAAGCGACCTAACGCAATTTTAGTCGACGGAGCATAGTTGGCACCTCAGAATTGCGGGTTAGAATTTCAGAAACAACCAGTTACATACATTAAAGTCCTAAGATCACAAATACATTCGGTCGCCCATCTGAACATCGATGTTCTATCTGACAGCATTACGGGAGCACCCTCCCATCCCCACGTCATTCAACTCTCTATCACCCCCCCCCCCCCCATTATCCCGCGTTACCCGGCTCTATATGCGGCGACATCCGATCCGATGCTCTCAAACAAAACCTTCACATTTAAACAAGACGAACTCGGCAAGGATTTCTGTACTCTATGCTAATATTATAAAATTAAAAAAATGTTGTCTGTGTACATTTCCAAAAGTTTTCAAGGCTGAACGGATTTTGATAAAATTTGACAGTTACTTATGGTCACACCTATGGTAGTTAGAAAATATATTTTATGTCACGACATTCTGACATTAAGACGGCGACGGGCTCACCACCGGTCACGTTGTCCCGAAAATATCTTCGGAGGAAGGTGGGTCAAAGGGACTTAATTGTCTAGAGTAGATCTCTGTACACGCAATTTCCAATACAGGGGAAACCTGTATTGGAAATTGCGTGAAGATATATATTTACTATTTTTTATTACGCAATTCTTGAACACTAATGTGCTACAGCCGATTGGTTTGCGGCTTTGAAAGGGTCCGCTAGGGGCAAACATTTGTGTGATGAATATGACTGATGTTTATATGTATCTGTATCTATGTAAATAAACGTATATGTTAGTGTATCTAGCTTAGCTTGGACACTGAGATGGTAATAGATTCACCACCTGACACATCCTAAACAAGCACCAGTGAAATGAGCGGTCGAAGGGACTTATTTGTGAAAACCTCTGACTACCCCATTATTGGGAAATGAGTGAACAAATAAAAAAAACATATTGAATTAAAATCATTACATACTTCTACATGCAAAATCACAATTCCATGGAAATACTTTTTCCCCAAATTTATTCGTGAAAGCAAATCTGTCTCGATTCCCCGCCAAATTGATACATCAGATAAGTTTTATCGCGCCAAAGTGCACGTAGGAGGGAGGGGGGGATAAAGAGCCGTTTCCTCCACGGCCCTCAAAGTTTATGATTGATGTCAGAGGTGAATCGGCGGAGGTCGGTGGCTCGGCATTTGTCCCTTTGTGTTCGCGGCAGCCGGCTCAAGTTTTTATAGAAGTTTATCAGTAAAGTAATTTATTGGTTCAGGACGGACCCCTTCCAGCGGACTGCGCGGTCAGCTAAGCATATCTTCTATCTACACCAAATCATTAAGGCGGAAGTGTGAGAAATACAAAAAGATGATGAGTTTATTTTTTATTTTTAGATGTAATAGTCATCGTTAGGTTCTAAAAAAACCTTTCTTACAACTTGCTGACGTCATAAGGTAGTTTAGTAGTAGTAGTTCTTTCTTTTCACAGCAGGTTCCTTTATTCCGCAAACATTACTTGTTCACTTAAACGTTTGTGTGTAGTTGGAATGTGAAATCGTCTCTAATGAATGTAATTACATAAAGTATGTTAATAAATGTAATTTACCTATGATATTTGAAATCGTATTAGAAATCCTCAATCTCAATATCCTGCATTGGACATTTAAAGACTTACTAGTACTTTTTTTGTACATATTTCATACTTAGCGATAATTACTTAATCTGTAAAACAAACATTGCCAAGACTCATTCGAGTAAGATTTCTTCGCATCATCTCCAGGCTTGAAATAATTTGATTTATGCAAAAACGGCATTGAAATATATATCAAATAATTCGAGTAATAACGATCTATTCGGAACAAAATTTAAAGCAGAGATTTTCAAAGCGAAGCTGATATCGCAACGTGCGTCGAGAGCTTTGGAGCACTCTTCAGACGAGCTGTTTGGTCCGTAATCGTCGAGCCGGCGTGCGACAAATCCACCGGCCATTTCCGGTCGGATCGCCTTACACACCCCTTGGTTTCCGGCTGGGGTGAAGCCCGCCGGTGTCGGTTAGAAGCACCGGTAATATTAAGCGACGTATTCTAATGCCGGCAACTTGGCGTGTAATAGTTTGACTTCATAAGGTTCGTAGTCGCGTTTTATTTATATATATTTTTATTAAATCATTAATTTAATATAATTTTACAACCTTCATAGTGAATGTACGCATACCAAACTGTTCCTCCTTACAAGCGAGGTCTATGTTTAGAAGTGGACTTTCGAGGTCATTATGTACGTCTGCATTGTAAATATTTTAGTAACCTTAAATAGGGACAACATCACATACATTGCACTGATCCTAAAAAAGTAGCTAAAGAATCCGTGTTTAGGAATAAGAAACAACAAAGGTATCACAAACACCAAGACAATGCAGAACAATTGGTTTTCTTTATTCACACTTTAAGGAAAACAACCCAGAACCTCGGAGCCGGCGACATAATGATATTCTTACACGAAACTCATGACATTCTTATTACAAAGTAGTAATTGAGAGTGCGTATTTATTTTTATATTATACTATATGGGACAAAATGACCGCTGTTTTTGACTTCATGTGAATGAAACGAATCCTAAAAAAAGTACTGGTGACCATTATTAGAAACTCCGATATTTAAAAAAAAATGGTGGTCCGCTTCACGTGTGTATGTTGAGCCTAGCGTTACAAGGGAGTCGGAACGATAATATGCGCGCGCAATCCGATAGGGCCACTGCGATTGCTTTTAAATAAAGAATGTCCTGTCTGAGGAGGCGGGCGCGTCAGACATATTTCAGAGAACAGAACAAGTAAAAATTTATTTACACCCACAACTTGGTCGATGTTTGCACTGTTAGATAACTATATATAAGTATATTTCGCTTTTTAACATATTATTGTTAAGATTCTGTCCGCGGTTTCGTCTAATAAATTCCCCCGGGATTATCTCAAAAAAACTCATGTGGAACAGGATCCAAAGCGTGATTTTTGCTAAATTGATTTAGATTCGTTGTGTTGGGAGTCCGTAGAGGGACAGAGACTTCTTTAAAAGTTTTTTACTAAAAGATACCGTTGGAATTCAGTTCACAGAAACAACTTTTTTATAATTCAACGCATAACAGATTCGCGATGATGAGATACCCAATGTCTGTCAAGTTGTGGCAGAGCCACGCATCAGATTTTGCTGTTGCATGAATGGGCCGGCTCGACCGGGGAAGTACCACGACCTCACAGAATACCGGCGTGAAGTGAAAGTGTCACAAACTTCTGCGTTTCGTCTGATGGCAAGGGCAAGGGCGGCAACGCATCTGCTATGCCTCTGGTATTGCGGGTGTTTATGGGCGGTGGTAATCACTTACCATCACGTGAGCCACCTGGTCGTTTGCCTCCTTTTTCCATAAAAATAAATAAATAAATACTAAGACCGGAATCACGCTAGGTGCGAGCAATTGTACTTTTCAGTTCCGGGGACCACTGTCGTCAATAACATACAGAAATAATAACATGTTATATTATTAATGATTTCTTGTATTTATGCGATTACCACACATTTTGAGATAAATCGATTTTCGTATTTCGATTTTCATATATATCTAGTCAGGTCATAAAGGCTGTCACATGTTTAATATAAAATAATTGAAACAAGTTTATTCATTATGTAACCATTTATATACCAAAATGAACTCAATAAAACATAGATTCTTATGACATTAAACTTTATTCAAATCTTAATCAAGGATGTCTTGAGTGACTCCAATTTGGGATGAGGCTTTGAGCACGCCTTTTCCTCCAAGTGTTGCCATATCTTGTAATCTAACGGATTCAAACCTGGACTGGAGGAGGGCCAGTCTTCGTGCCGGATGAAGTCGATTTCACTCGCCGCCAGCCAGTCTCTTGTGTGCGCTCTTCGCTCTATGAGCTGACGCCGAATCTTGTTGGAATACCCAGTGTTTGTTATTGAACATAGTATGAGAAACGAGTTGCACAAGGTTCGTCAGGACAGTATTTTGATACACAACTGCATTCGTTTTTACACCTTTCTCACAAAAATGTACCTCTGTTAAGCCCCAATAAGAAACTCCCAACCATAGCATGAGCGAGGATGGAAAATGACCTCGTTGGACACGCGGAATACGGTTGCTCGCTTCTTCACTACTGTGTGCGTACACCTTATCATTTTGTTTGTTGCAGCTCTCTTCTACTTAACCCCATCTGAAGAGCCAACAGTTTCAGGCTTACGTTTGAGATTTCTTTGAATTCGCGCCTTCACAGCTTTTATCACTACATGAGTCCTAACAGACCGAGGGCGACCACTTCTTGACCTGTCATCTACACTAGTCTTCATTGTATTGTTTGATGGTACGAAAAAGGAATCTTTAGGTTATATTAAAATTTTTCAGTATGTCAAAAATTTGAATAGGCGCGTAACCGCAACGATTCAACGCAATAACTGCAACACGGTCATCTTTAAGCGTCCACTCCATTTTTTAAAAAGAGTAAAATTCTAAAAAGTACAGTTTTATTTTCAAAAACCATACGAAATTCGAATTCAATAAATTTTTTCGTGGCCAGCATTCTAAAAGAAAAGTATTTATTGTGTGACAATACTTATGACCTGACTGTGTAGTGTAGTGTCTTCTGATATATGCCTTTTAGTAATAAATAAATATCTTCACGCCATTCCCAAAACAAGGATAGACAGAAGTCTCGACAATTAAGTCTTTTAGACCCACCTTCCACCGAAGTTATTTTTGGGACAACGTGACTGGTGGTGAGCCCGTCGCCGTCTTTATGTCCAAGCCAACGATATGAATCGTACATAGGTTTTTGAAAAAATCCATTGGTACGACCCTGCCACCTGGAGATCGAACTCGAGTCTGTCGACTCGAATTCCGATCACCCTGGTTGGGTGATCGGAATCGATCGGCTCGGCTATCGTGACTTTTGTTTTATACAATTCTAGAATATTGGCCCGGGGACAGGTCTTGGTCACTCGCGTCTGTTTCTGTCACCACGTTTGTGTGAATATCACTGATTAATTATGTTTATCTTTCATTATTATAATGATGCAATCCTCTACAGCCTATTCCTTCCCCTTTAATTACTTGAGTTCGTATGATGGATTACACACACAACCACATGCTATATTTAGTGTAAATTATAATAACAAATCTGCAGTCATCGAGTCCATGACTAATATTTATAAAGCTTGACATATATGGGTGAGGCGATAACAGAAATCGTGGTGTCGTGCTATGGGTCCATTATCATGTCTGCCTTAATAAATGTTACAACAAATTACCGCTTTTGTTTCATGTGATGTCTCTTTACACTGGTGGAATTATTAACTAGTGATGTCTTATTCTTTTCTCAACATGCCATAGAGGTCATAGATATATCAGATGTCTAGATGGTTTAGTGACAGGTGGTGAGACTGCCGTCGTGTTAGGTGTCGACGGTCTACCCGACGTAATCAGTCTGTTCATTGCACTCCGCGGTGTATAAGTTTCATTCGATACGAGGCTTTCAACAGACGAACTTTAAAACTTATCACCAATCTGATGATTTCACATTAAAAGTATAGAAAATAAGATGAATATTTTCAGACGTTTTATTTACTTTCAGGCTAGATAAGAGTTAAATTTAAAGAAACATTACTACAAGTACTAAATAATATTAATGAGACCTACATATGTAATCGCAAAAAAAAACTAAACCACAAGGTTTTTGGCGTTTAATAACTAACTTTGACTTGTGCCTTGACATTTCTTTACTTTGTTACAGTTTTTTGACATCATCACATACTATGCTCTAAAGTCCAAAGTAAGTGGTTAAATCACTCGTGGTATGGAAACAAAGAAGGTGCCATTGATATCCATTGTCTCAACTTCTTTAAATAAACAACATAATTTTTCAATTAAAAAAAAATCTTAATCAGTGAAATCGCACAAAACAAATATAAAATAAAAAAAATATATATTATGCTTGATCGAATACTGCTGCGTAATTTGTAACCGATGCGGAAAGATATTTCAATTCAATTATATAAAGCTTATCGCAGCTTTTCACTGCGAACTAAATACGTAACAATAAATATCACATCTACCATTCAAATGAAACAAGTTCACGTATTCACGAGTGATGAATAACAAATGGGACGGTTTCACATTTCCGATATCAAAAATTCACAGAATTTCGATCATTCGCCTCATTTCCGATTAACATAACAATAGCCGTAGAAAATTAACAGCTATTTTAAATATGGATACCGCAAATAAAAAAATAAGGCCATTGCTCTTTGGTTATCAGTCTTCATGAAATTACAGTACCGTGATGGGAGTGGCGAACACATTGGTATGCAAAGCGTTACCAGCTCTAATGTCCAAGGTTCGGTTCCCGAATGAGTGTAACAAACAATTTTTCTTCATTCTTCACAATATGGGACCTTCGTTGTTTCCGATTTCATAACACATGTTAACTACTCACTTTGAGATCTGAACAGTTTATGTGATTCAAAATTATTTATCTATTACAGGGCGTAAGAAATCTTCACCGTATAGATATGACTTAAGCTGTTGTCTACACATACCTGATTGGGGGTAGTAGGGCGCCCCGACGCTCATCAAAGGATGCGGCGACCGATAATCCATCGCACTATTCACATAAACACATCGATATCGACATCGACGCCACGCAGCACTTCATCGACAACATAGCACCGCACAACACTAGCCACTGTCGGCACGACATTGATGTCGGAAAGTTCATTTTATTTTTCATTAAATCCTTGCTATAGCTTGGGATGAAAACGGAAAAGTCGTCAAATACAAGACGGGCTACAATGTAATGGATAAAAATTGGACGTTTATTTGTCAGTTTAAATTGAAATCTATCCCTAGTCGTTCTTAAGAAACATATACCTGCGAAACATTCGAGAATAAAACGATAAAAACATTTAATAAGAACACGATCAACTAGTTCTTGCCCAGGACTGTGTCAGCGCATTATCTTGAAATATACGGAGAAAATAAATTGGTTATCCGAAGTAAAAAGTTGCAATACAACTTAAGAAAATTGTGTTTTCGTTCTCTTCCACGTGAATCTTTAATTTTTCTGGGATATCCCATCCTATGTGGTAATCCAAGTTATCAACTATCGATGAGAAAAATTTTTCAGTTTCCGAATATTGATTCAGCTGTTTTTATGTTATTTAGCAACAAAACTTAAAAAAATTACACACCCAAACATATAAACTGAATCACACCTTTATAATATTGGCATGATAAAATTCTAGATCAATTCATAAGAGAGAAAAAAAAAATATTTCTGCAAAATTAATCGGTTGGTGCGACGACTTAACTAGCTCTTTATCTGAAAATCGACTCAACGGATAATCGTTCATTATAAAATGGAAAACATCTATTAACATCGATATTAAGTAAAGCTAAAACAGAGAACCGATCACGAGTTAACGATTACTTTAAATTTACAGTTCATCATCTGCACGGTGCCGCAGCCTCCGCATTAGATTGCCACATACAACATTCCAGTGCCATCTGCATCCATCGACTTCCGGCATTATTGTGCAGGTCGTGGCTCCATCTTGTTGCGACTTGTCCTGCTTGCTACTCAAGCATCTTTCTTCCCCAACGGATGTCAATTCAACGAGCTATGTTCCAGTAGCTTATATGCTTAACAAATATGAAACATGCTCAATACACGCGGATGAAGTTGATAGTGCTGAGCTATCGGATTAACGATAGATTGTCGATAGTATTATTATACTTTGAATCGAGGACGGAGTTGTCTTTTATCGATAAATTTTATCGTGGCATCGCACTGTCAGTCGCAGTGATTCAGAGCCAGTGTCGTGCCGTGGCCTTTCTTCCACAGAAGACGAATCCTTCCTATTGTGTAGAGATCATAAATAATTAAAAGGTTCGGGAGAGCGAAGTCCCCGGGCTACATTTAACTAATTGCTAAGATCATTTCAGTGTATACGATTTCTTGAATTGTTAAATGATGGCACTTTAACATTATTAATTAAATTTTCACGTCTCTCTTTCGCAATGAACAGTTAACTGATTTGGATTTAGTTTTAAGTTGATAATATCAAAATCAAATAACGACAATCTGATAATTGTTTGGTTATATTGATGGAAATATTAAGGCTCTTTCTTAAGTAAATTAATGGTTTTACAAGCATTGCAGCTTAGTTGGAGTGGTTAACAGAAATACCAGGAATATTATTTGGCACTCCTAGTGTCCTCTTTCTTTCGCCTACTTCAACATCCACGAGAAGAAAGAGTATACCGCCACCATCACACCTATATACGAGCACAAACAATATAAACAGACAACATCCATTAGAGTCCTCGCCTTTAATTACTCGGATGCACAGGTCGATTGGATTATGGGCAGCTGTATCGTTGACATTCACCAGCGCTCTCCCGCCCGCCCTGAATAATTGAGTTTGGGTCGAGCCGGTAACGGAGCGGCGCTCGGGCACCGGGCGGGAGTTCACAAAACAACGCGTCGTAATTAGGCTGCGTTACCTATTACCATTAAGTGGCTCGCGGTCATTATTTAGCTTCACCGAACAGGGGCTGAAGACGCAAACAATGTATATACGCATATAGCTAATTATTGAAATTGAAAGCTGAAGGTAGGGAAGTTTTTGTTTATTATTCTTAGTATACCACGAGGATACACCTCGTGGTATACTAAGAATAATAAACAAAAACTTTATAGAAAATGATGTAATCAAATTATTTTCGTGTGTTTCTTATCTGTGTAGTGACAGATTTACCAAAGGGGGGAGTTTTAATGATAATTCTATATCTATTTTTGGTATTATAAAAAATAACAATCACTAATATAGATGTTTATTAGAGAATTTTTATGCCTTGCGGTTAGAGCGTAAGAATATACCACCCTCCTTTACCACCCACATAGGGAAAAACCTTGAAAATGAAATCGGCTACAGACAGATGGCGGGATAACTTTATCTAATAGCAAACCAAAATCAGAAGACCGGGAACGGGCAGAGCGATTTTCATATCTTCATTATTTTGCTTATTATTAATATTAGGTTAATTTCATCCAACTTTTACATTTTAATTCTTAGTTCGCATCTGCCGTATAATTTTCACAATTACAAATGTCGACTGGTGGAGAATGCCAGTAGGCATTAAGTCCACCAATTGTAGGCGTTGGTCTATAGTGTAAACAATAAAGAATATATAAATAATAACTGACAAACGTTGGGGAAGAAAGTTTCTGGAGAGGCATCCTCGTACATGAAAACGCAGTATACTAAATGGAGCGAGGACTTGCACAATGTTGCTATGAGGCAATCTCTGGGGGAGGTCTAAGTTCAGCAGTGGACCTCTGATAGGCTGTTATGATGATGATGAAATATATAAAAAATTCCATACGCAAATATGCCTCTAGTAGGATGTGAAAAAACGCAAATCGCGAAATCAAACATTGGCTTAGCGAAACGGAAGTTACGGCCAGAAGTAAATCGAGCGGTCGGAAATGGGAATATAAAAAGCGACCATCGATTAGGGACGTAATTGGACGCGCCGCGGAGTCCAGATGGGCCTGGGGCAGGGGCTCGGGACCGATGTAAAAACAACGCGACGAATAACGAAAAGCCGTCGGGCGAATCGTTTATCGCGCCGATTTCAATAATCGCATGCGTTTACCGTTTTTGATATCCGTAACGAGCCTTTGAAGGGCCAGATTTTTCTCCTCGACTATTCTTCGTTGGTGGTACCTCATTCGGAAACCGTGGTAGATAAAAAATTGACAATAGATGGATGTAATGTATGTTAATTATATCGATGAATAAATTATTAACTTTGAACCATGCCCTAACGACGAACGATTTAGATTTAAATTAAATTCGGAACACACATAGATGGATAAACATATCTTATTTTTTTTCGAAAAAGCAGCTCGTGCGGAACAGATCTGAAGCAATGATTTTGCTTCGCGGATTTAGATTTTAGATCGGGGTCCGGATAGTGATATCGGCTGCTTTAACGTGAAATTAAAGGATCGAGTAATTACTTTTTCATTTATTTTAATAGTGGTGCAGATTATTGCTGTGTTTCAATATATAGACAGCCAGTATAATTACGGGTTAAAACATTCCCTTTTCTCAAGGGTTGAAAACAATTGGGTAGGCACTTATTATGTTCTTGGGCAATAATAAAATAAACTCGGCCGAAATAAAAGACGTATGATCGTGACAATAGTATGTAACAGTACTGGCTAAAAATCAGCGTTGCGGTTAATTCTGCGTCATTATGCAGAGACAGTAGAGTTTCATTTGGCACGACATAGGTATTATTACTCGACATATGCTTGTATTTATTTATTTTTTATCGTTTCTGTATATTTATATTTAATGCATTTGTGTCTGCGTTAATGAATAAATTATTTATTTATTCATTCATTCATTCCAAACGCTTTGTGTAACCTTCTTCAGTCGATGATGTCGGAAGGTGTGCATGACCTTCAATACCCCACTTACGATTATATGGACCGTAGCACTTGTAGCGAGCGTGACAAGAAGTTCTAATGTAATGTGAGTCGTAAACATTAGGCGCACTCGACGGCAGACCCCAACCGAGCGGTGGGCGGGCGGCGCACAGCTCGAATTAACAAACACGGGTGGGAAAGCTATAAAACCGCAAACGGGTCGCGAGTGGTGAGCTCGTTGTTTTCAAACTACGTTACCTTGTTTAGGTGAAGTTGATCCTGGTTTTAGAGTAGAACAAACAACAAATATTTTTTCTAATCGAACCACAACGGAAATTTATCGGTGAACATACATTAAAAGTACAAACTGACGAAAATACTGCTTTTTGAAGTCGAATTAAAAACTGAGTATGCAGAGACAAGCGCAGATACCGAAATCGTTATGTTTTTGCTTGCGTCCATAAAACTCGAAAGGTGGTTTGAAAAAGGAAATTGTGATTGGTCTTTACATACATACATATTTTATATCGCGAAGCTACCACGGAAACGAGAATTTTTTTTAAAGTATTTCATTAAAAATGTAGTATCATAGCACAAGAGAAGAAGCTATGGCATGTTGGCGTGCAAACAAATTATTGTTTTTTAGCTTGCCATGCTAACAGCCGCATTATGTGGCAATTGACGGGAAGAATTCCCGTCGCCGTCGAAGATTACTGTTTTGACTCATTTACATACTGATACACACCGCGAAGTATGGCAAAACAAGAAGTAAAAAAAATATCTTTCTTCCCTACGACCCACCTTCCACTAAAGACGTTTTTGTGTCAATGTGACAGGAGGTGTAGCTGTCGCCGCCTCTTTGTCCAACCCAACGATGTAAATCGTACATAAGTTCTTTATAAAACCTATCAGTACCACCAGGGAATCTAACTCGGGTCTCATGACTCGAACTCCGATCACTCAACCATTAGGTTATCGTGATTATTTTAAACGAGAAGTATTTAAGTAAATTGTAACAACATACACCATGGTGAGCGAATTGGTCGAAGAGGGGAAAATACATGAGTAATCGGATACCTAGACGTGTATAAAGAAAATTATGAATAAAAAAGAAGCGAAAGAGAAATCCTAGGATCATGAAACTTGGCCATCTGATTGGGCTTGAAGTCATAAATATTACAAAAAAAAACAATATAAACTGGCTGAGATCTAAAGAAACCTCTCCGCAAGCGACGCAAGAAAATAAACAGACATAAAGCGGTGTGCCGACGAATCTTATCGCGGCGTAGCGACGAGAGCGCGCCGATGCGCAATAGTGCCGTATTTACAAACAAGAGCGTCGGCCGTCGCTCGGCGGATGTAGCGGCTCAGTGAGCCAGTGAGTGGAATAAAAGATCCGTTCGCGGATAATTCTGATGTGTAAAATATAACGTGTGCGTGTTAGTGTATCCTTGGACGGTGATCGCATACTAAGAAATTTTTTATTTAATATTTAAAAAAAAACATACGAGCGAGACGGTATTGCTTTTCTATCTAGTAGTAGTCTACGATATGATTTTTTGAAATAAACATAGATACATGCTTAAACACTTATATTATAGAATCAGACACAACGAAGGTACCACCACAATGTAGAAAAGGTGGTTATTCTACACTGATCCACACACCCTGAAGACCGGAGTGTACGCCACTAGTCCACGGAGATCGTCCGTGTCCATCAGATCTGACAGCTGAATATAATTTTTTTTAAATTATTATTATATTCTTTTGAATTACTGCTACTGGGTGTTTGTCTTTCACGAGTTTGAATAGAAATAACACGATACATAACAAGCACTAGTAGTGGAAGCCCGCCGGTCAAAAACATTAACTTTAATTTTCTTTTACAGCCGTAAGTACTATAGGAATAGGTTTACTACAGCTAGTTTAGCTTAACTTCATGTCGTTAAACTGCTTTGACATTTGTTACTAGGTAACTTTCATACTTAACGACCTATAAAAAAGTATAGGTAGGATATAGGCCTTCTGTAAGGTGGATTTTTCGGTTAGGGGTTAAGTAAAGGGTTTTTTTCGTGATATTAATCCCGATGGCCTTGTAAGGCTTTTCTCACAATCGCCTCGTACGACACCTACGCTTGTATTATTCTTACGCCGGTACCGCACCACTAGATAGCTTTAATTATGGATTTATATCTTGATCTAGTCTGTAGTAACGGACGATCATTTACACTGATCGAATAGAAAAACTCAATGAATCGCACGAACTAAATCAACGAGTTCCGGCAATCGCACGTTGGACTCAACTACTGTGTTGGAAAGGTACCCGTGGGATCGGGTTAATGGTTTCGCTTCGTCCATGGCCGCGGCCGACCGTTTCATAAGTGGCGTAATTATGCGCGCTCATAACCACATTCGGAGAGATGACTCTTAGACTACATCTGGTAATGCGTCATGCTTTTATTGCATTACTTTTATAGAAATTAAAATATTTGAATCAGACCGCACATACGCAGTTAACGATTTACACAAAATATTTTTTTTATATTCAATACTGATGTAGGTAGAGGAGTACTTTCATCCAGTCATTGGGACAATCTTTTAATCTCAAAAATTGAGAAAACCTTTCGGATCATTCACTCTTTAAAAAGCTTGTATTCCTTAAATCCACGAAACAGATTTTGACAACTCTTTTAAGGCAGACAATTTTTTTTTCTGCAATTCAACTAAACTAGAAACATATGTAAGAAACGATTGAGTTAGTAGACTTGTAAACAAGTAAAAATTCTAGATTATTTCTATTCTAGATTCCTTCAAGAACTTCGTGACTAGTTTTGAAACACAATAGACAGCCGTTACTACTACTAGATACAAGACATTGTTCTATGCACGCGCAACTACAAAATATTATTACTCATCATTACATTCCTGTATTCGATTGATGGCTTATGAAACAAGATCGGAGGAAGGGTCAATAAAAAAAGATAGCACACAACCTGACCGATCAACCAACCCCTCAGTTATCGTGATTAAGTTTTTAAATGTTTTAAGTTTGAGTTTATAAAAGAAAATATCGATTCATAATCATTGCAGACAAAAGTATCCGAAGTTCATCAAATTGTTACTTTAAATATGACAGTGATATGTCCGCCGCATAGGCAACCTAACTGTCTCGGCCTGAAGAGAAACGAGACTTCTCAACTTCGAAACGCCAAAGTTTATCGCTTAGATAGCAGGAAGTCCGTAAACAAGGGAAGTAAGTGCACGGTTGAAGTTGGGGACCGACTGCCAAGCGACCGTCGCGTCGCTAATACCCTCCATTATTAAAACATAAACTGTAGCATTCGACACGGTGTGCCTTAAGTCACACGCTGACAAGATCATTTTTTTTTTAATATTTTGTGAATACCACATCGCAATACTGTCTATATTAAATAATAAAACCTTTTATAATACACAACACACTGAAACTATTCACTCCAGCACTGTTTCGCACATTAATGTTCGATAATCATAAAAATGTTAACACAAATTTATGATCGATGTTTACGAAACATTTTCACATCACTAAACTGCGTTAACAGAGCGAGCGTTACAAGCGCTCGCAGGCCGCGGGGCGCGCTCGTCGACTGAGTTAAACAAGCCTCTGACATAATACGCGTGCGCAATGTGTAATCTTCATTCGCAATTGGAATTTTGAGGCGTTGGTGACGGGAATATGGTTGAATATCGCTCTGTACAGACAGCAGACACCTGTACAAAGCGTGCAGGGGTCGAAAGTCCGCGGTGCAGTGTCATTTCCACTCTTTCCACATTGCTTCCCTAATAAAAACGAGATTTGCCCCGCGGCAGCCGATTATATTCGAGCGAACCCTCCGGCGAGACTTACCTTGTTGAGGGGAATTCCTATGATTAATTTGTTCAGCTTGGAATACATTAAAAAACGAAAATAGATAATTATTGTGAGAATTTTTTGAGTTCAGATAGGCCGGTTTCTTTTACTTGTAAGACAGTAAATGGTTATTTGTTTTGCAGTGCGGAATAAACTTTAGAGCTTGAAGTCAGTTTTGAGAAAGTTCGTTTCTCACCCTAACGGTGAAAATGTGTAACAATTCAATCAAAAACGGGCTCATTATCAAAAACTTATTTTTGATATTCACACTTAGTTTATGTAAAATTATTTGTCTCCCACACAGCGAGTACCAGACGGTCTGATTAGGGGTATTAAAAAGTCGACGCACGGTAACACCTACAAAATGGTTGCTATTTTTTGCTATTTTAAACAGGTGTGGCTTTACTGATTTCACGAAAGTACATTTATTTCTTAAAATGTTCTTTTTATTTTATTTGTTAAAGGTTTATGAATTAATAGGCATTAAAATGTGCGATATAAATTGAATAACATTAACATTTACGACGAAGAATTTGATACTGAATTGATATCCAGCTCGTTTCATTTGAACCCCATCGCACCATTTTCCTTAACGGTATGTAAGTCTACCGTGGGACATAAACCTCTCCCATATGAAGAATTGGAATTGCCACGCTTGGCTAATATTTGACGAAGGCATTACCTCATACACTACATTTCTGCTCGTTACGAGTTTGGTTGATTTTGATACATATTTTATTTTGCGGTGGTCTAGTTTTGACATCTGTCGGTATTCGCTTTTTTCAAGGCATTTATTTTTCTAGTCAGTTTTCACGACAACCAGGAGAAACTGGGGAACCCCAAGTGAATTCTCAGTTCTATAACATACGGTAGATGTAGATGGATCTATTGTCACCACTCGCAGTTAAAGAAAATCCTTAAGATAACTCAGCACAACTGACAAAGCTTTGCAAGTGATAGTGAACTTTTAATAAATCTGTTTACCCATTTAAACTACATAATTGACCAGCTAATAGGTTCTTCATCATCAGATCCTCCTCCGTGAACGAGTGGAACGAACGCACCGGTTTTCATGGTGCCTTCAGCTCACAGGTCCCGGGAACAACTTTATCCACATTTTCTCGCGTATGAGTGTCTGTTGCACCTTCGTTGTTTCCGATCCCAAAACACATGTGCTTTAGTCTTACTTCGGGACCAGAACAATGTAGGTGATGTTGTCTCTACCTGTGTATGTGTTTCTGTACGTATGTACTCTATGTAATAATACGAGTATACAATTCTTTTTTATTCACCAACGAGTGGGTGATAATTGAACATCTCTGTTATATTTATAACTACAAGAAACTACCGACACATAAAGCGTACAAAAAAAAAAACATTCTGTCTCGTAATTTTCCTTCAGCGTTAAAAATACCCAGATCACGTTGCAGTACACGTTTAATTAGTTTCGAAATGACTTACTCAGCGGCGCGGTCCGTTAATGTTTTAAATATAGCCTCCGCGCTTTCGTCGGCGCGGGGGACTTTGTGCGATATCTGCTTATTGGCTATTTTCGGCCTTATTAGGGTAAAAATTGAAGTTTCTTAACGAAGCAACGATGGAACATTATTACATTATTAGCAATGCAACTACGTTGGACACTAAGACGGCGTCAGGCTCACCATCTCTTTATCTGAGGCAGCACGGATTGTCATATTTGCTATTATAGTTATATAAATTATAATATTGTTAAAGAAGTCACAATAGCCCAGTGGTTGGGTGGTCGAAATTTCGAGTCAAGAGACCCGAGCGACGGGCTCACCACCTGTCACGTTGTCCCGAAAATATCTTCGATGGAAGGTGGGTTAAAGGAACTTAATTGTCAAGATTAGACCTCTGTCTACCCTAATATATGTCTATTTATAATTTATTATCAGGTTCCTTTATCGCTTCTGTTTTTTTGTTTCTGGTCCATTTTTCTTTCATATTGTGGCAAATAAGGTCTAATCCAAGTTCTATACCCTTGGAAATACGTACAGTTTAAAAAAATATACCTTAGATGATGATTCAAGCCTTTTCCAAGAAGTCAATACAAGTAAGAGATATCATAAAAGGTTTGAGCTTTTGTCAAATTATAATTTCTTTTATTACAAATTAAGAATGGGATTAGTTACGTTATTTTGCCTAAAATACTCATACGTTTTCTTCAAAATGTAAAGATTTTTTTGTAGAAACAATCTTGTCAAAGATCACAAATAGTTATTACGTATGTGCGTTACCTAACCAGCTTTTGACGGAGCCCTTAGCGAATATTCCGGTACCTTGAACTGTACTACTGTGTCATAGACCGGACACATTCAATGGCACGGCGCGACCTATTGGTATAGGAAGGGCACCTGACGCGGGCACCGGCTCACGGCAACCCGAAAGGCTGTTGCTTTCCCGGTAGGGACGGGGGAATTATGACTCGGTATCGAAATATCGATATTCGTCGAGCATATTTTTCAAACTTTAATTGTTATTGACTTGCGATTATACATAAACTTCTTAGATGAAAAGATACACGTAACATAAACATTTTAAAATAAAACAGATACGCGATATTCAGTACAGAGCTGTTTAAATTACGATAGCCGAGTGGTTGGGTGGTCAGAATTCGAGTCAAGAGACGAGAGTTCGATTCCCAGGTGCCAGTCTCGTACCAAAGGATTTTTTTCAAAAACGTATATACGAATTTGATCGTTGGCTTGAACATTAACACGGCGACGGGCTCACTACGTGTCATGTTATCCCATAAATATCTTCGGTGGAAAGTGGGTCGAAACGACTTAAGTACCTAAACCTCTGTCTGCCCCTATATTGGGAATGACGTGAAGTGCTGCTTAATTTCACGAAATAGATAAAATTCACAATGTACAGACTGTTTTTTAAATCTCAATAAATCAGAACTACGTTTCGCGTCCCTATCGCAAGCCCATTTAACATTACGCCCGTAGGAACATAGTGGAGTGCCGTGCCCCCCGTTCCGCGTGAGTGTACGTGTATGGGTGTACGGCGGGCGGCACAGCCCCGTCGACTGTATAAAGCTTTTATACTATTGTTAGATGTAGCTATAAATAGATAATGTTGAATTGTATTAACATAATGTACTTTGAAAGTATCACAAGAAAGAAGCCTAAAATGAAGCTAAAATATCTTAAGCTTTTGACATTTTTATGCTTTTAACTTAGTCGCCTATAAAGACTCCGACTTAGAATTACAATTTTGAACGCCCTTCTAAATACTTAAAATTGTGTGTGCTCATTTTATAATATTATACCCATAAACCATACATACTCTATAGTAATTATAAAGGTAATTAGACAAATTCATAGCTTCACTAGTCATAATCATGAAGACAAAACAATTTGCGACGATTTTTTCTGCCTTTTACTGCGTCCTCTGTAACGTAACACAATAATTGTAGAACTATTCAAGCTATCCTAGCAGTTTACACGGACAGCAGCTGCGTGGTGCGGTGTACAACGTGGGTAAGGGTCTTGTCGGTGTGCGGCGACAAATACTCTGTCAGTCGGCGGCCGCGTTATCCGCGCCAACCACTGCGGCGGGCGCGTGCGCGCTGCGACGCACACAGAGCGCATAACGTAATAGACAGAACACGGTTTTTAACTGTGATTGTTTTTGATAATAGCTTGTAGATATTTTTCATCTACAATGTTATTCAATATGACTCACAAGGAGTCTATAGAAATCGTTTGTTAAAAAAAATGTGTTACATAACATTAAGCACATAAAATATGGTTTTGTTAGAAAGTTAAAATGTTACTCACGTATACGTATTTTTTTATCGTACATTGTATACTCATTGCCTTGTACTTAATGTGAATGCTTACCTGAAACAAAAAAGATATTGTAAGTCAATATGTTACTTATATTAATACGGTTAGATTTGTAAGTGATCAATAGCGAACTGAATTCAAAGAGGATTGAATTATCTATATATATCATATCATTCTAGTGCCAAACAGAAGACTTTCCTATAGTGACTATGCTGGGGATAGCATATTCGATACCTTTTTCAATCGATGTTAGCCCCTAATATAATCTGAGATATTCTAGAAAGTTAAGTTTATAAAACGATGGCTTAGTAACTATACTCTAACACGACCGTTTCGTAGCGGTTACTAGACTCATAACTTTTTACTTTTATAATTTATCCCTGACATTGTTGTCTCTTGGTGAATTTACATGACACTGATATACAATGTGGCATACTTATACACATTCACTATAAAGCGAATGTACAATACTTCAATAAAAATGATAAATAAATAAATAAGTACATTGATAAGTACAACATCACATGAAATGCAAGATTAAACAGTTTAGCACTTGTATTATGGAATAAAAAACAACGAAAGTACCACAACAAACACACCCGAAAAAATTACGACAAACTGTTTTCTACTTTGACCGTGAATCAAACCCGGGACCTCAGCGCTAGCCCCCACAATCATTTATATTCAAAATAATGATAAAACGTCGTGTCTAACCGCACGCAACTCTAGCCGGGGGCTCGAGTATCGTCGGGGCGTCGTGATTGCATTACCCGCGCGCCCACGCTCACTAATCACACCGGGCTACGCCGTGCTACGCCGCTACTAGCTTCGCGACGCAACATGCCTCTCTGTTCTTTTGTTCAGCGCTGACATGTACCGCGCCTCGCTTTAGAAGCGCGTATCGAAGACAAATACCATTATATATATCTTCACGTCAATCCAAGTACAGTGGTAGACAGAGGTCTAGACAGTTAAGTCCTTTCGATCCACCTTTCATAGAAAATTTTTTTGAGACAACGTGACAGATGGTGAGCCCGTCGATGTCTTTATGTCAAAGCCAACGAGTAAATCGTAGAAAAGTTTTAAAAAAACCATTTACGAGCCTTGGGGATCGAGCTCAGGTATCTTGACTCGAATTCCGATCACCCAACCACTCGGCTATCGTGACTGTTAACAAATACATAACTTATTATTAATTAGTTACTTGTTAGTGAAATAGATGAGTATTTCATCACTGCCTAACATTCCTTGGATACGTTTAAATAACAAGTAGCCTGTCGTTAATGTAAGATACAAGTTATTTCTAAGAATTCTGATGTTCGTTTGCGATTAAAGAAAGAACAAATACAACTTTACAATCATAACATTAAGCTACTAAGTTACATCAGCAATAGGCGTTGAAGATTTTATATACTATAAATGACAGCAAATAATGTATATTCACGCTATTCCCCATACTGGGATAGACAGAGGTCCAGACAATGAAGTCCCTTAGATCCACCTTTCACAGAAGTTATTTTTTTAAACAATGTGACAGGAGGTGAGCCTGTCGCCGTCTTAACGTCCAAACCAACGAAATAAATCGTACAAAAGTAGAAAAAAAGCCATTGGTACGAGTCTCCCAACTGGACGTCGAACTCAGCTCTCTCGACTGGAATTCTGATCACCTAAACACTCGGCTATCGGGACTCCAATAATGATTTTATGCTTATTGAGCTCAAACATAAGAGATAGTTTTTCTTTTTTTTATAATTTATGTGATGGGATATAATTATATTTGTGGTGTTTATAAGTTGTCAAATAAATTTTTGTCTGTGTCTAAAACATTTTAGTAATATTTAAATTTAATCTACATTCGTATCAAAAATACTGTGGGTATTCAACTCCTAAAACAAACAAAGACGCTTCAAATTAATTGGAAATTCCTGGAAAATCTCAGTATATTTTTGTTTTTTAATCATCCCTCGTCCTAATTATTAAATTTTTCCCCGAACAAAGTCGCCTAGGAAACTTAATACTTAACTCGATGTCTCAAACAGTTTCGTTGAGGTATTTTTCCCCAGTCAATTCCCCTCCCCAACCACCCTCTGATAATTCTTTAATTTTTTTTGTAGAATATTTGTCGAAAGAACAGGATTCATTCAAAACTGTTTTGTAACAAATAAATATTATATCCTTTAAGCTCTACAATAGTATTTCATCAAAATGTGTACTGGTGAATATATGTATTGATTTCTATTATCATTTTTATGTCGTATTTATCTTCGGTGGACTGTGGGTCAAAGGGACTTAATTGTCTAGACTTGACCTCTGTCTACCCCTGTATTGGGAATTGCGAGAAGATATTAATTTATTATTATTATTTTATGTCGTATTTAAAAAATACGCGTTCCCAGTACAGGAGTAGACAATTGTCACTTTTCGGCCCACTTTCCATCGGAGACATTTTTTGGGACAACGTGACAAGTAGTGAGCACGTCGCCGCCTTTATGTCCAAAAGCCCAAGATATAAATCTTACATAAGAATTTGAAATTAGGCATACCACCTGGAGATCGAACTTGGATCTCTTGACTCGAATTCCGATCACCCTACTACTCGACTATCGCGATATCATAAAAGGAATCAATCGAATATGAGGACCGATCTTCCCTGACTTCAGATACTTCATAGCGAAATGCTACTCAAACATAACGCTAAAGTGGCCGTCAAATGGGATTACTGTGTCGGCTTAGAAATCGTCAGTCCTGTCCCTGCCATTACACATTACTGTTACAAAGGATTAAGCCCTTCCATACGCTGCTTTGTAAATTATATAATAGTATCTTATTGCCTGAAACCATGATAGTCGAGTAGTTAAGTGATAGCATTCGAATCAGGATTCCCGAGTACAATCCCTATTTTCGCCATTTTCCGTATGAACATTTTGTATAATTGTCTTGAATACAGAAGCGTACAGTGTAATCGCAGGAATTTAAAATCACGAAGGAATGACCTTGTCAAGAAAGATTATAACGACTTGCTTGCTTGTACACACCGGTTTTCAAATGTCACCAGCGATTCCTGGTTCGATTCCCGGTCGGACCAATGTAACACTAACGAGAAAAAGTGTAAGAAAATACTCTTTCTACATTATCTCGGGTCTGGGTGTTAGCGCTACGTTCGTTGTTACCGATTCCATGATACAAGTGCTTAAGCTGCTTACTTTGTGATCAGAGCAATGTATTTGACATTGTTCCTGCCTATGTATGTATTTATTATTAAATTGTATTATCATCTATTTGGAGATCTATCTATCATTGGAGTAATCGCGTCGCTGCTTTATTCATCTATGTGCACGACGCACGCTTCTGTTCGGAACCGGGCCGCGCATATAGAACAACCCGACGCTAGAGTGCACGTCAGTTAATCACGGGGAACTTCGCAACTCCCGGCACCACCCTCCCACTAGGGATGTGTTCTGAACTATCGATAATCCGCAATTATTATAACAAGTATGCATTATCTGGAATTAGTTTAAGTGTTCACGGAACATCAACATACGACATTTGTCCAATAATTTATTTTTGTTCAATAGTTCAATCATTTAATAAACAACCTCTTTCTAGTGGTTGTCATAAAATCATAAAGACAAAGATAAATAAATAAATATATATCTTCACGCAATTCCCAACACAGGGGTAGACAGAGGTCTAGTCTAGACAATTAAGTCCTTTCGAGCCACCTTCCACCGAAGATATTTTCGGGACAACGTGACAGGTGGTGATCCCGTCGCCGTCTTTATGTCCAAGCCAACGATATAATTCGTACATAAATTTTTGAAAAGCCATTGGTACGAGCCTGCCAGCTGCGGATCGAACTCGAGCCTCATGATTAATACGTATGTAAAATACGTATGTAATACGTATGTATCTAACATATCAAATTTCCTACCCTAATAAATTATCAGTATCGATATTGCATTTACCGACGTTGTGATAATGTCACGCCGTACATTATTACAACGCCGACGTTACAGTGTAGACGACGACGAAGTGAAATAATATTTGACACTGACTAAAGCCGTCTCCCGCCGACTCACGTCGACTGTGTCGTGTCGACTCGACTCCCGTCGACTTTGCGCCGCCTCTAAATAAATCATTTACGTGCATCCACTTCTCCAGCGCACAGACTCCAGTCTGGGGGCTCGGCTACGTGCGCCACGGTCGCCGGAAGGCAATTTGGCGTTTCGCAACTTCGCGAGCGCTCTCTGTATTGTCTGCACACTTAACAGATGCTTATTACATTTTTGTATTCGCGTTTTCTAAATGGAATTATGCGGGTGAAAATATAGACGTAATACCGGAGTAGACAGAGGTCTAGACAATTAAGTCTCTCCGACGCACCTTTCACCGTCTTCTTCGTCTTTATTCCAAGTCAACAATATAAATACTATGTTAGTTTTGAAAAAAATCTTACTAGTACGAGGTTACCACCCCGGAATCAAACTGGACTTGAATCCTGAACATCCAACCAGTCGGCTATCGTGACTTATAATATTTTTTGTACTAATAGAAGCGATTTTCACTTTTAACAGACACTAAGATGGTGACAGTTACAGCACGAGTCACAATGTCCCAAATAAAGTAGTAAAAATTGTCTAGAACTCCAACTATTTCAGTATAAGGAAATGCGCGCAATTCATACAAAAGAACAGTACAAATATTGTCACCGTTAACTTTTACAAGCGGTCCAACGCCAAACATCTCACTTTTGAATAACATTTTCCGCCCTCTCGCCCGGTGCAGGGTTATCGTTTCACACCGGAAGACAATGGCGGAGCTCGTTAACAACGCTTCTTCAATGGCGGCGCGGCTTCCGTTGTGCCCTCGTGTCGTGTAAACATACGTTCACTTTTCTAACGCATAGACGACGCACAGCGGTTACAACACAACGTCTACATAGCGTCCTCCGTCCCGTAAGTCCAGAGTTGGAATCGAAACCAAATGCGACAATTGCGCTTTCAGTAAATATAAATAAATATATATCTTCATGCAATTTCCAATATAGGGGTAGACAGTGGTCTAGTCTAGACAAGTCCCTTCGACTCACCTTCCACCGAAGATATTTTCGGGACAACGTGACAGGTGGTGAGCCAGTCGCCGTCTTTATGTCCAAGCCAACGATATAATTCGTACATAAGTTTTTGTAAAACCCATTGGTACGAGCCTTCCACCTGGAAATCGAACTCGGGTCTCTTGACTCGAATAACGACCACTCAACCACTCGGCTATCATGACTTAAAACTTATCGTAAATAACATTCATAAAATTATTATTTACACACTACAATCAATGTTTTGTTTTGCGTGATTATACAATATTGAATATTGTACGAAGTGTGGCGTAGGATAAAAAATTATATTTATTGCCTTCACCAAAATCAGAAATTATGTTATTCCTTGCCGAAATATTAACATTAAAAGGCGTCCAATCTAATGACAAATTTCCCCCTTGAACTCTTTACCTCGCCCTAACAAGTATAATGCACAAGGGATTAATGATACACCGAAATATAGAAGGGTGATGCTTCAGTCCTTAAAAGGTTGTTAACGTAAGTCGATTATTTCAAATATAAATGGTGAATGCACATGGGAACTACATAATTAATCGAAAACCATAGAAAGATAAAACTCTCTCAAAAAAAAGAAAGACATAACTAAATACATCTTCATGTTTTTTATAGGGATTCGTAATCCGAATCAGAGTCTCGAAATATAGAGGGTTGTATATCTATATATTTTCACGCATCATCCCATATAGCGTTGATAGAAATGACAGGTCGCCAAAAGCCTTTACACATCTCTCTTTCAGACTATCAATTCTATCAGATTCATAGTTTTCTTCCTACACGCACGGATCGGGTATCCAAATCCTCTTACATTTTCGGTTTCTTCTCCAGTCCGTTACTGTTTACTGAACTGTATTACTACACAGTACAGTACACAGTACAATACATAGTACACTGTACAACGAGCTAACATTCCACTTGATCAGCCTATGGACTAAGCCAAATAAATTCATTCAAATATATCATAGATGCGCCCTCTGAGGATAAAGAGGGGGCGTCCACTGTGCTTATATGGACATATACCTCAATATTGTTTTCAAACTTTAACACAACATTAAGCATTGCTTAAGGATAGAAATAAGAGATTGGTTTCAGTAGGCCGTAGACTCCTTCTCTATTTACGAGTCGTCAGTTAGTACAGCACGCTCACCTATTTCTACTGCCAAATATCTATATCATAACTGTTGTTTTCTTGCATAGAGAGCCAGTTTAATCATGAACAAAAAAACATTCCATCTTTGTATTCGGTGGGTGAACAACGCACCTTCTTTTTTAAATTTATTCCAAGTGTTACTAGCTGCAGTAGTCAATTACTATCAAGTAGACTCTTAGCTCGGTTACATTCAACACCGACAAAAATAACTCATACGACTAGCCCAAAAATCTCATCGCCCCATCAGTAATAATTAAAGCAATAGCGTAATTAGCGCCCCACAGGAAGCTCCCCGTTTAGACGACGACACCAAAATAATCTAACAGAACTAAAGCCCAACGTATTCCCGGTTAATCGTCGGACAGTGGTCTCTCCACAGACGAGCGGGTGGCATAGTGTACGTGGCTCGGGGCGCGGGCAGCCGCAGTAACATCGCGCATGCGTGACGTCTGTGCGCGTTTCCAATGCACCGAGAATGAATACTATTTGACGTACGAAGTGGATTATCTAACAGTTTCAATAACGTAATACTGATAAAATCATGTTGCTGAAAAAAAATAAGGTGGAGTATAAAGTTCTATTACATTGTATTACATAGCTGTCGGCAGAATGACTTGAAATATTTACATGTCTTTGCAATTTACTCACCCGTGTATTTACATATTTCGTATCCTGAAGTACCCACGAAATAATGTTCGAAAATACAGCATTGTATATAATTATGTAATTCCTTGCTATGGTAACCGACACTAATTTTAAGATGAGATACACACCGCACGTTTCGCTTCGGATGGATCTCACTAAGTACACAAGTATATCTTGAATCATCTTGAATTGTGGATATATTACAAAAAATATTATAGTTATATATTTGACGAACCAATAGCCTAGTTAGTTCGAAGTTAAAGGTTGCGGATTTGAATCCCGCTAAAGGCAATTTTTTTGTGTGATGAATATTTGATATGCACTACGCTTGTATTTTAGTCATTTATTTATATCACTACATATCTATCTATCACCTTCCCATGCTGAAGAACAATACCACTCAATGAATAGTCACGTGTCCACGTCATCCTCAAGTTTCATTACACACCCTCGTATACAAAGACATAACCCGGGCAACGGAAACGCGCAAAGCTACAACACAGCGACCCGTAGATTAAGCACCCGTAAAAACAGGGCGCCTCGCCAATAACATCTTCATACCTCGCCCGATTTAAGCGCCAGCTCGAGCGGAAGCTATACCCGCCTTTACCAGTCAAGCATAGGGATAAAAATCGTACGAACACATTCACGCTATATTTCACCAGCACTATGACACATGTCCATTTACTAAAGACCTTTTCAGGCTTCCGACTGTTTGTTACGCGAGTAGCTGCCGTTATGGGTCGGCAAGCGATTATATCCTTTACTTGTGTTGATGTTAGGGAATAGAATGGCTTGTTTTTCTAGAGGTTGTAAAACCGGGTTGCAGTAAAGAGGTAGTTAGGTGCGGTGTAGATGTTTTATCGGGTCTTTCCGATGGCGTAGATGCAATTATGAAGTTGAAAAGGGGGGCGGAAAGTGTGACAGGAAGGGAGATAGCGAAAGGAGAAAAATGTTTTCCGCAAATTCATACTTATCCACTCGGAATGTTAAGTACAAACTAAAGCCGTTATTTTAAAGATTGCAATTGTGTATTTATGATCACATAATTACAATTACTTTTTAATTTTATAATATTTCATGCCATTTCTTAAGTTTTTATTATTTCCTACCATAATATCATAAGTTACATCTTTTTACATTTAGGATTGGCTTTTGAAGTAAACCTCCAAATGTTGTTATACCGCGAATTTTTAATTAGGTAAAAAATTAAAAAGGAATGTCGGAAGGATAACAATAGTCGAATGGCGGGCACGAACTTGCGACCTAATGTTTCGCAGGCCGCACCCTAAAGCAGGCTATTGACACTTTAAAATTACTTGCACTGCGTGACTATGACCCGCCAATACCGTAAAATACTTAACAGAGTAAGAAAAACTAAAGAAAATAATACTTGTAGTAATACACGTTTGTCATGTGGTTACGGCGTAAGAATATACAAGTGGTATCTTCCTTCCCATGGTTGTTTCGTAAGTGGCGGAAAAGTGACAAGCCTTGAAAAGGTACTAAGCAACCGATAGGTGGTGAGATAACCATCACGAAAACATATATGACTATAATTCAGCAACCTGGTGACAGGCAGCAAACTTCTGGTGACATCTATGTCTCCACATTGCTCGCTAGGGGCGGATTCAGGAAACACATCAACATTCTACATCGCGCTATCGAAGTTCGCACGATTACATGCATATATATCCCGATAGCGCACACTGGTGGAGGAGACGTCCTCCCCGGGTCACGATAACCCGACCTGGCGGTGCACGATTCTGCGATCGTCAAGCCGCTCGCCCAGCGCGGCGATTACGGCAAATCCTAACAATCAATTAAGCAAGCAACTTCTTTTAAAAATATTCACTTCATCTCCAGTTTCAAAACGATATCAACTTCACAAAATAAATAACATAATGCCTGTTTATCAAGCAGAGTATTCAGTGCCGCACTTAAGCGCTTCAATTCCCGGCTGGCACGGAGTCGGCACACGGAGGTCGGCGTTAAAAAACCGTAGCAAGGCATTAGCCCCCGCTCCGCTGAATTATTCAAGTCGACCAATAAAAGCGACCGCGCTTGTAACTGCCAACGCCACACTTTGAATTTTTCACGGACGTCTTGGCGAGGTTCAAATGGTCGCCGTATAAAGGACTTTACACCAATTGAATATTTAAACAAGCTAATATCAGCGGCTCTGCTCTGTTTAGTTTTTATCACAATCATATAAAAAATACGGAAAACTAATAGAAGTAAGAAATACTTCATATTTTTCTATGAGTACAATTATGAATTTGGAAATCATTAGAATATATTTCGAAATAACAGTTCTAAGGAAATACAAATTCCGCGTCGCGTTTCTGTTTTTAGTATTAATTTATGTATGTAGAAGAGTTCTCTGAATTTAAGTATGTAGAAGACGTAAAAGGTAAAAGAAAAATTTAACAAGAGATCGGATATTAAATACAATTCGCAGTTTTAAGTTAGTAAGGCAGTCGACTATTCTGACATATTATGAGTTATGAAGTATTACCGTGAATACTGTAAATAAAAATGTCTCTAAATTATACTTTTAATTTTGACTACACATGAAGTCTTAAGTACCGTCATTTTAATCTTACAAAATTTCTATATTTTTATCTCTGTGTTTATGCTATTTGTTCATCACTTATATACCATATATTGCGTATATGATGACCTCCGTTCATGTGTAGTACACATGAACGGAGGTCGTAACGTCGAACGGGATGTGTTTCATGTTGTCGGGTCAACGTAGAAAACATTTTTTCTACATTTTCTCGTGTCTGGATGTTTGTGGTGCCTCCGTTGTTTCTGACTCCATAATACTTAAGCTACTTACTTTAAGATAGGAGCAATTTATGTGATGTTGTCCATATGTATGTATGTATTTATTTAGTTATTATTATTATATATAATTTGAGAGAAAGCATTTATCCAGCAGTGAGACATTCCTGGATGCTACTTAACTTTTATGACTTTCCATCTTCAGTATTTGATAATTTGGAAACCCTACACGTAGAGCGGGGTAATGGTCGTAAACACGACGACAGGAGCCGTGGGACGGGCACGCGACGAGCCGACGACGCGGGGACGTGACGGATATGGTGGCATTAACGTCAACGCCACGGAATTAAGCCGTATATCGTTACGTTTTATAGACGGGATTGATAAAATTCTCCCCATGAGAGCGCACTGCATAAAGACTTCGTAATGATGCCTGTTACGTATTACATTGCGGGTCCGCCTCATACAAACCCATTTTATATAGCAGGTGGAATTTTATCCTCAAGTTTTACGTCTTACTAATCTTGATGCTTTACCCACTAAATCTATATGTACAAGCTTTAATGTACTGATCAAAAAGTATTCGTATCCCGAAACAAAACTAGCAAGCTCGTAGAATACGAGAACGAGAATTGTCACTAAATTGCCTAGACTTCTGTCTAACCTATCTCGGAAAATACGTGAAGATAAAAAAAGGAGTTTCCTATTTTAGTTTAAGGTTAATTTATGGTTTTGTATAGATGTTTGAATATTATTGTAAAATGTAACATGTTCTAATATATTGTGCGTCCGAAATGGGCAAACTTAATCTACTGCTTTTATAAGACCTCTTGTACACAGTTAACACAATAAAGTATTATCTTATCCTATGTTAAATAGTGTCTTATTTACCAAAATTATTGTCCAAGCAGTGTAAATCAGAATCACAATAATCAAAAGTTTGCTTTTCATACTTCATTGTTTCATATTAAAACATAAACAAAAATAAATTTATAGTTATCACAGATTTATTATTTTAATATTTATATTAATATATTAAGAAAAACCTACATGACAACAAAAAAAAATATAAATTCGCCATTAATCCTATCCTAGGTATTTAAACGTTTCTATTTTTTAATCTTTCACCTTTATGGGTAGACTTTATAATATTATCGTTACGCCATTCTGCAATTGTATTCTGTGTAATTCAATTACTTTATAGGTCGTTTTGTAAGTATCGTCGTTTGACCGTATATAAAGGTTTTTTCTTCTTTCATTTTATTCGCCGTCAAAAATGATAAGCGATAAACACCTAATATTAATAATTCCAACCGACGTCTCATCACCACTAAAAGCGATAAAAACTTACCGATGGGAATTAATTGATTTGTTTAACTAGCGCAGGAGGGGAGCGTAAAGCGATCCCGTCGGTACATCCCTAGAGGTGTAAAAAGGCGAGCCGTCTAAGGCAATGAGTCTGGCGGCGAAGTTAACGCAGGGGCGGCTGCAAAGTAAACAGGAGGACAACGGCGCTACCCAACAAATAATCCGCCTCGCTTCGGACATGCGCTCTCGCTACGGTATGTAAAGCTCCGGGCGCACGGCACGCTATATTGAAGATATCGTAGCAATTAGCGGACTTCTCTGTATACGTGTCACATTCTTTACCATCGTACGGTAGCGATTACATTAATGTGTCAGCAATGAAGTGCTGATTAGATAAGAAGTACGTAATTCTTTAATTATTTAAAACAAATTGCTGTTTGCTTTCATTAGCCTCACCTCCAGGCGGACGGAAGTACATCAAATTCAAAAATATATCAAAATGGTGTCCCTTAGGTTCACCTTCACGACTAACTAGATTACATAGTAACATGAACTTACTGAAATCGACTTGTCTCCTCCGGAATTAAAACTTTACGTTAAGCACATGTTATCTGGGACGCAGCTCGGATGGTTTTTCAAGATAAAGAAAGTAACGTCCCCGTCCACACTACATACACCATATGCCATTGCAAATCCAAATTAAACTTTAAAATTATTTTATACAAGGATATTGTTTGAAAAGTATTATAAATAATCTTTGTGCTTAACAAACACTTTAAATAATTATTCCGTACGAGCCGATAGCTCGGTAATTACCTAAGTAGTGAAAGTGAATTCATAAATAAACAATTGAGTTTCCTAATAAAGAAAGTTTCCTATAACCAACGGCCAGGAATACATATTTAAGTGTCCTGCGCGATGCAGTTTCTAAAGGAATTGTATCCGCGACTGGTCGTAGCCGCTTTCACGCTCGACGGTTAAGTCTAGCCAATTAACGTGGAAATGCAGCCAGCGTTCTTGGTACCATGCCACGAGGAGAAGGGCTCAACGACTATAGTAGACTATAGTAGTTTTTAGTTAATAAGTTATTGTAAATATTAACATAATTTTCTTTCTGTAAATAAAATATTTGTTGAGTGAATTAATTGTTTCAATAAGCATTGAAAAGAACCCTACTTAAACTATAAATACGTCAGTAGGACACAGCACGACGATAACGTGATGGAAACAGCGCAAAAGAAAAAAGAAGAGTCAGCTTACATAACAGACGCGCAAGCGGCACAAATCTAATACCGTTGTGTCTATTAAAAGTCTTTTTAAAGGAAACATTTTAAAAATACATTCATCAAACTTCTCAACGAATATTAAATCAGAAAATCTAAACAAAAGGAGGTGAATAAGAGACAAGTTCAAAAATAACTTATTGTTAACCCTCAAGACAAGACAAGGCAAGGGATGGGGGTGCGAAAATAAATAAGTTGCATGGCACCCACATACCCGTCGGCCGACGAACCACCGTCGGCCGAGCGCATGCGTGCATCTCTGTACACCTTAAACCAGCGGCACAGTGCAATTTGCTAGGCGAAGCTACTTTCAATGCTCTAACAAGTTTATATAGACAGATAGTTTATACGGTTATGAGAGAGATTATTATTGTTATGTTATTTCAGTACACAAATGCGCGCATACACCACACGAGTGTTTATCGTTTCGTATTAATGAATGAATGAATTTATTTATTTACAATCTACACACTTTCGACTATTATAACGTGAGTAACGATAGGGAAATACAAATAAAAAAAACCTTATACATAAAAATTACAAGTAGATTTAAAAGTCAATTCTGAACTCATTATATTAACACCTAAAAGAGTAAACCTGACTCATCTCAAGCGATAAGAAAATATAGCGATAAGAGAATAAGCAAATGCAGTTTCCTCGAAATCATCATCATATCAGCCTATCAGAAGTCCACTGCTGAACATAGAAAAGGCTTTGCCTCAAAGGAGCAGGTGGCCGACTTGATGGTAAGTGATTACCGCCGCCCATGAACACCTGCAATACCAGAGGCATAGCAGATGCGTTGCAGGCCTACACCTGCACTCACCAGACGAAACGCAGAAGTTTGTTAGACTTCTACTTCACGCCGGTATTCTGAGAGGTGGTACACGTGGTACTTCCCCGGTCGAGCCGGCCCATTCATGCAACAACAAAAGCTGATGCGTGGCTCTATCACCGTCAAGTGGTCGTCCTACGCTGCGTTTGCCTGTACGAGGTTGCCACTCGAGAACATTTCTTACTTTTTTATACATATTATATTAATAAAAAAGGATTTTAGGGGTAGAAGTAAGACATGCATGAACTTACCTAAAGTAAAATCAAGACATGTTGCATGAAAGTAAAGGAACAGAAATCGGGCAAATTGCTTTTCGTTTAATTCTACGGTAGTCTACGAGAATATACTAAAACGGCGTCGTTGTAGCAGAAAATAGCTAATTAATTTCAGAACGAAAATTATAAGTCGATCACTATACAAAAAAAACTACAAAGAACTAATTATAAATAATGAACAAAGCTTAAATCATTGTTTTTTATTTACTTTCGTGACTTAAAGAATTCAAACTTTTTATTTCTAAATTAATGAGAATTAAAATAAGTCACGATAGCCGAGTGGTTGGGTGGTCGGAATTTCGAGTCAATAGACCCGAGTTCGATCCCCAGTTGGTAGGCTCGTACCAATGGGTTTTTCAAAAACTTATGTACGAATATCGTTGGCTTGGACATAAAGACGGCGACGGGCTCACCACCTGTCACGTTGTCCCGAAAATATCTTCGGTGGAAGGTGTGCGGAAGGGACTTAATTGTCTAGACTCGACCTCTGTCTACCCCTGTATTGGGAATTGCGTGAAGATATTTATTTATTTATTTGTATTTTTTTGAAATACTTTTTTTTTAAATATAGACAATTAAGTCCCTTTGACCCACCTTCCACCGAAGATATTTTCGGGACAACGTGACAGGTGGTGAGCCCGTCGCCGTCTTTATGTCCAAGCCAACGATGTGATTCGTACATAAGTTTTTGAAAAACTCATTGGTACTGCCACCTGGAGATCGAACTCCGGTCTCATGACTCAAAATTCCGACACCCAACCACTCGGCTATCATGACTTCAAAAAAGTATTTACTTCATATATAACATGCATATAGGCGCTGTACACGATTGAACTTCAGCCGAGCACAAAGTCAAAAGTATCCCTGCACGTAAAAAACGAGAACCTAACCGTCCGACGCGAAGGAGAGATGAGTGGGGGGGGGGGGGGGAAGGCCCGGAGTTTTTAACAAAACAAAAGCCGGCGGCGTATCGCCGACATCGGCGCACGAGAGCCCCTAGTGCCTTACTACGGGGGAAAAAGAGAACTGCGACTAGTGCTGGCTGTCGGTGAAATTATATCGTACTTTGTTTCTTTTTTACATTACTTTTTTGAGTCAACAGTTCGATCCTCAGATGGTAGGCTCGTAGCAATGAGTTTTTTTTTTACAGAAATTAATGTACGATATATCGTTGGCTTGGACATAAAATATGGCGACAGACTCATCACGAAGTCCTAAATAAAATTTCTTCAGATGGTTCGGAAGGACTTGTCAGGACCTCTGTCTAACCCTGCATTGGGATGGAATGGAATAGCGTGAAGATGTTTATTTTAATAAACAATTTCATTTTGACGAATTGCAGTTTAATCGAATTTTATATAGTTTTTATAACAAATGTACATGATGTATTGTGTACTTCACAGAATTTACCGTACAAAGATAGGCATAGGTTTAAACACAAAAAGCTTATTTGAGACAACGTGACAGGTGGTGAGCCTATCGTGTAGAAAGTTAAAATACGGTTTCCGTTTGTCAGACTATATTTTAAAATAAGATGTTACTATAGCAAGCGAAAAACTCAAAGAAAATTTTGGGAGAAAAATTTTGGAGAGAAAATTTTATCATTACTAATATACTTTTTTTAGATAGAGAAGGGAGGGTAATTAGTAATGTGGCTCAAATATCGACAAATCTATGTAATGTAACATCACCAGAACGTATATGGCGTTGAACTATACGCTCGAGTGGCGCTGCAATGCGACTTTCAGCGATAGCGTCGAGCGAACGCAGCGAGCCTGCCGCCAATTAGGCGACAGCTTCTTGACACCTGATAAAGCCTCATCGACTGTTTGCGACGGGGCAATTCTGCCATCTTACCGAAAGCTTTCACGACGAAGTGTTCGTTAAGGAAGCACCACTTTATATCCCTGATAAAAGAGGTTCTCTTTTTTTTAACACTTTATTGAATTAAGAAAGAAGTTTAATAAAATAATTAAGATAGAATTTCTTTATTCAACTCAAGGTTAGTCAAAATGTTACAAGTTGTTTGTTCTACGAGTAAAAATAACACCCGAAATCATATCCCACAACAATTGTTTAATCTTTCAACTAACGAAATATACATCGTCCTGTATTTTATACGTGCATAAAATGCGGAAACAATATTACAATTGAAGAAACACCGCACAAGCCAAAAGATAACCCCCCCCCCCCCCCAAACATCCATCCCCGGAGACAAAGGAAGTGGATAGGAAGTGAAGCGAGCAATATACAATACAGCGAAGCTCCCCGAGCGCCGAGTCCCGCGTCGGGCGCCGCAATTTCTGAACAATCCCGATGCCGCCATCCGACGCGAGCACGTCCGGGTTGGATCGGGAGCGTTCGAACCGAGGCAGGCGCTTGAATTAGTTTGTTTTTGGGAAATCTAGGAGTACAACTTGATTCCCGAAGCAAAACTACACTCAAAAGACATTGCTTTATTTAGATTCTTTAGTTCTGCTTCAATTTATTTAGTTGTACGTTGTAGAATCAAATCTTTATTGATATAAGTGACAATCCAATACATTAAATCCATTTTCTATTCTATCATCGTTTAGTCATGAAAGTCCTCTAACGGAGAAGAGACGGCGAAAGAAAGTTCGTTAGAACGGCAGCTTCTACCGCTGTGTGAATGGGTCGACTCGGCTGGTGCAGGAACAAGTCCTAGCTGAATTACAGGTATTAGTAGAAAAAGATATGTTCAGATATAGGTCGATGAAGATGTTAAGAGTGCTTAAATAAAATAAAATGTTCAACCAAATTATTATAAAAGGAACATTTTCATAAACCTTTTCGAGATATACTTCCAAACAGACGACTATTATTACAACTACTATAATAGTCTATACGTTATTAAACGTTATTAATAAAAATGTATAAAGAATACGTTGAAATCTAAACGCGTTAACAAGATTATAAAGACCGACTAACTGAAACAGACTAAAACTAAGCAGCGAGTTGACTCGTTCAAGTGACTATCGCGCATCCAACGCGCCACCGAGCGTCAGGCGCAAGTAACTACCGCCGTGTTAGCGATACGAGAGGCTGCGTTCGCTCCAACTGAGCGCAAGTGGATTAGGGCGGCGGAGGAAGCGCAAAGACCAACTTCCGACGACTAATATCGGGAGCACGGGCGACCTGCGTCTATAAATTCTCCCGGGAGTGCTTACATTCGTTCCGTTTTGAGGAATATGCTCAATCTGATGCTTTTTATTATTTAATTGGGGTGACAAGTCAAAAGAAAGTCACAGATTCGGGTCTCAGATACTATCAAATATCTAAAATATGCTCAGACATCACTCAACCTAGAGAAACTAATAAGAAAAACCTCACAGCGTCACTTATCTCTATACCTTAAAAACTGAAATTATGTTGGTAGACTTTCTGCTTAGGAGTCGTCTCTTTCAGTGCCGTAGCAATGAAATAACCGCTGCACTTCGGTATATGAAGCCGGTGTATTACACAACGGGCTATGAGATATACTCTTAATCCGCGGAACGACAATGCATCAAAATGAGAAAATGGGAGTGCAAACTTCCTTGTGATTATTAATTTTAATATTACATAGATTATTTTTACACACACACACACACACACACACACACACGCGCGCACGCACGATCGCACGCACGCACGATCGCACGCACGCACGCACTCACACATACACACACAGTTACACAAACGTCATTTTAGACAAGTTTCAATACACAACACGTCCCGCCGCGCCGTGCAAGTGAGATTGGATCGATGAGCGCTGCTACGTCGCACAGGGAATGGTGCTACGAGTGGTGCCCTGTTGATTGCTTTCAGTGCGCGCCGAGTGAGGGGCTTTAGCGTTTTTGAAATAGGAATATGATTTTTAAAGAATGTTTTAGATTCTGCTCGGAACTTCGTTTACGCATTGTGTTGCAGTTCCCGCGGGACTTTGCAATCCTAGTGTACGACACGTAATCGTTGGTAGGCTTCAGTCGAATATAATAATTATACAATCCACTAAACCTTTTCTTTTCTCCACCTAGCTATGAAGACCACTAACGCCAACTAAAATAATTAGCAGATCAGCGATGTGCTACCATATCTGATAAGTAACATACGTACATACATACAAATATACATAACATTCACATCTAGGACATATAGGTCTATTTAGGTATATATAGTTCTCTCCCGTAAGGAAGGTTTTGTTATAATCGCCCTTCTTGGCGTGCGGTTTAACGATCGCAGTAGACTTTAGACGCTGCTGCCGTTTACTACCGGCCTGTTAAATTTTGGTCTGGTATTTTTCGAGATGGTTATCCCGCCATCTATCGATAGCCTATGAAATTTCCTAGCTTCTTCCTTAGACGACTCCTGTGACATCCACGGGAAGAAAGGGATGTGTACCTTACATGGCAGTACACTAACAGGTAATACTGGGATCATCAATCCGCTAGCCAAGCTTATCAATTACAGATAATCCTCCTTAATCAAGAGGGACTATGATCTACAGGGAAATAAATACAAAGTCATAAAGGCATCATGCAATATGAATATTGTTCATAAATGTAAGAACTAGCAAGTCGATTTGAAGCGTTGAAGGGCACCCTTAATATGAATAATTCATCCAATAAAAATAATTTCTTTTGGTTAATGTGAAGGCAACGTATCGTAGAAATATAATGTATTTTATTTATATGATGTTTTCTTTACAATTACCGGGACATACCCATCAAAGTAGATACCATTTTGTAGGGGGCATCTCCCTTCAAAACGCTTTAAACTAAAAGTACGACTCTCTCTATTTAACCACATTACGGCAAGATAACATACAGTTGATTTTTCTTTTAACGGAAATCTCATTACGATTTAAAATAATTTCAAATAACAATATAAAGAAGAAGACTACTGATGTAGGCTTTACGGTCTCCTGTTAGAAATAAGTTAACACACGTCAGCGTTAACCACTTAAACTATAAGTTTACAATGACTTCACTTGAATCCTCTTCCGGTCTTGAAGCCATCGCGTCCCATAGAATAAGCAAACAAAGACTATTACAAATACAAAATCCTATTTCGATTCACAACACTTCCGTACGTTTACGGCGCTCCGCAACGCAAACGGGGACGTTGCAATATACCGTAATACTCTACGGTATTCGTAGCAACGCTACGGGACGAGTTACGAGATTAAGCGAGCGATAGGCAATAAAAGTGAGAAGAAATAATTATGGAAAATTAAAATAAATAAATATAAAATACGTATATATAATAATATAATATATTCACGCAATTCCCAATACAGGGGTAGACAGAGGTCTAGTCAAGACAATTAAGTCCCTTTGACCCACCTTCAACCGAAGATATTATCGGGACAACGTGAAAGGTGGTGAACTCGTGGCCGTCTTTATGTCTAAGCCAACGATACAATTAAGTTTTTGGAAAATCCATTGGTACGAGCCTGCCACCTGGGGATCGAACTCGGGTCTTTTGACTCGAAATTCCGACCTCTCTTTCGGCTATCGTGACAATCAAGGAAAGTGAAAATACAACTATAAAAGAGAGAGAACTTATCAAATTATTTGGTTTTTGTAATAATAACTGCAGTATTAGTACTGAAATTTATCCACAGACAAATAAATTGTCACGCTGAGTTATTAGGAGAAAGGAATAAAATAACAACCACGATACAGCTGAAGGACGGGTGTAAAACATAGCTATAAACCAACAGAATTACTTGTTTCTCGATCTACGGCTCATCAGGACCTACTTATATTCTCTCTCTTTCTCTCTCTCTCTCTCTCTCTCTCTGATAGTCACGATAGCCGAGTTGTTGGGTGGTCGGAATTTCGAGTCGAGAGACCCGAGTTCGATCCCCAGATGGCAGTACCAATAAGTTTTTCAAAAAAACTTATGTACGAATTTCATAGTTGGCTTGGACATAAAGACGGCGACGGGCCCACCACCTGTCGCGTTGTCCCGAAAATATCATCGGTGGAAGGTGGGTCAAAGGGACTTAATTGTCTAGACTTGACCTCTGTCTACTCCTGTATTGGGAATTGCGTGAAGAAATTCTCTCTCTGAAAAAAGATTAGCCACAATCGTGCTAAGCTTATTAAATTCATAACTGTTTAATCTGACTAACTTCCGCAACATCTCGCGCTTTACGCCTCCCGCTCGCCGCAAATGGCTTTCCAATAATCCCAAGCAAGCCACGAGTGCGACGTCAACGCGGACTCACGGACTGGCAAACGCCTCCCTTTCCCTTCCCATTTTCGAACGGCGTCGTGAATTTATTGACGCATCAACGGCACGTGAGCACTGCGCGCCGACAGAGTTTCCCGGCGATAAGGCCCGGCTCACGGGCACGACGCAAGCGAGAAATAGGTGGGGAATGGTCGTTTTCTCACACGAAGTTCTGTTATCGTTTGACATCCCATTAGAACGTGTTTGTCGGTAGTTTGCGAAAGTTACGCAGAGAAGTGACGGGGAAATTGTATGCCGTTGTTATCTAATGAACTGATAATCAGACTGAGGTGAAATATTTATATGTCGATTGATAATGTCATTGTAGTCATTAAGTTTCATTAATTCTCTGAAATTATTATTTTTTATTGCAAACAATCAATCTGAAATATAAAACTAAACTTATTATATATTTAAGCTCGGCAATAGTATGCCCAATCGTCAAAAATAGTCCGATTATTTTGAGCACGATTCAAAAGTTTACCCGCCAACGTGTCGAAATGGTAAACCGTATTGATTTAGAATTTATAGAAACAATAAAAGGAACAGAAATCCAACGTATACTAAAAGTGCATTCATAAAAGTACGTTTTAAAATTTAACAGTAATAACTTTTATGTAACATAGTAGTAGTTTAGTTTTAACAAATAAGTGACAACAGGTTTATGAATTTTTGCATTACCTACATTCTGAGTAAAATAAGAAAGAAATTATTATTTTAATGATGTTTTTTCTTTTTATTAACTGTAACGATAAGTTGTTTAAACGAGGTAAGAGTTTGCACTCCCTCATCGTCACCTCGGATTCTCTAGTAAGACAATTCTGTGTCAAGACTTGTACAAGACTATTACCAAAGAGAATGAAAAAAGAAATGGCTTTTGAAAGACCTCATTATATGCGTATATATAAAAAGATATGTATAAATACCTTCATATAATCATGAATACTATGATTAAACTAAACATTTCTAAACATTAAGTAGTAATCTTCTAATAAATAAATATAAATATAAATATCTTCACGCAATTCCCAATACAGGGGTAGACAGAGGTCAAGTCTAGACAATTAAGCCCCTTTGACCCACCTTCCACCGAAGATATTTTTCGGGACAACGTGACAGGTGGTGAGCCCGTCGCCGCCTTTATGTCCAAGCCAACGATGAAATTCGTACATAAGTTTTTTTGAAAAACTCATTGGTACTGCCACCTAGGGATCGAACTCGGGTCTCTCGACTCGAAATTCCGACCACCCAACAACTCGGCTATCGTGACTTTTAGTAATCTTCTAGCTCTCAATATCGCAGAGTTGCATAATGTACTCACACCCTATGCAAATTAAGAACGGTTACGGACAGCTATCTGTCATGTGGCATATACAAACACTGGGAAATATTAACTTTGAGAGAGCATCGAGTGCCGCGTCTGTCTGCCCGTCGAATAACAAAACGGCGCAACAAACTGTGACGCGAATCAATTCCGATATCAGACGGGGCGCGGGGGGGAGGGGGAGGGGGTTGGGGATGGGTAGTGTTTGATCTGAACGGAAAGCGTTAGCGAAAACAAACTAAGCAACATTTACGACAAATATAGAAAATCGGAACACAAAACATACCTTGGCTTAATCAGTTTTCATAGTTTTGAAACATAAATACATAGCTTTAAGTTTGTCTTGATGTCTATTATCGGAAATAAGTCAGGTATTAAGAGAGAAAAATTATATTACTGTAAATAGACCAATTGCAAATCAAATTAATTTTCATAATTACATCATTCGTCATCTCCATTATTCAACTATGTGACGAAATATGACTGGACTTTTTTCAATTCGTGACCTTTATTACCTATAATAAAATAAATTGTAGATTAGAAAAAAAACATTGCATTGATTTCAGCGTATTAAACTGGACAGGTCAGGTGACTGGAAGATCTCTGTTCTTATCGCCACAATTATCAATGTATTCAGGATCACCGAAGTCATCTTCAGATTTACGTAGCTGAACATCCAGCGACATATATCCTAACTCGTAGTTGACCATACAACTACGTGAGTACATGCTAATTTAGAACATATTACAATACATATGTACGAATTATATCGCTGGCTTGGACCTAAAGACGACGACGGGCTCACCACCGGTCACGTTGTCTTCAAAAATATCTTCGGTGGAAGGTGGGTCGAAGGGACTTCATTTTCTGGACTAGACCTCTGTCTACCCCTGTATTGGGAATTATTTTATATTAAATACTGCAAATAATTTCACTAAAATCGCTATAAGCCTATACTCTATTCACCGACGCCAAACAATCTGAGCGAAATACCAATATGTTGTGATATCCCCGGTTTCCGCTCATCATTCCTATCTCATTGGATTCCAAAATGTCGTAAATCTCACGCACTACTTATATGAAAATGAACTATAAAACAAACACTATACGGTACATAATTACGCGTGCGGAATAGATACTAGATAACTTCCGAGTTATCTAGTATCTATTCCGCACACGTAAGCACTCCAGCCTAACTAGAGGGGAGCAGCGACGATAAATTTTACAATTTAACGCGGCTGCCTTTGTCCAGTTTCGGTTAGTTTAAATTGACTTTAATCAGTGCTTTGTATGCATTCGCCAATTAAGCGATATTTGACCGCACTGAACAAACCGTGATGGGTCGGAGCTTACGCTATTGTTTATAAGCTTCCGCAGGGTTCAAATTTTAATCGAAAAGTGGTGTTCATGTTAGATGTGATCGTGTGACATTATGAATTGTATCCACGAATACCAAATATTTATGTGACAAGGTGAATTATGATGATGGTGATTTATAAATATGGCAACAAGCCTTCTTTATAATTCGTACATAAATTATGAAAAAACTCAATGATTCTATTCCACCTGGGGATCGAACTCGGGTCTCGCGACTCGAATTCTAATTACCGGTTAGGTTCGTGAGTTTTTCTTTCCAGAAAATTATCATAATGGATTGAATATAAGTGATTAGTAAGTAAATAAGTGATAAACAACGTCATAGCGACGGCAAACTATCTGTTATCGTTGATACTCTGGTGGTAGGCTCGAACAAATAGGTTTTTTTTAAAACGTATGCACGAATTAAATTGTAGGCTTGGACATTAAGACGGCGATGGGCTCACCACCAGTCACGTTGTCCCAAAAGTATCTTCGGTGGAAGCTGGGGCAAAACCGACTTAATTGTCTAGACCTCTGTCTACCACTGTATTTGGAATGACGTGAAGATAAAAATCTATGACATATGATATCGATAGCTTTATGACAGAGTAGTATCATTATCTAGTTTTCATACGAGAATTAAACCAATAACATATTTCCATTCGATTAACTGAAATTATACAATTGCAACTAACAAAGAAACGATACGGACTACGTAGAACAAAGAAGAAAAAGGTAATTGAAAGCACTGAAATGCAAATTGATATAAAAAATTCAATTAGTCCTTCGCCATACTACAGTAGAGAATGTGTGCGTAACAGCGTGTAGGTGTAGGTATGTGTGTATTGGTGAATGTTACGAGTAGTATGCCGTGTGTGTAATACGAACATAATAACTGAGAAGTATAATTATAAAATTAAAATTGCTAATATAATCGCAACCGGCCAGAATAATAACTCTACAATCTTTCGCTTAAACGACTTACGAGAATGGCAAAAAAAGGTTATTTGTGAAAAAGGGGGGTAGTTATGGCAATCCATACTGGTTGTGCACACTATAAGGGTTGATAAATAAAACCACAACTGTTTACTGATATACATTTCATAATAGCCACATGAATATTGTACCACATTTGGCTAACGAGTTAAGGATTTATCATACGTTGGTAGAATACAACTTCTGATAGAACTCCTGGCATAATTAGTGCGGTAATGGTAATGGTAAATAATTATTACATAAAACAGATCCACGTTAGATCGAATACATTGGATGAATCGAGCCGGTTATTTATTGTGTCCGTAAGATATATCAGTGACAAGTCAATCTTCATGAGCCACAAAATAATTCCGAATATAACAAGTTTTTAAAAAAATATTGAAGATGTTCAAAGCGTTATTTCTGTGTTTATAAATAATAAATAAAGAAATAAATATAAATAAATATCTTCACGCAATTCCCAACACAGGGGTAGGCAGAGGTCTAGTCTAGAAAACTAAGTCCGTTTGATCCACCTTCCACCGAAGTTATTTACGGGACAACGTGACAGGTGGTGAGCCTGTCGCCATCGTCTTTTTTGTGTCTTCATGAAATAAGATATCCTGATGATCATATAGGACTTACGTATTTTGCTATTATGAGAAGGGCACATATTCTTAGTATGGAACTCAGTTTCTTATAACCCTAATTAATCAATGTGCTCATTCAAAATTAAATATCTTACCAAAAACACATCTAATCAAGCGCTCATTTTAATAACTATCATATAATTATATAGTTATCAAAATGGTACGTATAATTTAATGTTTTATGACTAGAAACTATACAATTATATTTATTATCTCTTCATAGTAAGCCGGCGGCATGACGTAAGATAGTTGGAATACTCAATACAATTCAACACGTCATGATATAAGCTTTATACAATAACGAGCCTAAATCTGTACCTTGCGGAACACCCGAGCGCACTTTTAAGTAATCAGACCTAAATCCACCGAAAACAACAACTATGGTCACGATATGACATATATTTCTTAAGTATGCCTTTACAAATCTAAAACTTCACCATGTTTAACGAGTTTACTTAATTTATCTTTAAGAATATAGTGATCAATACGGTCGAAAGCCTTATAGAAAATTGTGAAAATTGCATTAATCTATTTTTCTCTGTTTTTCAATCCAGCCCGAAAACACTGGCTGTATTAAAAAAAATTTTACCTCAGCGAAATATTTTGTTATTTGATGTAGTTTTACAATACTACGTAGAACTGCATACGCCCTAAATGAATGTGGTAGCCCTAAATGAATGTAGCCTTACAATATAAAAGACTCCATTGACCCATCCATCCATTCCAATGTATCAAGTTTTACAACCAATCCTCCATCCTGTACAACTGAAACTTTAACCAAACCGATGCCACTTACCTGAGTCTAATTTTTCAACCTTCGAGGGCGCCAGTCTTCTGTCGGGCAACGTCGTCGTCTGCTTTGGACTATTCCGCTTTGACGAACTCCGCGACACCACCAGGGATTGAGGAATCTGCGGAAAATGCCCACAGTTAGAACACATTCACGCACACTATGACTTTGACCTCTGAAAAAGATGCTTGAAGATGCTTTGAAAGAAAAAGATGCACAGCAGGAATTAAAAGGCTGTAAGAATTTATTAAACACAATCACCACGGTTCGAAGCGTATGACGTAGGTGCAGTGTGACGTACACTACCTAGGTATCCAGGACCTGAGACGCCGCTGCCTGTCAGCAGTTTACTCGCATGCGTCATTGTGCAACTCAGAAGGCTTTCACATAAGCTATCTTCCCGCGGGTCGAATATGTGGCGGCCGGTGTACAGCTGACGAAGCACGAACGGCAACCGTGCGTCGGCGCACCGCTGTCCGACAACTGTTCGGGCGTCGTCGGTATTCTTCGGCCGCGCTCGTTTTCCCCGAGCCGGCAGTGACTCTCCGTGTGCGACACCGAGAGGCCGCCCGTCCGCAGCGCACGTCTCGCTACGCGTAACCTTAATACAGTTACACTTGGTAATAAGTTTTTTTTTTTTTACTTAGTAATAAGAGTTATCGAGTAATATCTGAACGATACACTTTTAAAGTGGCGTTAGATTATCTTCCATCTCGTACTACTAGTAACCCACAAACTGCGGGCGGGCGGCGGCGCTCACCAGCTTGTCGGAGCGGTCGCCGGACGGCAGGCGCGCGATGGTGACGTCGGCGCTGTCCTCGGGCGGCGGCGGCTGCTGCAGCCAGTTGTACTCGCGCTTGTCCACGGGCACGCCGCGCCGCTCGTAGTCCTGCGCCTGCGTCCTGTGGACCAAGTCTTTTTTTTGTGTGCGCCTTGCAACAAATGCACAAAATCGAAAATCTATTTTCCTTTTAAATTATTAGGGAATTTTTAGTTGGCGACAAATATTCCACAAAGTATTAGGGCATTGCAAAAATGTTTATGCACTGCATTAAATTTCCAACAACTTTAAATAGCATAGGACACAAAAGGCATCCTTGTGGTACACCTCGCTCATAAATATATTTTTGTAGATATTATAATATTCATTGGTCTTTAAGTCTGTTTCTATAAAACAATAGGGCTATTATATTAATAAACAAACGTTTCTTTCAAAATAACACATCACTTATGAAAGAAAAACATAATCGTACATTATCAAATGCATCGAAAAGTTTACTCACCTTAAACTTTCATAACAGTCTAAGCAAACTACTGCGTAGTCGCCATTTTCTAATAACAAGGAATTCTCCGTCCGCCTTTGAACTAAAAATGGAAATTCCTGTAACAAAGCAGAGGGTACATTTAAAAACAGGACACCGGATGACAACGAAACAGCGTCTTGGTACTTACTTTGATGGGGAGTGCTCTGACCCGTTTCCTATAAGTCTTGATGCCGCAGAGGTGGCAGTGGTAGTCGTGCGTGTTGTACACGCGCCGCTCGGGCGGGTAGCCGCCCAGCGCCTCGTACCTGCGCGGCACCAACATTGCAATACCCAACCCGATAATGGAATTTATATATTTGGCAGTGAGGACATTCTTTTATGCTGTTATCAATCTATCACTCCCGACACAAGTTCTATACACTAGCAAATCTAGACAACGGAAATCAATTGATCAGATAGTATTGAGCAAAATATTCGGTTTTAAAAAAAATCAATTCGGGAGCATGACTGATTATAAAAACAACTTATCCAAAATATTTGATACCTTTGATATTTTAGTATATAAATAGATGCATTCTATAGAATTAAATCACGCTATGGTTTGACTGTCAATACTACATAATTATTTGAATAATTTAATCATGAGCTGTCGGTCATATTAACATTGCTTTCTAATAATAAATGATCAACAGAGACCAGTCTTTCATTATGACATGACTAAAGTGTATTACTACAAGTACAGAAGGGGAGAGTAAAAGAGATAAAGTATACATAGAGGTAAGCGTTATGCAACTATTTATCAAGTACATACATACCTCCTCCACTGACTTAGTAGAGAATGGTAACAAAAGGTACAGACTAGAGCCGAGCCGTTTTCCCGTAACTGCTCGGCGTTGGGATGACTCTGAAACACAAAGTATTTTATTAGTTGTTAAAAACTAAAATTATTACACAAAATTAACTAATAATAGGTTTTTTCATGATACTTCTGTCAGTTCCAGAAGCAAACGTTTCACTTTATGGTTAGTGGCCACTGAAGCCTGTGAACCGAAAACCGAAATATTTTTGCAACCCTTTTCGATTGTATTTTACACGTGTTTAACCCAAAACAAAAAATAACAATAACAGCGGTTAGCAGATTCAATAAATGCACTACACTTGGAGACATGGGAACAGTAAATAAAATTTGACGAATTCCTAGCTCGTACCACCCTCCCTTAACTTCGTCATCACACAAATCCACACTTCAACGTCATTCAATCTCACTCCCACTTCATTTGTTCAATTATTCACCTGATGAGTCAATAAACAAGGGAAGTAGGGCGCATTGCCCTGAGGTTGGCCGTACAGTATCCTCGCCAACGTGAAGTCCGAATGCAACCCGCAAAGGAAGCAATATATTGACGTACAAACTGTAAAAGAAATAATTACATTTAACTACTGCTTTGGGTTTCTTAAATTACGCGGAATATATGTAACTTTGTGGTGTAATAATAGGACTCACCACTATTACTGGCTACGGTCCTGTCCGACGTGGTTGAAGGTGGGGTGGGTATCACTCGCTCGCCGTTCATCGATGAGTTCGAAGGCAGCGGCGATGGGATATTATACCTGAGCAACAAATGCAAGTATTTTGAGATATTACAAACGCATAACAATAACAATGGGATAAATAAAAGGTAGGTAATATGTGCAGAGCTGTCTGTACATATAACATAATAGCATTTTTGTGCGTGTTGTTTGTGGAATGTGTGTAGTTTTTGTCGTGTTTGTGTTAATTGTGTTGTATTTCCTTTGCGCGTGTTGTGTATGAATTGTATGTCGCGTGTGTAGCACTGCCAAATTTGTGTGGGTTTGACGCGAGTTTGGGTGTGTCGCGTGTGTGGGTGCGAGGCATGTGTGTGTGTGGCGTGTGTGGGCGTGCCGTGTGTGTGTTTCACGTGCGTGGGTGTGTTGTGTGCGGGTTTGTGCGGCGTCCAGCAGCTCCCACTGGCGCGCTCGGTGCCGCACGCAGCGCGAGCGGCTCGTACCTGCGGTGCTCCAGCGGCACGCGCTCGGCGTCCAGCAGCTCCCACTGGCGCGGCGAGGTGCCGCACGCAGCGCGAGCGGCTCGTACCTGCGGTGCTCCAGCGGCACGCGCTCGGCGTCCAGCAGCTCCCACTGGCGCGCTCGGTGCCGCACGCAGCGCGAGCGGCTCGTACCTGCGGTGCTCCAGCGGCACGCGCTCGGCGTCCAGCAGCTCCCACTGGCGCGCTCGGTGCCGCACGCAGCGCGAGCGGCTCGTACCTGCGGTGCTCCAGCGGCACGCGCTCGGCGTCCAGCAGCTCCCACTGGCGCGCGAGGTGCCGCACGCAGCGCGAGCGGCTCGTACCTGCGGTGCTCCAGCGGCACGCGCTTGGCGTCCAGCAGCCCCACTGGCGCGCGAGGTGCCGCACGCAGCGCGAGCGGCTCGTACCTGCGGTGCTCCAGCGGCACGCGCTCGGCGTCCAGCAGCTCCCACTGGCGCGCTCGGTGCCGCACGCAGCGCGAGCGGCTCGTACCTGCGGTGCTCCAGCGGCACGCGCTCGGCGTCCAGCAGCTCCCACTGGCGCGCGAGGTGCCGCACGCAGCGCGAGCGGCTCGTACCTGCGGTGCTCCAGCGGCACGCGCTCGGCGTCCAGCAGCTCCCACTGGCGCGCGAGGTGCCGCACGCAGCGCGAGCGGCTCGTACCTGCGGTGCTCCAGCGGCACGCGCTCGGCGTCCAGCAGCTCCCACTGGCGCGCGAGGTGCCGCACGCAGCGCGAGCAGGCCAGCACGCGGCCGCCGCGCGCCGCGCCGCCCGCCGCGCCCGCGCCGGCCGACACGAGGCACGGGAAGTGCATCGCGTGCGAGTTCATGTACTCCGCCGTCGTGGACAGCCACTCCATCGACTGCTGCGGGAAGAAGCCCGCGCACACGTAGCACCTGGTGTCAATGGTGCGTTCACGGTTATTACGGATGCAACAGTATCATTGGTGACTTCTGCGAGCCAGAGACTATCTGCGGCTCTTGCAACAAACATATACCAACTCAACTGGGATCATACAGAAACCTTTCAAAGCATGTACGTTAAATTAACGCATAATAGTCGATACCGATTCACAGAGAGGACTACCGGGCATCTGCATTTTTTTTGTAAATGTGTCGTTCAGTGTCGTCGGTAATAACTACCATCGAGTGCGACCTACCCGATGAACAATTGCACTTTTTTCAGCAAGAAACCAAAATAAAATAAAAACAATTTACAAAAAAATTAACGACAGAGTTTTTTATGCAGAAATTGTGATTCCTGTGAAATGCCCGTATGAATTTTTCCAACTCAAGTAAAGACCATTGAAATCGGATTACTGTCTGTACCGGCCCCTACTCACTAGCACACGTTTTGAGTAAACCATCCAACATAATGTATCCATGAAACATAAGATCATCATATTCAGCAGTGGCTCGAAATAGGCAGATGGTAAAAAATATAAAACATCATTTTGGTCCTTCAGCCGAATTCTTAAAAATAGATCACTGCATAAATAAAATTATAAATGCATTACGAAAGTTGTATTATTATGTCAAATGCCTTTAACAAATTTGAAACAAAATCGCAATTTCTTGTATAACCTTTAGAGATGAACCTGACTGACCTTATACGCGACATTCATTAATACTGTCTCATGCTAATTTCCAATTTAGATAATGTTTCTGATTGATTAAATACTTAAAATAAAACATAACTTCACATAAACATAAAGAAATATTTACAAGAATACAATTAACTTTGAAATCTTGTGTGACTGTGCTGCCACTCATATCGATGTTGCAATTACTGAAATGTGAAAATGTACTATCGGCTGCATTCACCTGTACAATCCCATCCCATTTTCACCGGAGACTATTTGGCTCTGCGGACTACTCGATAGCGCGTTAGAGGGCCTCTTATTCGATTGACTGGAACTAGAACTCTTCATATCGTATGGCTTAAACCTGCGACAGACCTTTAGGTTATTTCCCTAAGCCCTATTCCCATATTCATAGGCTAAAGCTGCAGTTCTGATAAATGAAGGCTTATTAGAATAAAAAAATAATAAAAGTTAATTCAATAAAATTCGATAAAAGCTGAATGTGTGTCATTAGAACAATAATGCAGTTTATCTCTGTGGAAGCTATTAATACACATTTAGCTCAAGGTTGTATATTATTGTCCATACTATATTTGTCTCATAACAGTGACAAAAATTAAGATCGTACCAAATGCCACCAGAAAAAGTTCTTTGTAAAACCGAACGGTGGTGGTATTAAATTTCAACATAATTCGATGATATTTGAAAATACGTAGGCTAAATAAGTTTCATTGGAGTTCTAAAAAGAAGTGTGTTTGCCTTGAAAACTTGTGAGACCTTGATTTTTCATTCATTATCATTAAAATTTTCGTCTGTAAGCTTTTAACTATATAATGTACGAATGAAAAATAAAATTTTAACGTTGTGGTATTTAAGATTTAAGGTATATTAACATTACTTTTTTTTTTGTTTTAAAAACGTATCGACTTAGGGTAATTTTTAAGAGTTCATAAGGAGCTGATACATAAATATCTTTAGACCCACAATCCCTGACGCGAAATAAAGGTGTTATTTTCTGAGCGCTGATTACGAAAATGTTACCAATTTTAAATAGCACTCAAAAAACTGTAAGAATTACACTTAGGGCATTTTTCAAAAATATGATCTTGAAAGAGCCCGATAGAAACTATTTACTTGGATTATCAATTTTGGGGATAATGCAAGTAAATAATTTACAAAAACAATTGTGCCATCTCGGGATTGGAATATTTTAAATTTCCAAAAGTTTTGCTTTCATCGAAAAAAACACCAGGAGATTATATTAAAACTGCAAAATGAACTTACATTTTGTCTATCAATTGTCAATTTACGGTTCATTTAAAAACTATGTATATAAATTTCTCTTTGTTGTACTCTGAGCTGTTATGTAGATGTTTACAATAAATAATGGCTTGAACCCGTGTCGTGCGTTATACAATAATTACAAAAGTTAAATACCATGTCATCCAATCTTGTGACATTTTCAACGTGTATGCGCTTTCTACCTAGACATATATACACCTTCAAAGCTTTCAAATAATTAACACTATGACGAATAATATTCCACAAGGTGGATATAATCAGAACGCTTGGTATGCGGTTTGGCGACCAAATACCCCATAAATATAACTCCTTTTTGGGTAACTTAATTTTCGACACGTATTTTTGGACATGACATAAGGCTTTACCCTTAGTCGCCATCAACGACCACTTATGTGACTACTCAACATATTAAAAAAGTATTCCTAAATTTTAATGTACAAATGTCGTGATAAAATTATAAATAATTTGAGACCGTAAAAAAACAAGGAACTGCCAACCTAATGATGAACGTTTCTTTTTTTTAAACATAACGGTAGCGTACATTCTGGCACGCAGGTTGCTACGGCAGTAACACATGTGGTGAAACACATCGCAGGTGTTCATGACGAGACTCACCTAATGTTGTTGGCGTGCGCGTTGTTGTGCGCGTTGTTGTGCGCGTTGTTGTGCGCGGCGTTGGGCTCGCCGTTCTCGCCGTACGCCGGGTACTTGAGCGGGATGCTCTTGTAGCACGACGCGCATATCTGTACCATGCCTGGACACACAGTCATGTACGTGGTATTGTGGGCTTGCCCGCAAGAAGGCGGCTTGGGATTAGATTGGATGGGCCGGATTCCTCAAGTCTAGGACTGTGCGCAGTAGCAATATACGCTAATGGGGAGGGTATGTCTCTTCAACCCAGCAGGCTTTTAAAGTTACCAGTGACCTTGAGGAGAGAATTTGGCGATTTTGGATTACGGTCGTACGGATGATGGATTACGGTCCTACGAGGAGCATACTAAACCCTCCTCTAACAAAATGGTCAGCTGCTCTAAAATAACGATGAGTTTAGAGAATTTCTAACCTTTTACCTAATAAAATTACCTTGAAGAATGTGCACCCCTCATTTAGACAGTAAAAGCATGCATAAAATAAGCCCCGAGAGCATTGCTAAGTTGCAAACATTGCTGTTCAGGGCAGTTCCGTCCACCGCCACAATACATAGATTATATGGGCTGGTTTCCGCAACTCCACGACTGTGCTCGTATTTGCTTGTGGGCTGGAATATTTAATTATTCGAGCCACGCTACGCCGACGCTAAAGCAGACTTATGAATAGTGGAATAGTTAAAAAATGTGAACAGAGTAGGGAGACTTTCAAGATTTACGAAATCTGCATTATGTTCAGCCATTTTGCATAAGTTGTTTCCGATACCACAACACGCAGGCTAGTTTGGTATCAGAGCAGTGTGTGTGTGATGTTGACAACCGAGCGTGGGGAGAGACAGTGTGCAGCGGGCGTACCTTGCGGGCTGATGGGACTGGCGTCGGGGTGCGGCTTGAGCGCGGTGATGAAGGGGTAGTACGGCTCGCGCTCGGGGTTGGGGCAGCAGTACACCAGGCGCAGCTGGCTGCTGGGCGCCGGCACGCCGCACACGTAGCACACGAAGCTCGCCGTGCTCTGGCTGGGCGGCCGCTCCAGCGACGGCGAGCTCGCCGCCGCCGCCAGCGACTTGTCGCCGGACGACGCCAGGCTCAGCGGCGACGGCGGCAGCAGCGACGGCGGCCGCGTGCGCAGCGTGTACACGCGCTCGTGCGCCGACACGCCGCGCGCCTGCGCAACACGCACGCAACGTCTTTAATTACTTCTCCTTCATTCAAGTACCACGAAGGTCTTTAATTACTTCTTTTTCATTCAAGTACCACTACTGAGCTAAAACCTTGCAGGTTAAAGAAAAGCGTCTGCTTCTCTCATCGAGTGCTGAAATTTTCGTCGAGTTGTTTTTCCTTACACGCAGAACACGTGATAATTACAAACTCTTAAAATTGCATCGAATCGGATAGAACTTGGGCTACCCATGGCCTGAAGCGAGTGCCTTGACCACAAGACTACCACAGCTCTTCTTCTGTTTTACTTGCCTCTATTATTACTACCAACAATATTATGCAGATACTAATTTAAAAATATAAATAAATATATCTTCACGCAATTCCCTATACAGGGGTAGACAGAGGTCAAGTTTAGACAATTAAGTCCCTTTGACCCACCTTCCACCGAAGATATTTTCGGGACAACGCGACAGGTGGTGAGTCTGTCGCCGTCTTTTATATCCAAGCCAACGATGAAATTCGTACATAAGTTTTTGAAAAACTCATAGGTACTGCCACTTGGGGATCGAACTCGGGTCTCTCGACTCGAAATTCCGACCACCCAACAACTCGGCTATCGTGACTTTCATTTAAAAATCCTTCTATAATATTATACATTTGAATGTTTCTAACTCAATCCCTACAAAACGGCTCATCGCATTTAAATCATATTTGGCACAAATATAGTTTCAATGGAAGAAATCTGAAGGACAATTTGCTTGCAGCTAGATTCTCATTCGTTTTAAGAATTGGGAGCTCAGAGAAGGATACTTTTACTTTCCAACCATAATAAAACGCGAAACGCGCGAAATAAAACGCAGACAAAGTCGCAGGCTAAAACATCATTCATCACTTGAGTAACTTTTATTACCTATAAGATATTCTAACTAGTCGATGTTATTTATATTTGTTTCGAACCGAATAATCATAAAAAGCAGTACATGAAAAATTAGCAATAAAAATGTTAAGTAATTTCTATGTACGAATTTTCGAAACAAAAATTTTTTCAGAAAAAATTCAGTTAATGCAGTTTATATTGTAAAAGCTAGTAACGCGCTGCGCTATCAGATAGTACAGAAAATATTTTTGAAATAGTATTTAAAAATAACCATCAATGAATGGATCATAATCAAACTTTCGATACAGTTATCATTACATACAGTTCTCTCTATATCTATCTCGCTATACTTAAGTTATCTCTAGATATGAAACTCTTGAATCAGTCTATCAAACCCCAGCGAAGCGAAAGACTTTCAACGCACCGAACTGGCTCAGAGGTTATCACAGCGAGGTATACAATAAGCCGATCTAGAACAGAGACACGTCTCCGTCATCGGAGGCTGCGGGCAGGCGACCCCACAGGGGGGTTATCTGCGGCTATCGCTCGCCGCCGGTCGCGGGGTCTTTAATTACTTCTCCTTCATTCAAGTACCACGAAGGTCTTTAATTACTTCTCCTTCATTCAAGTACCACGAAGGTCTTTAATTACTTCTCCTTCATTCAAGTACCACGAAGGTCTTTAATTACTTCTCCTTCATTCAAGTACCACGAAGGTCTTTAATTACTTCTCCTTCATTCAAGTACCACGAAGGTCTTTAATTACTTCTCCTTCATTCAAGTACCACGAAGGTCTTTAATTACTTCTCCTTCATTCAAGTACCACGAAGGTCTTTAATTACTTCTCCTTCATTCAAGTACCACGAAGGTCTTTAATTACTTCTCCTTCATTCAAGTACCACGAAGGTCTTTAATTACTTCTCCTTCATTCAAGTACCACGAAGGTCTTTAATTACTTCTCCTTCATTCAAGTACCACGAAGGTCTTTAATTACTTCTCCTTCATTCAAGTACCACGAAGGTCTTTAATTACTTCTCCTTCATTCAAGTACCACGAAGGTCTTTAATTACTTCTCCTTCATTCAAGTACCACGAAGGTCTTTAATTACTTCTCCTTCATTCAAGTACCACGAAGGTCTTTAATTACTTCTCCTTCATTCAAGTACCACGAAGGTCTTTAATTACTTCTCCTTCATTCAAGTACCACGAAGGTCTTTAATTACTTCTCCTTCATTCAAGTACCACGAAGGTCTTTAATTACTTCTCCTTCATTCAAGTACCACGAAGGTCTTTAATTACTTCTCCTTCATTCAAGTACCACGAAGGTCTTTAATTACTTCTCCTTCATTCAAGTACCACGAAGGTCTTTAATTACTTCTCCTTCATTCAAGTACCACGAAGGTCTTTAATTACTTCTCCTTCATTCAAGTACCACGAAGGTCTTTAATTACTTCTCCTTCATTCAAGTACCACGAAGGTCTTTAATTACTTCTCCTTCATTCAAGTACCACGAAGGTCTTTAATTACTTCTCCTTCATTCAAGTACCACGAAGGTCTTTAATTACTTCTCCTTCATTCAAGTACCACGAAGGTCTTTAATTACTTCTCCTTCATTCAAGTACCACGAAGGTCTTTAATTACTTCTCCTTCATTCAAGTACCACGAAGGTCTTTAATTACTTCTCCTTCATTCAAGTACCACGAAGGTCTTTAATTACTTCTCCTTCATTCAAGTACCACGAAGGTCTTTAATTACTTCTCCTTCATTCAAGTACCACGAAGGTCTTTAATTACTTCTCCTTCATTCAAGTACCACGAAGGTCTTTAATTACTTCTCCTTCATTCAAGTACCACGAAGGTCTTTAATTACTTCTCCTTCATTCAAGTACCACGAAGGTCTTTAATTACTTCTCCTTCATTCAAGTACCACGAAGGTCTTTAATTACTTCTCCTTCATTCAAGTACCACGAAGGTCTTTAATTACTTCTCCTTCATTCAAGTACCACGAAGGTCTTTAATTACTTCTCCTTCATTCAAGTACCACGAAGGTCTTTAATTACTTCTCCTTCATTCAAGTACCACGAAGGTCTTTAATTACTTCTCCTTCATTCAAGTACCACGAAGGTCTTTAATTACTTCTCCTTCATTCAAGTACCACGAAGGTCTTTAATTACTTCTCCTTCATTCAAGTACCACGAAGGTCTTTAATTACTTCTCCTTCATTCAAGTACCACGAAGGTCTTTAATTACTTCTCCTTCATTCAAGTACCACGAAGGTCTTTAATTACTTCTCCTTCATTCAAGTACCACGAAGGTCTTTAATTACTTCTCCTTCATTCAAGTACCACGAAGGTCTTTAATTACTTCTCCTTCATTCAAGTACCACGAAGGTCTTTAATTACTTCTCCTTCATTCAAGTACCACGAAGGTCTTTAATTACTTCTCCTTCATTCAAGTACCACGAAGGTCTTTAATTACTTCTCCTTCATTCAAGTACCACGAAGGTCTTTAATTACTTCTCCTTCATTCAAGTACCACGAAGGTCTTTAATTACTTCTCCTTCATTCAAGTACCACGAAGGTCTTTAATTACTTCTCCTTCATTCAAGTACCACGAAGGTCTTTAATTACTTCTCCTTCATTCAAGTACCACGAAGGTCTTTAATTACTTCTTTTTCATTCAAGTACCACTACTAAATAAAACCTTGCAGGTTAAAGAAAAGCGTCTGCTTCTCTCATCGAGTGCTGAAATTTTCGTCGAGTTGTTTGTCCTTACACGCAGAACACGTGATAATTACAAACTCTTAAAATTGCATCGAATCGGATAGAACTTGGGCTACCCATGGCCTGAAGCGAGTGCCTTGACCACAAGACTACCACAGCTCTTCTTCTGTTTTACTTGCCTCTATTATTACTACCAACAATATTATGCAGATACTAATTTAAAAATATAAATAAAAATATCTTCACGCAATTCCCTATACAGGGGTAGACAGAGGTCAAGTTTAGACAATTAAGTCCCTTTGACCCACCTTCCACCGAAGATATTTTCGGGACAACGCGACAGGTGGTGAGTCTGTCGCCGTCTTTTATATCCAAGCCAACGATGAAATTCGTACATAAGTTTTTGAAAACTCATAGGTACTGCCACTTGGGGATCGAACTCAGGTCTCTCGACTCGAAATTCCGACCACCCAACCACTCAGCTATCGTGACTACTTTTAAAATAATACAACGGGATCATAACGAGCTGCCGTACGCATCGTTTATCTTAAGCTGATAAAAAATCTTTGACTGATTAAAATTTTAAACGTTTGCTTTCTTAATTTTTTTACTACAACTATAGTTACACATTTATCGGTCATATAAAATTTCGATTAAATCTCGTTACATAAGCACGTCACGCATCCTTTCGCTAATGAATTATAAATAGCAGATGTCGATTTCGCAATGGTCGTGTTTAAGATACGTCGGAATCGAGTGCCTACTCTATCGTTATCAAATAATTATCGGCGCATTATAAATTGATAACGCGAAAGAGGATAACAAATTGTTATCAGTAACACCACATGAGATTATGTTGAAAAAATATTAAATTAAAAAACAGTAAATATTAAATAAGTAAAATCCGTAACGTGCTTTAGGTTGCTTTCCCTTGCATTGCGTACATACACAAACAAGTAAACAACACACACCACTTTAATACCATAGAGATTGAAAAAAGAATTAGCGGCTATCGACATATAATGAATATAAACTTGACAGGCAGAAGGCAACGGGCTCACCACCGTTGCCTTCTGTTACATAAAAGTCTCAATAAATACCAACATAGATACGAACAAAATCATATACATCGCGCTGACCCCAATGCAAGTTACTAAAGCACTTGTATTATGGAAACAGAAACAAAAAAGGTACCACAATCACCGAAAAGTGTTATAATACATTGACACGTCCGGGAATGGAAATCGGGACCTCAGCGATAGCGACACCAAAACCTGTGCATACGCCACTCGTCCAGACGTCATCAAGTAGCTTATTAGATACATACTTAAAGATTTTATTAGAAACGAAATCTGTAGTAAAATACATAAAAACTGTTAGAACGACCAACCCAAGACATCATGTCCGACCTAATAAATAAATAAATATCTTCACGCAATTCCCAATACAGGGGTAGACAGAGGTCTAGTCTAGACAAAGTCTAGACAATTAAGTCCCTTCGACCCACCTTCCACCGATTATATTTTTCGGGACAACGTGACCGGTGGTGAGCCCGTCGCCGCCTTTATTTATGTCCAAGGTAACTGTATAAATCGTACATAAGCTCTGAAAAAACCCATTAATACGAGCCTACCATCAGAGGGTCGAATTGAGGCTCTTGACTCGAAATTCCGACCACCGAACCACTCAGCTATCGTGACTACTCTCAAAATCAACGGGATCATAACGAGCTGCCGTACGCATCGTTTATCTTAAGCTGATAAAAAATCTTTGATTAAAATTTTAAACGTTTGCTATCTTAATTTTTTTACTACAACTATAGTTACACATTTATCGATCATATAATATTTCGATTAAATCTCGTTACATAAGCACGTCACGCATCCTTTCGCTAATTAATTATAAATAGCAGATGTCGATTTCGCAATGGTCGTGTTTAAGATACGTCGGAATCGAGTGCCTACTCTATCGTTATCAAATAATTATCGGCGCATTATAAATTGATAACGCGAAAGAGGATAACAAATTGTTATCAGTAACACCACATGAGATTATGTTGAAAAATATTAAATTAAAAAACAGTAAATATTAAATAAGTAAAATCCGTAACGTGCTTTAGGTTGCTTTCCTTGCATTGCGTACATACACAAACAAGTAAACAACACACACCACTTTAATACCATAGAGATTGAAAAAGAATTAGCGGCTATCGACATATAATGAATATAAACTTGACAGGCAGAAGGCAACGGGCTCACCACCGTTGCCTTCTGTTACATAAAAGTCTCAATAAATACCAACATAGATACGAACAAAATCATATACATCGCGCTGACCCCAATGCAAGTTACTAAAGCACTTGTATTATGGAAACAGAAACAAAAAAGGTACCACAATCACCGAAAAGTGTTATAATACATTGACACGTCCGGGAATGGAAATCGGGACCTCAGCGATAGCGACACCAAAACCTGTGCATACGCCACTCGTCCAGACGTCATCAAGTAGCTTATTAGATACATACTTAAAGATTTTATTAGAAACGAAATCTGTAGTAAAATACATAAAACTGTTAGAACGACCAACCCAAGACATCATGTCCGACCTAATAAATAAATAAATATCTTCACGCAATTCCCAATACAGGGGTAGACAGAGGTCTAGTCTAGACAATTAAGTCCTTTGACCTTGACACCTTCCACCGAAGATTTTTCGGGACAACGTGACAGGTGGTGAGCCCGTCGCCGCCTTTATGTCCAAGCCAACGATATAATTCTTACATAAGTTTTGACAAACCCATTGGTACGAGCCTGCCACCTGGGGATCAAACTCAGGTCTCTTGACTCGAAATTCCGACCACCGAACCACTCGGCTATCGTGACTACTCTCAAAATCAACGGGATCATAACGAGCTGCCGTACGCATCGTTTATCTTAAGCTGATAAAAAATCTTTGATTAAAATTTTAAACGTTTGCTATCTTAATTTTTTTACTACAACTATAGTTACACATTTATCGGTCATATAAAATTTCGATTAAATCTCGTTACATAAGCACGTCACGCATCCTTTCGCTAATGAATTATAAATAGCAGATGTCGATTTCGCAATGGTCGTGTTTAAGATACCTCGGAATCGAGTGCCTACTCTATCGTTATCAAATAATTATCGGCGCATTATAAATTGATAACGCGAAAGAGGATAACAAATTGTTATCAGTAACACCACATGAGATTATGTTCAAAAAATATTAAATTAAAAAACAGTAAATATTAAATGCTTTAGGTTGCTTTCCCTTGCATTGCGTACATACACAAACAAGTAAACAACACACACCACTTTAATACCATAGAGATTGAGAAAAGAATTAGCGGCTATCGACATATAATGAATATAAACTTGACAGGTGGTGAAGCCCGTTGCCTTCTGTTACATAAAAGTCTCAATAAATACCAACATAGATACGAACAAAATCATATACATCGCGCTGACCCCAATGCAAGTTACTAAAGCACTTGTATTATGGAAACAGAAACAAAAAAGGTACCACAATCACCGAAAAGTGTTATAATACATTGACACGTCCGGGAATGGAAATCGGGACCTCAGTGATAGCGACACCAAAACCGGTGCATACGCCACTCGTCCAGACGTCATCAAGTAGCTTATTAGATACATACTTAAAGATTTTATTAGAAACGAAATCTGTAGTAAAATACATAAAAACTGTTAGAACGACCAACCCAAGACATCATGTCCGACCTAATAAATAAATAAATATCTTCACGCAATTCCCAATACAGGGGTAGACAGAGGTCAAGTCTAGACAATTAAGTCCCTTTGACCTTGACACCTTCCACCGAAGATTTTTTCGGGACAACGTGACAGGTGGTGAGCCCGTCGCCGCCTTTATGTCCAAGCCAACGATATAATTCTTACATAAGTTTTTGACAAACCCATTGGTACGAGCCTGCCACCTGGGGATCAAACTCAGGTCTCTTGACTCGAAATTCCGACCACCGAACCACTCGGCTATCGTGACTACTTTTAAAATAATACAACGGGATCATAACGAGCTGCCGTACGCATCGTTTATCTTAAGCTGATAAAAATCTTTGACTGATTAAAATTTTAAACGTTTGCTTTCTTAATTTTTTACTACAACTATAGTTACACATTTATCGATCATATAATATTTCGATTAAATCTCGTTACATAAGCACGTCACGCATCCTTTCGCTAATGAATTATAAATAGCAGATGTCGATTTCGCAATGGTCGTGTTTAAGATACCTCGGAATCGAGTGCCTACTCTATCGTTATCAAATAATTATCGGCGCATTATAAATTGATAACGCGAAAGAGGATAACAAATTGTTATCAGTAACACCACATGAGATTATGTTGAAAAATATTAAATTAAAAAACAGTAAATATTAAATGCTTTAGGTTGCTTTCCCTTGCATTGCGTACATACACAAACAAGTAAACAACACACACCACTTTAATACCATAGAGATTGAGAAAAGAATTAGCGGCTATCGACATATAATGAATATAAACTTGACAGGTGGTGAGCCCGTTGCCTTCTGTTACATAAAAGTCTCAATAAATACCAACATAGATACGAACAAAATCACTTACTTCGCGCTGACCCCAAAGCAAGTTACTAAAGCACTTGTATTATGGAAACAGAAACAAAAAAGGTACCACAATCACCGAAAAGTGTTATAATACATTGACACGTCCGGGAATGGAAATCGGGACCTCAGTGATAGCGACACCAAAACCGGTGCATACGCCACTCGTCCAGACGTCATCAAGTAGCTTATTAGATACATACTTAAAGATTTTATTAGAAACGAAATCTGTAGTAAAATACATAAAAACTGTTAGAACGACCAACCCAAGACATCATGTCCGACCTAATAAATAAATAAATATCTTCACGCAATTCCCAATACAGGGGTAGACAGAGGTCTAGTCTAGACAATTAAGTCCCTTTGACCCACCTTCCACCGAAGATTTTTTCGGGACAACGTGACAGGTGGTGAGCCCGTCGCCGCCTTTATGTCCAAGCCAACGATATAATTCATACATAAGTTTTTGACAAACCCATTGGTACGAGCCTGCCACCTGGGGATCAAACTCAGGTCTCTTGACTCGAAATTCCGACCACCCAACCACTCGGCTATCGTGACTACTTTTAAAATAATACAACGGGATCATAACGAGCTGCCGTACGCATCGTTTATCTTAAGCTGATAAAAATCTTTGACTGATTAAAATTTTAAACGTTTGCTTTCTTAATTTTTTACTACAACTATAGTTACACATTTATCGATCATATAATATTTCGATTAAACTGTTACATAAGCACGTCACGCATCCTTTCGCTAATTAATTATAAATAGCAGATGTCGATTTCGCAATGGTCGTGTTTAAGATACGTCGGAATCGAGTGCCTACTCTATCGTTATCAACAATTATCGGCGCATTATAAATTGATAACGCGAAAGAGGATAACAAATTGTTATCAGTAACACCACATGAGATTATGTTGAAAAATATTAAATTAAAAACAGTAAATATTAAATAAGTAAATCCGTAACGTGCTTTAGGTTGCTTTCCCTTGCATTGCGTACATACACAAACAAGTAAACAACACACACCACTTTAATACCATAGAGATTGAAAAAGAATTAGCGGCTATCGACATATAATGAATATAAATTGATAACGCGAAAGAGGATAACAAATTGTTATCAGTAACACCACATGAGATTATGTTGAAAAATATTAAATTAAAAACAGTAAATATTAAATAAGTAAATCCGTAACGTGCTTTAGGTTGCTTTCCTTGCATTGCGTACATACACAAACAAGTAAACAACACACACCACTTTAATACCATAGAGATTGAAAAAGAATTAGCGGCTATCGACATATAATGAATATAAACTTGACAGGCAGAAGGCAACGGGCTCACCACCGTTGCCTTCTGTTACATAAAAGTCTCAATAAATACCAACATAGATACGAACAAAATCATATACATCGCGCTGACCCCAATGCAAGTTACTAAAGCACTTGTATTATGGAAACAGAAACAAAAAGGTACCACAATCACCGAAAAGTGTTATAATACATTGACACGTCCGGGAATGGAAATCGGGACCCCAGCGATAGCGACACCAAAACCTGTGCATACGCCACTGTCCAGACGTCATCAAGTAGCTTATTAGATACATACTTAAAGATTTTATTAGAAACGAAATCTGTAGTAAAATACATAAAACTGTTAGAACGACCAACCCAAGACATCATGTCCGACCTAATAAATAAATAAATATCTTCACGCAATTCCCAATATAGGGGTAGACAGAGGTCTAGTCTAGACAATTAAGTCCTTCCACCGAAGATATTTTTCGGGACAACGTGACAGGTGGTGAGCCCGTCGCCGCCTTTATTTATGTCCAAGGTAACTGTATAAATCGTACATAAGCTCTGAAAAAACCCATTAATACGAGCCTACCATCAGAGGGTCGACTTGAGGCTCTTGACTCGAATCACGATCATTGCCTCGAATCCCGGTCACCCAACCACTCAGCTATCGTGACTACTTTTAAAATAATACAACGGGATCATAACGAGCTGCCGTACGCATCGTTTATCTTAAGCTGATAAAAAATCTTTGACTGATTAAAATTTTAAACGTTTGCTTTCTTAATTTTTTTACTACAACTATAGTTACACATTTATCGATCATATAATATTTCGATTAAATCTCGTTACATAAGCACGTCACGCATCCTTTCGCTAATTAATTATAAATAGCAGATGTCGATTTCGCAATGGTCGTGTTTAAGATACGTCGGAATCGAGTGCCTACTCTATCGTTATCAATAATTATCGGCGCATTATAAATTGATAACGCGAAAGAGGATAACAAATTGTTATCAGTAACACCACATGAGATTATGTTGAAAAATATTAAATTAAAAACAGTAAATATTAAATAAGTAAATCCGTAACGTGCTTTAGGTTGCTTTCCTTGCATTGCGTACATACACAAACAAGTAAACAACACACACCACTTTAATACCATAGAGATTGAAAAAGAATTAGCGGCTATCGACATATAATGAATATAAACTTGACAGGCAGAAGGCAACGGGCTCACCACCGTTGCCTTCTGTTACATAAAAGTCTCAATAAATACCAACATAGATACGAACAAAATCATATACATCGCGCTGACCCCAATGCAAGTTACTAAAGCACTTGTATTATGGAAACAGAAACAAAAAGGTACCACAATCACCGAAAAGTGTTATAATACATTGACACGTCCGGAATGGAAATCGGGACCTCAGCGATAGCGACACCAAAACCTGTGCATACGCCACTGTCCAGACGTCATCAAGTAGCTTATTAGATACATACTTAAAGATTTTATTAGAAACGAAATCTGTAGTAAAATACATAAAACTGTTAGAACGACCAACCCAAGACATCATGTCCGACCTAATAAATAAATAAATATCTTCACGCAATTCCCAATACAGGGGTAGACAGAGGTCAAGTCTAGACAATTAAGTCCCTTTGACCTTGACACCTTCCACCGAAGATTTTTTCGGGACAACGTGACAGGTGGTGAGCCCGTCGCCGCCTTTATGTCCAAGCCAACGATATAATTCATACATAAGTTTTTGACAAACCCATTGGTACGAGCCTGCCACCTGGGGATCAAACTCAGGTCTCTTGACTCGAAATTCCGACCACCGAACCACTCGGCTATCGTGACGTATGACCTGCCGATAGTATACGCGTGTGTTATTAAATACGGTTAATCGAGAACCGGCCACGACCGGCTCAAACTCAACCAACTAACCACGAATACAATAAAATAATCAAAGCTTACAAAGCTGAAACCTTATCGGCGTGGTCTGTGCGTAACCTTTACACGTAACACCGAGAGATGGCGAAGGTCTGCTGATACGTAGTTTGTAAACATTACATCGAGATATCGGCGATAGCAAATAATTTGCGAGTTGTCCGGTAACCATGTTAAGTGAAGGCTGTTATAGATAAGTAATAATGAATTCATACGTAGATAGGGACAACATCACATACATTGCTCCGATACCAAAGTTAATAGAGCACGCGTGTTATGGAATCAGATACAAATAAATATACCACAAACACCCAGACCCGACACTATGAAAAACCAGTGAGTACACCACTCGTCCACGAAGGACTAAAGTCAGTCATAAGTAATAAAAATGGAAAGAATTAGAGTAATCAACGTAAAACCAAGCTGAGATAAAGAGGACTGAGCATATTGTTTATATGCTAGAAACGTTAGACAAGGAAAGTACGAAAATGACCTCTTACTTGCAAGCGCAATCATGTCGCGCCTACGGCGACAGGCACTCAACTTGAATATCTCCAAAAAGCTCTAATGAAATTTGGGTCTAAAACGATTCAAGACAATTTTTAAACGTCTGACTACCCGAATATTGGAAAATGCGTGAAGATTAAATAAATAAGGAAGGAAAATCGTACATAAAATGAATTCGTCGCATCTGAACAATAATCGAAAACATTAACCAAGACAATAATCTAGCAAAGATAAGAATTTGTTTCATCATGCAATAGATATGGCAGTAAAAGAAATGCATATTAAAATTTATTTTAATATAAATAAACAAATATCTTCACGCAATTCCCAATACAGGGGTAAACAGAGGTCTAGTCTAGACAACTAAGTCCCTTTGACCCACCTTCCACTGAAGATATTTTCGGGACAACGTGACAGGTGGTGAGCCTGTCGCCATTTATTATTTTTTTTTGTTTAAATTTATTTTGCAACATTATAACGAAAGAGTATAAGGTAAGAAAGGGGATGGTATTTTCTTACCGTGGGTGTCGTAAGAGGCAACATAGAGACAACGGGACCAAACTTTAAGAGATGGTAGACAGACAGACAGACAGACGCCATCTAAAGTACGAGGTGTACAGCTATTGGCGATTACGACAAACCCTCCTTACGGGAGAGGTCTATCACCCGTAGTGGACTCTTACAGACCGTTAAGTATGTATCGTGATAAATAAAAATATCTTCACGCAATTCCCAATACAGGGGTGGACAGAGGTCAAGTCTAGACATATAAGTCCCTTTGACCCACCTTCCACCGAAGATATTTTCGGGACAACGTGACAGGTGGTGAGCCCGTCGCCGCCTTTAAGTCCAAGCCAACGATGAAATTCGTACATAAGTTTTTTGAAAAACTCATTGGTACTGCCACCTGGGGATGGAACTCGGGTCTCCCGACTCGAAATTCCGACCACCCAACAACTCGGCTATCGTGACTTCTATGTGATAAATAAAAATAATCTTAATCCACTTAATCCACTACACATACTACCAGATGATCTCCGCCACATCGTAATCCAATTTCGCAACGAATTAAAAACCGAGTGACAATTCTAATCTGTCAAATCCAACCGATAGTGTCGCCTCCCGTTCGAAGATATAGTCTGTGCGCTGGTCCAAAGACCGGTTCCAAACACCGACGATCTCCCTCCACGCTGATAAGCAGTGAACGATTAGGATCGGACAGGCAAAACATAACTCGGGACGTTGCTATCGAATCGATTAGCTTAAAAATAAATTTTGATATCGATAAAGATTTAATCGTGCAGCGATAAGGGAGCCGGGCGATTTATCACCGAAATAGTTTATATTCGTATGACTGAAGACTCAAGCGCAATATTTTATGTAGGGACTGGGTATTTTCCGCTTTTTGTTCCGTTCATACTATTTGCTGCACATATATGTATAATATAAATATGTTTAGTTTTATATTAACACAGATATATGTATTTAAGAGAAGCGAAAGAGTAACGTAAGGACTGTTACATTTGGCGATCTTGTTCTCTCTGGCTACTATGCGTTAATATTACTTATACTACTAACATGTGTAGTTTAAGTAATTCAAATGTAGCAAACATTGACACCGTAACGGCTATTCATATTCTAGTGAAATTTGGCTGGAGTTCCAGAAAAAATTTACGATTCCTGTGGGAATCTGACTTTCAATTCTAAAATAATCCTCTAAACTTTAGTGGATTAAGCGAGGGGCAATGGCGAGAAATACGCGATAAATGAAGTGCGCAGGTGAATTCGTGAGCGGAATGTAGGAAGAAAATAATAACACTTTTACAACGTATTCGCATTGTATGTCTATAATTAGACCGAGTTAAGTTCAAACAGTTTCTACTTGTCGTGCCAGAGTTCGAGTTATTTTAGCTCGTCCGTGAGCAATATTTACTTTGATATTATCGAGGTAGCATGTATGCTCAACTGTTTTCTTCAATATTATTCATATACATATGAAACACCCGTGTCACGATGTTCGTCTGCGCTATTTTTCGAAACTATACACACATGCGTACATAATGGCATGTAAAAGATTACGGAATTTAAGTAAAGTTAACGTTAAGTTAGTTATGTAAGTTGAGACGTGGGCCTCTACCGTAATCGCTACGCTTCGTTTTCTATGCAATTTTGCATATACGCACGTGTAACTTGGTGCAACTAGAGATACAAAATAGTGTTTATCTCGATTATTGACTAATAGACGTGACGCGTGCAGATACGGGTATCACCAGGCATTTATCTATATAAAATTTTAATTCCTTTCCGCACTGCACTCCATGTACCTGCAGGGTATACAGTACATAACAAAAATTGACTGTCTGGGGTAGAACGTATCTCTGGGATACGCTAGAAGCGCCTAAATTAAGACTGACTGAAATTAGAAGATCTTTCTTGTGCAAATGTATTAAAAGTACATTTTAATAATAAAATTCAAGCACATAGCAACAGATAAAATATATTAGAAAAAAAATATCTTCACGCAATTCCCAACACAGGGGTATACAGAGGTCGAGTCTAGTCAATAAAGTCCCTTCGACCCACCTTCCACCGAAAATATTTTCGGGACAACGTAACAGGTGGTGAGCCCGTCGCCGTCTTTATGTTCAAGCCAACGATATTCCTACATAAGTTTTTGAAAAACCCATTGGTACGAGCCTACCAACTGGGGATCGAACTCGGGTCTATTGACTCGAAATTCCGACCACCCAACCACTCGGCTATCGTGACTTTTATATTTTATATATTAGAAAGCTTCTGAAAAAAACTTTATTGGAAAAAGGTGTACTGAAAATAGATCAATATATGGAGGGCACAGATGTGTGGAAATAACTCAACTCTGCATTTTCTATCTTCCGGCTGCTGTACAGTTTACACATTTAATTTATATTCAGAACTGATGACATGAACATAGACAGTTTCAATACAGGTTAAGACAGAGATCTAGACAATTTCACCGAATCCTGTTTAGGAAAATATGAACAGATTGTGTAAAGTTCCAAAGAAGAATTTCTTAACGGTTTAAATCTGAGGAGTTTTGACATTCATAAAAGCTTGATAGGAGTCTAAATTGAATAAAATGTTTTTTTTTTTGGAAAATTGTAATGTTAAGAGGTTGAAAGAAAAGAGAAAAATAAGGTACCTTACACCTTTAATTCTTAGTTTGCGGTTTAAAAAGCAATGCGCATTTAGTGTGGAACGTCCAGTCTTTTTTTCTCTAAACCACATAAATCTAAAACGCATTCCTCGTAAGATTAGTCGTTTTTCTAGTAATAAGTAAAATTTAACACGTTCTCCATCATTGTTTAGCGTACCGCACAAAGAAATTCATTAAAAACAAACGTAAAATAAGCAAATAAACGTCCATAAAGATCCATTAGAGCACAAAAGTAAAACACTGTAACTGTTCAACAGAATCTATCACCGAAACACGCACACAAAAACAAAGACCATCATCGGACTCGTCACCTTTCGATTCACCATCGCACCGGCCTTGCCGGGGGGCGTGGCGGGGGCCACCTCGGGCTGGAACAGCGCCAGCATCACCAACGCGAGCACTGAACCCGCACTACCCAGCTACAACTGCCGCCGCGCGACCACAGCACAATGTGGCGCGACCGCACGCCGGCGACTATCGCCTATCGCGGCCTTATCGAGCCTCGCGCTCTGCCGACTCCCACCAGACAATTTCGCGGAGTACGAAAAGCGCGACTCTATCAGATGCGTTCCGAATAAAAAAAAATCCAAAACTCCGTATACAACAGTTACTCTTAAGCTTATAACGCAATGGACCACAAGAACATGACGAAATCTGATGACATATTTCAAAACACTAATCTTAAGAGAACATTTACGTTAAGGCCACACAAATCTAACCCTGACCTATATATTATCACTTACTCACATAATTAACTAAATTGTAACACGCCTAAATACGAATAACCTTAAGAAAAATCAGCAAGTCTTTGCCCGACGTTATAAACCGACCATTTTCAAACGTCACTAATCAACAAAAACAGCGCCGACCAGCGCAAGTACAACGTTTAACAACAGATCATAAATAAACTAATTTTCATGGCGTATCGTAGCGAAATAATGTAAATGATTCAGTGGGAGTGCGAGTCGTGTGAGTCGGTTGCCTATTGCGGGGCGATAGAGTCGATTCTCGTTCAGCAGAAGCGCGTGATGGCGCAGGGATCAGAGTGGAGTTATCGGCACAATTGACCCCGCCCTCAGAGCCGCGCCCCGCAGATAGCTCGCGTGGCGATTACAAAAACAATACAACGGCCGCTGTCTCCACATTTTTCGCGTGACTGAGCCGCTCTATCACTCTCTGTGGCACGGCGTTATCCGGACATTACGTAGCCATTTCATTTGTATGCTTCGTTGGCTTGGAACATAGACAATTTTTTTTTCTTTTTATAGGAACAGGGAGGCAAACGAGCAGGTGGCTCACGTGATGGTAAGCGATTTCCACCGCCCATGAACACCCGCAATACCAGAGGTTTAGCAGATGCGTTGCCTCACTTAGTGTCCCCCTCCCCCATAATTGGGGGAGGAGGATGTGTGGGCCACCGGTTACCTGCACTCACCAGACGAAACGCAGAAGTTTGTTAGACTTCTACTTCACGTCGGTATTCCGTGAGGTCGCGGTACTTCCCCGGTCGAGCCGGCACATTCATGCAACAACAAAAGTTGATGCGTGGCTCTACCACTGTGTTTGTAACGCATTTGTTTGCACATATGGGAGTTGGTTATTGGGCTTCTGATTGACATTGTGACGACAGCTGTGCCTCCACATTTTCTAATATCCATGCCTTGCTATAAGTCACGATAGCCGAGTGGTTGGGTGGTCGGATTTTGAGTCAATAGACCCGAGTTCGATCCCCAGTTGGTAGGCTCGTACCAATGGGTTTTTCAAAAACTTATGTACGAATATCGTTGGCTTGGACATAAAGATGGCGACGGGCTCACCACCTGTCACGTTGTCCCGAAAATATCTTCGGTGGAAGGTGGGTCGAAGGGACTTGATTGTCTAAACTCGACCACTATCTACCCCTGTATTGGGAATTGCGTGAAGATATTTTTTTTTCATGCCTTGCTAACAGAAGCTCAAACATTCGAAAGACTACATCCTACATCGCACTATCGATGTTCTTTCATTCAGAAGTATACATACGAGTACCGATAGCACACTGGTGGAGGAGACGTCCTCCCCAGGTCACGAATACCCAATCTGGCGGGTAGCTACAATTTTCCTACAGCACCATATTGTATTTATACGATAATAAAACTCCAAATACATTAAAAAAAAACACCCTATAATTAATCAATCTTATCAAAAATCATTTTATATTGCTATTTAGAAAAACAATACCTTTGTATTGACATATCGAGACCGTTTTTTATTATTATTAGCTTCAGAATTCGATAAACTGTTTTCATATTTTGACGGCGTCGGGCTCACCACCTGTCACGTTGTCCCAAAAATATCTTCGGTGGAAGGTGGGTCAAAGAGACTTAATTGTCTAGACTTGACCTCTGTCTACCCCTGTATTGGGAATTGCGTGAAGATATTTATATTTATTTATATTTTGTATTCAAGTCACGTATACGTAAAATTACTTTAGTTTTTTCGTTTAATTTATAAACTTAGCTATTATAATATTATAAGATTTATGTTGCATTAGATTAGAGACCGGTGACGCGGCACCGGTCTCTAATCTAAATAGCGGCGTCGGTCTAGCAGCGTCTAGGCTGCAAGATGTCACCTTTCACCGAAGACTTTTTTTGGGATAACGTGACAGGTGACACATGACGATCCTGGCATCGTCTTCATGTCCGAGCTAACGATATTAGTCGTACGTACATATAAACCTACCATCCATTAACCGAACTCGGGATCTCTTGACTTTGAGTCAAGTTGTAGTCACTCAACCACTCGGCTATCGTGACTATTATATAATTACATATACATTTCGCATTAACAATTAAATGACATAATAAATTTTTACAGTGGTAGAGCCACGCATCAGCTTTTGTTGTTGAGTGCTGGTGAGTGCAGGTAACCGGTGGCCCACACACCCCCCTCCCCCAATTCTGGGGGAGGGGGCGACTATAAGGGAGGCAACGCATCTGCTAAGCCTCTGGTATTGCGGATGTTCATGGGCGGCGGTAATCACTTACCATCATCTGAGCTACCTGCTCGTTTGCCTCCCTTTTCTATAAAAAAAAATGAGCATTAGGTGTGCCCTTTAGGGCCCTATTTTCAATTTGCATTTCATAACTCAAAACACGAGCCAGGAGGCCCGGCTAAGTGTTAGACACAACAAAAGACACAGACAGACATAATTTGCACAAAATACATGGCACAGTTGCGGACAGAAGCGAGGTGTACTCTGTGGCGTCGTGTTGGAAGAATTAGACGCGCCGAGTGAATGGACCACGGTCTCAGCTCGTCGTTAGCGACTTGTATAATTCGCCGCGTAATGTTTGCAGTGCGAGTGTCACGAACTGGGTCGACAGGACTCCATTGAAAATTTACGAACATCAAATCATTTAATCAACGACATAAGACTGTATATTCGATTATCGATAGTCATTTTTTAATCTACACACCGTTTCGTAGTGAGGTTCCTCTAACTTAAAAGGTACATCTACGGATTTTAAGTAAAAATTGCATAGTTATGCATGTTTGTTAATTTTCAAGAATGAAAACAGCGGTACACTTTTTTATTTTTAAATACGATGAGAAGTCAACTGGCACCGGTGGAATTTGAACCCACGACCTACGCTTTACTGGGCTGTGTATCTTACTATACGGCAATATTTAAAATCTTAATATTTACGCTTTTACAGGTAAGGAACATACAACCCTGTCACGTTGTCAAAATGTCTTCGAGTGGAAGGTGGATCGATAGGACTTTATTGTCTAGACCAAAGTCTACTCCTGTATTGGGAATGGCGTGAAGATATTGTTTTAATATTTTCTTCTCGTCGTTCAATCATTTATTTCATAAATTTCTTATTTTTTATAACAATAATCACTGCTTAGCTTACAGCACTTGTAAAATTCACAACGCAATTAAACGCTGCAATGAAAACGTTACTGACAGAGGCTGCAGACGAAGCTCGACAATTTTGTAAGTAAACTTTTCACAGTATCGTACTCTTGGGTGCGACCCATTACGAAACTATATTGAGTACGAAACTGGCAGCTACCCGCTGCCTCTCCTACCCCAGTATTGGTAATGGCGAGAACATTTTTATACTATTTTTTATTTACAACTAATTTAGTTATTTAGTAACATTACATACATACATAAGTAACATAACATATATAACGGCCTGTGTAAGTCCACGGCAGGTTGGATCAGTCTCAGTTTTCAAAAGGAGGGTTTGTCATAAGCGTCGCGCTCGACACGCGGTTTGACGATCGCAGTACCAGACACCTCGCGTTACACTCCTACCTGCCATTACTCCGCTATAATTTTGTTGAGTTGATAGCCGATTGTATTTCCAAGTCTTTCCAACTACCAGACTTTCTTCTATAGAATAGATCCTAAAAATGTGGCGACATCTATGTCTCCACTCCGGAAACTCGCTGATGGCAGGGTAACAAATCGAGATCCTACATCGCGCTATCGAAGTTCGCACGATTACACACATATACACGATTTCCGATAGCGTACACTGGACTTCCCAAGGTCACGGATTCCCGACCCGGCGTGGAACTACCCTGCAGCCGCAGCACATCGGCCGCTACAAAGTGTCTTTCCGTTTCTACTTTGGAAACGTGATTTTTGTGAATCGGCGTAGTTTTGAAATTCATAGACGCATTAATTGAATATATCGAAAGGGCTTCGGCCCTTTGCAGAATCAAATGATACATAATAACTCGTTAATTATCCTATACGTATCTCATTAGTATCCTGTATATTATATTTATATCAAACCTAATTGTTATAATCCTCGTAGCCATAAGTTTGCATGATTGAGTAAGAAACATACATTCCAATTTATAACATTGATAAGACAATGGGATAATAAATATTTACATAAAAATTGTCGAATACGTTTCACAAAATTTCGACCTTGGAATTTTACCACTCGGTCAAAAAGGTTTCAATTCAAGCATAAATATACAAACATTATAGCGGTTTTATAAAGTACGTGTGCGCACCAGTATCCGTGCGAGTGCGCGTGCTAGTGTGCGAGTATGAGTGCAAGTGTGCGTGCGATTGTGCGAGCGAGTGTGCGTGCTAGTGTACGTGCGAGTGTGCGTGCTGGTGTGCGTGCGAGTGTACGTACGAGTGTGCGTGCTGGTGTGCGAGTGTGCGTGGTAGTGTGCGAGAGCGCGTACTAGTGTGCGTGCTGGTGTGCGAGTGTGCGTGCAAGATTTCGAGTGTGCGTGCAAGTGTGCGAGTGTGTGTGCGAGTATGCGTGCTTGTATGCGAGTATGCGTGCTAGTGTGCGAGTATGAGTGCAAGTGTGCGTGCGATTGTGCGAGCGAGTGTGCGTGCTAGTGTACGTGCGAGTGTGCGTGCAAGTGTGTATGCGAGTGTGCGTGGTAGTGTGCGAGAGCGCGTACTAGTGTGCGTGCTGGTGTGCGTGCAAGATTTCGAGTGTGCGTGCAAGTGTGCGAGTGTGTGTGCGAGTATGAGTGCAAGTGTGCGTGCGAGTGTGCGTACGAGTGTGCGTGCGAGTGTGCGTGCTAGTGTGCGAGTATGAGTGCAAGTGTGCGTGCGAGTGTGCGTACGAGTGTGCGTGCGAGTGTGCGTGCTAGTGTGCGAGTGTGCGTACGAGTGTGCGTGCTGGTGTGCGTGCGAGTGTACGTACGAGTGTGCGTGCGCACCTGGTGGGTGTTCCACTGCTGCAGCAGGTGGTGGTGGCACGCCGCGCAGGCGCGCACGGTGCCCTGCGCGTCCTTGGGCCGCGAGCGCGGCGGCCGCGGGTGTGCGTGCTAGTGTACGTACGAGTGTGCGTGCTGGTGTGCGTGCGAGTGTACGTACGAGTGTGCGTGCGCACCTGGTGGGTGTTCCACTGCTGCAGCAGGTGGTGGTGGCACGCCGCGCAGGCGCGCACGGTGCCCTGCGCGTCCTTGGGCCGCGAGCGCGGCGGCCGCGGGTGTGCGTGCTGGTGTGCGTGCTAGTGTACGTACGAGTGTGCGTGCTGGTGTGCGTGCTGGTGTGCGTGCGAGTGTACGTACGAGTGTGCGTGCGCACCTGGTGGGTGTTCCACTGCTGCAGCAGGTGGTGGTGGCACGCCGCGCAGGCGCGCACGGTGCCCTGCGCGTCCTTGGGCCGCGAGCGCGGCGGCCGCGGGTGTGCGTGCTAGTGCGTGCGAGTGTGCGTACGAGTGTGCGTGCTGGTGTGCGTGCGAGTGTACGTACGAGTGTGCGTGCGCACCTGGTGGGTGTTCCACTGCTGCAGCAGGTGGTGGTGGCACGCCGCGCAGGCGCACGGTGCCCTGCGCGTCCTTGGCTGCGAGCGCGGCGGCCGCGGGTGTGCGTGCTGGTGTGCGTGCAGTGTGCGTGCTGGTGTGCGTGCGCACCTGGTGGTGTTCCACTGCTGCAGCAGGTGGTGGTGGCACGCCGCGCAGGCGCGCACGGTGCCCTGCGCGTCCTTGGGCCGCGAGCGCGGCGGCCGCGGGTGTGCGTGCTAGTGTACGTACGGTGTGCGTGCTGGTGTGCGTGCGAGTGTGCGTGCTGGTGTGCGTGCGAGTGTACGTACGAGTGTGCGTGCGCACCTGGTGGGTGTTCCACTGCTGCAGCAGGTGGTGGTGGCACGCCGCGCAGGCGCGCACGGTGCCCTGCGCGTCCTTGGGCCGCGAGCGCGGCGGCCGCGGGTGCTGCTCGCCGAAGATCGGGAAGTACGGCTGCTTGCTCTGCCGACAAACGAAACGCTCACCTCATTGCGAATAATGAACCTCCCGAAATTACGCTCCGCATTACTTATTCACTATTGCACTCATCTCGAATACTAAGTATCCTTTAAAGGTAGGTCTCTCTCGTACGAACTGTGTATTTTCCGAGATAAAAATTTTTATTAACAATTCATTTTAAATAATAAACATTTTTATTGCTCTACAACTATTTTCAAACATATACATCTCTGAAACAAGATAAATCTAGTGCAGTTCAAGTATTTGTAAAGTATAAATAATTTTCCAATAAATAAAATTACACTTTATTGTTCATTGAAACATCATGATTGATAAAAAAAGACGAGACTATTTTAAGTTCACCGTGCAAGCACACCCCCGTTTCCATACACTATATATGAAGTTTTCCAGTCGTAAACCAAGCTACTTGGCCTTATCAATAACGGCGTTAATAGTGCTGCTAATTATATCCCATGTCGCGACCTGTCAACACCCTATCTTGAGCAATGTTTACAAATGAGACATTCGTTAAAACAAGGAAAGTAAATATGCAATTAATAAATTTCTTCTCATATTTGTAAGGCGGTCTTGTTTTCGATTAGAATACACAAACATGACACATAATGGAAATTAACACCAGATTAGATAACAAAGATATAGACGGGATGAAATAAACATCGGATTGCGGACATTGTTCGTCAGTTTTGTTCATGACAGGTTTTCATCAATCCGTATGTCTATATAAGTAATAATTTGTACTGTTTGTAACATTTTACAGCCCAGTTACTATTTTGCAAGTTCAAGTATAAAAACATATAAGATGGTTAATATATAGCATAAATAAAGTAGGTCCTAAAATGGATCCTTGTGGAACTCCCAAGCTTTAACTGGAACGCGCGTTCAGTATATTTTGGTTTTGATGATTTTATCCCGTGACAAAGGTATGTTTTATTGTAGCTATTCTGGAGTCAAAATAGCACAATTTATATTAATAATAGACAAATTAATTGAAGTTTATGGTTTAATAGTGGGTCCGGCAGAAGTATTTCTGCTTAAAAATTATAAATACGAATTAAAAACCATCCTATCATAGGCAAGTAACTAAACCGTGAAAATTAAAAACTAAATAGTTTTATTTAGTTTTTTAATTTTCACGGTAAAAACATACAACACACTTTTGTAAGACTTAATTATACCTCATTCTGCATTAATCTTTAATAGCAGTGTAGGGGTTTGGTGTAATTCCTGATCAAATGTAACATTTAATTTTTATAGAAAAGGGGAGCAAACGAGCAGGTGGCACACGTGATGGTAAGTGATTACCGCCGCCCATGAACATCTGCAATACCGGAGGAATAGCATATGCGTTGCCAGCCTTTGAGAAAGGTATAGGCTCTTTTCTTGAAGGTGCCCAAATCGTATCGGTCCGGAAAAACCGCTGACGGCAGCTCATTCTCATTGCAAAGCAATACCTTATTTAGGTCTGGTAGTACTTCACCCCCTAGTTACTTTAGAGCCCACTTCTATACCAACACTCGGTAAACTTTTCCAAAGAAAAAAAGTCAATTATTGTCACATTTTAGGTAAGTTTCATAAAAATAAGTTTGGTTTTACAAGGAGTCGTTCTACAATTGATGCTGGTGTAGAGGTAAATTAAGCAATGAGGCTTGTGAGGTTTCATAGGATGCTCAGGGTATCTTTTGTCATATCTGCAAGGATGCGTTTATTGTGTTTTGTGATCTCTGTGGTGATTATGATATACTTATCAGGAAATTACACCATTATGGCACAAGAAATAACGCACTCTATCTTATGAGTTATATTTACATATTTATTCAAGTACTATTATTGAAGTCACGATAGCCGAGTGGTTGGGTGATCGGAATTCGAGTCGACCCTTGGCCGATCCCCAGGTGGCAGGCTCGTACCAATGGGTTTTTTCAAAACCTATGTACGATATATTATATAGTTGGCTTGGACATAAAGACGGCGACGGGCTCACCACCTGTCACGTTGTCCCGAAAATATCTTCGGTGGAAGGTGGGTCGAAGGGACTTAATTGTCTAGACTAGACAATTAAGTCCCTTCTCTGTCTACCCCTGTATTGGGAAATGCGTGAGGATATTTATTTATATTTATTGATATTTATTTTTATATTTATTATTATTATTATTCAAGTACAAGTTCGTTGACGGTGTTAATGAGTGTTCCGCAGGGTTCAATTCTCGGCCCATTTCTTTTTCTTATTTATATTAATGATGAGCAAATTGCTCGAAGAGAGGGGTCAAGAGTACTCGGATACCTCGACGTGCATGTATGAAGAAGATGATGAATATGAAAGAAGCGAAAGAAGTATGTAGGGATCGTGACACTTGGCGATCTGTTCTCTCTGGCTACCCCGTCAGGGATTGTGCGTGAAGATAAATAAATAAGTAAGTATATTAATGATTTCGTAACTACACTTTGTAGAGAATAAACACAGTACTAGTGTACATAATATTAATACCAGGAGTCTGTTTCTGATACACCAGACTCCACAGAGTAAGTAACTCGTCCATGGGGTGCTGTGTACACAAAATCTACAACAAAATCCCAGTGAATGTACAGAACCCACCTATTAGCAGGTTCAAGATTTTTTTTAAAGACAAACTATAAAAAAGGTTATTTATTTATTTATTTATAGATTCTTTATTGTACACCACAATATTATATGAAAATAAGTGTAAGGTACATAAAAATAGTACAAGAGACGGTCTTTATTAGATTAATAAAACGCAACATCCAGACAACCTTTCGGATTCGAAGCGGATGAAGAAATATTGAAGAAAACGAGTGTTGTACTGCTATTATTTAAAATAAATTACTAAATTATGGTAGCCGTAATATAAAGTTATTATAATACAAATTAATACACTATTGATAATAACTCCTGAGCATGAGTTAATTTCACTTATGCTCTTTCTAATTATTTCTAATTATATATGTTCAATGTTGTAATAATTTTAAATAAAAATTACAAAAAACAGGATGCCTGCGAAGTTTCTTCTCCGTTAGAGGAACTTCATTACAACAGAGTAGAAGATTTAAAAAAAATTACAATCGCTGAATATTATTCCATATTATTTAGATCCATCAATTAATGATTTAATTAGATTGGATTGGACGACCTCTGTGGAGAAGTCGCAAGCGCAATGGTTTTAAAATTATCGCCTACTCTGAGGTGCGCGGTTCGATACACAAACGGGTCAATGACGAAAACCACTTTTTCTACGTTTTCTGGGGTCCGATTTGTGGTGCCTACGTTGTTTGTTCGGAGCAATGTATGCGATGTTGTCCCTATCTATCCATAGATAATTTATATAATAAATAAATAAATATCTTCACGCAATTCCCAATACTGGGGTAGACAGAAGTCTAATCTACACAATTAAGTCCCTTAGACCCACCTTCCACCGGAGATATTTTCGGGACAGATAATTTACGGCGCCCGCGCATATCTCGACGTGACGTGTCCGCTGCGACAATTCGGTCGGCAGCAGATAAGCTACCGTTCACCGTTCGGTTAGTCACTGCGGCGGCGGTGGCAAGGTCGCCGCGCCCCATCGATAGCCCGCCGCCCCGCCATTCAATTTATTGCCCTCCTTGACTCCGCGCCGCTTCAACGTACGCACTGCCCTTTATCGAGCCTACACTGTGTCTGTTACTTTTTTTTAGGTCTGTATGATTTGCATTGTAAAATATAATCTGTTGAAATTATCATGAATGATACGTTTTATTCTATCTCAAGCGAATTTTCCAATTTCGGACAGTGAAGGGCTACATAGAGGTCTAGGAAATACCTTCGACTCATCTTTCACTGATACCTATTTGCGACAATTATTTGTAATATATGAGTTATTACACAATACATGTAATTTTAATTTCACAAAAACAATAAAAAGATAAAAATTATTAAAATATATCCACAGCTCTAGTATAAATTTATTATTAAACAAACGGAGATATTTCAAAAAATTAACCGACACGTCATATTTAAAATATTCGAGACAGATGTAAGATACAACTAACAAGTATTAAAAGTTTTTCCAGTCTAAAGTTAATACGGCATAGAACATAAATAATCACAATTTGTGCGCGTGGGTCTCAATTTACCTTCTTCTAAGCGCTTCAAAATAATAAAGTTATACTTATAAAGCGTTTTTAAATTTTTTGTCTTCGAATCCCAGGAGAAGTCACAAATGCTAGCATATAACAGATATTACAACCAGGGTCACGAAATTATTTATGAAAGAGCATAAATTTAAAAAAACGTAACCCTTATAGATCTTATTATCTCTGGCTACCTTGTCAACCCTAGTGTATTCTGTGTATATTCTTTTTTTTTTATAGGAAAGGGAGGCAAACGAGCAGGAGGCTCACGTGATGGTAAATGATTACCGCAGCCCACGAACATACCCGAGGCATAGCAGATGCGTTGCCGGCCTTAGAGTGCCCCCCCCCCTCGAAATTGGGGGGAGGGGGGCTCCGGTCACCTGCAATCACCAGACGAAACGCAGAAGTTTGTTAGACTTCTACTTCACGCCGGTGTTCTGTGAGGTCGTGGTACTTCCCCGGTCGAGCCGGCCCATTCGTGCAACAACAAAAGCTGATGCGTGACTCTACCACTGTTAAAATTCTGTTATGTTCTGACTATATATGGGCATCGATGGTTGCTTCAGGAGAACCGAATGCTCGTGCCATGCGTGTGCCATCTTCTGCCGTAAATTAAATATAAATGTATAGGGACAACATCACATACATTGCTCAGATCCCAAAGCAAGTAACTAACACTAAAGTATTACGGAATCGGATACAAAGATGGTAGCTACCACAAACACCCTGATCCAGTACAATTATAATTCGAATCCAGGATACGGAATTCGAATCCGTGATATCAGTGCTGGCGACACTAGAAAACCGTTGTCTAAGCCATCGGACCACAAACATTGTCAAAAGCAAATAAGAAAGAAACGCAAGTCGAACTAGCTAATCATGGGCTAGAAGATGGTCTTAAAACAGCGGTCGAGGAAACTACGTAATTAAAGGGTCCAGAGTTTATCGCTACGGAGGGTCGAGACCCCGATAAATATTCCACATTACAGAGAGTACTTAATGGAGAAATCTATAAACAAATCATAACCTCTGTCCATGCCGATAAGGATGAGTATGAAGTCAATCGAAGATACAATAATAAAGTTGTTTTTAAGTACATTTAGATAACAAAAGCCGCGGGAGCATATACATTCTATACGCGAGTGACCCAGGTTCGATCCTGATTAGTGGTTCTGGTCAGTACCATTAAAATTATTAATATCAATCGAAATGTGAGTGCTGAATTTGCCACGAGCTCAGCTCGGCTGAGAAACAAAACTTCGGAAATAAATAAGCATGGCTTAATAATTAAGAATTGAGAAAAAAGGTATAAATAAATATCTTCAAGTAATCCCCAATACAGGGGTAGGCACAGAGGTCTAGTCTAGACAATTAAGTCCCTTCGACCCATCTTCCACCGAAGGAAGATATTTTCGGGACAACGTGACAGGTGGTGAGACCGTCGCCGTCTTTATATCCAAGCCAACGTTATAATTCGTACATAAGTTTGAAAAACCCACAGGTACGAGCCTGCCACCTGGGGATCGAACTCGGGTCTCTCGACTCGAAATTCTGACCACCCAACAACTCGGCTACCGTGACTTGACTCGAAAAAAAAGTTAACAAAAAAAAAAGATAGCATTTAAATCTGATGTAATATAAATTACATTTGGTACAGCGTTACTGATTACGTCAAAAGGTGACCTCGCGACCCGCGCCATTCACGAACCGGGGGCCCGACTGGACAGTGCCACATTTGTATTCCGTGCCTATCTCAGTTCGGAAAGTCATCTTTATCTTTCGAACGGGAATATCAGCTTCATATCATCGTTATAACATCCGGTAACATGTCACTGCGGGACGAAGGTGTCTTCCATAGCAGAGGATTTGCCATAATCGCCACGATCAGCAAGGGCGTTGGCGATCTCAGTACTAGACTCCTCGCAACTGTGACGCTGCTGCCCTTTATTGTTCCACTGAATTTTAGTTTTATATCGCAGTGGTTATCCCGTCATATGACGGCAGTCAAATGCACTTTCAAGGCCTATCTCTTAAGTCGTCTGAATACAAAGGTGGTATATTTCAGTTGCCTCTTACGACACCCACGACAATCAATGGTATTGACTCTAGTCTGTGTGGCTGTAGCAGTTAGAGCGCACTGGCAATAAAACTGGTTTAAAGCTTTTACAAAACCTTTGTATGTGATGATAATCTAAAAGTAACGAATACACAAAGCACGACACATAGATTTTGATTCCACCATCACATAACTTCGAACTACCATTCACCGTTTCATCATTGTCATGTTCATTGAAAATCATTACTAGCGACTGCACTGTAATATTGAATTTCATGATTGTTTATTCGAAAGTGTATATTTAACAGTGGTAGAGCCACGCATCAGATTTTGTTGTTGCATGAACGGGCCGGCTCGACCGGGGAAGTACCGCGACCTCACAGAATACCGGCGTGAAGTAGAAATCTAACAAACTTCTGCGTTTCGTCTGGTGAGTGCAGGTAGCCGGAGGCCCACACACCGCCCTCCACCAATTTGGGGTGACTATAAGGGAGGCAACGCATCTGCTATGCTTCAGGTATTGCGGGTGTTCATGAGTGGCGGTAATCACTTACCATCACGTGAGCCGCCAGCTCGTTTGCCGGCCTTTTCTATAAAAAAAAAAGTGAACCTACCATATAAACAACCTTATTACAGTAAAATTAAGAAAATTGCCTATTATCTATGCCTATTATCTATTGCATATTATCAGCTAGCTAGAATGTAACGTTTAAAACGATAGACTTCCATTCAAACGTTCATGCATTAACTTTCAACGCAAAACGCCTGATGTTTTTTGTTACGCACGAAGATGCGTTACTTACGCATTACTTAGTTTGTTAATTTGTAAACAATGCTTATTTTTAATACACCTTTTGTCAAGGACACGGTGACAATATCTGAATATTTTATTATATTGTTTTATAACATAATCCCACCCCTACGGGAAAGAGGCGTGAATATATGTATGTAGAAGAAGTTTTATTTTTCACCGCGTGACAGAAGTATTCACATTTGAAAATATGAAATTGATGTTTACAATATGTATTAATAGCCGAAATTTGAAAGACAGTCAAGCAGTTTACGCTCTGCGTTAATGACGACTATTCAACTAAGTCAGGACAAATATTTATAAAAGTGCAGTTAAAAGTGGTTGGATAAAGTGTTTTGCTGCGAAAGTGCTTGCGTATTAGAGTTTGATCATGTGATAATTATTAATGAACACTGAGCACGCCACACGAGAGAAAATCCAACAAAGTTTTTTTGATAAAGTTCTCTAAAATAAAGCCTGCTGATACGATCAGAATCATTGTTTATCAGTTACATTGTGTTTTGGGATAACTTTTTTCGGCTTCGAGAGAGAAGATGTGATTTAGATGTGGACAGGCGTGTGGCTGCCGGGAACAAAGTCAATGGTACCCTGACTGCGTTAGTCAAAAGGCAAGGCGTTGTGAAAAGTGCACGCCTTGCGATACATAATGCAATGCTGGTACCGACTTTGTTATATGGCTGCCAGAAATAGCATAAAAGCAAATTGAATGCAGTGGAGATGCGGTTTCTTACGTAAAATGTTTGGCGTTACCTTGGTTGATCGAAAACGAAACGAAGAGATTTGCAATATGTCAAATTTAAAACATGATCTTATTACTATAATTGATTAAAGCGTACTTCGGTAATTTGGGCACGTTGAGCGAAAGAGTGAAGACCGAATGGTGAAGAAAATATACAGCACGAGAGTTTACTACAAAAGGTGTCGAGGTAGGCAAAGACTAACTTTCGAAGAGCAAATGAGAAAATTGCTTGAAGAGGGTAGAATCAAGAGTACTCGGATACCTAGGCGTGCGTGTATGAAGAGAATATTAGGTTGGTATCTAACAGAATATTATAAGTAATAATATGAGAATAATGGTTCTAGCGATGACACAAACACTATAACTATCGTACACAGACAAAACAAACAAATCCAAAGCAAACTCTTCGTGTGAATACAGACAGTTGTTCGGAAAACCCCACAGCCGACCTCCAACTAAACGGTAAAGTTAAAGCTAAACAGTACGTCGCACGAACTAACCCACTCTATTCAAACATCGCTAAAAAGCTGCGTCTACGTAAAAATATTTATTCATATATTATTGTCGACCCCCACGGACGAGTGGCGTACATACGTCACCAGCTCTGAGATTCGATCCCGGTTATGTGAAATATAGAAAACCACATTTTCCACAGCTTCTCGGGTTTTGGTGTTTGTGGTGCCTTCGTTGTTTCAGATTCCATGACACAAAGTCAAATCAAATCATTTATTTATCGCTATAAGATACATTACATCCATGGATCGTCATTTAAACTACCACTGTTTCGTATTGGTTCCTTTGACGGAGAAGAAACGGCCAAAGAAACTTCGTAAAGTGGTAAACTAATCACTGTGGCATTGAGCGCAATGCATGTGACGTTGTTGTTGTGTATGTATTTTGGAATTACAGCAGCGTATGATCAGTGGACGAATATTTGTTGAAACAGTTACGTACAGTGAATTTACTCAAATGTTTCGCAAACGCTCTTTATAAATAACTGAATACATAAAGGTAGGCTAGGCGTTAAACAGATCTGTTAGTATCAAACTGTTTTTGTTATTAGCATGTGCTGACGACATAAATTCCTACTAATATTATGACAGGCGCCTTTGGTTGCCTGGAAGAGATCGCTATGCAGCGATAAAGCCACTAAGTTGTACATATTTTATAAAATTTTTAATGTTTTTCGATTTCGTGGTGTACAATAAAAGTTCATTCATTTATTCATGCATAAATGCAAAAGAGATTTAGTTTCTTTCCGACGATTTCACGCCAAAACAGATCAGTCGATTTTATTGAATTTCGCACCTTTAACGCAGACAAAGCTGCGAACAAAGGCTAATAAAAAAATGTGTACAATACCACATACATATCTCTTGTCCCACAGTAATTAGCTACCTAGCCTCCTAGCACACTCTCTGTCGTCAATCACTTCTTTCCCTTCCTCATTATTGTTATTATTTAAAAGGATTCAAGAATCCTTCGCCGTATGGAGCTATGTCTCTCTAGTTTCACGACTCTATACAGACACATAGACAGAGAAAACGTCACATACATTGCTCTGATCCTAAAGTAAGTAGTTAAAGCACACGTCTCTTTTCAAGGTGTCGCCAGCTCTGAGATTCGAATCTCCAAAGTAAAGAAGTAATGGTAATACCACTTCTTCTGCATTATGTCAGACACGGCGTATGTGCGTCGAAGCAAACAAACACCAACCAATCGCTAAATACAACAAAAGCCGACAAAACTTGTCGTGTCCCGGCCGTTACTTGTTGCGGCGGTGAGTCACGACTTCGCGTAAACGGAATATTATATTAATATATTTCTATGACAGAAATATTTAGAAAAAAAAAAAAACAATACAAATGAGCCCTAGCTCCGGAACCAGAAAAAACCTGTACATCGGGAGCTAGTCACTTCCAAAGCAATGACACAATATATATTAACTTTTCAAAGTAACTTTAAAACAAACAATTTGATATTGTTTGAGCAGCTCAGAATATTTGTGAAGTGGTCGGAATTTCGAGTCGAGAGACCCGAGTTCGATCCCCAGGTGGCAGTACCAATGAGTTTTTCAAAAAACTTATGTACGAATTTCATCGTTGGCTTGGACATAAAGGCGGCGACGGGCTCACCACCTGTCACGTAGTCCCGAAAAATATCTTCGGTGGAAGGTGGGTCAAAGGGACTTAATTGTCTAGACTTGACCTCTGCCTTCCCCTGTATTGGGAATTGCGTGAAGATATTTTTTATTATATATAAAAATATAGAACTAAAGTGACAAATAACAAAACACGTGTAGGCAATAAATTAATGAAAACTAGCAATCGAATAGGGAACCTCCACCTTATTTGAAGTTGGTAAAATAAAGATTGAATGATAGGACTGGACAGTCTTAGTGCATTCGAATCAGATTTCCAACGACTCCGTTTATTGTTAACTTTCGCGCTACATATTTTCTTCACTCATTCGCTCAAAGTGCCCAAATCATCGAAGCACGCCCTTATCCATTTTAGTGATACGCTCATTTTTGAAAGCTGCCGGACAGCGATTACATTGACTTCTATAAATAGGAAGTTTCAATCGCTGTGCTCACATTTTTGATGAGCTTAAATAAATCTTAAGCCACATCTCATTTGTCAACTACTTTCTAGAGAGTAGGTAGAGACTATTATTAACTATAACGCGCTCATTAAATAGTTCTAATCTAGCTTATTTACCCGCAACTTCTAAGAAAAAATATTTAAGAATTCGTTCGCCTGTGTTACATTACTTTACAAATTTACATTATATTTGTTTAGATTCTTTAATTCTTTAATTTTATCTGCTGATTTGTTGCATACTTTTATTTACATAGTGCTGGGCTCCGCGTATAAATGTATACGCACATAACCACGAGTTTTAAATCTATCATTTATCTTCACGCCGTTCCCTATACAGAGGTAGACAGAGATCTAGACAATAAAGACCTTTCGACCCACCCCATCCACCGAAGACAGTCTTTTTGTACAACGTGAAAGGTAATGTGCCGGTCGCCGCTTTTATATCCAAAAACCGACCATACAAACCGTACTCAACTTTCGAAAAAACTTACTAGTACGAGCCTACCTCTATAGGATCGAACTCAAGCCTCCCTTTTTAACAGTCGTGTCTCCATATTTAAACTTGAAAATCAAAACACATAATGATTTCTTGTATTAACGCGAACACTACACAGTTTTAAATAAAACGATTTTCGGATTTTATCGCGTTTTCAATAAGTTTTCACAAAGTATTCTTACGTCCCGCTGTCATCGCTACCTTCGGCTACCGTCAATCAAAACCTCAGTCCCCCCGTGATCACGAATGCTGTCAAGCATCCGAAACGTCGGGAAATAAGAATAGTTTGTGAAAACTAATTAAAAACGCGATAAACACTTAAAAATGAACACTTTAAAATCTCTCTCTCTCGTCTCTCTCTCTCTCTCTCGTCTTTCCCTCCCTCTCTCTCTCTCTCTCGTCTTTCCCTCCCTCTCTCTCTCTCTCTCTCTCTCTCTCTCTCTCTCTCGTCTTTCCCTCCCTCTCTCTCTCTCTCTCTCTCGTCTCCTCCTCCCCGCCGCTCACTCACCATCCTGTCCTTGGGCTCCTTGGTGTTGAGGTTGCAGAGCGTGCCGCGCCTGTACTCGTCGCCGCACACGTAGCACACCTCCGTGACGGAGTTCTTGTCGGGCATGGACAGGTCGAGGATGTCGCGGTCCGAGCTCGAGTTCGAGTTGCCCGAGTACACCGACACCGTCGACCTGGAACGCGCCGCGAGGTCCCACAGTCGAAGTTCACCAGCGTGTAATAGCCTAATGGTTTGGGGTGCGGACCGCGAAACATGACGGCGCAGGTTCGGGCCCCGCCATTCCACTATTGACGTAAGCCACACTCCAGGCACAAGCATTGCAGCTCAATTGGAGTGGTTAACAGGAATACTAGTAATATTAAAAAAATATATATGCGCCATGAGCCACGGCAGCCGAGTGGTTTAGCCGAGACACCCGAGTCCAGAATCCAGCTCTAGTGGCGGGCTCGTACCAATGGGTTTTATAAACCTATATAAGATTCATATCGTTGGCTTGGACATAAAGACGGTGACAGACCGGTGAGCCTGTCACACTGTCCCAAAGTATCTTCGGTGGAAGATAGGTCGGCAGGACTTAATTGTATGAACCTCTGTCTATCCGAGTCTATTGGGAAGAACGTGACGATATTTAATTATTTTGAATAAAAAAGTCCCGAGTCAACCGCATGATAATACATATTACATGCATTGATAGGGACAACATCACATACATTGCATTGATGCAAAAGTAGCTAAAGCATTTATATCATGTAATCAGAAACCGTGAAGACACCACAAACACCCAGACCTGAGGCAATGTTGTAAATATAGTAAGCAATACCGGGTAATCAATAATCCCAGTAATCAATACCGAGAAGTCAGAGGAGGCAACATCGTCAAAAACCGGTGAAAATCTCTCCACCGCTGAGGTTAGCAATACAGTTACATTACAATTTTGCATTGAAGCGTGGTGAAAACCTTGCCCAGAGTTCATCTGACATTATGTAACCGTTACAGTTCATGATGGAAGAGAAACATAGGATATAACACAATTATTGTAATCCCTGAGCACATCAGGACCTAATACAAATGGAATTGTTTTGCAATTTTGCAAACTAGGATATCTTCACGCTATTTGCAATATTTGGGTAAACAGAGTTCCGTAAAACTTAGTCCTATTGACCCACCTTTCACCGAAGCCATTTTGGGACAACGTAACAGGTGGTGGTGTCACGATAGCCGAGTGGTTGGGTGTTCGGAATTTCGAGTCAATAGACCCGAGTTCGATCCCCAGTTGGTTGGCTCGTACCAATGGGGTTTTTCAAAAAACTTATTCACGAATATCGTTGGCTTGTACATAAATACGGCGACGGGCTCACGACCTGTCACGTTGTCCCGAAAATATCTTTGGTGGAAGGTGGGTCGAAGGGACACAATTGTCTAGACACGACCTCTGTCTACCCCTGTATAGGGAATTGCGTGCAGATATTATTTTTAACATACGGTCAGCCTGTCGCCGTCCTCGTGTCCAAGCCAACGATACAATCCGTCGGTACTGAACCTACCGCCTGAATGGAAGTCAGCTACCGTGACCGTGACGTCCCGTGTGACGTTACCTGACTGCGTCCAGATAGCCGGCGGGCTCGGAGACGCCCGAGTGCTGCGAGCCCACCGAGATGACGGACGGCTCGCGGGCGCGCAGGTCCAGCACGCCCTCCTCCTCCCCACCCCCCCCCCCCCCGCCGCCACCGCCCGTCGGGTACCGTTGCTGGAGAGAGACGGTCGGATCGTGTTAAATCTACACTAACGCTGTTACACGGAGATGGATACGACAAGAATATTATTCTCACGATCGTTTTCTATATAGATATATACATAGGATAGAGAAATCATCGCATAAATTGCTCTGATCCCAAAGTAAGTAGCTAAAAAAGCACGCGTGTTATGGAATTAGATACAACGAAGGTACCAAAAACATCCAAACACATGAGAAAATGTGGTTTCTAGGTTGTATATTGTATTAATGGCAATTGTATTAAAAGGGTAACTATAAACAGTTTATCGTAAGGGCGTTAAAGACGACAACAGGCTTACCACCTGTCGCGTTGATCCAAAAACTGTCTTTGATGAAAGTTAGGTCGAAAGAACTTCATTGTTTAGATCTGTGCCTTCCCTCAGTATAGGGAATAATTACTATATGTATTGTCTAAGTATATATATAAGTGTGTGTGTGTGTGTATTTGTGTATAAAGATATATTGTCCCAACCGTAAATTGACCCAAAATACTGGAGTGTTCTGAAGTCTACATAGTTTAGTCCTTTTCATCCACAATACAAGAAAGTTTATTTGGGTCAATGTCACAAGTATCCTGAGAAGCCTGTCGCCGTCTGAGTGACGACGTGACAACGCAAATCGCACATAAATTTTGAAATCATTGTTTAGAACTCTTGGAGTAGAAACTTAGATTTTCCGATTCGAATTCCGATCATCCAAAAACTGTCGTCGTGGCCAATATGATGCAAGATGATTTCATAATTTCTAGATGTGAATATTTAAAAAACACATCAACTCAAAAAACTATTTGGTATAGTCCTTCCACACCGATGACAAGTCGTTCAAGCTTTACAACGACCCTAAATTTCTTAAGGTATTCTATTATAAATTAAGTATTCTATATTACATGTATCCTATATTTCTTAAAGTAAGTGGCAGGACTGTGACCTCGTTCCAAAATGTGTTAAAATCCCCACTAAAAGTGAGTTCGAGAAAGCGCTAAGATCTTAAACCAGGCAAGCAAAAAGATGTCACGAACGGCGGTTTAACAAAAACGGGCCGATTTTGTTCGCCATTTAAATTGGATTTCATCGATGTTCGATTTCAATAATCGTATCGAAACGTCAAATGAGCGCGGAATACTGGCCGGGTAATACTGACTAATAATGGCTGGGTGCTACCAACTGCCTGAGATCCCATAATGAATTCCATTAAATACAAGACACAGTGAGCCAGGTCTATGAAGATCACACTACAAATATTTCAATAAAAGTTGACAGTAGCCGAAGTTAACCAACTATGACGTCGAAGGTCCGTTCCTTCTTAACCACGCACGTCTGAAATCGGTAGTTAAGCTAAACAAAACGCGATAAAATCTGTAACTAATAGTTTAATATTGCATGTGACGCTAACTAGAGCTAGGCTGAGCAACTCACGTTGTTGTTAAGCCGCGCCGCTCGCCGCGCCGCTCGCCGCGCCGCTCGCCGCGCCGCTCGCCGCGCCGCTCGCCGCGCCGCTCGCCGCGCCGCTCGCCGCGCCGCTCGCCGCGCCGCTCGCCGCGCCGCTCGCCGCGCCGCTCGCCGCGCCGCTCGCCGCGCCGCTCGCCGCGCCGCTCGCCGCGCCGCTCGCCGCGCCGCTCGCCGCGCCGCTCGCCGCGCCGCTCGCCGCGCCGCTCGCCGCGCCGCTCGCCGCGCCGCTCGCCGCGCCGCTCGCCGCGCCGCTCGCCGCGCCGCTCGCCGCGCCGCTCGCCGCGCCGCTCGCCGCGCCGCTCGCCGCGCCGCTCGCCGCGCCGCTCGCCGCGCCGCTCGCCGCGCCGCTCGCCGCGCCGCTCGCCGCGCCGCTCGCCGCGCCGCTCGCCGCGCCGCTCGCCGCGCCGCTCGCCGCGCCGCTCGCCGCGCCGCTCGCCGCGCCGCTCGCCGCGCCGCTCGCCGCGCCGCTCGCCGCGCCGCTCGCCGCGCCGCTCGCCGCGCCGCTCGCCGCGCCGCTCGCCGCGCCGCTCGCCGCGCCGCTCGCCGCGCCGCTCGCCGCGCCGCTCGCCGCGCCGCTCGCCGCGCCGCTCGCCGCGCCGCTCGCCGCGCCGCTCGCCGCGCCGCTCGCCGCGCCGCTCGCCGCGCCGCTCGCCGCGCCGCTCGCCGCGCCGCTCGCCGCGCCGCTCGCCGCGCCGCTCGCCGCGCCGCTCGCCGCGCCGCTCGCCGCGCCGCTCGCCGCGCCGCTCGCCGCGCCGCTCGCCGCGCCGCTCGCCGCGCCGCTCGCCGCGCCGCTCGCCGCGCCGCTCGCCGCGCCGCTCGCCGCGCCGCTCGCCGCGCCGCTCGCCGCGCCGCTCGCCGCGCCGCTCGCCGCGCCGCTCGCCGCGCCGCTCGCCGCGCCGCTCGCCGCGCCGCTCGCCGCGCCGCTCGCCGCGCCGCTCGCCGCGCCGCTCGCCGCGCCGCTCGCCGCGCCGCTCGCCGCGCCGCTCGCCGCGCCGCTCGCCGCGCCGCTCGCCGCGCCGCTCGCCGCGCCGCTCGCCGCGCCGCTCGCCGCGCCGCTCGCCGCGCCGCTCGCCGCGCCGCTCGCCGCGCCGCTCGCCGCGCCGCTCGCCGCGCCGCTCGCCGCGCCGCTCGCCGCGCCGCTCGCCGCGCCGCTCGCCGCGCCGCTCGCCGCGCCGCTCGCCGCGCCGCTCGCCGCGCCGCTCGCCGCGCCGCTCGCCGCGCCGCTCGCCGCGCCGCTCGCCGCGCCGCTCGCCGCGCCGCTCGCCGCGCCGCTCGCCGCGCCGCTCGCCGCGCCGCTCGCCGCGCCGCTCGCCGCGCCGCTCGCCGCGCCGCTCGCCGCGCCGCTCGCCGCGCCGCTCGCCGCGCCGCTCGCCGCGCCGCTCGCCGCGCCGCCCGCCGCGCCGCCCTCCTCGCGCGCGCCGCCCGTCTCCGCGCCCAGCCCCAGCACCTGCGCCGCGTACTCGCCTTGGAAGGACATGTCCGCACCTGCAACTCAACGCCGGCCGTATTAAAATCAAGCGACATTGAACAGTTTAAGGTTCGGTATGCGAAACAACGTCGCAGATTCGGGACCGTCTTTCGACTATTGACGTGCACCACTTTACAGCCACATTACAGCCGGGAGTGGTTACAGGAGCAGTAATGATGTTGTTTTGTATTGCCAGTATTCTTTAAAAAAAATACATGTGCAATTTAAACGTCATAGAAGTTAAATGGAAACATTTTCATATTTGCTGAGGTTTAATTCAAAAAGAAACATCCAAAAGTAAAAAAAAAAAAAAATCTCGTAGCATAGCTACGATGGCCGTGTTGTTGGCTGAATTCTAACGAAGAAACCACGCGTACGTACGAGTCCCCACCAATGAGCTTTTTGCAACTTGTATAAGACATAGTCGGCTGCGACAGGCTCACCTTCTATCAGGTTTTTCCAAATAAGCTAAGCCGCCCCATCCCCCACCCCCAAACCCAATATTGGATTGGGTTTGGGGGTGGGGGATGGGGCATTTATTTATCGATACAAGTAACATACATTACATCCGTCAATCACCGATCGTCATTATATAACATATTGAGAAATCCGAGAAGGCATAATTAAAATATCCTATACCATAAGATTAAATTATGATGTAAACGTTAATGAAATATATATAACAGGAAAAATTCAATTACCTACTAAACATCAAAAGTCAAGATAGCCGAGTGGTTGGGTGGTCGGAATTTCGAATCAAGAGACCCGAGTTCGATCCCCAGATGGCAGGCTCGTACCAATGGGTTTTTCAAAAACTTATGTACGAATTATATCGTTGGCTTGGACATAAAGACAGCGACTGGCTCACCACTTGTCATGTTGTCCCGAAAATATCTTCGGTGGAAAGTGGGTCAAAGGGTATTGGGAATTGCGTGAAGATATTTATATTATTTGTTTATCTTTTATATTTACTAAACATCAAAGTGATTCTGAGAAGATAGTAAAAAAAGAATTTCAATAAAAAAAAACCTCCTGGCTTTGCAAGAACGTTATTCAATTCACAGAAAAATGTCGCGGATCGGCAATCGTACGGTTATTTACTTTCTACGTGACTGTGCGAGCGGGAGGAGGGGAAACCCCTAGATTTTAATACGTTTTCCTTCGACGACGCCTACGCAAGGTGTGATGAATAGAAGTTTTTTCTTTTCATCACACCTTCACTTTTTTTTTCATTGGAAATTAAGGTTTTCTTTGTGTCTGACTACTACGTCCATCCTTTCCGTGTATGTTTGGTTATTAAAAGGTAACTACTATTGGATATGAGAAGATGTAACATTAAAATTATACTACTATTAAATAAATAAAATATAATAAGACAAATATTTTCACGCAATTCCCAATACAGAGGTAGTCAGAGGTCTAGTCTAGACAATTAAGTCTCTTTGACACACCTTCCACCGAAGATATTTTCGGGACTACTTGACAGGTGGTGAGCCCTTCGCCGTCCTTATGTCCAAGCCAACGATATAATTCATACATAAGTTTTTGAAAAACCCTTTGGTACGAGCCTGTCGGGATCGAACTCGGATCTCTCGACTCGAAATTCCGGCCACCCAGCCCCACTCGGTTATCGTGACTTCTTACCTTAAATTTTTAAGTTACTTTTTCTGGTAGAGAAATCACCTAATGTATATTTCGACTAATTTTGTAATATTATTAAGTACTTGGGCGAACATATTATTTCTTAATACATAGGCAATAATAATTAACTAGAAATAGGTGGCTTCTAAGAATAATGAGTGTTCTCGGAGAATACACTTATATAGATAAACCCGGACTATATAACTCCATCCAATTACAAATAATTGTTCAAATCCGTGAAGTACGGATTTCCCGACATAATGATACATAAAACCAGATAAGGTCATGAAGAGGATTATAATAATTTTTGTGTTTACGCGAACACGTTTGCAATAAAATTATTAGTTAGGGAAAATCGTTATCGCGTGTTATATTCATTTATAAAACATCCCGACGGTTAGTGTGTTACAGCACTCGTGGTCTGGGAGAGGGGGAGGAGGGAGAGCTGAGACCTTCGACGACCTGTGACCACCAGTCCCATTGTCCCGAAAATATCTTCGGTGGAAGGTGGGTCAAAGACGTGTCTGTCTATCCCTGTATTGGGAATTGCGTGAAGATATTTATTAACTTTACAAAACTCAAGAAAATTTAGGACCATTAGACCCACATTACACCGTGAAAAGTTTTCGGCGTACTTTTACAATGGTGATCGAAATTTGAGTTTCAAGTTCCGAGTCCGTTCCTCAGGTGGTAGGCTACGAGCCAATGAGTTTTGAAAAACTCATGCACGATTTATATCGCGAGCTTGGACATAAAGATGGCGACCGGTTCAGCCACCTGCACCGTTGCCACCTCGACCTCCCAAAAAATATCTTCGGAGAAAGATGGGTCGCAAGGATTTAATTGTCTGGACCTCTCTGTCTACCCTAGTATTGGGAATGGCGAGACGATATTTTTTTTCATGTCGTAGTAAATGCACGGCCGCGACTCGTGTTCTAAATACGCGAGGCCCGGCGTCATGTGACGAGTGTACCGCGTGGACGTAATCAGTAACAGCTCGTATCTCTCAGTCATGCACTTCACAAATTATCGTTAGCCAGTTTACGGCGGTTTGTTTGTTGAACGTCGCCCGCGAAGCGATAAATGTCCAACCTCGATTATTCAGCGATATTTTTTTTATACTTCTCGATATAGCAGTAGTCAAAGGTCTAAAAAATTTTGTCCTTTCGACCCACCTTCCACCGGAGCCTATTTTGACTCCGATCGGCTGTCGTAATTAAATATTATTCATATTATATATAAAAGCAATTGAAGTTTGTGGGTCAGGCAAAAACCGGAGAAACTTTGCTTTCGAAATATTTTTAGAAGAAGTACAAGGAAGGTTTAAAATGTGAGAATGTACACAGAAATTGCAAATGACGAAGAGCGCGACACTATAAAGAAACGAGGGTTTTGTCGGTACAAAGTTCGCCGGGTCAGCTAACAAACAATATATTTTAAACAAACTCACGTCCGATCACGACCTGGGGTCACGTGGCCTTTTTACTCTAATTTGCTTCGAATGAATACTGAATGATTTACATCGTGCATATCTTCCGGTATCACCCCTAACAGAATCGCCAGAGGCACGATAATGCTTCTACAACATTCAACATTTTTCTCACGCTTGCTACCCAATTGCTCTTAATTTTACCTTCTTCAGTTACACGGAACGTACGAAAATAAAGACGCCGTATATTATTTTCCAACTTCGATCCCCAGGTTGAAGACTCGTGTCAATGGGTATTTTCAAAAACCTATGTAGGATTTATGTCGGTTTGGATACAAATACGGCGACGGGCTCACCACCTGTCAAGTTGTCCTAAAAATTTATTACGTGTATGGTTGGGTACATCGTGAAGCTATTTTTTAATGTTTTTTTTTAATGTATTATTATCGTTCTAACATTAGTCAAGTCCAAATTGACTGTAGGTCCATTGCGACCGAGTTACGTCGATGCACGCCCCCTCGGGTTATTTCAAACGGCAACATTGTATCAATCGAGTATGATCGAAACCGGCTGAAACCGGCTCCCGCGCAAAACAGACACACTAATTGTATATAGGTGGTTCAATTTGTACTTTCGGCTGTTTCCGAAACTGGATAGAGCCGGTTCCAACTGGTTGTTGCGCTATCGGTGTTCGCGAGACGTCACATATAATGAGATAGCTGTTGATCTATCACTATTGCCGCGACCCGGTGTGAGATCAATGACGTAAATATTTATATTCCAAGCGCCTACAATACATCTAGCGCAGACGCTTTCCAATTTAGGTTATTACTCAAAACAAATACAATGAATCTGGGGCAAGTGGAATTCTGTTACGATGTACATCGTGTCTAAGTTTTAATGCAAACATTTGAAATATATAACTTGATGAATACAAACATAGATAGGTACAACATCACATACATTGCTCTGCTCCCAAATTAAGCAGCTTAAGCACTTGTATTGTGGAATCAGAAACAACGGAGGTAAACACAAACACCCAGACCCCAGATGTATGAAAAGTGGTTTTCTACATTTACCCGTCCGGGAACCGAAACCGGGACTCTGAGCTGGCGCACCTTGAAAATCGGTTTGTTAAAGTTAATGCTTCGATTAGGTTCCGTTAATTTTTACCTCTCATTTTCATAGGGTAGACCAAGGTCTAGACAGTTAAGTTATTTTGACCTACCACCGCGGTGAGCCCGTCGCCGACTTTATGTCCAAGCCAATGATATAAATCGTGCATAAGCTTTTTTAAAGAAAACCCGTAGCTTACCACCTGGGGATTGAACTCGAGTCTCTTGACTCGAATTACTATCACCCAACCACTCGACTATCGTAACTATATGACTTACAGATGTCCATTGAATCGTTTGTCATAATTCATGGCAACGCAGTCTCACTCGCAACTTAAACGCCACTCTTCGTCATCAGTCTGCTATTAATTCGCCTGCTATTATCTCGAAATATTTATGCCGTCACCTGTAGACACCTGTACCACCCTTATCCCTCCCTCGCCTCTTACGACATCTAGGCGGTTCCGACGCTACAAAACGACCGATGCCATACGAAAAAATAATTTATAATTCCTTCCAACCATACAGTAGCATAAACCGCCAGATAAGCGATTTAATCGCCATTACCTTAATGTACGTCCAACTTAAATATAATTTTCGACTAAATGTAAACCTGACAATCCAAATTGAAACAGGGCAATGTAAACAAAGCGCACCGTCGGCAGCTATTTCTATACTTTTCTAACAAGGTATAGTAGTCACGTTATCCGAGTTGTTTGGTGATCGGAAATTGAGTCAAGAGACCCGAGAGAGAGAGAGTTTGATCCCCTGGTGGCCGCGGCCGTAACCTGTAACGATACCCACGGGAGAAAGAAGGCCGGGCCGTATATTCTTACCCACCGCAGAATTAAATTAAAAATAAATTATTACTCAATGAAATTATACAAGTAACCGTCTAATCAAATCAAATCATTTATTTAACAATATATGCACATTACATCCATCGTTCGTCATTTCTTAAGTACCACCGTTTCGTATTAAGATTCCTCTGACGTAAACGGCGTCTAGTCATCTAATTGTATAACAAAGATCTTCAAAACAAGCGCGCCGAGTTGTTAATTATTTATTGCTAAGGAACTAGTAGACCTACCTACTGATATATTGTTTTTCAAACTCACGAGTGAAACATAACCAAGTAATATTAGTAGCTACGGTAAAATACTACAGTTTAAATCAACATGATGGGATGCCAGATGTAAAAATTAAAACAGATTTAAAACACAGACATTGTTTAAAAAAAACGTTGTCACGTTGTCCCAATAAATGCTTGCTTGCTGGTCCGAAATAAATGAATTATTATTATTATTATTAATAAATGTCCTCGGTGAAACGAGGATCGAAAGGATTTACTCGTCGAACCCTCTGTCTAACCCTGTATTGGGAATGGCGCGAAGATTTTTTTTTGTAATATATCCATACCTACATATAAACATCAATGACTCGAGCACAAAAATTGACATTCAACATCCTTAGCAACGAAGGCAGCGTGCGTTACTACCGACTCGGATTTTGAGTCGAGTTCGAACTCGTTATGTACATCACAAATTCGTAACATCTGTCGCTGCGCGCTGTACTCACAATTTACAGTCCGTTGTATATTTTTTTCCTAAACAAAACTAAGCTCCGATTTCGTTTTCGGACTAAATATCAGGCCCGACGTAGTTCGTAACTCAAATTGGGCCAATCTGTCCATTATGTCTACTTAAAAACGCTATGCAATTGAAACTAAAGGCCAGGCTCGTTACGCCATAGGTCGGCTAACTGCGAACGGTACGCCGAATAGAGATTATAGGTTTGATGGACATTAAAGTATTGAAGCGGCGTAGGCGTAACTAACAACCTAAACCTGCGTAAGAAATAAAATACGTATTAAGACCATCTTCTATATTATATTTTGCATTATTTTATATGGTAAGCATTTTTTTTCTGGGACAAGGGATACCCGCCTTAAAGTTCAAGCGATACACTTAAACCGTTCACCTCCTCAATATATAGGGGCATCACATACATTGTTCTGGTCCCAAAGTAAGCAGCTTAAGGACTTGTATGATGAAATCATAAACCACGAAGTAAACACATACGCCCAGACCAGAGAAAATTTAAAGAGTGTTTTCTGTGTCGACGTCGAAAGGATTTTTTCGAAATGGTTATGCCGTTTTCTAGTAGTAGCCGTTGTGATAGTTATAATTTTTGGTGTTACAACTGTCTGTAGATGAGTACAACTGTCTCATGCAATTGTTTTAAAACGCCTATACTATGGGTTCCATCTATGATTTTAATCTCCCTCTTGGCAAGGCAAAAAGTAGAGCTCTGCAACCTCCCTTAATAACACACATCCTATTCATTACGTTAAAACGAGCAATATTTTACTAGCGCGTTAAACAACATAGAACGTCTCCGCGCCTCGTGTCGCCTTCCGCCGTAAAAATGCCAAAAGGCACTAATAAAGCAATCAGGTCGACACACATAAAACCATTTCCATCGGAACGTTTAACGGCCGCGAGCGCCACGTCCGTCCGTCCGTCCGTCCGTCCGTACACAGCTGAATCTATTTACATCCAGTTCTCTATGTATAGACGTGAGAGCATGTTTTAAGAACGAGGTTAACGTCATACTATGTATGGCACGCACTGATGTAGGTTCAGACTGTCTATGCTACATCATTTATGACTGACTTCGAGCGACGCATGAGTTAGGTATCGCATTAGAAATGCTCAAAACATGGATGTATATATGTATAATTTTTGATTATTATGAGATTATATCATTACACATTTTGCTATATCTTTTCTTCACCACTCGGTCTTCACTGATTTGCTCAACGTGCCCAAAACCATCAAAGTATGCCCTTATCCATTTTAGTGACAGCATAATGTCATTAAATTCGCTACAACACCTTGCCATTTGACTAACGCAGTTAGGGCAACGTTGACTGTGTTCCCGGCAGCCACACGCCTACCTTTAAATCACATCTTCTAACCCGGTGAAAAGCGCATCATAAGCTATTCAATTTTATTTTTCAATCAACAAAATGTGTCCAACTTATTAATTATGTAAATAGCGAACAAGTTAAAAATACTTAACTAAATACGTCAATCGTTTCACAAATGTGACAATTTAAACTGTCAAGTGAATAATGGTTCGAGAGAAAAGAGGCTATAACGCCGGAGTAACCTCAATAGACGTCTGCAACGTCTAGAAATAGCTAAGTTTATAGCATCGATAAGCGTGGGATTTGCGTCGGCCCGTCGTCCGTGACGGAGGCTGCCCCGGGGCGGGATTACCGCCGGGATAAAGCCCCGGAGGAGCTTCGACTGTTAGAGTGACGCGTCTTAGTTATCAGGCCTAGGGAATCCACGTTGTGTTAGAAATTTTATTTGGTGTTTCAAACTTAAAATAACTTAGCATACACTTCACCGGAAAGGTCTTTTGTTTGACTTTTTTATCTTTACGCATTTCCTAATACAGAGGTAACTAGCGGTCTAGATAATTTAGTCCTTTCGACCAACATTTCACCGGAGCTTATTTAGGAACAATGTGACAGGGGTTGTACCTTTCGCCGTCTTTATATCCAAACCAACTATATAAATCGTACATAAGTTTTCGAAAAAACTCATTGGCTCGTAGCCTACATTCAGGGGATCAAACTCGGGTCTCTTGACTCGAATACCGATCATTCAACCCATATTGTATATAAAAATACTCGGCTTTCGTAACTTTTTCGATATTCGTGTCTTCGACTTTACATTTATTACATATTGTTGTAAATGTTTTATTTGATATTATACTATGAATTAGATTTTATAACTCAGTAATCGTGTCTATAATAATCTGCAATAATTGCTGTAGCGTTCAATTAAGTCAGGATAGCCGAGTGGTTGGGTGGTCAGAATTTCGAGTCAAGAGACCCGAGTTCGATCCTCAAGTGGCCGTACCAATGGGTTTTTCTAAAAAAAAACCTATGTACAAATTATATCGTTGGCTTGGACGTTGTCCCGAAAATATCTTATTATCTAGACTTAAATGTCTAGACTAGACCTCTGTCTACCCCTGTATTGGGAATTGCGTGAAGATATTTTTATTTTTTTTTATTCAATTAAGCTAAGCTGAAACCCCTGTGCGTCGCACTGAATGTGAATAATTTAGTTGAAAACTTTAGTACTTTATATGAGATAAAATAATTTTATTGCTTATCATCTAACAACTGGGGTCTCAAATATAACATTGTAGCTCCTGTGATACCCAGTACGGGATCGCAACTTACGAGAGACTAGATTGTAATTTATTTATTTTAAAATTAATTAAAATTATATTAATCTATAAAAATAAAAAATATATAAATATTGACTTAATTTTACTGCTGTAACGGACGATTTGCGAGAGGAAAAGGGTAGCTACCCCGCCAGGTCGGGTGATCGTGACCTGGGGAGGACGTCTCCTCCTCTAGTGTGCGCTATCAGTAATCGTATATGCTCGTGCAATCGTAAGAACTTCGATAGCGCGATGTGGGATGTGGATGTGTTTCCTAAATCCGACACTAGCGAGCTTCTTATTTGGAGACATAGATTTCACCACACTGCATTCAGTCTATATTTATATACTTTTTAAGTTACTTAAGTTTTTGTATTATATTACAACTAAATTTTTATTGGTTGTATTGTAAGTAATTATGTGTAGAGTCTAGATGGTGATTATGATTTTTATTCACGTACACACAATATTAAAAACCAAGAAACCAAAACATAAACATGACTACAAAAGCACAGTCTATTTCAAATTGAAATTTCCGTAACATCAATGTTTCATAGAGTGCTATCCTACCCTACTCGATTTAAATATGAAAACGCCAACTAACCAATGAACGGCTTCCCGTCGAGCCGCTTCATCCAGTAGAAGCGCTGGCTGTGCGGCTTGTTCTCGCGGTCGTACTGCTCCCACTGCTGCCGCAGGAAGGTGTAGCAGACGCAGCAGCAGCGCACCGCGCCGTCCTCGTCGCCCTCGCCGCGGTAGCCGGCGGGCGGCGGGTGCGCGCCCAGGAACGGGAAGTACGGCTCCGTGCTCTGCGTATGACACCAGGGTTACACACAGACACTACAAGTTTCACGAGAACAATAAAAAATAGTATATCTTCACGCAACTCTCAGTACTGAGGTATACAGAGAGAAAGAAAAGCTATTTATGTGACATCACATTAAAAAAATATTTAATTATTACGTAATTGTCTTAATTGTGTTGACAGCGGTCTAGACAATTAAGTCCTTTCGACCCACCTTTCACCGAAGACTATTTTTCAGACGACGTGACCAGTGGTGATCCTGTCGCTATCTTTATGTCCAAGCCAACGATATAAATCGTACATGAGATTTGGAAAAAATACCCATTGGCCTACCACCAGAGAACCGAACGGGTCTCTTGACTCGAATTCCGATCACCCCAACCACTCCGCTATTGTGACTATTTAATAAAAACAATAAATAAATAAATACAACATCGCATACCTCGCTCCGTATTATGTTCATTACTTATTTTTACCTATGCATTTTAATGAATATTGTGTTAAAAAAACAGACAAACCATAAGAAGTTAACTAGTTGCAAAAAGTATAGATAAATATACATTCATAGACATAATATAGACAAAATATTGTGTATGAAACCGGAGTGTACGCCATTCGTCTACACAGGTCGTCAGAGTTACAGGCAAACATAAAAAATTTTATACAAACAGAATTATAGAGTTATGTCACTGGCGTGGGTATTGCGGTGGCTTCTCCGTGCCAGTCGTGAAAGAGTTACCCAGAAATCTTATTACCAACTTCCTTATGTACTAACTTGATGACGTTTTCCTATAAAAAGTTTCATCCCTATTTTATGGAGGATGTAATTACAAAAATGATGATAAACATACGTTTATAATTGGAATTATAAATAAATAATACATTTCTTCACGCAATTCCCAATACAGGGGTAGACAGAGGTCGAGTCTAGACAAGTAAGTCCCTTTGACCCACCTTCCACCGAAGATATTTCGGGACAACTTGACAAGTTGTCAGCCCGTCGCCGTCTTTATGTCCAAGCCATCTATATAAATCGTACATAAGTTTTTGTAAAAGCTATTGGTACGAGCCTGCCACCCAGGGATCGAACTCAGTTCTCTTGACTCGACCACCCGATTCGGCTATCGTGACCTATAATTGAAATTAATTTGTTGAATACCAACTTAAATAATTTACACAATTTACATAGGCTCTATAATTATATAAATTTACTTACATAATTGTAAATATCTTCAAGTAATTTCCAATACTGGGATAGACAGACGCCTAGGTAATTAAGTCCTTTCGACCCAAAATTCACTGAAGACATTTTATTGGGACAAGGTGACAGGTGGTTAGCCTGTCGCCCTCTTTATGTCGAAGTCAACGATGTAATTACTTATACCTATATACCTCTCCCTGATATACCTGCAGCTCGTCTAATGCTTCAGTTGTTGCTGTATAGTCATTACGACCCATTAAGGATAGTAATCTATATTTAGATATAAATAAAATTGAAGTATCTGTTCGTAATACTAAAAATGACAGCTGTGAAAAGCTGTCAATTAGGTATTAAATGCACATGTAAGTAAATACGGTATTTACACAAAAAATAATTTTAAAAATGTTTGTTTTTCTGTCTGTTTGTTTCGATTAATCTCAGAAAGGGCTGGACTGCTCTTAACGGGACCTTAACTGGCAGATAGCTGATGTTATAAGGAGTAATTTAGGCTACTTTTACTTAAGAAAAGTAATTTTCTTAAAAGTATCCGCGTTAAGTTTTAAGCCGGGTTCGGCAGCAACGAAATAACTTAGAAGCAAAGAAATAACTTAGAATTTGAAAAAGCCTTCAATTCAATCCGTTGTTAACACAATCGCATGAGTACGCGTATCGAACGAGCTCACCGCACTCGGAGACCCGCGCCAAGTTGGACGATAGACGAAAAAGACATCGACCGCAGCAAGTAACGGAAAGTGCAAACTACCGGATGGCAACTTTTAGTTGGGACAACTTCGACGCGCAACTTCGCAACCGAACCTCGTAAACTTATTCACCGAGGGCGGGACTGCTCGCTAATTGGTAACAAACTTCCACGGTGCTTCAAGTGGAGCAGCGGTTATCAACGACGATTCATGGAATTGTAAATTACGTACATCATAAAATAAATAAACATCTTCATGCAATTCCCAATACAGAGGTCTAGACTAGACATTTAAGGCCCTTCGACCCACCTTCCACCGAAGATATTTTCGGGACAACGTTACAGGTGGTGAGCCATCGAAATCGGATCACGATAGCCGAGTGGTTGGGTGGGCGCAATTTTGAGTCAAGAGATCCTAGTTCGATCCTAGTGGCTCACGAAAACTTATGTACGAATTATATCGTTGGCTTGGACATAAAGACGTCGACGGGCTTACCACCTGTCACATTGTCCCGACAATATCTTCGGTGGAAGGTGCGTCAAAGAGACTTTATTGTCTAGAATAGACCTCTGTCTACCCCTGTATTGGGAATTGCGTGAAGATATTTATTTATTTGTTTCAATCTGTCACTGTAAGACTACTCCTCCCCCGATTTTCTCAAAATTTGTTTACGTCACGTTGGCAAGTCGATTGGCGGACGCAGCACCAGGACACAATGCAGTGAAGTGCGCTCAGCCGAGTATATAGGGAACTATTTAGGGTTTTATGCAATTTCTAGGGAAGCTTAAACAATGTAGCAATAACTAACACTAACGCTAAGCTCACAGTGTTGCAGTTTGCAACATTCGGTAAGTATTACAAAGTGTATTTAGCTCTAAGGACTTCACGATGAAAGATTCGAAGATTTGAATCTTCGAATCAAAAATAATATATACTGCAGTAAATAATACAGTACTACTGTAGTTCGATTGTAGTGTACTACTATACTACAGTAAATAAATAACCTTATTGATGGTTCTTATTCTCATTTTTCTTTATTCCTAGGTGTAAAGTTGACACATTACATCCCCTAATTTTCATGATTAACAAGCGGGTATACGTTTTGACGGCCACCGTGGACGAGAGGCGTAGACACCGGTTTTCAAAGTGTCATCATCTCGAGGTCCCGGGTTCGATTCCTGGTCGGATCAATGTAGAAAAACCAATTTTTCCACATTTTCTTGGGTCTGGGTGATTTTGGTGCCTTCGCTGTTACCGATTCCCATACCACAAGTGCTTTAGCATCTTACAAGGAGATCGGAGCAATGTATGTGTTGTCCCTATCTACATATGTATTTATCTGTATTTATCTAGATATACAGCAGTATCAGACACGTTGCGCCATAGGCGCTGCCGCCTGCCGAAAAGCTGCCTACTTATGATTTTATAGTGTTTTTAGATGTTTATTCCACCATCCATCGATTACCGTTATGGCATACAAAGATTTGAAATTCGTTGAAATGCGACCACTCATCCTTTTTTTAAATAATACAAGCAAAGCCAAATTATTTAGATAGATAGGATAATATGCTAGTATATGGAGAGGGTCTGGACGTTAGTCGAATGGCGGGCCCGAACCTGCGACTTTACGTTTCGGAGCCCACAACCTAAAACCATCAGGCCATTGACGCTTATTCTTTAACAGCCGGTCGCATAGTCAAAGTGGACAGCCGTGATGCAATGCAGCGCGGCGCGGGCGCTCGAGTCAACGAGCTCAAATTACAGAGTCGGGAGTCAAACGCTTTACGCGCACAATCCGCAACCGGTTGCGACCGGACCGCGCGCCCGCCGCCGGATATTTGGAGCGATTTGTTGGTGCGCTTTACATTGTAAGTTGACGGTGGCCACGCTCAAAGCGACCTCCAGGAAGAACGGTGACAGGATAAAAATATATGAATATGTCCATAGAAAGGGACAACATCACATACATTGCTCTGATCTCATAGTAAGCAGTTTACGAGTAAGCACTTGTGCTATGGAATCAGGCACAACGAAAGTACCACACTTACACGCAGAGTGTATAGACATCCATGCACGAAGTGTATAGATACATATATATTAGATAGAGACTAACGGATGCTTTAGAGCCGAAAACGATAAGGAGAAGCTATCCCGCCAAATCATGTGATCGTTATCAATGAAAAACGCAACCCGGTATTATGAGTATTAAGTAATTGGTAGACATTTTTGAATGAAAAAACAAAAACTTATTTATCACCTATAAAACTATTGTTTAAAGTTCTTTTCTGCTTAGGAGCTTCTGCTTGTGAGGCCATCACATACATAACTCAACAACAAACTCACAAAAATTATAACATAATTGTGGTCACGATAGCAGATTGGTTGAGTGATCGGAATTCGAGTCAAGAACCCAATGAACGAATGGTTTTTTTTTTTTTTTCAAATAACTTATTTACTATTTATATCGTTGGCAATAAAGACGGCGACAGGCTCACCACCAGTCACGTTGCCCCCAAAAAAAGGAGTTAATTGTCCTGACATCTGTCTACTCTAGTATTGGGAATAGCAGGAAAAATATTTTTTTAGTTAATTAAAAAAGTCACGATAGCCGAGTGGCTGGGTGATCGGAATTCGTGTCGAAAGACCCGAGTTCGATCCCAGGTGGCAGCCTCGTACCAATGGGTTTTTTCAAAACCTACGTACGATATATTAAATCGTTGGCTTGGACAGAAGATGGCGACGGGTTGTCCCGTCACGTTGTCCCGAAAATATCTTCGGTGGAAGGTGGGTCGAAGGGAAATAATTGTCTAAACTAGACCTCTGCCTACCTCATTATTGGGAATAGTGTGATGATATTTATGTTTTATATATATTTTTTAAAAAAAACTTCTCGGCTATCGTATCATCACTTGATATCGTTCGTTTACCTGCGGCTCTGGCTTGACGCGCACAGTGAAGGTGTCCCCGAGACCCGCGCCGCCGCAGACGAAGCAGACCCTCGGCTCGGCCGCCTCCGCCGCCTCCCGGGCCGGGGACGCGGGCTTGCTGGCACCCAGCGAGCTCTTTATGTAAGCCTTCGCCTTCTCCATTGCCACCACACTGCAAACCAAACGCTCCACATCAACGCATAGCTCTTATATTAACCTTCGTTCAAAGCGCGGTGTTTACCATTCTCCAAAAAATCCTATTACTTTATAAAAAAAGGTTACTTAAGTATAAAATTGTAATGAGCGCTAATAATGCTAATTCTAATTGTGTTTTTTATATTTACATTTTTTTATGTTCAATACTTTACTTTGATGAGATAAAAAACCACAGAAGAATAGAAGATACGGTGCTCTTTTTAAATGTTAGAAGAACTTGACTACGAAACGGTGGCATATTAAAAGCAATACTTTTGATAGTTGAAATGTATGTTTTTATTACTTGTGGACTACTAAAAGTTCAAGACAGATCAGACGCATCTCTCGTATAGAGAATTTATGACAAATCGTCTTCCTAAGCCAGAGGCTTGGCTAACGCAGTGCCAGACACCAGACACCTTAGACACTGCTGCCCGTTACCGTTTTATAAAATTTTGGTCTGGTTACTTTTGCGATGGTAATCCAGCATTAAAATATTCAAAGCTATATCCCACAGTCGCCACATACGACACTCATATTCATACAGGCATATTCTTTTGCCACATGGCCACAAAGGTTTATTTTAACCCACTTTCATAAAATAAATAGCTTCATTCAAAATAGAGAAGATTGTTGAAGGATAAATTTTTGCGATAAAACCGCTGTAAGGAGCTATTCGAAGGTAGAATAATTTGTTTCGTAAGACGCAATTAAAAAAATGGGTCAAATGCAAAACACTCTGTCAACAGACTAACTCCTGAAGCTCCGCGAACGCGCAAAGCGGCATCTTTTGCTGTTGCACAAATAAACTCGCTGGTGAGTGTGCACAACCACTATCCTAATCTCTTAACTAAAAAGTGAAGAGATTAAGAAGTAAGAAAAATCTTATCGTGATCTCTAATAAGTCACGATAGCCGAGTTGTTGGGTGGTCGGAATTTCGAGTCGAGAGACCCGAGTTCGATCCCCAGGTGGCAGTACCAATGAGTTTTTCAAAACCTACGTACGATATATTAAATCGTTGGCTTGGACAGAAGATGGCGACGGGTTGTCCCGTCACGTTGTCCCGAAAATATCTTCGGTGGAAGGTGGGTCGAAGGAAATAATTGTCTAAACTAGACCTCTGCCTACCTCATTATTGGGAATAGTGTGATGATATTTATGTTTTATATATATATATATATATATATATATATATATATATATATATATATATATATATATATATATATATATATATATATATATATATATATATATATATATATATATATATATATATATATATATATATATATATATATATATATATATATATATATATATATATATATATATATATATATATATATATATATATATATATTTTTAAAAACTTCTCGGCTATCGTATCATCACTTGATATCGTTCGTTTACCTGCGGCTCTGGCTTGACGCGCACAGTGAAGGTGTCCCCGAGACCCGCGCCGCCGCAGACGAAGCAGACCCTCGGCTCGGCCGCCTCCGCCGCCTCCCGGGCCGGGGACGCGGGCTTGCTGGCACCCAGCGAGCTCTTTATGTAAGCCTTCGCCTTCTCCATTGCCACCACACTGCAAACCAAACGCTCCACATCAACGCATAGCTCTTATATTAACCTTCGTTCAAAGCGCGGTGTTTACCATTCTCCAAAAAATCCTATTACTTTATAAAAAAAGGTTACTTAAGTATAAAATTGTAATGAGCGCTAATAATGCTAATTCTAATTGTGTTTTTTATATTTACATTTTTTTATGTTCAATACTTTACTTTGATGAGATAAAAAACCACAGAAGAATAGAAGATACGGTGCTCTTTTTAAATGTTAGAAGAACTTGACTACGAAACGGTGGCATATTAAAAGCAATACTTTTGATAGTTGAAATGTATGTTTTTATTACTTGTGGACTACTAAAAGTTCAAGACAGATCAGACGCATCTCTCGTATAGAGAATTTATGACAAATCGTCTTCCTAAGCCAGAGGCTTGGCTAACGCAGTGCCAGACACCAGACACCTTAGACACTGCTGCCCGTTACCGTTTTATAAAATTTTGGTCTGGTTACTTTTGCGATGGTAATCCAGCATTAAAATATTCAAAGCTATATCCCACAGTCGCCACATACGACACTCATATTCATACAGGCATATTCTTTTGCCACATGGCCACAAAGGTTTATTTTAACCCACTTTCATAAAATAAATAGCTTCATTCAAAATAGAGAAGATTGTTGAAGGATAAATTTTTGCGATAAAACCGCTGTAAGGAGCTATTCGAAGGTAGAATAATTTGTTTCGTAAGACGCAATTAAAAAAATGGGTCAAATGCAAAACACTCTGTCAACAGACTAACTCCTGAAGCTCCGCGAACGCGCAAAGCGGCATCTTTTGCTGTTGCACAAATAAACTCGCTGGTGAGTGTGCACAACCACTATCCTAATCTCTTCACTTTTTCTTATCGTGATCTCTAATAAGTCACGATAGCCGAGTTGTTGGGTGGTCGGAATTTCGAGTCGAGAGACCCGAGTTCGATCCCCAGGTGGCAGTACCAATGAGTTTTTCAAAAACTAATGTACGAATTTCATCGTTGGCTTGGACATAAAGGCGGCGACGGGCTCACCACCTGTCACGTTGTCCCGAAAATATCTTCGGTGGAAGGTGGGTCAAAGGGACTAAATTGTCTAGACTTGACCTCTGTCTACACCGGTATTCCGCGAGGTTTGAATTGTTTGACCCCGGTCTAGCCGGTCAGTTAATGCAACAGCACAAACTGCTGCCTCACTTTACCGCAGTTTAGCCCGTTGATCCATTTTGATTTAAAGAAGTGAAAGACATACACACCCAAATACTATAGCACACCTTATAGTGGCGTTTACACCGGTTTTCTTGGTATCGTCAGCTCTGTGGTTTGGTGTCCCGGAAGGGGAGGGAAACCACTTTTTCTACATTGTCTCGGACATGCCTGTTTGTGGTACCTTCGTTGTTTCCGATTCCATAACACGTGTACTTTAGCTACTTAATTGGGATCAGAGCAATATATGTGATGTTCTCCCTATTTAAAAAATAAATATCTTCACGCAATTCCCAATACAAGGGTAGACAGAGGTCGAGACAACTTTGTCCTTTCGACCAACATTTCACCAAAACATATTCATATAAAGATTCACGACTAGAGTACAAACATTCATCTAACAAATGTTTGGCCCTATCGGGACTCGAACACACAACCCTTAGCTTCAAAGGCACCGTTACTAACAACTAGACTATCAAGTCGTCAAAAGATTCCTATGTACTTATCCCGGACATAGCCTAATTTATTCTTTTCCCTATCACACTGGTTTAATAGGAGATGGGTTGTCTTTGTGATGACGAGCGATAGGTTCACCGGATTGTAAATTAGTACCGAAGCCCATATACACTGGCGACATATACACGGACGGGCTGTGGGTGAGTTGCACTACTTTAGCAAGGGGTTAGGAAGAGGAATAATCATCGGAAGAAACTCTTGATTCTTCTTCACACCGGTATTCCGCGAGGTTTGAATTGTTTGACCCCGGTCTAGCCGGTCAGTTAATGCAACAGCACAAACTGCTGCCTCACTTTACCGCAGTTTAGCCCGTTGATCCATTTTGATTTAAAGAAGTGAAAGACATACACACCCAAATACTATAGCACACCTTATAGTGGCGTTTACACCGGTTTTCTTGGTATCGTCAGCTCTGTGGTTTGGTGTCCCGGAAGGGGAGGGAAACCACTTTTTCTACATTGTCTCGGACATGCCTGTTTGTGGTACCTTCGTTGTTTCCGATTCCATAACACGTGTACTTTAGCTACTTAATTGGGATCAGAGCAATATATGTGATGTTCTCCCTATTTAAAAAATAAATATCTTCACGCAATTCCCAATACAAGGGTAGACAGAGGTCGAGACAACTTTGTCCTTTCGACCAACATTTCACCAAAACATATTCATATAAAGATTCACGACTAGAGTACAAACATTCATCTAACAAATGTTTGGCCCTATCGGGACTCGAACACACAACCCTTAGCTTCAAAGGCACCGTTACTAACAACTAGACTATCAAGTCGTCAAAAGATTCCTATGTACTTATCCCGGACATAGCCTAATTTATTCTTTTCCCTATCACACTGGTTTAATAGGAGATGGGTTGTCTTTGTGATGACGAGCGATAGGTTCACCGGATTGTAAATTAGTACCGAAGCCCATATACACTGGCGACATATACACGGACGGGCTGTGGGTGAGTTGCACTACTTTAGCAAGGGGTTAGGAAGAGGAATAATCATCGGAAGAAACTCTTGATTCTTCTTCACACCGGTATTCCGCGAGGTTTGAATTGTTTGACCCCGGTCTAGCCGGTCAGTTAATGCAACAGCACAAACTGCTGCCTCACTTTACCGCAGTTTAGCCCGTTGATCCATTTTGATTTAAAGAAGTGAAAGACATACACACCCAAATACTATAGCACACCTTATAGTGGCGTTTACACCGGTTTTCTTGGTATCGTCAGCTCTGTGGTTTGGTGTCCCGGAAGGGGAGGGAAACCACTTTTTCTACATTGTCTCGGACATGCCTGTTTGTGGTACCTTCGTTGTTTCCGATTCCATAACACGTGTACTTTAGCTACTTAATTGGGATCAGAGCAATATATGTGATGTTCTCCCTATTTAAAAAAAATAAATATCTTCACGCAATTCCCAATACAAGGGTAGACAGAGGTCTAGTCTAGACAATTAAGTCCCTTAGAACCACCTTCCATCGAAGATATTTTCAGGACATGGTGACAGGTGGTGAGCCCGTCGCCGTCTTTATGTCCAAGCCAACGATATTATTTGTACATAAGTTTCTGAAAAACCCATTTGGTATGAGCCTGCCACCTGGGGATCGATCTCAGGTCTTTTGACTCGAAATTCCGATCACCCAATCACTCGGCTATCGTGACTTTTTATATTTGCATTTATTTATTGTAACGGCCACCAGATTCGCACATTCGCTCATACACCCACTAAAACACGACGCACAGCGCCCGGTATGCGGTGTTTCCATTCGACAACTTAGTTGTCGGTCAAAGGCCCCGCAATTAGAGCCGGACAGGCACGCTGTCACGCTGCGTACATATATCGATCCGTTTGTCTATCCGTCCGTACAATCCGATCCCTCATAACCATACGTGCGTACGTGGTTTTGTGTATTTGCATCAAGCGCTGCTAGGGGAACTCGGAACAGGTAATATTATAGAGGGAATATAATCAATGCCGGATGGACAGCTTTCAATGAATCCAAGTACCTGCGATACGGCACATGCATACACACATGTCTATAGAAGCCTCGTAGATAGTAAAACAAGTGTAGTGAAGTGTACATATGTACTGCAGAGGGCTTTAACAGATAGTTAAGATTATGATGAGCTTCATTATGATGTCATTCCTCAATTGATCAGATCCTTATTTTGGCAGGTAATCATAAACTACAGTAGCCACTTATTTGCAGGTGAGCTGTCCAGCTCATATTCAAATTGTTCATTCGCTTCATGTTTTTTTTAATTAAAAAAATCAATCTAATGTACCCTTTGTTTATTTTATCGTCGACCTTGACTAATTAATTTTTTTAAGATTCCAGACATTGATATTCCAACTACTAATTTATGTGACAATCTTGACTTTATAATTTTCCATTACATTTGTAAAACAAACACAAACTTAGTTGAGAACAAAATATAAAAATACCGCTCATAAAATGCTTAGAGCTTAGTAAGGTAATAAAGAAGTAAATTATAAAATTACATTAATGGTAAATTAAAGACTGTGGCCACGATAACCGAGTTGGTTGGTTGCCAAGATTTGTATCCATGCCTACATCGAAAAGTTATATACGGTTTTCAACTTTGTTTTGGACACTAGGACTGCAATAGGCTCGCCACCTATCTCGTTTGCGCTTTGCCTACTCCAGCGGTATTGGCAAATGCGTGAAGACACACGTACGAACAAAGATCATATAGCGTCAACGATTCCAGCTCTTTTGAAATTTTATTGACATGTAGTTACATTAAGGTTAAAAGAAAAAGGGAAAATACAAGTCTTCTAGTATATGACGCTTTCAATATCTGTTATATATACATATGTATACATCCGTGAGTCACGATAGCCGAGTGGTTGGGTGGTCGGAATTTCGAGTCAAGAGACCCGAGTACGATCCCCAGGAGGCAGTACCAATGAGTTTTTCAAAAACTTATGTACGAATTACATCGTTGGCTTGGACATAAAGACGGCGACGGGCTCACCACCTGTCACGTTGTCCCGAAAATATCTTCGGTGGAAGGGACTTAATTGTCTAGACTAGACCTCTGTCTACCCCTGTATTGGGAATTGCGTGAAGATATTTATATTTATTTATTTATTTATTTACATTGCTACTTAGCCTTCCACATGGAGATCGAATTCGAGTCTTTTGCTTCGTTCAGTAGATGAATATATTTTTCATCTTCACGCCATTTCCTATACTGGGGTAGAATGAAACCTAGGCAATGAAGCCTTTTCGACCCACTTTTCACCGAAGCTTATTTGGGACAACGCGTCTTATCTTTAACATTGCAAAACGCGAAGCGACAACGGTTGAAAATATTCAAATCGAAAAAGAAACCCTAGAGAAATTTCATATTCGACTGACGATGAAATTCTAATAGGACGATATTAAAACGGAGTTTTATAAACCAGCTGCCATCGATCGCCGGAATTAATGAAGCATCGCCAGCGTGGCGGATACGAAAATATCGCCGAACATGAAAATAAACTCGACCAAAACATTAATGATTCAAAACGGGACTCCGTCCGACCCCGACATCAAATAATGCTATGCGGGGACACTCTTTCGTAACTCTGTGAAAATCGCTTGTCCACAGAGGCAGCGGAATTTAATTTATTTAATTATTCTTTATTGTCAACAACTTATACTAAGGGCTATAACGGGCAGACTTAATGTCTGGTGGCATTCTCTCCCAGTCAATAGTAATGGTGAAAACTGGATGACCGGTGCGGACCAAGAACAAAAATAGTATAAATGTAATAAAAATAGTATATCGAACAAAAATAAACCATAAATATTTCAATAATAATCTAGATTTATTCTTTAACATTTATCTTTTCAAGACTACCTACTTACATTTCATTGATTATTGTCTACACTAACATTTTAAACAGGATTTCATTTATGTAGGAGGTATTCTCAGGAATTCTTCCTACACACAAACTAACCGATTTCGAAAATTCTTTCACTAACAAGAAGCTACATTACGCTTGAGTAATTTATATATTCTCATGGCTATAAATTCTCAATTTATTAGTTTCTGCGGATCTTTGCTCAGTTTTTAAAAGCTCACGCGGACATTGTTACAGGTATGCTAACGTTACAAAAGCAAAACTTGACAGGAAAGAATTATAATTTATAATTGCATAGACTAATTTTTTTAGTATTTATTAATTTTGTGAGTTTGTATCATTACTTCTTAAAATGTACCTATTCTAAAATAATACAACAATTTCTCCGTGACTTTTTATTGTTTGTAGTTTGATCATTTGATTATAGGTAACTCAAATACCAAAACAAAAATAAACCATTCATTAAATAAATCGAAAGCAATAAATAACACAGAACTGTGTAACGTACACTCTGTGTATGAATCACTCTGCGTGTCACCCATCCGCCCTAGTCCTCTAAGCCAAACGTGAGAGCCTTCGCGTAATATTATTTCTGTCAATAGGACCTCAAATATGAGGGGTCCGCTCGTGCTCCGACTGGCAACATGGCACGGGGGGCCGTTTAGACTACGTCCGAGTTAAGTACCGTCGGCTGCGCGAAGGAAACCATTATCCCTTGTCTTTAATTATACATACATGCACATATACATTATGGACTAGTAGTTAGCCTAGTTGGTAGTGACCGTGCCTACGAAGCCAAGGGTTACGGGTTCGAGTCTCGCTAAAGACAAAGACTTGTGTGCTGAATATGAATGTGTTTATTTGAGCAAGAGATATTCAGGCAGGGTCATACGCGTTTTGGTAATATCCTAATGAATTATGTGTATCTGTACAAATCCACTGCAGAATATAAGCCTTTTAGGGAAATCCCGCATTATAGTCTTCACGCGTTTTTTCAATACCGGGGGGTAATCAGGGAGTCTCATTTATTAATATCACTATATTACTATGCACTACTAAATGTGCCAAAATAATCAAAATTTAAAACACATAAACACTACACTAATGCGACTAATGCTTATTGCTTAAGTAAGGCTTGCCTTATTGGATGCATTTTTAAGTTTAAAGGTGACACATTTAAACGTTGTCCCGAAAATATCTTCGGCGGAAGGTGGGTCGAAGGGACTTAATTGTCTAGACTAGACCTCTGTCTACCCCTGTATTTATGTCTCTCGCTGTCTTTATGTCCAAGCCAACGTATACAATATAAATCGTACATAGTTTTTGAATAAACTTATTGGTCCGAGCCCAGCACCTGGGAGTCGAACTCGGGTCTCTTAACTCGAACTCGTGACTACTAAAAAGTACTACTAACTTTGAAGGATTAAAGATTCGACCAAGCAAGATTCTCTACGCTTACTCTAACACTGGCCATAATTCCGTTCACAATCTGCATAAAAAGAAATCAATCGAAAAAGAAAAAAGATCTACCTTTCACTAGAGACACAAAAAACACAAACAGTCATCGGGGAGCGAGTGCGTTACACAAACGCACGCTGGAACTGCGCCGGGGGGAAATCAATAAAGGCATTGTTGTTGACGGTACGGCCACGAAATGTGCGCTATTTAAACCATTTTTAATTGTTTGCGAGAAACTCACCAAAGAGTGGTTGAAAGAAATTAAGTATAGATAGCATCGGAACGATTATGTATATTTTGGCGCTTAAATTATGAGTGTGTAAGGACATTTAGGTACAAAAGGTATGTGTTCAGCAGTGGACTCTTGATAGGTTATAAAGAAGAAGAAGAAAGACACTCAAATCAGGAATAGCTTCCAGCGATGATTAAATCGTTTAATCAACTCATTATATGCATATTCATTATGTTCATATAATGCAATGACATTTTTATTTACGTGTAACACATTAACAGATACCGCTTTGCCAAGCGTAGCGATTCTGGCAAATCCTCCGTATGGAAATAAAATAAAATAAATAAATATCTTCACGCAATTCCCAATACAGGGGTAGACAGAGGTCAAGTCTAGACAATTAAGTCCCTTTGACCCACCTTCCACCGAAGATATTTTTGGGACAACGTGACAGGTGGTGAGCCCGTCGCCGCCTTTTATGTCCAAGCTAACGATGAAATTCGTACATAAGTTTTTGAAAAACTCATTGGTACTGCCACCTGGAGATCGAACTCGGGTCTCTCGACTCGAAATTCCGACCACCCAACAACTCGGCTATCGTGACTTCTCCGTATGGAAGCGGATAAAATTTTAATTTTCTAATTATGTGACGCAAAAAATGAACTGTGCCGTTATGTATACCACAGAGAATACCCACGAGAGAGTTGATACTACTGGATACTGCAGGACATGTTCACAAAATAAAAAAGTTGTAGCATGTTATGATTAACGTATTTAGGTGCATCTAAGTAATTTAAAACCTATCACGACTTCGTATCAGACATAGAATCAGACAGACAGATAGAAAGTAATATGTTTATTGGTACCAATAAAACTGAAATAAAAATAAAACCAATTAAAAGTTAATACAAAACTGTGCAAGTCCGTGGCCACAGGCGCGTTACGCGACGCACCAACACGTACACGTATGTATATTCACGTATTCAAATTGCATCGGACCCGGGGCGATATCGACACGTTGACGGACGTGCACGTCGCCGCAGAGGACGAGGGACGAGCGCGCCTGTAGTGTAGTACACGCACGCACACCTGCAGACACACACACACACACACACACACACACACACACACACACACGCACACAAACACGCAAGGACCAGGGATAGCTTCCAGCTAAATACCGATCGAAGCAAGGAAATTGAAATTGATGAAAGATTGTTCTACGTGGCATTCGACGAATATTGTTAACGTGTTTTGAACGCTTCTTCTTACTTTAAGTTTCATTGCAAAAGGGTACAATTACATAGCACACGTTTATGCAATACCATGAAATCGTTTTTGCTTGCGTAGGCGCTGACAATTGATATTGCAAAAAAACAAAAGAAACATACACGAGGATATCATAGTATAATAATAAATCTAAAACGAAATAACAAAAAAACTTCATCAAAGAAAAAATGAAAAAAGCAGTTTTCCTTTGTATGATTTAGACAGAAAACGAGTTAATAATTCATCTGCAAACAACATCAATAGAAAAAGATTACAGATGCGTTGTCACAAAGACACAGAAAACAATAAATTTGTAACTTTCAAGCCGAAACTCAGCAGTTGCTCTACTGCTATTCGGAGGCAGGAATAGGTAAGAGTTTGGAGCATGCAATGACGACTCGTAGGCGGAGTTTGAAAGCCCTCTTAACTCTTCGAACTCTCTTAAATCTTCGAGGAGTCTAAAACCGTTATTATGCTGTATAAATATGAAACTGTTTTCATGGTACAGTTCAGATTAGATATAACTCGGACCTCAATTATAGGGATTCAGATACAAATTCGGCTATTAGGATTATCCTGACTGTGAACCGCGATCAAATAATTTTGTAATAATAGATGTAATTGTTTACACGAAATAATATTACTTTTTTATCTTCACAACATTTCCCATATAAGGGAATAAGCCAGTATGGGAATATTCCCATATAAGCCAGTATGGGAAATGCTGTGAAGTCTAGACTTAGCCTAGACAATGTAGATCTAGCCTAGACAATGTAGTCCTTTCGACCCACATTTCGCCAAAGTTTATTTTGGGACAACGTGACAGACTGGCAACCACGATATAAATTATACATAAGTTTTGAAAAAACTTTTTGACTCGACTCTATCTCCTTAGGAACGAACTCGAGTTTCTTGACCCGAATTCCAATCACCCTTCCACTCGGCTATACATTACCTTTAATATTTTTGTATTATTTAAAAAATCGGAGAGGCCTGGAAAAAGCATTTACTGTAACTTTGGTTCAGTTCAAGTCGTCTTCGTCTCCAATCTAATGGTACATATCTACCCCTGTTTTGGGAATGGCGAGAACATTTTTTTTTTCCTAAATATTCCATGTTAGTAAATCGTACCATTTCCTACGTCTTTATGACATATTTGCCAATCATTTACCAAACGGAAGAAACGCGAGAGAAACGACGGCATTAACAGATCTTAAAGTATGCAAACATTACGGAATAAATCAAACAATTTTATAGCGTCTCGAATATTGGAAGCGGAAACTCCGCTAAAAGCTTTTTTTATTCCGGCAGAATGCAAATAATTGTCCGTCCGCAGGTCCGTGTTGACGTAAAAGGTATTTTATGGTGAATTTCACCGAATATTACTTTCGTTTCTTCTCTTAAACAGAAGGTATTGTATTATCTTCAAAGAAGACTTTACAGAAATTGTCATCAACCATTTCTGTAAAGTATTGATCTGTATTTTTGCAAAACCAAAAAAAAAAAACAATCAAAGAATCATGTGACCAATCACTATGCTGATTACCTCTGAGAAAATTTTGCGATAGCGAGAAGATGGAACGAAAAGATTAAAAATACGGAGTTTCTTTCGCCTGTTTTTTCTCAGTTAGTAATCGCAAAGTAAGCATCTAAATCACTTGTTTTATGTAATCAGATGCAACGAAAGTGCCACAAAAACACCTAAACAATCACAAATAACTAGAAAAATAATCTTTACTGTCTCCCACCACATTATGTCCTATAAATAAATGTACATAAGAAAATATAACAAGAATATTAATAATTTCTGAAAACATACAATGAATTATTGCATGTTAATCCTCCTCTCTCCTAATTTCTGGGTCCCTTATCGATCTGTCTACTACTTATTAGACCTTATAACTAGTCTGGACTGTAGCAAAATAAATAAATAAACGACAAGAAAGGGGGTAGTGAATTCTAAGTAACCTTCCACATTATGACGGACGTTATAAACAATTCTAGGAAGTGTATACAGGAGTTAAAACATTAACCCCGGGGACCTCACAAGTGTAATGTCTCGTACATTTTTACTGCAACGCGAGTACACCGCGCGCGCCCCGTCGAAATTAGTTTTCCCGGTAAACTGCTCGATTTTAACGACATTTTAAAATGTTAACAACTCGGGTGCACTCGTTTTTTTTTACACGTGGAACGCTACTCACGAGGCGTTTTCCAGAGTTTGGCTAGATAGATAGAATTTGTTGAAAATAAATGTGAAATTTAAAAAATTCGAGTGGGATATGAACTCGTGACTTCTTCATTGCCTAAAAAGCTAATAATAAATAAGTCTGACGACCTCCGTGGACGCGCCTAGCTCTGAGGGTGATCGGAATCCGAGTAAAGAAACCCGGGTTCGATTCCCAGAAGGGTCAATGTAGAAAACCTATTTTTCTATGTTCTCTCGGAGTATTTATTATACCTTCGTTGTTTCCGATTCCATAAAATAAGTGCTTTAACCACTTACTTTGTAGCAGATGTTTTAACTAAGTTTGTATTATCCACTAGCCTTTGCAGTTACCTGGCGATACAGGAGATAAGTTTTTGTTGTTTGTACTGGAGATTCAAAAACAAAATGAAAAAGTTTAAAAAATGGTATAAAGAATTGTATAGTCTTTTTTCAAGATCATTGTACGTTAAACGACACAACAACATTATGCAAAAATAAATAAATATCGTCAACATTTTCACCATATACAAAATTTTATTTTAGATTTAGTATATTTTATTTTTCAAGCTACTATAAATTTACTAAACCGATTTTAATAAATAAATTAAATAACAACTTAAACAATTAATAAAAAAAAACAATAATACGTCGTATGGAAACGTTTAACATAATTTAAAAAAGTGGTAAATTTTTCCTGCGGGACCGGTTTTAAAGACCGATCAATAACGCCTAATTCGTAAAGCCATAAGCAAACCGCAAATTAGATCAATTAAAAGACGATCTCATGCATCTCGGCCACTGGCACAGATTCCCTCTCATTATCATTAATTAGTTTCGTTATTAGCGTTCGCAATTAAGTGATGACCTTTTAAATTAAATTCTTATTCTATCGTTCATTCTGAGTCATAGCTTCTTTCAGATTTGTTTACATCTTCACCCAATATCCCATTCCAGTGCGGGCAGAGGCCTAGACAATAACGTTCTTTCGACACAATTTACACCGGAGCATGTTTGGAACAACGTAAGCCTATCAAGATGGAGTGACGACCTGCAAAATTTTGCGGGGAGTAGACCCTTTTTATGGCGAATTCTATGTTCAGCAGTGGACTCTTGATAACCTGTAAGGAAGAATAAGAAGAAGAAGACGAAGAGCCTATCACCGTGTCAGTATCCTTCTTAACAGTACAATAAATAATTTTTCGGTTTCGGTGTTTTTATTTCGACCTTATTTAGTTTACCAATAGTTCCTTATAAAAACGCAAATTTGCAGCTATATTGTACGCCACCGGTCTAGACAAGTCCTTCCGTGCCATCGATGACATTTTTTGGGATAACGTGACCGATGGTTAGCCCGTCTCCGACTTTATACCGGGCACATAAGGTTTTGAAAAAACTCATTGGTACGAGCCTGCCGCCTGGGAATCGACCCAACCACTCGGCTGCCGTAGCTATATTGCGGTATTGCGGGTGTTCACGGGCGGCGGTAATCACTTACCATCACGTCAGCCACCTGCTCGTTTGCCTCCCTTTTCTATAAAAAAAATATATCCTTGTGATTTTAGTAAGTCAATAGGTGAACGCTGTATTCCTGTAGTCTAATTCTCAATCCCCTCATTCTCCAGTGTCCAAACCCTGTTTCTTTTTTTAATATCATTTGATACAATATCTATATATGTATGTGTATTTTATATATATTTTTTATTTTAATTATTTAATAATAATAATAATTAATAATAATTAATAATAATTATAATTATTATTATTATTAAAAACACCGAAACTGCTTAAAAAGTAAAAGCGATACAATAAGGGCGAGGTAAGACATTACATTTTTATGAGCCTGTATTATACTAATATAGAATAATAAATACCCTTACAGAGAATAGGCATAGAGTCTTTCAATTTAATATCGATAAATTGCAGAGCCAAAAACGTACAATAATTGAAAGTTTCGAATCAGAGAATCGTGAAAATATGGGAGCCAAATAAATTCGTCGGTGCGGCGGAGCAGAGATGGCAGTTTCTCAGGCTATTAAACAGCTTCTCCAGTTCCTCGCAAACGTTGCCAAGAAAACTAACAACGTCACTGCGTTATTTTATTGGGTTATTAACGAGCGTTTTTTAATTAAATTTCGCGATCCGATAGCCGTGTTGGTAGTGACCATGCTGAGGAAGCTAAGGGTGGCGCAGGTTTTCAGTCGACATTTGTGTGATGAATATGAGTGTTTTTAGTAGTCATGTATGTTTATAAATATCAATATAAATATATACGATGTATATATGAAGTCACGATAGACCCGCCTATCGTGACTTCATATTTGGTGTTCAGAATCGGAAAATCGGTTGGGTGATCGGAATTGGAGCCAAAAGACCCGAGTTCGATCCCAAATGGCGGGCTCGTACCAATGAGTTTTTTCGTACGATTTATATCGTTTACTAGGACATAAAGACAGGTTCACCACCTACCACGTTGTTCCAAAAATGTATTCGGCAAAAAGTAGGTCATAAAGAATTCTGCCTACCCCAGCATGGGAAATTGCGTGAAGATTTTTAATTAAAAGTATGCAGTGTACCAAAACGTTTCTGTTTACATACCTACATCATAACGCCTGTAATCATCACTGCAGAACATGGACAGAAAATGGCGCAGAACAAGTCTCCCTCTAAGGTGGGGTTTCTCATAATCGTTTCGCTTGGCCAGCCGATTGGAAATCGCAGTACCATACAACTCGCTTTTTAGTCGCAGCTGCCCATCGCCGGTCAGTTCGATTTTAGTCAAGTATTTTCGAGATGACTGTCCCAAAATCTGTCTAATTGCTTCTTCGCCTCTTTCGATAACCACGCTAAGCATATTACACGGCGACGCTTTGTTTTATTTGACAACGCTACCCATTGTCTCATTCCTCATAATTGCCCATCTACACCGGTACCGGCGTAAAAGTTTAACAACACCATTCTTTCCGTGCGTACCGTAAGGGGCGACTATTAGAAAAGCCTTAATAGCTACAGAATATAACAAATCAAACTACTTTTCATGCTGTTTATATATATATATATATATATATATATATATATATATATATATATATATATATATATATATATATATATATATATATATATATATATATATATATATATATATATATATATATATATATATATATATATATATTATATATATATATATATATATATATATATATATATATGTATTTTACATATGTATTTTACATATTTTTTTTTATCTGTCATAAAATCGGTTATACATCGTCATGAAAGCAATATAAAAGTAACGTTTTCTGACGTCAAAGTACGGTTTCTATTCGAACCCCCGCAATTTCATATAAACACATACATACAAAGATAGGCACAACATCACATACATTGCTCTGATCCAAAATTTACTTAAGCACTTGTGTTATGGAATCAGAAACAACGGAGGTAACACAGACACCCAGACCCGAGACAATCTAGACTTAGTGTTTTCTATATAGACTCGCCCGGGAATCGAACCACCTCAAACTTCCGTCCGTTCCGTCCACGGAAGAGTTTATTTATGTAAACACCAGTATATTATCTAAAGTCACGATAGCCGAGTGGTTGGGTGGTCGGAATTACGAGTCGAGAGACCCGAGTTCGATCCCTAGGTGGCAGGCTCGTACCAATGAGTTTCTCAAAAACTTATGTACGAATCATATCGTTGGCTTGGAGATAAAGACGGCGACGGGCTCTCCACCTGTCACGTTGTCCCGAAAATATCTTCGGTGGAAGGAAGGTCGAAGGGCCTTAATTGTCTAGACTAGACCTCTGTCTACCCCTGTATTGGGAATTGCATGAAGATATTTATTTATTTTATTAGTATATTATCTAATTAAGCATAAATTTTTAGTATTGACTCCTTCCATGTTACAGAACATGTCTTAATGATTGAATGATAAACAAAACGTACATGAAACAGATTTCATAAGCGCCACAGTCGTGATTTGCAACCCGCGACCCGCGGGCCCCAATGGCGACGTCCACCGTTTGCCAAGCCGACCTTGTCGTGGTGTGACGTGTTGCAACAATGGGGCCACACTGCTCGCAAAAATCTGTTTCTATTGAAAGAGTCGAGCTAATTTTCGCAGTCGGTAGGCCACAATCGACAGACAGCCCGATGGAACTCTATGTGAACTGACACGAAGATAATAGCTGGGCAATCAAGCACACCCGATTCGATGAGAAACAGACGGCGACAATAATACAATTTTAATAAATATTGAATTGTTTTCGCACATAGACGGATTATGTCTGATATTACATTTATCTGGATACATTTGAAACGTCCAAATATAACAACAATGTCTATTCTTTACAGTAGTTTATGAAATAACAATGAAACAATAAAACATTTTATCGTTTAAAGTACTAAGACTATTATGTCATCGTATTTCTGTGTTCAAAATTCTTCTCATTTCTAGTATTTTCTGTTACGCGTCTCTGTGCTCTCAAATGCAATATTAATTTACTAGCTAGTTTTAAAACGGTTACAGTTATATTACATTTACTTCTTTATAAAACATAAGCTTATATAATGCTGTCTGTGCTAGTAACTTATGCTTGTTCACATAACTGAAAAGACACAAGCGCTTACGATAATGTTATTGATATAAATTATCAATAACAAAAATCAAAAGAAAAAAAGATTAGTTATTAAATTAAAGACAAATTTAAAACACGCGTGCGATCGAAACCCGCGACCTTGGTACGGCACAAAAGAAAAACGAAAAGTTCGGCATGACGATGCTTTAAAAATTCAATAAAAATTTCATCATAAAGAGATTAGTGTTATTTCACATGCTTTACTCTGATAAGTAGGTGGTGTCAGCTACATTAATACGAGTATAAGAATGTACTTAGAAACGTTTTATAAAAGTATACATACAAGTGTATTCATTATATGTAAACAAACGAGACAGGGCAACTTTTGCTCCAGCCATCTAGTAGGTTATACAATAGTACACGAACCAAAAGAGCTGAGATGATCGGTTGACACAATTCTCTATGTAGAAGATGGTACTATTCTTGTTCAAATACGTATAATATGTATAATTATGCTCTTTCGAAATAATTTTAATTAATACTTGTTATTCACCGTCTACGTCAATAGAAATTTATCTCGTTCATAGATAAGCTATGAGACAGGCCTTGACATTAGAAATGTGTAAATATCGATAGCAAAAGTTATCGCAACTCCCACATGCGGATCGTTCAGTGGGCAGTTATTAATTGGCTGAAGGTACGAAATCGCATCGCGAAACGCGGCCGACATTAAATAGTGGGGGGAATATACATAATTTTACTGCACCTACACACGTTTATGGCAGATTCTAAAAAGCCGACCCGTTTTATTTGCCCTCCTTAGCCTTCTCTAACCCCCGTCTATCAGAAGTTTCAGGTTGCAGTGAGTAACGAGATTGTTCTATCTTCTCTTTCTTTGCTCTATCTTCTCTTCTACCTGCGGACTTTCGCACTTGCAGCTCTCGCAGGTACGAGGAAGCTGTGAAGACCACATGGCCAACAGCGAAGCGCGTGTAAATGTTAAGACGGTACGCGTAGGATCTCTTTCAGAGATGCGATTCCGTAACTAAACCTCCAGATTGGGAAAACTTGTACCTGATAGGTGTGTATAAAACCTTTTCTTCCATGAAAAACAAAAAAAAAACACATGTTTATGACCAGTATTCCATAAAGCCGGTCCGTTTTTTGCGTGTCAGCGTTTGATGGGAGTCCCTTTCAATTCGGGTTATGTTCTATCGCATGACACGCTTCGTCCTTTCGCCTATTGAAAGTCGTAGCCTACTTTCGTTATCTCTTTTCTTGTCAAAGTAATTTCAAAAGAAATATGTTGCTGATCTGATTCGATTATGGGATTATGGGGCTCATCCGATGTTACTTACGCGATAGTATTGTAAATTGACACTGTTTATGCATTTGCACTGCTTCGTAAGCGCTTTGTCGACTATAATGTTACATTTATATTGTATATAATAACAAATTCTTTTACACGAGTGTCACGTATTGCAAAAAAGAACAATGTTCTATTACTACCGCTGCGGTAAACTAAAGTAGCAGCCTATGAATGCCCATAGTTGGACACAGGCCTTCTTTCAAATATCAGCTCCAGTGCGCGTGTTGACGAACTTCACACGTCCTCGAAACATTTCTCAGACGGACATATTTCCTAACGACGTTTTCCTTCATCGCCCAGCTCGTGGTTAATTCAGCACACAAAATTGTTGTTGACACTTTCAGTTGTGACGTCCCTTGGATCGATCCCAAGTCACTTGCGTATAAAGCAGCACCTTGACCACTAGACAACTATGCTACCAGGGAACTACTGCTGCTGAATGGTTTTTAAAATTTAATTTTGTACCAATTGGTGTATAATAATTATCACGCATCTATATTTTCGTTCAAGATACGCAGCGATCTCTTCGTCAAATGTGAGGCGTTAATTTGGCCAACCGAAAACGAAACGAAGAGATTCGCAATAGGGCAGGCTTGAAAGATGATCTTACCACTAAAATTGATAGGTTCGTGCTTCGATGGTTTGGACACGTTGAGCGATTAAGTGAAGACCGAATGGTGAAGAAAATATACGCGCGAAAGTTAACATTAAAAGGTGTCGAGGTAGGCCGAGACTAACTTTCTAATACCAGATTAGCAAATTGCTGGAAGATGGGAGGGTCGAGAGTATTTGTCTATCAACATCTATCATCTATCTAATCGTCCTAGACGTGCACGTAGGAAGAAAATGACGAATTTTGAAAGAAACGAAAGAGGGATGTAAGGATCGTGACACTTGGCGATCTGTTCTCTCTGGTTACCCCGTCAGAGACAGTAAGTAAGTGGTCAGTCAGTATAAATATAAATGAGAATTCAAAAGTAATTTTAAGAAACCTGCATCTATACACAGTGCTTTTGTAACCTAAGGAAACTAAGACGACTTAACATATTGAGCTTACATTCAGCCAAGGCTGCGGTATTCTGGACAATATTATTTCAGTATCAGCCTATCAAGAGTCCACTGTTGAACATAAGCATCTCACAAAATCTTCCATAAAGAACCGGTCCTCAGCCATTCACCGGAATTCACCGACTTCCCGTAAAATTTTGCAGGTCGTCACTCCATCTCATGACGGGTCATCCTACATTGCGTCTACCTAAACGAGATTGCGACTCGAGAATTTTTTTTCACAATGGTTGTCAGTTCGTCGAGCTATGAATACAGCCCATTGACACTTCAGCGCGCTGATCTTTACGACTTTGTCGGTTACCATAGTTATGCTGCGAATGTACTCTTTGCGAATTCGTTCACATAGAGAAACACCAAACATAGCCCTTTCCATAGCACGCTGAGCAACAGTAAGCTTTCTGATTCGGCTAGCTGTGAAAGATCTATGCAGTACATTCTTACAAAGATGCTTTTAACACTGTAGCTCACAACTGTACCTCAAATACTTTTACCATATAACCTCTGAAGAACACTCTAGACTTATTCTGATTCTATGAACACACTAAATCAAATCCAAATTGTTACATACATGATAACGCTGGTTATGAACATTAATCATATGACATGCCGATACGTTTACTACAGTTCAGTTGGCAATCTATTCTTTGTCCTCATATTCTCTCACAGTCGCATACAGTGCACTTTTTAGAAACTTAATAACCCCCGTGCCGTTCTGATACGGTATCAGTGTTCGAAGCCGTACGTCACGGGTTATTGAACGTAACAATGCGATAGTGATTTTGTTTACGTTTCCGATGTTATAATAATACAACGACAAATATAACATCAGCTCTGTGGATCGTCGACAGTCAGACGTTTTAGTAAAGACTAGCGGAGTGTCGCGTTCAAACTGTTTACTGAAACTACTACTTTTTAAAAGTAGCCTAAAACATACTTAACGGTCTGTAAAAGTCCACTGCAGGACATCCCAATATCCAAACCCAAGAGAGGGCTTGCTACAATCACATAATGTTGTACCAATTTAATTATGTATGACTCAAGCTCTCCTATACACTAAAAAATAAAATAAAATAATCGCCCCGCTCGGCAAGCGGCTTGACAAACTCAGTACCAAATACATTGCGCGTTACACGATGCTGGCCGTCACCGTTTTGTTGAATTTTGGTTAGTTATTTCTCGTCAAATGTCGATAAACAATGGTATTATCAAAGCTTTTTCTTCAGGTAGTATATTCTTACCCACATAGCTATGGAAAGTAGGCCTTTATATATTAATTCAGGACATAAACAAGCTACGTTGTATTCAACTGTAGAACTATAAAAACTTACTATATACATTATTTAATAAAAAGTAAATAAAAGAATTTAATGTTATAAGTACAAGATAACTAATCAGAGAGTCTTAGGATGCCCCGACGAGCTTGTGAGATGATGAAGAAAATGATTATGCCGATAGAAGCGAAAGAGGTAAGCCTGTGACACTGCGATCGGTTATTTCTTGCTATACCATGCGCGGTGATACGTGAAAGTAAATAAATAATTATAATAGAAAAAAATTGTAAGAAAGTGTTTATAGCCACTTAAAATCAGAATATTTGTTTATTATAATTTTTTTTAATAAGATTTCTAATCACCATCACAACCACCATCCCGCCAGCCCTGACCACCGATACAATATAGTCACGTTTCAATTTTATCCGCTGACCCGAATTTCGTCGAACCGGCCAAAACTACGCAGGTCCGGCGTGATTGCTTATTGATTTATTTTGGACATTGTTCCCGATGTATTTTTGGATTTATTGCGCTGTATGTTTGTCGATGTTGCTAATGAAATTTATTGCCTCCGCCTTTAAAGAGCGGCTACATAAAGCGCACGCGTACAATATACGTAAGGCAATGTCAATATTCGCAGAACAAGCAATCACTGAATTGGTTTACGTATCTACTTATAAAAACTGTCCATATCCACATACAAAATATTACATCTGTTATTGGTATAAAGTTACCTGTGGGAAGGGGAAAAACGTCCGCAACGAAAGATTTTTATATAATTTATGCATAGTCTTTGTATGATGGCTGTACAGTGACTATTGTATAGTCTACGTGATGACGGTTATTATTATTTATAAATCATTGTAAATAAAATAACGTTGGTAACTTGTTAGATTTTTTTTTATTTTTATCAATAAAAAATCATAATAAAAATATATACCCAAATAATAATTTTCTTTATACCTCTATGACAGAACTTAAAATTAATATTTTTATAATAAGTAACTTCGTTTCTATCCAGTGCCCCACGACACCACACTTTTTTATATAAACCTTTTCAGTAACTTTGATTGATGAAGGTATAAACATTTATACCTACCAGCTTACACTGTAATAATGTCTTTTGTGGACGAGTGGCGTGCACGCCGGTTTTAGTATCGCTAGCTCCGAAGTCCTAAATTAGAAGAGGACATTTTTTGCACTAGGTGTTTGTCGTACCTTTCTTGTTTCCGATTCGATAACATGTACTTTAGCTATTTATTTCAGAATCAGTTCAATGCATGTGATATTGTCCCTATCTTTATATTTACTAATTTAAAACTTGTAGGTTCGATACCCTTGATGCTTATAAAATTGCCTCCGAAGCTGAGGTTCGCAAGTTGAATAGCATTAAAGAGAAAACATTTATAGCTAATATCACTGTTTGTACTCGAGTCAAAGATGTGTTAGTATATTTAAGTAGTTTAACTTAGAATCACACTCTAACCTGGCAGACCATTCCAAGCTGGCAGTTGGCCAGCAAACAGACTTACTATCAAATTTCAAGTTTTTAAGAGCCAATACAATTACTGGTTTCATCACAACGCATATATGAAGTCTGCATGGGCTGCAGCAATTTACGTGGTAAACCCATTCCATTTTTTTTTTAAAAAAAAGGTGTCTAGATAGTAGCAAATCTAATCCCACGGTCTATGACGTATCGCTTCGTTTAACTTACACGCAATTTCAAATGCGCGTCAAGCATTACCGGTTCGGAATATGTATTGCAACGTAAGCCGCAGTACCAGTGAGCAGTACTTGTTCAATATAAATTCCGAACGCGTAACATGTCACCCGTCACGCGCGGCGGCTGCGACAGACAAAAAATGAGCCCGTTCCATATACAATGCCGCTGGATAAATGAAAATTTGCAATATCGATACCTGAATAAAAAAACTCGGCAACGGCGCCCGCGTTTGCGAGCGAATACAAAGGGCCGATTGTGTTTTTATCTGTTTCATCTTATTGAAATTTTCATCGCAAGCGTATGCAAAATATAACCTAAAAAGATATATATTTCATACAAATTTATTTTAAATATGACGACCCGCCGATAGCGCGGTTGGTAATGACCCTGCCTTCAAAGCTGAGGGTTGCGGGATCGAATTCAGGGGCAAGGTGTGATGAATATGACGGGCACTAAGACGGCGATAGGCTTACCATCTGCCACGTCGTTTCAAGCTGGCTTCGGTGAAAATAGAGATCGAAAGTAGCAATAACCGGCTTTTCTGTAGAATTTTCAAGTAACTTTAACCATTTAGGCAGCGTACGTCACGAAAGTCTTCAGGAGAGAAATTTTGCTTCTGGTTTTCAAAACCTTGACTTAGCTTGATGTGCCATAGCCTATGTCTTAATTTTGCGACATTTCACTTTAAATTAACCTCAACTTTGTTTCGTCCAAGAAACGTTATTTAGTTTAATTCTTGTAATATTATTTTTATTGACGAGAACTTTTTCTACAATTCTCGGGTCTGGGTGGTGGTACTTTCGTTGTTTTTGATTCCGTAATACAAGTGCTTAAAGGTTTACTTTTGGATCAGAGCAATGTATGTGATATTGTCTCTATATATGTATGTATTTATTATTAATATTTATAAGGGGAACCCGTGCTACGCGCAAGTAGCACAGCATAGATTAATTTTTTTTTCTATTGCATTTTAATGTTACACTGCTACGCACGTTATCTACTTAATGTTCATCTTCCTTGTAGTCATTATCATACTTAAACCAAAACATTCATTAAGGCTCGCCCTTTTGTAAAAATAAAAAAAAACCCTTCTTTTGAAGTTTATCTCAAATAAACAAGCTGACGCAGCGTAGGGTCTCTACAAAATGCAACATTGTATCGTATTTTCACGCAGACTCAAAATTCCGGGAGTTAAGAGCAGGCTGTATCACTGTCCAGGCCTTAAATTCAAATCCGTTAGTAATCATGTTGCGGATCTTTCCCACGCACACTATTTAAAAAAAAATGTTTTTTCTAATAATACAGTTCGCGTGGGCAAAGTATCCTACATTTCCAGTTTATAAACGATTTGTCCGTTCGATTTCAAAGTGATGCGTTCACTCATTTTAGCAAGGTTCTATAACAAACAAAGCAATATCCAAACAGACAGACAGAATTTTGACATATATAAATGTATGTATGTACAAAAGGAAGAAGGATGTAGGGATAGTTTATTATAATAAATCTAACTGCTAATTTCTTCCGCATAGAATTACGATAACGTTTTTTTCGAATCTGTATTAATCGAATACTTTTTTTATAATTTACTTTTTTATATCTGCACTAGAAATATTTATTTCTTATTTAATTATAATTTTGGGTCTAAATCAAAGAATAAGACGAGCTGCATGGACGCCGATTTTAATGGTGTTGCCGACTCTGAAGTCCCGGTTTCAATTCCCGGACGGGTCATTGAGAAACAACTTTTTCTACCTTTCCGCGAGTATGGATGGAAGGTACCACAATACCGACTCGTTACTTTTGAATCCATAATTCAAGTGCTTAAGCTACTTTGAGAACAGAGCAATGTGTGTGATGTCCCTATCTATGTTTGCATTTATTTATTTGTAAACCGTCGTGCAATCACAAATTCAATCAGACCTACGTCCAACTGCATCCTTCGTCGATGTCATCGCGAACGTGCAACAGATATGCGGGCTCAATATAAAATACAAGTTTCGATATCCAACTTTTGCAGATGTCGCGTCGAATCTACCGGATACATGACGTTCCGTCGAACATGTAGGCGCGGCCTGAGCGCCGTGAGCTTCTCGTTATTGACAGAAAAAAAGCCAAATATATATAAAAAAGAATACCATAAAAGACACAGGTCGTAGACGAATGACGACAGTTCTAAGAAATTACAAGGATTGTGCTTTTTTTTTTGATAAAGCATACGTATTAATACGAATTCGTTCATCCTTTTTAGTCCATTGCTGAACAACATAAGGTAAATAGCTCTAGCCATGAGAACAAGTATTTACCGCTCCCGAGGCGAATGCGTAAAAAGCCCTGAAAATGCATTTGTCAACCGACAGATGTCGGGGGACCCACCTAAAAAATTATCAGAGTAAAATTCAAATTTAAAACAGCGATGACCTTACCAAATGTGGTGATTATGCGAAACCCTCACATACGGAAGATGATGATGAAGAAGACAAGACTTAAGTTTTAACTTAAAAACCTTTAAAATCAATAAGCGATTTCGAGCACCAATTTCGCCACCAATCTATTATAATTTCCAGTGAAGCGTTTGAACATCCAATTTTTGTAATAATCTTTCGAGATATTTAGTAAAGAATAAATCCTTGACGCAATTTCCGAAAACTGGAACAGTCGGGTGTCGACAATGATGTCCTTTCCACTAGTGAGTTTCCAGTTTCCAGCTGGTAAGAATAGTGTCCCGAGATAACGGTACAATATCCTTACATACTCGTAGTACATATATATTTATTGGTATATATATTTAAATATTCATAAATAGATATGAGTCGACTACAAACATTCATGTTCATCACACAAATTATTGTTTTCAGTTTGAACCTAGCGGATTTAGAAGCTTTAAAGACATGATCACTACCAATTAGACTACGTCATCGTAAATCCTGTTTATCACACAATAATAGGATTACTGTCAATGTTTTATCGCAAATATTTTAAGGCGCTTTGTTTGATATACTTCACGTTACACAATTTAAGATATTATATCGAAGAAAATTGTTATATTGATTTCCTAATTATTCAAAACTAGTTTCCATCTGCGACTTTGTCCATGTTTCCAACTTCAAACGGTATCCTAATGTCCAAGGAGGGTTCCTGGACTAATTCAAGAATGCACCTCGCACCTTGGACACTACTGCCCGTGGCAGATCTGCTTAATTTTAAGACGACTTCCATGGACGAGTGGCGTACACACCGGTTTTTAAGGTGTCGCCAGGTCTAAGGTTCCGGGTTCGATTCCCGGTCGGGTCAATGTATAAAACACTCTTTCCAAATGTTCTCGGTTGTGGTTCTTTGTGGTATCTTCGTTGTTTCTGATTACTTATTACAAGTGCTTTGCGTAGCTACATACTTTGCGTAGCTACTTACTTTGGAATCAGAGTAATTGTATGTGATGTTTGTGCCTATCTTTGTATCTATGAAAGTTTGGTCGGTCATTTTTACTTGACACTGGACAATAATAAGTTTGGTATTCCCTTACGTCACTAGCACGCGGCATTAATTTACAATAATTCAAACTAAAACGTTAGTTATTAGCCATTAATTAACGATTAGGACTGGCAACCGGTCCCCATTAAATTAACATACGGATATTAAAAAAAGTAAACAAGACGCAAACATTTTAGAGATCTACATATATCAGGTCAGGTTTATATTCGTATTTTCCGTCGCTACATAAAAAAAAATATAAATAAATATCTTCACGCAATTCTCAACACAGGGGTAGAGAGAGGTCTAGTCTAGACAATTGAGTCCCTTTGACCCACCTTCCACCGAAGATATTTTCGGGACAGTGTGACAGGTGCTGAGCCCGTCCCCATATTTAATTTATAATTCGTATATAAGTTTTTGAAAAACCCATTGGTACGAGCCTCCCACCTGGGGATCGAACTCGGGTCTCTAGATTCGAAATACACTATATAAAATTTTTTTTAAACACACTATCTACTAATTTTCATGACTAACCGAATCTTACCGTTACCGACTGTCCCGGGCCATGCGTGGTTAACTTTATGACCTAAAAAAACATTAAAAGGCGCCGGTAACTTTCTCGGTCGCCGCGATCGCAAACCACGTCCGTGACCTTACCCACTCCCCTCCCCCCCCCCTTAACGACACGGCGACGGCGCGTGTCGATGCGTGACGAGAAACGCCCACCAGGTTCCAGCAAACTTCGTTCAACGTGTGTAATTTATCTCAACTTCCTAATATAGTATAATTCAATGCGTGTGGTATTAATAGTACCTGAGTGCCAAAGCTGCGCACTTTTATTATAACCTAGATATGAGCGAATGACTGAAAACCGAATGGTGACGAAAAATGTATAGCGTGAAAGTTAATATTAAGAGGTGTCGAGGTAGGCCGCGACTAACTTTCGAAGACAATGTGAGCATGTAGCTAGAAGAGGGGAGGGTCAAGAGTACTCGGATACCCAGAATATTTTTCTTACAGAGAAGGGAGGCAAAAGAGCAGGTGGCTCACGTGATGGTAAGTGATTACGCCGCCCATGAACATCCGCAATACCAGAGGCATAGCAGATACGTTGCCGGGCCTTTGAGAAAGGTAAACTTAAAGGTACTTGCACGTATGAAGAAAACGATGAATTTGCAAGAAGCGAAAGAGGATCGTGACACTTGGCGATCCTGTTCTCTCCGGTTATTCCGCTAGGCATTGTGCGAGAAGCAGATAAAACTATAATATAAAATAGTAGTTTAGAGATAGCTATGTATACATTTTTATTTATACTATATTATTTGGTTTAAAGTAACTACTAATTCCTCCGTAATTTGACGACCTCCATGGACGTCGAGCACTATTCCTCAAGTGGCGTATACGCACGCCGGTTCTGAAAGCCGCCATCTCTGAGATCGAGTCAATGTAAGAAACACTTTCTACATTTTCGCAGGCCTGGGTCTTTGTGATGCCTTCGTTGTTTCCGATTCCATAACCTGTATAAAGTGCTTTAGCTGCTTACTTTGGGATCGGAGCAATGTATGTGAAGTTGTACCTACGTATGTATGCATGTATGTATGTATGTAAGTAATGCTAGTAATAGTCACGATAGCCGAGAGATTAAGTGATCGGAGTTGGAGTCAAGAGACCGGAGTTCCATTCTTAGGGCTCGTACAAATGGGTATTTTCTAAAAAAACTTATTTAGGTTTTATATCATTTGCTTAGACATAAACACGGCGATGAGCTCACCACCTGTCACATACTCTCAAAAAATGTCTTCGGAGGAAGGTGGGTCGAAAGGAATTTTATTGTCTACCCTTGTATTGGGAATGGCGTGAAGATATTTTTTTTCGTAGTTTCAACAGCACCGTGACGTAAAGCTATCAGTAGCTAGTAGTCAGCTATATAAAGTATCAGCTGGCCGGCGCGCCATCGCCCTCGTGTCGCGCTCGTGTTGCTCCGCCAATCGCCGATAACGCCGGCGGCGTCGTTAACGCCGACTCTTATCTGCGCTCGCAAATGGTTCGCGCCGTTTCGCTTTTATTGTATTCTTTTATGTTCTATTTTAATGGCTGCAGGAAGTTAGATTTTCAAAGGTGTTTCCTGGCAGGTGGGCGGAGCAGCATTGAAGAGGCTATAATTTACGAAGAAAACTAATAAAAGAAATTATAGGAATTTTACTGTTTATACTGTTTATGTTGTATGTGTTACTGGTTAAATGATCAACATTCGATCTCCAATCATCGAAATAAGTTCTCCTGTATCTTGAATTTTAATGCGAAGCTAGGCATGGAAAAAGGCGATGAGCTGATAGTGGGCAATTTCGCAATAGGGCACAGGAACCCAGGGGGTCAACTAGCTGGCCGACTTCATGGAGAAGGAGGGATTCTTTATGATGAACTTCTCTTTCCAGAAGAAGCCCCACAGGAAGTGGACCTGGATGTGTGCGGATGGTTCCATCAAAAAAGAAATCGACTTTATCATGACGAAAAAGCGACAGCTGTTCAGTAATCACCGAAAAATAAGAGGCACACTGGACATCAGCATAAAGCTCGAGCGGTCTCGTCTAATGAAGTCCACAATCCGTCCATCTTATGCCTTTAGTCAAAATCCCTAAAACTTTCAGCTCGAATTGCACAATCGCTTTGAGTGTCTAGACGATTGCGCTACGGGTGGACGATACAAATAGCAGGCTAGTAGACAGTACATGCGTTAGGGGCAAAGTTTTGCAGGATCCGCCGCACAAAAAGGCCACAAAAGCTAATGGAAACTAGGCGCGAAATGACGCTGCAGTCTACAACTGACGCGTCAGCATATCGGCAACTGAATAGACAGATCTTAAACTCTATGAGGCGAGACATAGGCTAATTCTATGCGACACGTATTGAAGAAGCGATCGAGCGGAACCAGGGCTCCAAAGTTTTCGCCAAAGATTTGTCGAACAAGCCAACTGCCAAGAGCCAACTAAGTTGAAAACCGAAAATGGTGCAGTTATTTCCTGCTGCGATTTTGAGTGAGATCGAAAGATTTTATGGACAGCTGAAAACCGGTACTATAAGTCCTTCAGAAGCTTTTCAATTCTGTCATCCATGGCGATGCTACGCCGAAAGCGTGGAGTAGAAGCGTGGCTGTCCCGTTCTTTACTAAAAAAGGGGGACCACTGCCTATTTAAGAACTATAGACCTATAGCGCCTCTAAGGGTCTGTACTGTATGTACTGTTTTCGAGTACATAGACGCGGCTGTGGTGATCCTGTCGCCGTGTAAACGAGAAATACATTATTAAACTTAATACCATAAATGTCGCTACTCTGCGTAAAATTTCGCTTTCCTTTTAACTTAAAAACATTGTATTATAGAAGTGTAGCGGTGTTGCTGTATTGGTGCGGCGTTGGTGTAAGTCAATCCATCGAATACAAAAAGTTTAAAAAGTATTCACGAAAAACACGGAATTTGAATGACACGATTTCGTCGCACGTCGTAGTCGTCTAGCGAATGTAACCATAACGCGAAGTATACGGGTTCGTTCCCCGGCCTAGTGGGTTCATTTTTTTTTTCAATCATGAGTTATTTCTTTTATATAATATTATTGATTGAATGTTGCCTATGACAAAAATAAACAAGAATTTACCATCGTGCACTGTTAGCTCGTTTATCACCCTCCGACTAAGAATAAACAAAGTAACTTTTTGCTCATAACAACAGGAATAAACTCACGTCTATACAATCAGTGTAGGTACTGATTGGGCCTGTCCAAGGTCCTTCATCAAGTTAGGGAGAAACTATCGGGATTCGAGTCTGCGAAACTGGTCGGTACTTATACCGATTGTTTAGACGTGAGTTTAGGCCATTTTTTAATGCCCAATACAGGGCTAAACAGAGGTCTAGATAATTAAGTCGTTCTGACCCACCTTCCCCCGAAGACATTTTTGGAACTAATTAATATCTAAGTTTTAACGATTTTATTATAACTACAAAGTAAACATAGTTTTACGATTTAAAACATTAAGCATATGCTAAAATAAAATACGTAACAACTGAACAATTCAGCGAGCAACATGGCGATATAAAACGTTAGGCCCGCTCCGAGCGATCACTTTTTTCCAGGCCTCTTAGGAGCAACTCGGCCGGGCGTCTATTTCTAGTTGTGCAGCAGCACATCGCAGCGGGCGCAAAAAAAAACGAGCAGACCATGGACATTTTGCTTTGCTCGCCGACAAAAACTGGACGAGCCTCTAGTTGACGTTCGGTCAGGGCTGACCAGGGTTGCCTCTTTCAGAGAAACAGCATTTTGTGATTAGAATAACGATATCGATGAGAGCATTATATTCGTATAAGTTGGGGTTGGGTTTGACCTAAATTCTGCACGATATAAACCGATGCATGATGGTGCGGAATCATGTTTCCAAGAGTGTCGGGTTTTTTTTGTACTAGCTTTCCGCCTGCGGCTATGTCCGCGTTGACTAGCACATATGGCAGAAACGTAATACCCAACTCTCAAACGTAACTTAAAAAATTACGATGGGGGAGGAAAAATGTATTTTAGAGAACATTTGCGTACAATCCGATCTTAGTGAACATCTGCATCTCAAAATGAACTATTACTACTAACCGCCCCCGCCCGTGTCAGTTTACATTTTAAAAACATTTTTCTCTTTAATTTAATCACATAAAAGTTCATTATACCAAATATGCTTTAAAAATCAATAAAATAGCGTAACATGAAAGTTCATGTTTTTTTCTTTATGGTCCACAACCTCACCCACTCTTCAATTCCTACTGTAAAGATTAAATACAGAACCATACCTCTCCTGACTTGTGAATGTTTGTTCCAATCAAAAAAAAGTCACATGGCGATGAGTCTTCGCCATGCTGACAACCCTACACGGGTTATAAAAAGTAAAAACCACTGCGTAGTATCCAGTATTGAATTCTTTGCGTGCCTCGCGTGCTGGTTTTTTTTTTCTAGTCTAGAATGCAAATCATTTTGTCGACTCCTATTATTTTTATTATATAAAAGAGATAGCTTAAGAACAAAAACACAATCGCAACCAAAGTAATTTTCTTTTTCAACTTCTCTGTTTACGAAGACAGTGATGATTACTAGTATATTATCTGCTGAACCTAAGTTTACTGTCTAACCTATAACCATCTCTCTTATGGCCTGTAAAAGTATCCTGCAAGAAAAAGATCCGTCCGATTAAAGGCATTTGCCATAATTGCCACGCATAGTAAGCGAATTGACGATCATTGTATCAAACTCCTCGTAGTTACATATACCTCGTAGTTACATATACCTCGTACCTCGTATATACCTCGTAGATACAATGATAAAAGTGTGATACATGATGATCTGATATATCTCAGGATGGTTATCCCGCTCACATGCGGCTCAAGATAGCCGAGAGGTTGGGTGGTCGGTGGTTTTCCAAAAACTTATGTACGAATTATATCATTGGCTTGGACATAAAGGCGGCGACGGGATTACCACCTATCACGTTGTCCCGAAAATATCTTCGGTGGAAGGTCGGTCGATGGGACTTAATTGTCGAAATTAGACCTCTGTCTGCCCCTGTATTGGGAATTGCGTGAAGATATTTATTTATTTTTATTTACATGCGGCTGACGATTATTATCAAATAGTTATTCCCCAAATAGACTTCTAGCCAGTCGCGTTTTTTCGTCAAAGGCGACGAAAAAGATGACGACAGAAGACTTACAGCAAGAAAAACTAAGATATTCATACTCCGACAATACATAGCTACGTTGCACCCGGCTGTTTGAACATTTTAATCATTTACACTAGTTTTTATAGTGTACTGTATGGTGGACGCGGCTGCGTATTTTGCGGGTATGCGTCTATGCAAAGAAAATATTTTGTTTGTGCAAATTATACGTACGTCATAATCATTTAATCATAAATTGTGACGCGACGGATCGACTTTCAAATTGACAGCACCTCCCTCCCCTCTCCGCCGCGCGTAATACGTCAAAATCCTCACTCAACGTAACGAATGCTTTAGATTTCGAGAGATGTAATATTTTTAAATGGACCACGTCAATAGATAGATATGTGTATGTGGGTGATTGCAACTCTTATCACAAGAATCGAGTTCGAATTCCAGGAGGAAGGCACGTACCTATAAATTCTTGGACACCAATGACGAAAGGCACCAGCAGGCACATGATCCAAAATAAGACAGTCGCCGGATGGTGAGTGGTTCGAAAGAAATTAGATGTCTCTGCCTATTGCCCAGTGGGAATTCTTGAAGATAAAAAATATTTTTTTCTTTCACACTTCTTTTACTTTCACAGTCATACATACAGTCCGCAGATATACTAGATAAAATATAACCATCGACGGCCGTCTCAAAACGTATAGAATAACGAGCCGCTTATGAAATAGATTTCGACGATCCGATGGCCTGGTTGGTAGTGATAGTGCTACAGGCCAAGGGTTAAGGGTTCGTAATCCCGCACACGAAACTAAACATTTATGTGACGAATATAAATATTTGTACTGGAGTAAATAATAAGTCACGATAGCCGAGTGGTTGGGTGGTCGGAATTTCGAGTCAAGAGACCCGAGTTCGATCCCCAGTGACAGTACCAATGAGTTTTTAAAAAACTTATGTACGAATTACATCGACGGTTAGGACATAAATACAGTTACGGGCTCACCACCTGTCACGTTGTCCCGAAAATATCTTCGGTGGAAGGTGGGCCAAAGGGACTTAATTGTCCAGACTAGACCTCTGTCTACTTTGGGAATTGCGTGAAGATATTTAATTTAATATTTTTTTAGAGTCATTGGTATTTATGTGATCACTACTCCACGGTCGGCACTCCATCTTATGGCGGGTTGACCTACACCGCACAGACTAAACGAGGTTGCATAAAGACTACTGATACGAAATTCAATTAAATTGCAGCTGATGTAAAATAACATAATCACATTCCGAGTCACCGGGTTGACATATAAATAGAAAACTGGTTCAATCAAGTCGCAAAACCGTCTCGCGACATCGCATAATTTAAATGCTAATAAGTAAATGTCACCTCGTGACACCAGCCGCTTGATTATCTACTTTATTAAAGCGAATAACTGAACTTTCTTCCGAGGTAAAAACAAACAATTTTCAAAGTGAACTTCATGCCATTCCCAATACTGGGCTAGTACAACTTGTATACGCTCTAAATGGCGTTAGCTTTGGACATAAACACGGCGTAACGTTGTACCAAAATTCTCATCAATGAAATGACGGTCGAAAGGACTGTATTGGGAATAACGTGAAAGAAATTTTGTTTTATTATATTATTATAATAATTTAATTAATTATAATTGAATTATTAATAATTATAATTGAATGTTAAGTGTCAAAACGAATAAGTGTCTTCATAATAGCTTATTATGAATTTTGTAACAAATAACAAAATTGCAGCACGGTATCTCCTCTTAATTTTTAAACAACTAAACATACTTTGACATTTATAATATTAGTAGTATGATATGTTTACGATCAAATGTACATTCACACATACGATACGCGCCTGACAGGGAAGCCTTATTTAATATAATAATATAATTGACCGGGGCGTTGCATCATTTTGTTTTCCGTCGCAATTTGATAACAAAGGACGAACAACAGTATTGACGTTTATTCAACTTAATGGCAACCATGGTTAGGACACTATTAATCTGTGAAGATATTTTAGGTGAAGTTCCTTCTCTGAAAGGTTTATTCACCGCCAATCCTTAACTTAAAGATGGTTGACTCCTCTGCCTAGAAGTTATGGGGTTCAATAGTTCATTCCTACCTATTTCTGCTGCCAAATAGCAGTGTATAAGTCCAGTTTTTCGGTTTGAAGGGTACACAGAGGGTGTGACCACGCACAAAGAGGCATTCAATCTTAGTCCGCAGGGGTAGAGAAAACAAATCAAAAAATCTTTTGAAGGCAGATTTGAGGTATTATTATGTGAACGAGAGGCGTACACACCGGTTTTCAAACTGACGCCAGCCTGTAGTCCCGAATTCTATTCTAGGTCGGGTGAATTTAGAAAACACATTGGTACCTTCGTTGTTTCTGATTCCATAATACATGTGCTTCAATGTATATGATGACCTCCCTATTCACTTATGTATGTATTTATAACTGCGCAAACCGTCGCTTACCGTCGTCAGACATGTCTCATTTTAATGCCTTGATCGAATGCGAAATGGACGACGAGTTCGAAGACCTAGCCGCGGTATATTTGTTACTTATGAATACGGGGCTTCAGCGCGCAGTCGAATGGCATATCAGTGTCCGGTTATCAGCAGCATCCGGAGGCCGTGTAGTTTTTTTAAGTAAATATTAAAGAGACAGTTGCTGTTAACTTTCTCTATGATAATGTTGGAGACATTATCATTTCAGTTTTTTTGTTATATTTTACTTTTGCTAATATTTATATTTTGGTTGTTTTTAACTGAGAATTTAATAATAATAAATGAAAGAAAAAAAGAAGTAAATTAAGAAACAGCACACACACACAAGCACAGACACAAATACAATGTAACAGATGGACCCCAATCACTGTAAATTTCTTAAAAATTATTCGTGCGAAATCAATTATTATCTCTTTCATTCATACGATAATCCGAATTCGATCCATTAACTTTTTATAAACACTCCATGTTTAACTTTTACACACACTTTAAAATAAATTCGAAATAATACAAATCCATACGCACATTTACATTTACCAGTGGAAACAGAAACATCTAAACAGCGTGGACACGGCTCGGCCCATTTAGTAATTAGTAATGAGGCATGAATTAAAACAGGGCGCAGTTCGCGCGTCGGCGGGAGCACAAAGGCCGCCCGCTTAATCATAGGTCTCGCCTACTTATGAATGAACTCTTGAGAACTGGTTGCACGCTCAGCGATGCGGCCATGAAATTGTAAATAAGCTATTTTTGGTTCACTGTTAAGAGCTTATTTCTTTTTATGTCAGAATATCTTTGACTAAACAAAATAATGTAAACAATTTTAATATTAATTATGACGGTACAGTTTAAAGTTGTTATAAAATAATTACATCGCACCATTCCGCATGCAAAAAATAAAAGGTTACGTTACGTGGTTCGAAGAGATAAAGTGCACCACTCTCCCTCAGATTCGTGCACTAATTCTAGTGGATGCACCACCACCGAAAACGCGACACGTATTTTACCAGAAAACAAGGCATTATCAAGCGTGTAGACTCTACGATTAGCGACCGCAGAGTGAGAAAGGAGTCACTGGAACAGTCTTTTATAACCTCGAGGGAAGCAACCGGCCGACCCACCGACAACTGCTGAATGCCTCACAACCTACCCGAAAAAATATTCAAAGGAAGTGAGTTAGAGACGTTAGTTTGTTCATTCAGCAGTGCAAAACGTCCACCACCATTTTTTTTTTATAATCTCCAACTGTTCCAGCATACCGAGTAGGTGGCCTTTGCCACATATATCTAAAACTTTAAAAGAATGGTCATCAAGTAAACTATGTGGAGTTTCAAAAAAATATTTAGCAAAATGGGATATATCGGGATTATGATTCCTGTACGCGGCAAGTGCTATTCATAACGAGTATTAAAACTGCGACCCGTCTGACCCACATACACCGCACCGCATTCCATAAAGACAAGTCTATAAACACCTGATCTTTGTCGTTTATCCATCTTATCTTTTGTGTAACACAAACTCTTAAGCGAATTGCCTGTCTTTAATGCAACGCAAAGGCCATTGTGTCTAAGAGTTCTAGTTATTTTATTAGATAATGAAACTGTGTAGGTCAGACTACCCGCATAATTATGGGATATTTGAGGTGGGGCCGCGTACAGAAACCTTCTAATTATTTGTTTTTATTGATAATACTGTTAATAATGCTTTTGGAACATCCGCGGAAAATAATTACAGTCACTAAGACTGTAATTATTTTCCGCAAAGTCACGAATTTATTAATTAGGTACAGTTTGAATCGAATTAAAAATATCTCTCATTAAAATATTGCAACAAATTTGTGTCATTTAAAACTCGAGAGTGTCTCGCTCGATCAAATGCCAATCAGCACCAATATACGCCATTCCAGAGAAAATACTGAAATTTTTTTCTTAATCATAAAAATATATATTAATTTCAGATCTTTAGGCTAACTTACTTTGATAACAATGAATCGAATCGAGAATCTTAAAAGGAGTACATAAATATAATTATAAGGGGCATTTGCTCGCTCGTTTTATGGCCGCACACGTAAACGTATCACCATCCGCTAATCCGTCAGTGTCGGCAGCTGATGAATCGCCCCATTCGGTGTATTAGCGCACCGCCTCCGATATATTACTCATAAACATAAATTATGCTCCGCTCGACGGAATTCTGCTACCTTCTGACGTATACCGCATATAGCTTCAGAACGCAGCAATCCGCTGAACAAAGCTCCGCATTAATGTTAAGTAAAAGCAATCCAATACAGTTAGAAGACGAATTGAAAACAGAAGCAACGATAGGCAGGTTTTTAGGTGAGCGGAATTTGAGTCAGGAGACCCGACTTCGATCTCCTGGTGGAAGACTCAGGGTTCGATTCCTAGTCGGATCGACTAGGAATTTTTCTACACTTTCTGGGTGTCTGAGATACCTTGGTTGTTTCTGATTTCATAACCCAAGTGCTTAAGCTACTTACTTTGGGATCAAAGCAATGTAACATACAGTCCCTACCTATATATGTATTAATTTATAACTGTGTATTGTGTTGTATTAATTTATTTATTTTACAATAGGTATCGTTGCATGGACGACAAGCTAGTCGCGTTGTCCCAAATAAACTCCGGTGAAATGTTTCTCGAAAGGACTAAATTGTCATATCCTCTGACTATAACAGCGTAGTGAAATACGTGAAGACGAAAAAAAAAGAAAAATCAAATTGTAGGCTCTCGGCTTTGGACTCGGTATGTAGTTTCTTACGAAAATATCCAAATATTTTCGTAAGAAACTACATACATACAAAAACTCATTACGCCGACAAACTTCTTAATGTTCGCTGCTGCGAGCAAATTGGTCTGGCCTTACAAATAATGTAATGATCATTATTATGCCCGAAAAAAATAGGAAACCAGATTCATGACGGAAAGCTTGTATAAAATTAAAAAAAAATATAAATACAATATATTAAACACAATAAAATTATAAATATTTATAAAAATGTCTATCGATAAACGAATGTATACTCCTTATGTCAATGAATAAATGATTTTATTTGATTTGGTTGTTTAGAGTTTCCGATATCGAATTCAGCGCTGTAGTACCAGTTGCTGTAACATAAGCTGAGCTGACTACCTACTGGTCATCGCACTCACAGTCACTAACATAGTATTGATATCAAGTATACGTAAGCCGTTTACTATGCCTTTGAAATATTTTTAGATAGCCACACCCCGCGACTTTGCCCGCGGTTTAACACTTAACGCGGAATCCTCATTTTTTTCTAAAAAAAAAGTACTCCTTACTCCTTATAACGTACTTCTTATAACACCATCTATACGCCAGTGCCGTTTCAGAGCTTACCCGGAACAAACAGACAGACAGAAAAAAAGTAGATTTTTTTATGAAAATACCGCATTTAGTCACAAGCCATTAATTTCGAACAGGCACTCAATTTTGTTTATATGTATCGATTATACAAAAAATAACTATATATTGGATCAAGCCAGAAATATAACTTTTTGAAAACTTTTATTATAGGATTGAACTTAAGTCTCCTTTGATATTAGAATTCCGAACATCGAACCACTCGGATAACGTGATTACCATCAATAATTATTATTTACATAAAACCATCGCCATTATCGAGGGTTTTCTTTTAGTCACTTCTAATAACACCCATGGGAAGAATGTGGATGGTAAATTCTAATATTTTTTATAGAAAAGGGAGGCAAAGGAGGGGGGTGTGTGGGCCACCGGTTACCTGCACTCACCAGACGAAACGCAGAAGTTTGTTAGACTTCTACTTCACGCCGGTATTCTGTGAGGTCGTGGTACTTCCCCGGTCGAGCCGGCCCGTTCATGCAACAACAAAAGTTGATGCGTGGCTCTACCACTGTAAAAATGTCAAGCACAATTAACACACAGATTTCTGACTTCAAGAACAATGTTTCTAACGTATACACATTAAATGCATTCAACATGTGCAAAGTGACTTCCTGTAATTACACGTCATTTGCGCTTCTGTTCCGTTTGCTGCGTGGGCAACTACGTCCACAGATTTATTATGCATGCTATTTAACTTTTTATTTTAGAACTACGTTACAGGATTTTGTTTTATTTTTATATTACTTTACCTTAAAAAGTCACTATAGCCGAGTGGTTGGGTGATCAGAATTCGAGTAGACACCCGACTTTAATCCCATGTGGTACGCTCGTACCAATGAGTTTTATCCAAACTTATTTACGATCTATATAGTTGGACATAAAGACGGCGACAGGCTCATCACCTGTCACGTTGTCCCAGAAAATGTTTTCGGTGAAAGGTGGGTAGAATGGACTTAACAGTCTAGTTCTCTGTCTACCCAGAATTAACAATGACGTGAACATGGTTTTTCTTTTAATTTTTATTTCTGTTTATTAGGAAACCAGTTCGCTTACAATTTTTCAGTCGAAAAACACGGGGAGGGGATCGTAAGGCAGTACCGTAATCATGTTAATGTTAATGCCATACCCGTCGATTGCTTAACAAATACGCGGAATGGCAATTCGTCAAGCGTCACCACCAGCTTGCAACGCATCAATTACCGTGTCATTTTGATGAATATAAATTAAATTTTTGCGCGGGCGATACCGATGAACAATAGCCTAAGACGTTTTCATTTTATCCATGTTTTGTAAATTAAACGACCCCATCTATTGTCTTGTTGGTAGTGAGCCTACCTTCGAAGCGAGGATTACGATTTCGAATCTCGCCTGGGGAAAAAATAACTGTTGTCTGCATTTCGGCGTCAGGCGTCCACAAAACATTGATACAGGCTTATGGTGTTCCAATCAAGTTTTCATAACACTAAGCTCTCATCTCACACAACAATCCTACAATATGATTTCGAAATATCTTTAGTAATGACAAGGTATTGTTTGATGCTGGCACATCAAACAATGCTCTAAATATTAAATAAAAAAATCTTCACGCCATTACCAGTACTGTGATAGACAGAGGTCTAGACAATTATGTACTTTCGAACCTTCTTTAACAAGAGTCCTTTTTAAGAACAACGTCACACACGGTCAGCTCGTCGCTGTTCTTAAGACCAAGCCAACAATATAAATCGAACATAAGTTTTGAAAAAACCCATTGGTTCGAGCCTATCCCTTCATTCGAATTCCAATCACTCAACCACTAGGCTATCTTGACTATATAATATTAAATAACATGACAAATACAACTTGACACAATCCTCTTTTTTTAAATCAATAGTGAAAACTCCTCTCGACTGTGTATAATGAAAGCGACTTCATTATGCATCAGCCGAAGTATACATAAACGGGGGCACAATGGTCACCTTCTGGAAACGACGAGGCTCACCTTCCTTACGGAGAATACAGTAATCCAGAATACATTAACCGACGCTTGGAAGACTATCGAAGTCTCAAGAAAACACATAATACATAATTGATAACAACATACATAATTGAATAACATTAATCTTGATCGAGCCGTGTAATAATTTCGACGCAATAATTTACCTCCCTCGTTTCTGTGGGTATCGTGAGAGGCGACTAAGAATCAATCCATGAAAAAACAATTAACTGCCGATAGATGGAGGGATAATCTCCCGACTGGACTGAGAACTGAGTCTCGTAAATACATGTTATACTATAACTAACCTAGATAGGAGATCAGGACTATCCAATCTGCAATTGTAATTATTGTCAAAATAATGGTGTAAACTTCTAATGTGTAACTGAAATCTGCAAAATTCAGCAGACCGGTGACGTAAGGTATCTGCCAATGCGATCCCCAATCTGCTTGACAAGCAAGGTGATTAATTTAAGACCTCCCTTACGGGAGTAGCCTTGCATCTGAGTCTGTGTGCTAGTACCGTCTTTGTATGAATTTAAAATACATTTACTGTTAGCTTTCAATAAAAAAATTACTATGATTATGTCTTTACATATCATCCAGACAGTATAGAGAACAAATTACTAAGTGACACATTCCTCACATAACTCTTTCTCTTCTATCAGATTCATCATCAGACGAGCCCGTCGGTGCTCTTGACTTTCTCCTTTTCGAGCAATTTGTTTATGTGCTCCTCAAAAGTCGGCCATACCCCTTTTATTGTTCACTTTCGCGCTATATATTTTCTTCACCGATAGACAAGAGTTCGATCCCCAGGAAGAAGTGGCCTAACATGTTTTTCGAAAATTATAGACAATTTGTATCGTTGGCTTGAACACAAAGAGGACAAAAGGCTAACTACTTGTCAAGTTGTCACCTGGGCGGTCGAGTTGCGTATACATCGGTTTTTAAAATGTCGCCATTGAGTTCCCGGCTTCGATTTCCGGATGGGTCAATGTAAAAAACCACTTTGTCTACATCACCTCGGGTCTATGTTTCTTTCCGATTTCTCCACGATCACAATGCTTTAGCTTTAAGACTTTAAGATCGAAGCATGTGTTAAAATAGGTCTATTGAGAGATTGTCTAAGGTGAGACTCAACCTAAACAGCCTAGGTCTCAAGAACACATTCAGCTTTGGAACAAAGCTCGTGAGCTCGTTTCCCTCATATTGCATCAGCTCCAGCACCCCTCGATACATGGTCAGAGCTCTCCATGAATCGGGTCGCGCAGTTCTCACAATCTCACGCCGTGGCTCGGTTCCGATAACAATATTTCCGGTAACTGTCGCGCCGTTCTATTGTTTCACGCCGTGGTACGTCGCTTGCCACCGCTTCAGAGCCTAACGGCCGTTCAACAAAACTGTGAAGACTTTGTCGCAACAGTCTTTTGTACTCTATGCTTATTCAGATACTAGTTAATTGACTCAGGCGTTACTTTGCGGAATTTCATTGTAAAGTTGTTATTGAAAAAGTTAATTCGCAACATTCCGCATGCAAATATAAAAAGGTATATGTCCTGTCCTGGTCCGGTGCTCTTCTTCTCTTCCGACCCGGTAACATATACCTTTTTATATTTGCATGCGGAATGTTTCGAAGTAAATTTTTCAATAACAACTTTATTCAGATACTGTATAAAATATTTTACAAGTGTTCGCATCACAAACATTATTACGATAAACCGCCTTACGGAGCAATGAATTATAATATTTAAGAAAAAAAATTATAGCTCGATGATAAGATTACCAAGTGTCACGTTGTCCCAATTAGGTTTCCCCATATGGAGGACAAAAGGATTTCATTTTCTAGAGCACTTTACCGCAGTGTCGAGAAAAACGCTTGAAGATATGTATAAAATAAAAAAGAACAGACAATATCCATACTAATATTACAATACGTCAATGTAGTTAACATTACATTGTGATGACAAAACCGATTTTTATAAAATTCAGTATGGAGACAGCTTTTAGGTAAAGACATACGATAATTTTTATGCCGAAAAGAAATCTATTTGCTTTAAAGCACGAGCGAAGCTTTGAGGGAGCCACAGCTAAATCCTTTCCAGAAAATCGCTTCACATAAGCTACAAAACAGGTGTTACAACGTACGTTTATATTGGCTTAAGCTGTTTAGGTTTGATCAGAGGCACACATTCATGCTGTGGAAGCATTGAAGACGCTCTCGGCTATCAATAGATGGCAGGATAAGTGTCTCAGGAAATACAAGACCGGATTCATCATCATCGCATCGGATCATGCGGATAGCGGATAGATGCGGAGCAGCATCTTAGGTGCAAGGTATCTGGTACTGAAGTCACCAAACCACTTGCCAAACATGGGGATTACTGCAAATATTCCCTAACAGGAGAGGCCCATCTTTAGCAGTACCTGGACTCCCATTTAGTGGTAGCAATGAGTAAACACCTAGTTCTAACTACCCAGATTTATTTTAAGCAAAGAATGAGACTAGCTTGCACTGCTTCCTAGCAAACCACCAAAGCTTAAGTCAAGACATAATATCCCATCTCAATCTACAGAAATCAAATTCTGACACCACATACTGTGCCAGTATAAAAAATGTTATATTATTAAGCTAAAACTACATAGCGTAAGAATATACCATTTCGTTAAGTATGTGTTAAAAGCCATTAAAAATGTAACAACTGATGCTGAGAAACAGACGCTGAAGGAGTGTTCTCGAAAAACCTAGATACAATAAGTAATCTGCATGCCAAGCTTAGTGATTATGGCAAATTACACTCCAGAAAGTAGCATTAAGAGACTTCCTTCAGTGAATTATAACTTTAAATGCCTTATAATCTCCATAAATTCTTCTAATATATTCTATATTCTTTATCTGTCTAATAAATCACACTGGACAATGATAGTGTCTAAAATGTGCAACATCTCTTACTGGAATTGTCCATCAACTTGCCAAGCATTGTAAATCTGCCTAACAAGAGCATTCTTGGTCCAGGAGTGAACTTTCACAGGCTATAAAGTAACAATACATACTTAGATAAATATATAGATAGGGACAACATCACATACATTGCTCTGATCCCAAAGTAAGCAAGACTGTCACCCCTCTGGCCATAAGGCTTTCTAATATCTTTAGCCAATCTACATGACTTGTCAACTAAGAGCAAAACAAAACATATAGGAACAATATTACTGATACTCTAAATAATCCAAACATCATTACATTCACAGTATAACAATATGAATATTGCTAAAGAATTCCATATTTTGCAATATACAAGAATGAGAACAGGGGGCAAATGTTGTTGTTTCCAATGGGGTATCAACTGATAAACATGCCTGACTCAATTACAGGCCATTTTAAATTTTCTGTGAAAATGTCATGACATCTCATGAACAATTAAAATTATTATGTCATAGCAAAAGGATTTAAGATGAAAGTACAGTGACCTACTGACACAAATTTGCAATATTTGAACATTTAATACAATAGGTATTGTTACTATAAGTGCTTGAATTTTGTTATAGAGCTGGTTCAAATCTCATAGTTATAAAGTTGTGTATGTAAAAATGATGCCATTTGGAACAATGTTCTTTCTGACTACCGCATAAAAGATGAAAAATTATGTATGTATTACTAAAAGAGGTACTATATGTATAATAAGTGGATGATATGAAGGTGATTTCATCAAAATGACATTTTGATTAAATATACAATTAGTATATTTGTATAAAGACTAAATCAATGTCTAGATTTACAATTAAGAAGTCACAATGCTCAAGTTGTTTGGTGATTAAGAAACTACATTTTGACCTCCAAGTAAGAAGCAGAAGTCTAATGTTGCATCACTGGCTAGACATAAAGACAGGGACCAGCTTATAGCTCTGGTGTGTTCTTAATATGTTCTGTCCTTAATATGACTAAACTGTCCAAATCTAGCCAGTATTGATTAGTCTTTAGAGCACTTTATTTATTTATTATCCATAAAGTTAATACAATTATAATGCTTTGAGTTAAATTTAACTTTATCAACAGATATTTTGAAGTTCAATCAAGGCTCCTATTATAAAGCCATTTCAAGTCAATGTTACAATTTAATATACATTTTCTACAACATTTATAAAATCGTAATGCTACCAAACTATGTACTTGTGACATGGATAAATGACTAAAAAACATTTCTAAAAGCTTTCATCCTTGCCTCTCAGAATTTACTTTATTTCATAATATAAATATCATCATAATTGATTTAGAACACGACTGTACTCCACAGTACAGAGACCTACACAGCGTTAGATAGCAATAGAAAGTGAATTCACAACGAAACCTAAAGCGTTACATGAAAATGAATAACGGCGGCGTGTGAAATGAACAGCTGCTAGTGCACAATTGGCCCGGCAACGAACCGGCGCCTCGTTTCGCCACGCCACGAAAAACTCCCCATATAGTCAAATAGGTTAAAATGACTAACGTACCCTTTTCACATCTCACAAAGTTGATTCCTGAATGCTTAGATATGTAGAAAAATGTACTCACATGAAATCACCTTTATCATCCAACAACAGGCATCATTCCAGCCCAGACAGGACTGTCACTGCATAAATAATGATCACAACTCAACACAGAACATTTTATATGCCTTTCAACGCAATATAGCACAAACAAATTTTTGACCATCAATAACTTATAAAAAATTGCACAAAACACGTACACTGCAGCCAGGTATTATAATTATCACAACATAAACTCAATATCACCAAACTAACGAATATCACTTCACAAGTTGTCCTTGCATTCACATAAATTGGCAGCCATCTTGCGCTCGTGCGAATTACGTTCAATGTTACCAAGTCTCAACTCAATTGACAGTTATGAAAATAAAAATATAATAAATTAGTAATTTGTTCAAGGGGGGCACACTAATCACCTTAATCAAGAGCATTAAAAATTTATAAACGTCATATGAAATAAAGTAAAGTGCAAAGGAGGAATTTTGGTACCATTAAAGATCGGAATTATCAAAGAGCAAATATTCTACAGAGTGTAAATAAAGTGCTTTGCCTTTGTCCTAAGGTACCTATGGTTCAGATCCTAGTCTCTTCAAAAGCTTTAATTAATACTGCCAAAAAGTCGACTTACTTTTTAAGTTGAGTTTTTTTGTATACTAATGATATGATAATTTATTAGTGACTTCATTCATGGTAAACGTAAATATAAAAAAAAAACTATCTTGTAAATTACAAAACAATTTTTCCGTCTTATCGGGTAACGACTAGTAAGTGGCAAACCCGATATCAATCATAGACTATCATACATAGACAATTTAATCCCATAATTTTCATTGACATTAGGATGCAGATTCTCACGGCCTGAAAAAAAACTTTCATATTATGAGATTCCCTTAGCTGCTTACAAAGTATTGCTTCCAGCCCATTTCAATTAAAAGTAAAAATCCCTTTGATTTTAACTATGAGTCTTTATCCAGATGTTATAAAAAGGGACTAAGGATGGTCTGGGCGTGGATGCCTGCTCACTATGGGATTCAGGGCAAAGGTTGCTGACCGTTAAGCTAAGGAAGCGGCTAAATCTAGATCGCTACACAAACACTATGTCTATACTTATGACTTCCTGTCGAAGGCAAACTTAAGTCTACACCCCTCATGGAAATCCATTTCGTCCAGTCAAAACTCATAAAATACAAAAATTATGCTAAGTTCTTTAAAACCCCTCACTTTAGTAAAGTGATTACTTCAACTGTTTGCCGCCTCCGATTTAGTCACGCCTGTAATCGAGCACGCTTAGCTAAATTAAGGATAAGGGATACCGCAGTCTGTGAATTTGTGGGTTAGGCGAAGGAACAGCCAACCTATTTTTTTAATGCTCTAAGGTCTCTTTCTCCTTATGTGATATCCTCCCTAACTACATCCCTCGTCCTACTAATTTCCCAAACTTATTGTCCCTTGAAAATATTTTGTGTGATTTTATTCGAACTAATAATATTAATTTGTAGGATTACTAACCTGGAGATGGTTATAAGCTTGTGGTGTCTTTCGTTGTTGATTGACATACACACAAACAAAGTTTGCACACAAACATTGTATGTCTTCTCAATCTACAACGAAAAAAATTTAAAATAGTTTTTGTTTCTGCTGCTAAATAAACTATTTTCAATTTCAAAAGTAGAATGCTACTTCCATGTTTCAAGTGGTGCTTCTCGAAATGTGGCGATTTTGGACAGCCGTCTCAGCTGCAGCAGGGCATTAACGGAAAAAGAATTTCCTTTGCCCAGTCGATAGTGTGTGACGGCGTAATACCGAAAAAAATACAAGTAATGTTTAACAGATTTTCTTCTGCTTTACTGCCACTTCAAGTATGGTGTTGAAGATAGACCTCACCCAATAATCACAAATAATGGTACCGGTCCTGTATCATCAACATCCTACAATATTGTGCTATTCAGGTTTTTTTTCATCTTGTGCGGTTTCGCCTTACATTTAGTTTTCCCGTACAAGGTTGCCAGTCGATAAACTTTAGTTCCTCAACAGTTGACAGGTCTGCGAGCTGAGTGGCCGGGCCATGCCGGTTCAGCTTGCTTGATCCATACCATTCACTTAATCATTATAATCTCATGTCTGATTTCATAGTGATTTTTATTTAACCTCTAGTAGAATGTTTCAGATAAAATTGCGACCCGATTTCGTTAAAGAGAGATTGAGATTGTATATTTTGTATTTCCTTTGAAGCGTGGCTTTGGAAGCTTTTAACATAGGTGAACTAGGTGAAAAATACATGGATTTATATGTTTGCATTTCTCAAGTAGGTCTATGTCAGTATGATAAATATCTTTTTTATCTATAAACATTATTTATTTCATATTATTTCTGACATATCTACCTGAATAAATTTGGGATTTTGTTAAAACTAAATACAATCTGTATGTTTGTCAAATTATCAGAGAAATATCTGACGATACAGTACATACATTTATATGTATATAAAAAGATATATGTATAATATATTAAATGTAATAATAAGATAAATAATGGCGGTTATGTGCGACGGTGAGAATAAAATAAAACACATATTTAGTACTAGTTTATATTTTTTTCTTATACAGAAATAACTTATAGACCACAGGTCTTACAATTAATAAAGTCTTATGTAAACAATAAACATAATCTTACTTTAACACTTTCTTAACACAAAATAGAAAATGCATGTTTCACTTAAATGTAGAAAGATTGAATCAATATTTTTTGGTTATTTAGTAGTTATTTTTATTTTTTCTTGCTTAAATAATGATTCACATCACAACGTTAATAGCATGAATGACAAAATATTAAAGCCTTCTAAAACGAAGGCGAAGTTTAGTTTGAAATTAAAGGTGATTTATTTATACCTTAGATTAGTTAATTGATTTAAAACTAACATAAGTACCAAATCATAGTGTTATTATATATTGGAATGCTATAACTTCGGCAGAAAAGTAACATTCCAAACGACCAATACACATAAAAATGCACATTTAGCACAACAAGTCAATATATCTGACTAGACGGACAATCACACACACTAGTAGTCCTGTTTTTGTTTATTTCAAATACCACTGGTCACAGAGTGTCATTGTGTCGCTACGAAATTTGATCACATTTAGTAAATTATTAATTTCGATAGAAATTACATAATTTAAAAAACATTCAATTCAATTTGACCTTTTGAAGCATAATTATATCTGCCTAGTTCAGCCATGTTTCACTTTCATGTTTGACGTAAGCTGACAGATGACAGTTGACACTCGCAAGATGGCGCCATAGACAATTCCAAAAACGATTTCCGATTCGTTTTTTTTTCGAGCGATTTTTCTTCATATCCGGTGGATGGTCAATCATTTTATTATTACTCCTGGACTCTTCTGGTACTCAACCGGCAGGAATATATGCATGAGCTTCTCTATTTCGCGACGGCACAGCGGGCAACGTTCGCATCTGTAAAAACAAAGAAAAACGTTAATAGACATATTGAATTCCAGATCAGTAGTTGAAATTCGAATCAAGAGACACGAGTTTGAGTTTCTGGAGGAAGGCTTGTACCCAATAACTTGGATCCAAAGACGGTGCCAAACTCATCACTTGCCATGTTGTCTTCCACTAGTTTATTTTTAAATTTATGTACACACAAAATGTTATTTATAAAAATGAAACAAAGAGTTTGCACAAGGGAACTGCTTATCCCAAAAACTGAAATATCTTCCAGCAGACCCACATTGGAAAAACTGATATAATAGGCAAACTTAGTGCGTACACATAAAATACACACTAACATACATATACACATACACACACACATATAATATAAATCATAAATATGGATATAAAACTAATTCATGACATTAAGATAATGCCAAATAAGTACTCTTGGAAGTGTTTCTTGAAGGTCAGAAGAGAATTCAGAATCTTTTATGTTAGGTGGCAGTGAATTCCACAATCTATCCATTCCATAATCCATGGGCAGCAAAGGAATATGTATAATCAAATCAAATTATTTATTCATCGACATAAGAACATACATTCGGTTATCGATAGTCATTTTTAATCTATCACCGTTTCGTAATGAGGTTCCTCTAACGGAGAAGAAACAGGCGAAAGCAACTCCGCGGGTATCCTCTTTTTTGGGTCAATATTTTTAACAATATAATGCATTATACAAATATAATGTGATATTTTCTAGAAATAGCTTGGGAGCGATCACCTCATTCCCACATTACTGTCATTAATATATTCATTGATATATTATAATAAAAAATAAAGGTCGTAATTTTGAGTCAATAGACCCGAGTTCGATCCCCAGTTGGTAGGCTCGTACCGATGGGTTTTTCAAAAAAACTTACGTACGAATATCGTTGGCTTGGACGTAAAGACGGCGCCGTCTCACCACCTGTCACGTTGTCCCGAAAATATCTCCGGCGGAATGTTGATCGAAGGGACTCAATTGTCTACACTCGGCCTCTGTCTACCCCATGCATCGGGAGTTGCGTGAAGAGACTACGTGGAGGTGGTGCGGGGAGGCTGTGGGAGTGCACGTACCGGGGCGCGCACAGCCGGCAGCAGAGCGCGTGGCGGCACGGCAGCAGCAGCGTGTCGACCGCCGCGTCCATGCACACGCGGCACGCGAGCGCCTCGCCGCCGCTGCGCGAGCGCGCGCGCATCTGACGCAACCACCATTGTCACAATCACAAAGCGCAACACTATCGAGACGAGAGTACGAGAGACAGTGGTAGAGCCACGCATCAGCTTTGCTGTTGCATGAATGGGCCGGCTCGACCGGGGAAGTACCACGACCTCACAGAACACCGGCGTGAAGTAGAAGTCTAACAGACTTCGGCGTTTCGTCTGGTGAGTGCAGGTAACCGGTGGCCCACACACCACCCCTCGCCCAATTCTGAGGGAAGGGGGCAGTCTAAGGGAGGCAACGCATCTGCTATGCCTCTGGTATTGCGGGTGTTCATGGGCGGCGGTAATCACTTGCCATCACGTGAGCCACCTGCTCGTTTGCCTCCCTTCTGTATAATAATACAGTTTCGCCAAGCGTGGCGATTACGACAAATTCAATATATATGTATGAGGCCGAAGTTCTTCGGTGGATTTTACCGTTCGTTATGACGATGAAAATATAGAACGAAATACACATTAACACGTATATCGAAATCTAAAAACTGAACCAGCATATAAATGCAATTCAACCATGATGGCTTCGGACCAATTACTGACCGACACTGAGACAATCTTTAGGGGATGCACAAGTTAAACAGTGGACTCTGACAGGCTGAAATGAAGATGTTCAGCGATAAAAATAGATGATCGTAACATTTACTTGTTTGTAGAAGATATTATCAATAAAATGTGAACAAATTGAGGACCTTTTCATGATGAAGATATTATGATAACGAATGATATATGTCTGAGTGTGCATCCTCACCTCATGGTTGGTCCCGGAGCGGCGACGCGTGCGCGGCACGTGCGCGTGCGCGTGCGCGTTCGCGTGCGCGGCGCGGCGAGCTCGGTCGTGCACCTCGCGACAAGTTCGCCGGATGTCGAACACGTAACGTCGCCCCAGAGTGGACGAGTCGTTGAAGATCGACGCGATCGTACCCTGGAGACAATGGTACCAGTTTTAATTAATATCTCATCATCAAGTCACGATAACCGAGCGGTTGGGTGGTCGGATTTTCGAGTAAAGATACCCGAGTTCGATACTAATTGGCAGGATAGTACCAATGGGTTTCAAAAACTGATGTACGAATTATATCGTTGGATTGGACATAAAGACGGCGACGGGACCTCTTATGTTGTCCCGAAAATATCTTCGGTGGAAGGGAGGTCGAAGGGACTTCATTGTCTAGACTAGAACTCTGTCTGGCCCTGTATTGAGAATTGCGTGAAGATATTTCTTTATCCCATATAAAATACTTAATGCTTCTGTTTCCTAAAGTAAATGACAGACACATCATTGTATCCATTTCACTTCATTTGTCATTTCATGATTTATGAATTGAGGTTAAAGTAAGCCACTGTAGATGTTTATACAGTTTTATCAAAATAAGGAAAATAACACAATGTATTGTTTTTTTTCCAGTGACCCATTTACCCAAGGCAAATATAACCGTAACTTAACCCTTAACATTAATAATTATAGCATTATATGAAGTACTATAAAATGATTACCACAGGCCTCACAGTTTGAACCAAACATGTTCAATTGATATTTAAAATATCTATTGAACTGGTTTCAATAATTAAATATTTCGCAATAAACGCAGCTAGCGAAAAAGATACTTAGAACATGCACTTTGCAGTATTAGCGTCACTTGATAGACCTAACAAAAATTGTGCAATAAATTATACTACACAGTCATCGTAAAAATTAGTAATGCTTAGTAATGTAATGTAATTAATAGGAATATAAAAATATCCTAATACTACATGTACACGAATTTTTGCTGACATTAAAGTAGGCAAAAAAAGTGCTTAGATAGTAGGCAAAAAAGAAGTGCTTTATAGAGAACAGGTTTCGAATAAACATGACTACGCCAAAAATTTTGTATGAAGTCATAAAGCCTATTGTTACAAAAATAATGCGGTATCAAGATCTTAAAACATCTATTAACTTTTTGTTTGGGATATGAATTAAATAGATGCAGACAATGCCCGTTTTAGAAGGCGGATTTCCATACGTAGATTCAATTATAACTTTTACGTGCATTTGATGTATGAAATAGATAGCTACATTATTATCGTGTTCAGTGATTAATTTGCAAAAATACTTACTTATACCAGATTTAGTTTCAAAATAAAGTAATTATATTGTTGGTTAATGTAAAAAAAAGTAATTATAAAAACGAATACCACACCTCCTCATGAATCAATAATGAGTAGAACCGGATTTCTTCGATCAAAGTCCTCTCAGTTGTTTTCTTCGTGGCTTTATTTTTTTGTAATTTTATGAGTCGAATTTACTTATTTACATTACATTATATCAATGATATTATTTCAAACAGAACAATGAAATAAATCTACTACGTAGAATTAAACGTGAACAATATATTATGTAGTACAAGCTGCTTATCGTGCTATTGGGTATAAGTACGTACTTAGTATTCATGATGTGTTTCTAACTATAATTTTAAAGTTAATATTAAACTATAAGTGTATAAAGATTCCGATTATTCTATATAATACCTACTATTATTACCGACTATTTATATGACCGAAGGCGTTGTACCCATAATAGTATCACAGTTAAGCACAAATGTAGACAAAGCGCATGTATATTGTACAGTTTTACAAATACGACGTTGCGTGGGCGAATAAATAGTAACAAGAGTTAAATTTGAAAGTACATTATTTTATTTAACAACTAAAGATTGAATAGTTGTAGAGACTACAAACAAACAAGTTGGAGTGATTGTTGACAGTGATGTGATGTGACGATTTAGGTTTTCGTAATATATTTTTTATATGTTAACTAGCTTTTTGTGAGGTAAAGGTATGATATTTTTTCAATAATAATAAATTCTTCAGAAAATTGTCATTACATAACATTTATTTGTACAAGATTCATGATTCGTAGCGGTCAAAGTGATAAACGTAAATTCAATTCCAATGATAAAACGTTAATCGATTTAATGCCAGCTTTTATTGTTGCTACGCATCTTGACATTTGATTTTTTAATCGTGAATACGATTAAATTAATTCCTTTGTTTCAATTCGTAACAAAACGTCACGAATATTTCCGCTATTGCTATGCCACATACTATCAGAGTTTAAATACTATGCCATGTGATTTTTTTCCAAAGCGAATGGAATAGATTTTTTCTAGTAGTCCCGCTTTTTTCTCATTTATCGCATATTATCTATACAAAACAAAATCTCTGTCAAGGAAACATATTTACTTTTTTCTTTCGTGAGTTTCTAATCGTCTGGTACATACTCTACTCACAAAGTGCAATTAACATTTTATTAATTAGTGTATATCCTATATGATGTTATAAGAATCTATGTCTATCGTCGTATTAGTTCACTACCTTTATATCTGAAAGCAGTTTTGAAATTAATAAAAAGATGCAGTTCACGGGTGCATTTTGTAACATATATAGATAGGGACAACATCACATACATTGCTCCGTTCCCTATGAAAGATGCTAAAGCACTTGTGGTATGGGAATCGGAAATAACGAAGGCACCACAAACACCCAAACCCGAGATAATGTAGAAAAAGTGCTTTTTTTTACATTGACCCAACCGGGAATCGAACCCGGGGCCTCGAGATGGCGACACCTTGAAACAGTTCACTACCAACCTTTAGATCCCTGATGAACTGTTCAGTGACGTCGCTCCTCACGGTTTCGCAGCAGTAGAAGGCGTGCTTCTCGGTTACAGCACGGTACAGCGCCGCTGCCTGGCCGGACGTGGCCATCTTCACGTTAAGCGTGGCCTCGTGACCCTCGCCACTCACATAGAAAAGTTGGAACAGACGCCGAAGCGGCTGAGCGCGGTGGATAGCCGTGTACGGGATGCTGGAACGAAAATCATTACATTAATTAGAACATTGGAAGTGTATGATTGATAACTAAACAATATATATATATATATATATATATATATATATATATATATATATATATATATATATATATATATATATATATATATATATATATATATATATATATATATATATATATATATATATATATATATATATATATATATATATATATATATATATATATATATATATATATATATATATATATAGAGTGTGCGATAATTGTAATTTTTAGTTAATAAGTATTGTAATTTTGTTTCTGATTATAATTATGAAAAGAAAAATCTCGATCTCGTAGCAAATCTAGCAATCAGTAGTAGCATCCGGATGATGTCAATCTAAAATGATAGTATGACACCTCTTTTAGATTAGATTTTAAGATGGAATGCCTCACAATGTACTAGTTCACTCCGTAATAAATTGGTTCTCTTTAATTTCTAGACTGAAACATAAAATTTCTATTTTGCAACTGAAATGTCACGATAGCCGAGTTGTTGGGTGGTCGGAATTTCGAGTCGAGAGACCCGAGTTCGATCCCCAGGTGGCAGTACCAATGAGTTTTTCAAAAACTTATGTACGAATTTCATCGTTGGCTTGGACATAAGGGCGGCGACAGGCTCACCACCTGTCACGTTGTCCCGAAAATATCTTCGGTGGAAGGTGGGTCAAAGGGACTTAGTTGTCTAGACTTGACCTCTGTCTACCCCTGTATTGGGAATTGCGTGAAGATATTTTTTTTTAAATGTAGAAGAATATAATATTAATCCAGACTATTTTTAAGGCAGAGAAGGATTCTTCACATAGAAACTGCTTCTGGATTTTATTATAGTGTATTTTACGTCATTCTTATTCGAAATTGGTTGACGAATTACTTGAAAACAGTTGACCAGAACTATTAACATATGGATGGAAATATGCACAGCCTCTATAAAAAGGTAGTTTAGCCAAAAAAACTAGTAAGACCAGTTTAATTTTAATAGTGTGAATATTGAATGCTCAAAGTGATATAAAGGCCGCCGTTCGCTATCGGCATGAGGCGGACTGCACATAAGAGCCTCTTTATTCCAGCAAAACAATATTACCACTTGATAAGATACCGTTTACAGGCGCTTTCTAGCTGTGTTCCGAATGTAAACGTTGGACGAACATTTCTACTTCCAATGTTTGCGAAATTAGCAATTCCAGCGATCATGTTTTCGAACCACTTCGCGCTGTGATATAGCTAGTAGTCACGTTTGCTATTCTCTAATACGTAATTTATTTTCAACAGCAAAATTACTGAGTTATTTAAGTGGTATCTACTTAAATTTAATATTGTAGCAACTTGAATTGCAACGGTATGCGCCTCAGTAATGTTATATATTGTACATTGTTTTGACGATTCGCTGCATTCGGAATACGTTATCAATAAGAGTAGTAATACTATAATTTTAGTCTGAGTCTAGATTTTTAATAATTTAATTTTATTGAAACTCTATTTTTATTTTCTTTCGTCGCAAGAATCAAATAAAGGAAAAAAGCCTTGTCGTTACTATAACTACTGACAGAACATGAAAAATAAAGATTAAAGTTATGGCCATATTACGTCAGTAATGTAATGTGCAAGATATCTGGTACTGCAAAAGTCTCTCTAGTCTAGTGGATAACTTTCCGAGCGTAGCAAAAATGGCAATTCTTTGATGCGAGAAGACTTTGTTCCGCATTGAAAGGCTATTTAATTGGACGTTGAAGCATTACTTCAGTATTAGACTGTCAATAACACTTACATTTCTATCAAACATAGAATTGGACAGGTGCGCTAGTGTTTGTATCAGCAACGCCTCTAGCGTTGGCAATTGGTACAACTAACTGGTCCAACTTGAGATATCACGCTTTTGTATTCTGATATAATGGTTGTTTGTTTGTCCTTAATAATAGTCCTTTATTTCTTATCGTCTATCGACATGTTTTTGTTTTTTGTAAAATTAAACAACAAGTAGGCATAAGTCTCAATTTTATCAGATTTTCTACTTTTTTTGTGTCTCGAACCAAATTCTGCTTTCGAATCTTAGTTAAGTGATAATAGATTACTTATTTCTTTTACATCATTTAACTTAAACACCAGATTTTTAATTCATCTAATAACTATATGGTTCTAAACTACAGCAATATAAATTATATTCAAATTGTTCACCTTATCACAATTTAGAGAAAACTACGTTGTAGCTTCGATGTATTTTATTTCTGTACATGTTTACTTAGTTAGTCGTGACTATGTATTTAAGATTTACCCATGTACACATTTGCATATTAACCAGTAATCAATCTCGTTTATTTGTAGGTTCAAATATATTATATATTTAAAGAATAATGATGAAAACGAGGTGTATTAAATTACAAAAAAAAAAACTACGAACCTTTGTTTTTCGACACCAATCTCCTGGTCGCCATTGCAGGCAGGCCGGTACACGACTATACCATGCGGGCCAACACCCACACACGTGCTCAGTCTGCATCCACACCCCCCAACGTTCTGTCCAGATGTAAGACACCCTACCGTTGCCCCACCATCTATTTCCTGCTCGTCCCTCGCTCTAGGCTCTTCAACTTGTTGCCTGTGATACAGCAAGTGGCTGTAGAGGTTATGAGCGTTGTTACTTTGCGTAACAGGCTTGCAAAAGAATAATTCTTCTCCAAAGGATTCCAGCTTAGATATCTCTTTGAGCAATCTGTACTCGGCTTGGGATGAACGCATTCCTGCTATCTCGCAATGGTACTCGATTATTTTTTCCATATGGTCTTCTGGTTTCACCCCTTGTGGTCCGATTTTGTCGCATTCCTCGTATATATGTGTGGGGGGCATGTCAGGTTCACAGTCTCCCGTTTCGGCTTGAGCTATATAGGCTATGATGCGCCGAGCGACCTCTTGGTCCGCGACGACCAATCTGCCTTCTATAAGGTCGAGTTTCGCGTGCAGGTAGTGCTGATGACGAGTGGGTTCGTTTATTAAGAGATGGGGTGGTACCCAAAACTTAACGCGCAATTCTAATCGACCGCCTGGGATGCGGTGAGGGTCTAGGGGGTTTCGCAAGTTGAGCCACCTTCCGGGCCCTGACCCTTGACATACTCGGAGCCCGAAGTAGTCCGCTTCAGCACCGATTTCTAATTTTTCACATACCTGGAAAGATGAAATATTAAGATTAGCTATTTTGAATTTGATTAAATAAAATAAATACATAAATATCTTCACGCAATTCCCAATACAGGGGTAGACAGAGGTCAAGTCTAGACACTTAAGTCCCTTTGACCCACCTTCCACCGAAGATATTTTCAGGACAACGTGACAGGTGGTGAGCCCGTCGCCGCCTTTATGTCCAAGCCAACGACGAAATTCGTACATAAGTTTTTGAAAAACTCATTGGTACTGCCACCTGGGGATCGAACTCGGGTCTCTCGACTCGAAATTCCGACCACCCAACAACTCGGCTATCGTGACTTGAATTTGATTGATTGAATAATTACGAAACCTCATATGAACTGTACTCAGCCTGTTATCAAGCCTGTTTATAAAAATTATAGAGTCAAAGGAGATTGGCTCCTGACATAACCAAATTTGTGAAAGTAACGAACTGGTTGATTTGCAACCTATCATTAATTTCAATAGCATTTTAATTTTGCAACATTGCGGACCGCCATTAGAAACCAGTAATGTGTTTCTTTCGCAGACAACATTCTCATTTAGCTCTATTTCCAGATTTCTCCTTCATCGACTTAAACCACGACTAAACAACTACAGACAAAACAATCAGTAGACAATGAACATACAACAATGAATGTAGGCAGTACGGGTCTTCTACAAGATCAGATGTCTCGAGGGTTAACGGCTCACCCATCCTCTAAAGGGGATTGCCCTTCAATACCCTTGTTAGCTATCCTTGTCAACTATGTTTAAAAAAAGAGAGGTCTAGACAATTAAGCCCTTTCGACCCACCTTCCACCAAAGATATTTTTTGGACCGTGACAGGTGGTGGGTCCGTCAACACCATTGTTATGAGCCTGCCACCTGGGGATCGGACTCCAGTCCCTTGACACGAATTCTGATAACCCAACCACTCGGCTAACGTTACTATAACATGTGTATCATTAATTTCAATATAATTTTACAAATACAAATATAATTTTTATCGGAATAGGCTAAAAACCCAACTAATAATCCATCTAATGGTAACTGAATATTGCAGCCTATAGACACCCGCTGCCAATCAAACTAACAAGGCTCTAGATATAGTATGTTTACAGTTAAAATCAATCAAAACATACGTATCGACAATAGTTATGTCACGTCACGTGTTACTGTACACACCGTACCGGGTAGTTTGTTTACTACGGGCAATGGATATCTCGAGATAGGGTTTCAATGGGCGGCTTGTGTTCCAAGGATAACAGATACAAGCTATCTGGTACGTTCATGTTGTCAAACAGAACATTCGATTATGGTATTACAAATTAATGTATTATGCAACTTAAGGCCGATTGGAACAGGGAAACATCACATATGTGGATCTGATCCCAAAGCAAGTAGCTAAAGCACGCGTGTTATGTAATCCGAAACAACGTAGTAACTTCCACAAAAACCCAGACCCTAGCCGATGAAGAAAAAACTCACTCACAAACTCTGACGAAATAGTTTTCTACATTAATCCGTCCGGGAATCGAACCAGGGATTACAAAGCTGGCTATGTAATCCCTGGTTCGACGCTATGAAAACCGATGTGTACGTCTCCCCAATCATCCAAGAAGGTCGACGCGTGTGTAAAGCATGTGTGAAGATAAAAAACCTAATCTTGTTGTTGACTTTTAAATCATTTTCACCTTCATAAGACACCTATGTCTTGAATGTCCTGAAATTGACCTATACTGACCGTTAAGAATGTTATGTTCAGGAGATTTCGATCCCCCAGGTAGCAGGCTCGTACCAACGGGGTTTTTTTCAAAAACTTATGTACAATTATGATTTATATCGTTGGTCTAAGTACAGCGACGGGCTCACCACCTGTCTCGTCCCAAAAATTGTCTTCGGTGGAAGGTGGGTCAAAAGGACTTAATTGTCTCAATCTTCGTCTACCACGTCAAAGAATATCTTTACGTCATTGGCAATGACGTAAAGATATTCTTTTTTATGTTCAGGGCTTATAGTTCAATATAAACTGCTTATTTGGCACTTATTAAATAACACGCTCTATGTGCATGCACTAACGAGCTAAAGAGTTACTTTGTTAAGTAATTAACATTATATTAATATTATTACGTCATGACGTCTGTTGGGGTGTTGCGTTTTATTACTTGTTTATTGCATATTAAATAACTAGCGCCTGCCTACGACTACGTATGCAAAAACTGCCATAGTTTAGCAGAATCATACAATACGAGTATACTTTATCAGTCATAGCGACGGCTTGGGCAATGTCTCGGGGAGTCGATGGATACATAGCACATTCTATGTGTCAGTTTTTGGAGGAGGCCTATCTTATGGAGGACATTTGATAGTTTTTTATGATCGCTTATTGCCAATAGTGGAGTAGACAGAGATCTCAACAACTAAGTCTTTTCGATTAACCTTTCTTCACGAAAATCGAAGATTTGTAATAACAGATCGAGCACCACTACAGTGTACACCACATCCCAAGTTATTTACATAGCCTTATGGATTCGACCAGACGACCTTCTCGAATGTGCCATAGATTATGTAAATATACAGCGCGTCATCACGTTGCCGTGGGCTGATAGCGCATACAATACGGCGAGGTTTGAACGCTCTGGGTTGTATCTTGTGTACATATGTAAACAATATAGCGCTGAATACTTTTGATCTTGCTTAATCACTTATTTACTTAACACCTCAAAAAGTCACGATAGACGAGCGGTGATCGGAATTCAAGAGAGTTCGATCCCTAGGTAGGCTTATACTAATGGCTTTTTTTTAAAAAACGTAGGATTTGTGATGTTTGGGTGGACTTAAAGTCACGTTGTCCCAAAAAATGTCTTCGTTGAAAGATCGAAAGGACTTATCGTCTACACCTTTGTCATTGTCACCTCTGTCTACCCCAGTACTAGTTATGGGGTGTAGATAAGTTACCCTAACTATTAAGCCTTGAAGATAAAACTTCGAAATTATATTTAGTAACAGTAATACAATTAACAAAAACGAACCTAAACCTCTCACAGTTCAATAAGGAAATGCGAAATATAAGAAAGTATGTCTCAATTAGTTCCTTGAAGGAAATAAACTTTACAACCGTAATCGGCTCCGAGTTATATTCATAAGCGATTGTCACTTGACACCAGTAAAAGCTTCCGCCAAGTTAGACACAAGGAAGGAGTTGAGTACACTATCAGACAACACTACCGCACTGAGATAGCAATAATAATATAAACAATATCACCTTGATATGTTTGTTATATATCAGAAAACTATTACGAGACTACGAATTGGATTGAATCACATTCTAAGAACATATCTAAGTTATAATTTAAAAAAATACTTTTTTTTAATAAATTTTTTTATTAAAAGAAGATCTTCGTGTGAAAATATCTTCGTTTGAAGGTGGGTCAAAGGGACTTAATTTTCTAGACTAGACCTCTTTCAACCCCTGTATTGGGAATTGCGTGAAGATATTTATTTTATTTATTTATTAAATAAATATCTTCCCAACCAACTTCCACCAAAGATATTTTTGAGACACGGTGACAGGTGGTGAGCCCGTCGACGTTTTTATGTCCAAGCCAACGAAATAAATCGTACATAAGTTTTTGAAAAAACGCCTTGGCACGAGCCTGCCACCTGGGGATCGAATTCGGGTCTCTTGACTCGATTTCCAATCACCCAACCACTCGGCTATCGTGTCTGATCAAATTATTGTTTATTAAAGTGGCCTGCAGTAGTTCACTACCGGCTATTATCATTATTCTTGTGCTACTCCCGTGTGTGCACTGTTAATATAAAATGTTTGTGTCACTCTGTTATAAATAATCTTTGGTGAAGAATGGATCTCTGACAATTATTAATAAATGCGTAAAAATAATCATTTAGATTTTTTAAATCTCTCGACAGTCCCAGCAACATGAAAAACAAAGTTAGCATGTCTGTGACCTTGAATCTAATAATATATAAATATCGTATAACAAATTATATATGTATATAACAACAAATTACATATAACATATTAAACACAAATTTCGCAGACACTGATATCGGCCCTGTGGCGCAATGGATAACGCGTCTGACTACGGATCAGAAGATTCCAGGTTCGAATCCTGGCAGGGTCGCAAAATCTTTTTGATCGTAAGGAACATTTTTTTTAACAAAAGTTTTCTTAAAAATATGCCATTAAATTATATCTTCCAATATTCTATTTATTTTCAAATATTTATAAAAACTGATTTTTTTTACTTTGTTTAATTTTTTTTATTGTTTCCTAAAATGTGACTGGTGATACGCAATATGTTGGCTTAGCTCACAGAACATTAAAAGAAAAAAAGGAAAATATGATGAAAACATTGGCAATTAGCGAGTGGCCAGCGCTTTTCAGGATAGACCAACGATTTAGCTATATTCTGCTGCTGGTAATATAAAGGAATACCGTATATAATAATTAATTTAAAAGACATAATTATATATTCCCACCACAGTGGCATCTTACGGCAACAGCAGAAACTATAGCGAAGGACGCCGATAAGTTGCGTATGCTGGGTAAGTAAAACAAAACTGAGTGAAATGGCAAATATTATATAATGTGACTTTCGGCATGTCGCGGTCATATTTAAAATTATCTTCACACCCTTCCCGATACTAGAGTAGACAGAGCCAGAAAATTAAGTCGTTTCGATCCAATCTGACGATATAAATCGACATTTATAAATTGTGTATTTGTATAGTTTGGTAGGTATGGCATAGGGTGAGAAGAAAACATTAAGCATCTCAAATAAACAATAAAGTTAAACATTTAATAATGAATGCAACCTAATGAAATTGTATAAACTACATTTAGCAAGGTGGAAAAGTTTGAAAATGCTAGCGTATATACATAGCGGGCAGTGTCGACGGTTCATCGACCGTCAAGTGTTCCTTGCGACTCGTCCAGTGGGAAACGATGCTCGGGCCTCCAGCCAGCGTCGTGGACAGTTATAAATGAATAAGTAATTAGCATGGGAGCAATGTTCACGATGACAAAGGAACAGAAGGAAAACAAAGGAACGTAGCGATTTGATAGGAATGTACCAAGTTGTCAATCAAATTTGCCAAAAAAAAATGTGGCAGGTTTTTTAATTTTATGTTTAGTCGAAATAAGAATAATATTCTTCTATAATTTATTACTGCAGCGAAGTTTAAATAAATACATACATACACAGGGACAACGTCACATACACTACTCTAATCCCAAAGTAGCTAAAGCACGCGTGTTATGTAATCCGAAACAACGTAGTAACTTCCACAAAACCCAGACCCCAGCTGATGAAGAAAAACTCACTCACAAACCTGACGAAATAGTTTTCACATTAATCCGTCTGAACCAGGGATTACATAGCTGGCTATGTAATCCCTGGTTCGACGCTATGAAAACTGATGTGTACGTCTCCCCAATCATCCAAGAAGGTCGACGTGTAAAGCATGTGTGAAGATAAAACTTCGAAATTATATTTAGTAACAGTGATACAATTAACAAAACGAACCTAAACCTCTCACAGTTCAATAAGGAAATGCGAAATATAAGAAAGTGTGTCTCAATTAGTTCCTTGAAGGAAATAAACTTTACAACCGTAATCGGCTCCGAGTTATATATATATATATATATATATATATATATATATATATATATATATATATATATATATATATATATATATATATATATATATATATATATATATATATATATATATATATATATATATATATATATATATATATATATATATATATATATATATATATATATATATATATATATATATATATATATATATATATATATATATATATATATATATATATATATATATATATATATATATATATATATATATATATATATATATATATATATATATATATATATATATATATATATATATATATATATATATATATATATATATATATATATATATATATATATATATATATATATATATATATATATATATATATATATATATATATATATATATATATATATATATATATATATATATATATATATATATATATATATATATATATATATATATATATATATATATATATATATATATATATATATATATATATATATATATATATATATATATATATATATATATATATATATATATATATATATATATATATATATATATATATATATATATATATATATATATATATATATATATATATATATATATATATATATATATATATATATATATATATATATATATATATATATATATATATATATATATATATATATATATATATATATATATATATATATATATATATATATATATATATATATATATATATATATATATATATATATATATATATATATATATATATATATATATATATATATATATATATATATATATATATATATATATATATATATATATATATATATATATATATATATATATATATATATATATATATATATATATATATATATATATATATATATATATATATATATATATATATATATATATATATATATATATATATATATATATATATATATATATATATATATATATATATATATATATATATATATATATATATATATATATATATATATATATATATATATATATATATATATATATATATATATATATATATATATATATATATATATATATATATATATATATATATATATATATATATATATATATATATATATATATATATATATATATATATATATATATATATATATATATATATATATATATATATATATATATATATATATATATATATATATATATATATATATATATATATATATATATATATATATATATATATATATATATATATATATATATATATATATATATATATATATATATATATATATATATATATATATATATATATATATATATATATATATATATATATATATATATATATATATATATATATATATATATATATATATATATATATATATATATATATATATATATATATATATATATATATATATATATATATATATATATATATATATATATATATATATATATATATATATATATATATATATATATATATATATATATATATATATATATATATATATATATATATATATATATATATATATATATATATATATATATATATATATATATATATATATATATATATATATATATATATATATATATATATATATATATATATATATATATATATATATATATATATATATATATATATATATATATATATATATATATATATATATATATATATATATATATATATATATATATATATATATATATATATATATATATATATATATATATATATATATATATATATATATATATATATATATATATATATATATATATATATATATATATATATATATATATATATATATATATATATATATATATATATATATATATATATATATATATATATATATATATATATATATATATATATATATATATATATATATATATATATATATATATATATATATATATATATATATATATATATATATATATATATATATATATATATATATATATATATATATATATATATATATATATATATATATATATATATATATATATATATATATATATATATATATATATATATATATATATATATATATATATATATATATATATATATATATATATATATATATATATATATATATATATATATATATATATATATATATATATATATATATATATATATATATATATATATATATATATATATATATATATATATATATATATATATATATATATATATATATATATATATATATATATATATATATATATATATATATATATATATATATATATATATATATATATATATATATATATATATATATATATATATATATATATATATATATATATATATATATATATATATATATATATATATATATATATATATATATATATATATATATATATATATATATATATATATATATATATATATATATATATATATATAACAACAAATTACATATAACATATTAAACACAAATTTCGCAGACACTGATATCGGCCCTGTGGCGCAATGGATAACGCGTCTGACTACGGATCAGAAGATTCCAGGTTCGAATCCTGGCAGGGTCGCAAAATCTTTTGATCGTAAGGAACATTTTTTTTAACAAAAGTTTTCTTAAAAATATGCCATTAAATTATATCTTCCAATATTCTATTTATTTCAAATATTTATAAAAACTGATTTTTTACTTTGTTTAATTTTTATTGTTTCCTAAAATGTGACTGGTGATACGCAATATGTTGGCTTAGCTCACAGAACATTAAAAGAAAAAAGGAAAATATGATGAAAACATTGGCAATTAGCGAGTGGCCAGCGCTTTCAGGATAGACCAACGATTTAGCTATATTCTGCTGCTGGTAATATAAAGGAATACCGTATATAATAATTAATTTTAAAGACATAATTATATATTCCCACCACAGTGGCATCTTACGGCAACAGCAGAAACTATAGCGAAGGACGCCGATAAGTTGCGTATGCTGGGTAAGTAAAAACAAAACTGAGTGAAATGGCAAATATTATATAATGTGACTTTCGGCATGTCGCGGTCATATTTAAAATTATCTTCACACCCTTCCCGATACTAGAGTAGACAGAGCCAGAAAATTAAGTCGTTTCGATCCAATCTGACGATATAAATCGACTATTATAAATTGTGTATTTGTATAGTTTGGTAGGTATGGCATAGGGTGAGAAGAAAACATTAAGCATCTCAAATAAACAATAAAGTTAAACATTTAATAATGAATGCAACCTAATGAAATTGTATAAACTACATTTAGCAAGGTGGAAAAGTTTGAAAATGCTAGCGTATATACATAGCGGGCAGTGTCGACGGTTCATCGACCGTCAAGTGTTCCTTGCGACTCGTCCAGTGGGAAACGATGCTCGGGCCTCCAGCCAGCGTCGTGGACAGTTATAAATGAATAAGTAATTAGCATGGGAGCAATGTTCACGATGACAAAGGAACAGAAGCGAAAACAAAGGAACGTAGCGATTTGATAGGAATGTACCAAGTTGTCAATCAAATTTGCCAAAAAAAAAATGTGGCAGGTTTTTTTTAATTTTATGTTTAGTCGAAATAAGAATAAATATGCGTTTCTGGTTTCACTTTTTAATATAGCACCGTTTCGTAATGAGGTTCCTCTAACAGAGAATAAGCAAGCGAAAGGAACTCCATAGCCTCTTTTTCCAAAGTTCAGTGTGCTTTTGTATATCATACATCTATTTATTTGGTGAATAATGTTTTTCGATCATTCATGATTGATATTTTAATTCGATGGAAGAACTGAGTATTGATATCTCCTAAAATAATAATTTTAAACAATAATAATGTTAACATTATTATTTTAGGAGAGAAAATTTCAAATTACTCCAGTACAGATCATACACGGCTAATATAAGTCCTATGTAGGACATGACTATGTAGGATGCAACATAAATCGGAAAGATTTCTATGGGAGGCACAATGCGGATTTAGACCTGGAAGAGGATGCACGGATCAAATGTTTTCTCCGCATGATCACGGAAAAGCTTCTGGCTGCTAACCAGAAGATTTTCTGTGCGTTTGTGGATCTTGAGAAAGCATTTGATAAGGTTGTAAGGAAGAAAATGTGGGAACTGTTGCCGGGGTATGGTGTGGATGGTCGATTGTTAAGAGCTGTGCAGTCACTTTACTGTGACTGTAAAGCCTGTGTGCGGGTAGGGCATGACCTGTCCCCCATGTTTAGCGTCCAAACGGGCGTAAAACAGGGTTGTGTCATGTCTTCCTGGCTGTTCATACTGTATCTCGACAGCTGTTTACAGAAGCTGAAAGATAGCTGTTTGGGTGTGAAATTGGGTGACATAAAAGTAAATTGTCTGCTTTATGTTGATGATGCAGTGCTTATAGCACCATCAGAGGCAGAACTGCAGGCATTAGTCACGTGTATGAAGAAGAATGTGAAATTAATGGTCTCCGTTTGAATGCTAATAAAACTAAGGTTCTGGTATTTGAAAGGGACGAAGAAAGAACGAAGTGCGAAATTTGGGTAAATCAGGAATGTCTAGAACAGGTGAATGAAATTGTATACTTGGGGAGTGCGTTTAGCCGGGATGGAAGATGTGATTTAGATGTGGACAGGCGTGTCGCTGCCGGGAACAAAGTCAATGGTGCCCTGACTGCGTTAATCAAAAGGCAAGGCGTTGTGAAAAGTGCACGCCTTGCAATACATAACGCAGTGTTGGTACCGACTTTGTTATATGGCAGCGAAACCTGGGTATGCCAGAAGAAGCATAAAAGCAGGTTGAATGCAGTGGAGATGCGATCTCTTCGTAAAATGTGCGGCCTTACCATGGCCGACCGAAAGCGAAACGAAGAGATTCGCAATATGGCAGGTTTGAAAGATAACCTTGTCTCAAAAATGGATAAGGGCGTGCTTCGATGGTTTGGGCACGTTGAGCGAATGAGTGAAGACCGAATGGTGAAGAAAATATATAGCGCGAAAGTTAATATTAAAAGGTGTCGAGGTAGACCGAGATTAACTTTCGAAGACCATGTGAGCAAATTGCTCGAAGAGAGGAGGGTCAAGAGTACCGGATACCTAGACGTGCATGTATGAAGAAGATGATGAATCTGAAAGAAGCGAAAGAAGTATGTAGGGATCGTGACACTTGGCGATCTGTTCTCTGGCTACCCCGTCAGGGATTGTGCGTGAAGATAAATAAATAAATAAATATGTAGGACATACGCCTCTCCCCGTAAGGGTCTGTCATAATCGTTACGCTTGGCAAGCGGATTGACGATCGCGGTACCTAACACACCTCAGACGCTTAAATAAAATGGGCGCCAATAGAAACCGATGAAAACAAATCGGTGTATCTTGAGGTACTTATTTCGGCAAAATTATATCAATTTTTGGTCGCTTCCTGTCTTCGAGAAAAACTGTTCGACTTGTGGTTTCTCCCTATTGAAAAACATCACTCTCAATCATGCCCAGTACTGTTATATAGCTGGCGAAGAACTGGTTCAAAACATCCGCAAAGAAAGTTCTTCAAAACTGATCGACGCGGGAGCCATTTTCCATTTTCCCTCCACGACTGCCTTAATGATTTTTTGATTGGACTTTAATGGCTCGGATGCGGTCTGGCAAGTATTGCCGTTATATCGAACCGATTTGCCGAACAAATTACCGATATCGGCGTATTCACATAATTTATTACTGCAGCGAAGTTTAAATAAATACATACATACACAGGGACAACGTCACATACACTACTCTAATCCCAAAGTAGCTAAAGCACTCGTGTTATGGAATCGGAAACAAGGAAGGTACCATAAACCGGGACCGGGACAATGTAGAAAAAGTGGTTTTCTACACTGACAAAAGTCACGATAGCCGAGTGGTTGGGTGGTCGGAATTTCGAGTCAAGAGACCCAGGTTCGATCCCCTGGTGGCAGGCTCGTACCAATGGGTTTTTCAAAAAATGTACGAATTACATCGTGGGCTTGGACATAAAGACGGCGACCGGCTCGCCACCTCTCATGTTGTTCCGAAAATATCTTCGGTGGAAGGTGGGTCGAAGGGACTTAATTGTCTAGACTACCCTCTGTCTACCTCTGTATTGGGTATTGCGTGAAGATATTTATTTATTTATTCCTACACTGACCTCTCCGGGAATGGAGCACGGGGCCTCAGAACTGGCGACACCATGAAAACCGGTTTGCACGCCACTCGTTCACGGAAGTCGTCAAATTTTAGATTTATTTAACAATTTTTAATTATCTATATAAATATATGTCTATGTAAGTATGTTGTACCGTTCGCTTGGACACTTAGAAGGCTATAAATATTGAGTCGAAATGTGTCATGTCTAGACCTCTGCCTAATCCTGTATGGGGAGATTGTGTTCCTTTCTTTGGGTGTCAGAAGAGGCGTCCGAGAAAAACATTGCCTATTATTATCCTGATTACTTAAATAGCATTAGAGAAAGTTGAAAGTCTTCGCAATAATTACAAAATCGAGTTGCTCTTATAATTTGTTGTAAGCATAAAACTCTCATAACCTAAATACGGAGCGTCTAAAAACAAAAATACAAAGGCATCAAAATTACTAAATCCGTAAGCGAGAGGCGTCCTTACATCTCCAATGTTTGCTCTACATCCCGCTCTCTCGCGTAGCGGCGTCTCACTCATTCATCCGTATCACGCACACGACGCGTGCGCATTACAGTCGACCCGTCGACGAAACGGTCCAAACTAAAATCTAGTTATTTGTACATGAAGTTGATTTGTAACTAGATTTGTTGCAAAACCGAGTTGGGTATTCTAAATGTGGCTGGTGACTGCCAAAACTCGGACTTTCGTGTCAGAAGGGTATACAATGTCATAGTAACAGCTATAATATTAAATACAAAATTGCATACCACTGCTTATTTTAGGAAACTTGATTCTGAAAGCCAGACTTATTAATGAGACTGAGACAAAAAATTTGAAAAAAAGATAAAATTTAGAAGTACTCTGTTAATACAGACTTTAATGATTTAAGACTACAGATCTACAATAATCTACACATGGTATAATCAAATTATATAACAATAATGAGAATGCTTCAAAAAAGAAAATATTATCACGCCATTGCCGATATTGAGGTAGACAGAGGTCTAGACAATAAAGTGCTTTCGACCCACCTTTCATCGAAGACTTATTTGAAGCAACGTGACAGCTGGTGAACCTGTCGCCATCTTTATGCCAACGATATAAATCGTACATAAGTTTTGAACAAAAAAACCAATGGTACAATGTTCCTGTTTTATATGAATTCCAAGTGTCTACGCTAACAAAGTCACGTACAAAACAAAATTAATTACAATACAATGAAGCCAGTTTGAAGGTGTGTGCTGAATTACTTAAAGACTTCCCAAATAAAATCGAATGATTACTAACAAACAACTCCCGAAATCTAGACATCCTTTAAGTCCTCGCAATACGGTTCAAATTGGATTAAGTTAGTTATTATCAAGACAATGGAACGATTGAGGTCTCTTATCATTGGCGTATACAAGGTGAACGTCCTCCTAAAATATGGGACCGTGTCCCGCTTTCACAACACACACACACATACACACAACGTTTATACTGTGGTAAATAAATTCTGTGCAAATAAGATAACCCAACTTGCAACAGAACAACATTTACAAATCTGACTTTGAATAAATGGAAATCTTTTTAAGAAGCCATAGAGCACGGTCTTCAGCCACCTGCAACCATAAATTTCACTATACAGGTTGGTACTGCATCTCATATCGGGTCTCATACGTGTAAGAGACTTTGTTATAAATTAAATCGTATTAAGCCATGACAATTTGGTTTTGAAAAGGATCAACCTGAACAATCCCGCAAACATGCTCTGTCATGTGTTTGTGAATTTCACAATAACTTTTACAATAACAATATTAAATACATACATAGATAGGGACAATGTTACATTCGTCGCTCTAATCTCAAAGTAAGTAGCTAAGTAGTGCTATGGAATAGGAAACGATGAAGGTACCACAAACACCCAGATCCGAGAAAATGATAAAGAAAAAGTGTTTTCTACATTTATTGTAATTCCATTTTGAGTTTTTACAACTTTTATGTATTATTGATGTTTATATTAGAATTTATCACAGGAACGAAGATATGCATGCGGGCTGCAAAATTTTACGTTACACACAAGTAAATTTGTTATCCACCGTAACATTTTATTGGACTCCAGCATTATCAAATCTCATATTAGGATTCCCTGTCTTAGTAATTGTATGCTGAATGTGTTAACATAATTTAATACATACATAAAATTAAATATTATAGTTTAGTTTAGGTAGACCGGTTTCCGCAACTAAAACTTAATTTTGCATGTGGACAAGAAATATCTAAGTTATTTGAGCCAACTCAACTCTTCAAGGAAACCCAGCAGCCCAATAAAGCTACAGATAAGAGAGAGAACTCGGCAATATTAACTAACTTAAATATCTTTTCAAAAACCTTATGTTTAAATTATATCTTTGGCTTGGGCATTAAAACGGTGACGATCTATCACGTTGTACCAAAAATATCTTCGGTGGAAGGTGGGTCGAAGGGACTTAATTGTCTAGACTACCCTCTGTCTACCTCTGTATTGGGTATTGCGTGAAGATATTTATTTATTTATTCCTACACTGACCTCTCCGGGAATGGAGCACGGGGCCTCAGAACTGGCGACACCATGAAAACCGGTTTGCACGCCACTCGTTCACGGAAGTCGTCAAATTTTAGATTTATTTAACAATTTTTAATTATCTATATAAATATATGTCTATGTAAGTATGTTGTACCGTTCGCTTGGACACTTAGAAGGCTATAAATATTGAGTCGAAATGTGTCATGTCTAGACCTCTGCCTAATCCTGTATGGGGAGATTGTGTTCCTTTCTTTGGGTGTCAGAAGAGGCGTCCGAGAAAAACATTGCCTATTATTATCCTGATTACTTAAATAGCATTAGAGAAAGTTGAAAGTCGTCGCAATAATTACAAAATCGTGTTGCTCTTATAATTTGTTGTAAGCATAAAACTCTCATAACCTAAATACAGAGCGTCTAAAACAAAAATACAAAGGCATCAAAATTACTAAATCCGTAAGCGAGAGGCGTCCTTACATCTCCAATGTTTGCTCTACATCCCGCCTCGCGTAGCGGCGTCTCACTCATTCATCCGTATCACGCACACGACGCGTGCGCATTACAGTCGACCCGTCGACGAAACGGTCCAAACTAAAATCTAGTTATTTGTACATGAAGTTGATTTGTAACTAGATTTGTTGCAAAACCGAGTTGGGTATTCTAAATGTGGCTGGTGACTGCCAAAACTCGGACTTTCGTGTCAGAAGGGTATACAATGTCATAGTAACAGCTATAATATTAAATACAAAATTGCATACCACTGCTTATTTTAGGAAACTTGATTCTGAAAGCCAGACTTATTAATGAGACTGAGACAAAAAATTTGAAAAAAAGATAAAATTTAGAAGTACTCTGTTAATACAGACTTTAATGATTTAAGACTACAGATCTACAATAATCTACACATGGTATAATCAAATTATATAACAATAATGAGAATGCTTCAAAAAAGAAAATATTATCACGCCATTGCCGATATTGAGGTAGACAGAGGTCTAGACAATAAAGTGCTTTCGACCCACCTTTCATCGAAGACTTATTTGAAGCAACGTGACAGGTGGTAAGCGTGGGTAAGCTCAGGCTTACCACCTGTCACGTTGTATCGCAGTCGGCTGCGCTGACATTTTTGAAGTTTTCTATAGTGACTAAAAACGTGAAGTATTTAGCGCTTTTCTAGGGAGGTCTATGGTCATAGCAAATTAAAACAGCATTTTTTTAAAAGAAGTAAAAGGAAAGGTGAGCGATCAGGTGAGGTGAAAATAACATTTCCATTAGAGGCATTGTTATTTTTATAATAACAAAAATAACAATAGAATTATCATTAAATATCCCTCATTAATTAATCCGTCAACACACAGATAAGTAACAATGTTAATAATGTGGTTACATCATTTCTATAAAGAGAATGCACGACTACAATAAATCAAATATGCGTGCACTGTCTGATAATATAAAACTATTATGATAATATAAAACTATTATAATATGTCTAATAATACAAAAATATAGTCATTGTCTATATATATTCGGTCCACGATTTCGAACGCGCGTTATATTCGCAAGATGGGTATATCTGTATATAAGGGTTCGATTGGTTGGTTAAGGGTTGAGTTCAGATCCCTAAGGACAAAGCGAGGTGTCTGGTATTACGATCACCAATCCACGTACTATACTTAACAGTGGAGTTATACATTAGTTTCGGTGAAAAGTAGGTAGAAAAAGAGTTCATTATCAGACTGGAACCTGCGACGACTTCATTCGCAGTCCGTAGCCTAAACCCTTAGGCTATTGACGTATTTTAAAGTTAGTAACTCTTTAGTACTTCATAGCATGCAAAGGTGGCCTATTAACAGGTTCATGGCATTTATCAAAAAAAAAAACAACTGCGAAAGGGGTTATTACAATATAAATTAATATATTAATGATAGCAGCTCCTGGGAATGAGTTGATCGCCCCATGCTGTTTCTACCTAAATTAAGATTAAATTTTGTATTTTCTTTAGAAAAAAAATCGATAAGAAATGGATATCTACGGCGTTTATTTCGCCTGTTTCTTCTCGATTAGAGGAACCTCATTACGAAATGGTTATAGAATAAAAAATGACGATCTATAGATGTAATGTTCTCATATCGATAAATTAAATTAAATATCTTCACGCAATTCCCAATACAGGGGTAGACAGAGGTCAGGTCTAGACAATAAAGTGCTTGACCCACCTTCCACTGAAGATATCTTCGGTGGATTGTGGGACGAAACGACTTAATTGTCTAGACCTCTGTCTACCTGATTTTTTGTTAAGTATCTTTAAGATCAACACATCTGTGTATTACACAGCACAAGTATTTTAAGAATAAGTCTGTAAAAGACTGTTGAGCATAAACGGTGGCCCGACATGTATGAAGTATACACACACAAATGTATATCCAAGTTTCTAAATATCATACTAACCTTGCCACGAGAAACACGATCAGAGAATCTATTCAATAAATGTATCTTACTTGTAGGGTTTCAGACCAACACCGTGCATAGTGCACTATGCACGGTGTTGGTCTGCAGGTTACTTACCTAGAACAAAAATTAAACCAATAAATGAAATTTACATCAAGTTTTATAATCATTTATTAACTTGTATACATACATAAACCTAAATATTATAGTTTAGTTTAGGTAGACCGGTTTCCGCAACTAAAACTTAATTTTGCATGTGGACAAGAAATATCTAAGTTATTTGAGCCAACTCAACTCTTCAAGGAAACCCAGCAGCCCAATAAAGCTACAGATAAGAGAGAGAACTCGGCAATATTAACTAACTTAAATATCTTTTCAAAAACCTTATGTTTAAATTATATCTTTGGCTTGGGCATTAAAACGGTGACGATCTATCACGTTGTACCAAAAATATCTTCGGTGGATTGTGGGACGAAACGACTTAATTGTCTAGACCTCTGTCTACCTGATTTTTTGTTAAGTATCTTTAAGATCAACACATCTGTGTATTGCTGCATAGTGCATGCACGGTGTTGGTCTGCAGGTTACTTACCTAGAACAAAAATTAAACCAATAAATTACCTACGAAATTTACATCAAGTTTTATAATCATTTATTAACTTGTATACATACATAGCTAATTATATATACATATAGGTTGCGACAACATCGCCGATCTGATTTCAAAGTAAATAAGTATGTACGCACTACAGTATGTAAGTAAGCACGCATATTGTAGAATCAAGGACAACGAAGACACCACTAACACCCAGATCCCAGCCGGCTCTATGATACGATTACGAGGAGTCTTATTCTGCGATGGCCAATCCGCTTGCCACTAGCTACTGCGTCAAACCGTCACTGTTACGAGTACTGGCCGTTAAGTGAGAATTTGCACCTGCAAACGACATACTAAAGTATTTCTTACAGTGGTGGTGATATAGTTTAATTTGGATAGATGCGATCCATATTTGAAACACGGTTCGGTTTTTCAAGGACATACAGGTATACAGCAATAGCACATGAATTTTAAATGAATGTTTTAACAAGTGAAAAACACGATGTAGATTGTGTAAAGTATTTGTGACTTCCGCCAGTAGCAGATAAAGAGCTCTTGTAACTCTTCGACTGACATTAATATACATATATCTTCATTCCATTACAGGTGTAGACAATTAAGCCCTTTCGACAAACCTTCCACTGAAGATATTTTTGGGGCAACGTGACAGGTGGTGAGCCTGCCAACGCCTTTATGTCCAAGCCAACGATGAAATTCGTACATAAGTTTTGGAAAAACTCATTGATACTGCCACCTGGGGATCGAACTCGGGTCTCTCGACTCGAAATTCCGACCACCCAACAACTCGGCTATCGTGACTCGATAAATAAATTATTTAATTCGATTTAAAAAGGTATCCTTAAATTAACAGCTGCAAATAGACATTAGCTTTGTTTTCTGTGTTTACACGTCGGATCGTGCATAGGAATTCATAATCAAAGTCAATATTTGTACGTAACATAATCATCGTTACAGAGACGTCTTGCTCAGTGTTGCCATGTATCTATTATCTGTGATGATATACATGATTATTGCGACGCTGTTTATAAATCATTTTGTCCACCACGTTGTCCGAAAACATTTTGTTTTCGGACAACGTGACAGGTGGTGAGCCTGTCGCCGCCTTTATGTCCAAGCCAATGATATTAATCGTATATTATTTTTGAAGAAAAACCATTGTTACGAGCCTGCCATCTGGGATCGAACTCGAGTCTCTTGACTCAAATTTCATCACCCAACCACTCGGCTATCATAACATCCTTTGTTCTTTAAATGTCTATAACATTTTAATACTTGTTCGGATCTTAGAAAATTAATGTATCTCACTTAATGTCTTGATTAAATGCACGAACACATCTCACGTTTTAACAACTCGATGCCATTAACTGCAGGCACTTGCGAAAGAAGATAAAGTAGTGTCCGGTCCAAAGTTTTATTAAAACTTTACCTCTGCGATAATATTAACCTTGATTTGTCTCTATTTGTGCATGAAATAAACATCCGAAGACCAAAGGATTCGGCTCGACCAACAGACATCAAGTACTCCTTTAGGTTTTTTATACAAAAATGAATAATAATCGATATCTCAAGAAATACGAATGCGTCGACATCCAATTTGAGAACCACTGAAACAGATCCTTTTTGCGCGTTAAGCATTTAAACCGACCAGCGCGCCTCAGGCTTTCATGTTGTTTTTGCACCACAATAACAGAAACTCCTTCGTTTACATTAATATGCATATCATTACAGCCGACGTTGTGTTAGAAACAACACAATAATATTGAACGTTTAGCTGCGCTCGTGGTAAACATAATGCGCAAAATAAGTTTCCATCAATAACATTGAATTTATATTATTATTGCATTAACGACGAAAACAATTTGTAATGGCTGAAATAAATTTGTCTAGGCGATAAAACCAATAGCTAATTTGTATTAGCTTAAGAAGTAATAATGTCGAATGAAATACAATATAACGATCATATTAATACGTTTTATACTACGAGCTCTTGTATTAAATTGTCAAATTAGTTGAGTTATGTAAAGTTAAATAATATTCACCTTCAAGTTTGGCACATGAGCGGATTGTGATCTGATTTCGAAGACCTTAGAAGCTCCTGATGAACACCTGCCTCTATAGTTTTGCTTTGGAATTTTTGGGAGACTGTTATCCCGCCATCTATCGGTTTCTCTCGATGCATTCTAGGCACTACTCGGTGTCTTATATTTGTATAAGAAAGAAATTTTACGTTAACTGTTACGCATTTATTAATGCTTGGGTGACTAGAGGTCTAAAAAATTCTATCTTTTCCTATATTCTATTTTTAATGACAGGCTCATAACCGAGGTGGTGAAATGTGGGTTTACTCACTTTCCAGAAAGATTTCACCAGAGTTTGGAGGTGAGTCGGTCACCGTATTAGTGTTCAAAGCAACAATACAAATAGTACAAATGTTTCGAAAACTTTAATTGTTCCAAACCCTCGTCTTGAACTTCGAACTGCGTCGCCTGATTAGAATTCCGATCAACTAACCACTGCTACCGTGGCATCGTGGCTGTAAACATAACATAATTTAAATTAAAAGTCAATTGAATTCGACGCCACGGCCACGCATATTTTACTATTCAATCCGCAGAATTATATTTAATTTTACGTTTCAAATTGCAAATGATTTACATTTCGTTTCGAATTAATAATTCTATGAATATTTAAAATAGTTTGTTTATCGTTCATTTGGTAACGGGCACCGTGTAAATGGTCGTCAACATTACAATACTTTACAGCCATCAAGAGTCAACTGCTGAAAATCTGAACATAGGCGATAACCTAAAATTTGATGATTTAATGAATGTAAAATTTGATAGCATCCAATGAGTCCCAGCAACGTAAGTCTTTGCCGAAATAGTCAAATGCATTAATTTTTCTAGTATCATGATTTCTAATTAGTTCTTCGACTCGACTGCTGAACTCCTCTCCCGAATGCGTCTTCTTGCAAGATGGGTATATCTGTATATAAGGGTTCGATTGGTTGGTTTAAGGGTTGAGTTCGAATCCCCTAGGGACAAAGCGAGGTGTCTGGTATTACGATCACCAATCCACGTACTATACTTAACAGTGGAGTTATACATTAGTTTCGGTGAAAAGTAGGTAGAAAAAGAGTTCATTATCAGACTGGAACCTGCGACGACTTCATTCGCAGTCCGTAGCCTAAACCCTTAGGCTATTGACGTATTTTAAAGTTAGTAACTCTTTAGTACTTCATAGCATGCAAAGGTGGCCTATTAACAGGTTCATGGCATTTATCAAAAAAAAAAACAACTGCGAAAGGGGTTATTACAATATAAATTAATATATTAATGATAGCAGCTCCTGGGAATGAGTTGATCGCTCCCATGCTGTTTCTACCTAAATTAAGATTAAATTTTGTATTTTCTTTAGAAAAAAAATCGATAAGAAATGGATATCTACGGCGTTTATTTCGCCTGTTTCTTCTCGATTAGAGGAACCTCATTACGAAATGGTTATAGAATAAAAAATGACGATCTATAGATGTAATGTTCTCATATCGATAAATTAAATTAAATATCTTCACGCAATTCCCAATACAGGGGTAGACAGAGGTCAGGTCTAGACAATTAAGTCCCTTTGACCCACCTTCCACCGAAGATATTTTCGGGACAACGTGACAGGTGGTAAGCTCAGGCTTACCACCTGTCACGTTGTATCGCAGTCGGCTGCGCTGACATTTTTGAAGTTTTCTATAGTGACTAAAAACGTGAAGTATTTAGCGCTTTTCTAGGGAGGTCTATGGTCATAGCAAATTAAAACAGCATTTTTTTAAAAGAAGTAAAAGGAAAGGTGAGCGATCAGGTGAGGTGAAAATAACATTTCCATTAGAGGCATTGTTATTTTTATAATAACAAAAATAACAATAGAATTATCATTAAATATCCCTCATTAATTAATCCGTCAACACACAGATAAGTAACAATGTTAATAATGTGGTTACATCATTTCTATAAAGAGAATGCACGACTACAATAAATCAAATATGCGTGCACTGTCTGATAATATAAAACTATTATGATAATATAAAACTATTATGATAATATAAAACTATTATGATAATATAAAACTATTATGATAATATAAAACTATTATGATAATATAAAACTATTATGATAATATAAAACTATTATGATAATATAAAACTATTAATATAATATGTCTAATAATACAAAAATATAGTCATTGTCTATATATATTCGGTCCACGATTTCGAACGCGCGTTATATTCGCAAGATGGGTATATCTATATTTGTATATAAGGGTTCGATTGGTTGGTTTAAGGGTTGAGTTCGAATCCCCTAGGGACAAAGCGAGGTGTCTGGTATTACGATCACCAATCCACGTACTATACTTAACAGTGGAGTTATACATTAGTTTCGGTGAAAAGTAGGTAGAAAAAGAGTTCATTATCAGACTGGAACCTGCGACGACTTCATTCGCAGTCCGTAGCCTAAACCCTTAGGCTATTGACGTATTTTAAAGTTAGTAACTCTTTAGTACTTCATAGCATGCAAAGGTGGCCTATTAACAGGTTCATGGCATTTATCAAAAAAAAAACAACTGCGAAAGGGGTTATTACAATATAAATTAATATATTAATGATAGCAGCTCCTGGGAATGAGTTGATCGCTCCCATGCTGCCTAAATTAAGATTAAATTTTGTATTTTCTTTAGAAAAAAAATCGATAAGAAATGGATATCTACGGCGTTTATTTCGCCTGTTTCTTCTCGATTAGAGGAACCTCATTACGAAATGGTTATAGAATAAAAAATGACGATCTATAGATGTAATGTTCTCATATCGATAATTAAAAAATATCTTCACGCAATTCCCAATACAGGGGTAGACAGAGGTCAGGTCTAGACAATTAAGTCCCTTTGACCCACCTTCCACCGAAGATATTTTCGGGACAACGTGACAGGTGGTGAGCCCGTCGCCGCCTTTATGTCCAAGCCAACTTTTTTTTTTTTTTTTTGAAAACTCATTGGTACTGCCACCTGGGGATCGAACTCGAGTCTCTTGACTCAAATTCCGACCACCCAACAACTCGGCTATCGTGACTCGATAAATAAATTATTTAATTCGATTTAAAAAGGTATCCTTAAATTAACAGCTGCAAATAGACATTAGCTTTGTTTTCTGTGTTTACACGTCGGATCGTGCATAGGAATTCATAATCAAAGTCAATATTTGTACGTAACATAATCATCGTTACAGAGACGTCTTGCTCAGTGTTGCCATGTATCTATTATCTGTGATGATATACATGATTATTGCGACGCTGTTTATAAATCATTTTGTCCACCACGTTGTTCGTTGTTCAGTTCTTTGACTACGTTGTCTGAAAACATTTTGTTTTCGGACAACGTGGTGGACTGGTGGTGAGCGTGCCAACGTCTTTATGTCCAAGCCAATGATATTAATCGTATATTATTTTTTGAAGAAAAAAAAACCATTGTTACGAGCCTGCCATCTGGGGATCGAACTCGAGTCTCTTGACTCAAATTCTAATCACCCAACCACTCGGCTATCATAACATCCTTTGTTCTTTAAATGTCTATAACATTTTAATACTTGTTCGGATCTTAGAAAATTAATGTATCTCACTTAATGTCTAGATTAAATGCACGAACACATCTCACGTTTTAACAACTCGATGCCATTAACTGCAGGCGGCACTTGCGAAAGAAGATAAAGTAGTGTCCGGTCCAAAGTTTTATTAAAACTTTACCTCTGCGATAATATTAACCTTGATTTGTCTCTATTTGTGCATGAAATAAACATCCGAAGACCAAAGGATTCGGCTCGACCAACAGACATCAAGTACTCCTTTAGGTTTTTTATACAAAAATGAATAATAATCGATATCTCAAGAAATACGAATGCGTCGACATCCAATTTGAGAACCACTGAAACAGATCCTTTTTGCGCGTTAAGCATTTAAACCGACCAGCGCTGCTCAAACTCTATGTTTATTTTCACACGCAATAACAGAAACTCCTTCGTTTACATTAATATGCATATCATTACAAAGCCGACGTTGTGTTAGAAAACAACACAATAATATTGAACGTTTAGCTGCGCTCGTGGTAAACATAATGCGCAAAATAAGTTTCCATCAATAACATTGAATTTATATTATTATTGCATTAACGACGAAAACAATTTGTAATGGCTGGAAATAAATTTGTCTAGGCGATAAAAAAAACCAATAGCTAATTTGTATTAGCTTAAGAAGTAACAATGTCGAATGAAATACAATATAACGATCATATTAATACGTTTTATACTACGAGCTCTTGTATTAAATTGTCAAATTAGTTGGAGTTATGTAAAGTTAAATAATATTCGCTAGGATTTGGCACGCAGGCGGATTGGTGATCGCAGTTCCAGACCTTAGAAGCTCCTGATGAACACCGGCCTCTATAATTTTGCTTTGGAATTTTTTGGGGGACTGTTATCCCGCCATCTATCGGTTTCTCTCGATGCATTCTAGGCACTACTCGGTGTCTTATATTTGTATAAGAAAGAAATTTTACGTTAACTGTTACGCATTTATTAAAACTTTACCTCTGCGATAATATTAACCTTGATTTGTCTCTATTTGTGCATGAAATAAACATCCGAAGACCAAAGGATTCGGCTCGACCAACAGACATCAAGTACTCCTTTAGGTTTTTTATACAAAAATGAATAATAATCGATATCTCAAGAAATACGAATGCGTCGACATCCAATTTGAGAACCACTGAAACAGATCCTTTTTGCGCGTTAAGCATTTAAACCGACCAGCGCTGCTCAAACTCTATGTTTATTTTCACACGCAATAACAGAAACTCCTTCGTTTACATTAATATGCATATCATTACAAAGCCGACGTTGTGTTAGAAAACAACACAATAATATTGAACGTTTAGCTGCGCTCGTGGTAAACATAATGCGCAAAATAAGTTTCCATCAATAACATTGAATTTATATTATTATTGCATTAACGACGAAAACAATTTGTAATGGCTGGAAATAAATTTGTCTAGGCGATAAAAAAACCAATAGCTAATTTGTATTAGCTTAAGAAGTAACAATGTCGAATGAAATACAATATAACGATCATATTAATACGTTTTATACTACGAGCTCTTGTATTAAATTGTCAAATTAGTTGGAGTTATGTAAAGTTAAATAATATTCGCTAGGATTTGGCACGCAGGCGGATTGGTGATCGCAGTTCCAGACCTTAGAAGCTCCTGATGAACACCTGCCTCTATAGTTTTGCTTTGGAATTTTTTGGGGGAGTGTTATCCCGCCATCTATCGGTTTCTCTCGATGCATTCTAGGCACTACTCGGTGTCTTATATTTGTATAAGAAAGAAATTTTACGTTAACTGTTACGCATTTATTAATGCTTGGGTGACTAGAGGTCTAAAAAATTCTATCTTTTCCTATATTCTATTTTTAATGACAGGCTCATAACCGAGGTGGTGAAATGTGGGTTTACTCACTTTCCAGAAAGATTTCACCAGAGTTTGGAGGTGAGTCGGTCACCGTATTAGTGTTCAAAGCAACAATACAAATAGTACAAATGTTTCGAAAACTTTAATTGTTCCAAACCCTCGTCTTGAACTTCGAACTGCGTCGCCTGATTAGAATTCCGATCAACTAACCACTGCTACCGTGGCATCGTGGCTGTAAACATAACATAATTTAAATTAAAAGTCAATTGAATTCGACGCCACGGCCACGCATATTTTACTATTCAATCCGCAGAATTATATTTAATTTTACGTTTCAAATTGCAAATTATTTACATTTCTGTTTCGAATTAATAATTCTATGAATATTTAAAATAGTTTGTTTATCGTTCATTTGGTAACGGGCACCGTGTAAATGGTCGTCAACATTACAATACTTTACAGCCATCAAGAGTCAACTGCTGAAAATCTGAACATAGGTGACCACCTAAAATTTGATGATTTAATGAATGTAAAATTTGATAGCATCCAATGAGTCCCAGCAACGTAAGTCTTTGCCGAAATAGTCAAATGCATTAATTTTCTAGTATCATGATTTCTAATTAGTTCTTCGACTCGACTGCTGAACCCTCTCCCGAATGCGTCTTCTTGCAAAATGAGATTTTTCTGCTCTATGCGTAAGGCAAGCGGTCATCTCATTATTTAGTTGTCTTTTCTGTCTCAATAGTTGGTGTTATATGCCCAAGAACTTCAATTTTCCACATTTCTGATACGGATAGAAGGCATTCTCTACTCATGTAACATGAATCTACCATTTCTACACACTTGTCCCTATACTGGGAACCTAGTACAGAATCCATAAAAAATAACCTGAGCTACAGCGACACGAGTCTCGATGATCGTACTGCTCCCGAAAATGACTCATAGCAATAATATTTAAACTGTTATAAAGTTTTGACACGTGAAAGGACAATAATAAACCGTGTAATACCTACAAACTATTATGTTCATAACAATGCGCAGTTAGATAAATTCCTATCAACTAACCACTGCTACCGTGGCATCGTGGCTGTAAACATAACATAATTTAAATTAAAAGTCAATTGAATTCGACGCCACGGCCACGCATATTTTACTATTCAATCCGCAGAATTATATTTAATTTTACGTTTCAAATTGCAAATTATTTACATTTCTGTTTCGAATTAATAATTCTATGAATATTTAAAATAGTTTGTTTATCGTTCATTTGGTAACGGGCACCGTGTAAATGGTCGTCAACATTACAATACTTTACAGCCATCAAGAGTCAACTGCTGAAAATCTGAACATAGGCGACCACCTAAAATTTGATGATTTAATGAATGTAAAATTTGATAGCATCCAATGAGTCCCAGCAACGTAAGTCTTTGCCGAAATAGTCAAATGCATTAATTTTTCTAGTATCATGATTTCTAATTAGTTCTTCGACTCGACTGCTGAACTCCTCTCCCGAATGCGTCTTCTTGCAAAATGAGATTTTTCTGCTCTATGCGTAAGGTAAGCGGTCATCTCATTATTTAGTTGTCTTTTCTGTCTCAATAGTTGGTGTTATATGCCTAAGAACTTCAATTTTCCACATTTCTGATACGGTTTGGAAGGCATTCTCTACTCATGTAACATGAATCTACCATTTTCTACACACTTGTCCCTATACTGGGAACCTAGTACAGAATCCATAAAAAAAAATAACCTGAGCTACAGCGACACGAGTCTCGATGATCGTACTGCTCCCCGAAAATGACTCATAGCAATAATATTTAAACTGTTATAAAGTTTTGACACGTGAAAGGACAATAATAAACCGTGTAATACCTACAAACTATTATGTTCATAACAATGCGCAGTTAGATAAATTCCTATCAACTAACCACTGCTACCGTGGCATCGTGGCTGTAAACATAACATAATTTAAATTAAAGTCAATTGAATTCGACGCCACGGCCACGCATATTTTACTATTCAATCCGCAGAATTATATTTAATTTTACGTTTCAAATTGCAAATGATTTACATTTCGTTTCGAATTAATAATTCTATGAATATTTAAAATAGTTTGTTTATCGTTCATTTGGTAACGGGCACCGTGTAAATGGTCGTCAACATTACAATACTTTACAGCCATCAAGAGTCAACTGCTGAAAATCTGAACATAGGCGACCACCTAAAATTTGATGATTTAATGAATGTAAAATTTGATAGCATCCAATGAGTCCCAGCAACGTAAGTCTTTGCCGAAATAGTCAAATGCATTAATTTTTCTAGTATCATGATTTCTAATTAGTTCTTCGACTCGACTGCTGAACTCCTCTCCCGAATGCGTCTTCTTGCAAAATGAGATTTTTCTGCTCTATGCGTAAGGTAAGCGGTCATCTCATTATTTAGTTGTCTTTTCTGTCTCAATAGTTGGTGTTATATGCCTAAGAACTTCAATTTTCCACATTTCTGATACGGTTTGGAAGGCATTCTCTACTCATGTAACATGAATCTACCATTTTCTACACACTTGTCCCTATACTGGGAACCTAGTACAGAATCCATAAAAAAAAATAACCTGAGCTACAGCGACACGAGTCTCGATGATCGTACTGCTCCCCGAAAATGACTCATAGCAATAATATTTAAACTGTTATAAAGTTTTGACACGTGAAAGGACAATAATAAACCGTGTAATACCTACAAACTATTATGTTCATAACAATGCGCAGTTAGATAAATTCCTAATAAATTAAAAACAAAATTACAACGCAGTTCACGGCCGCCATTTTGGTGTACAAACGTTCAAGTCAACAATTTACGTTTAAAATTATTGATAAAATAACAGAGGTAGATTTAATTATTTATGGTTCACGTATTAATGTTGGCATTGTTACTGTGAAGTGTTTGTAACTACTGTCTGAAAAAAATGCAAAAAAAGTTTATACATATTTTCAGTATTTACCATTTATGCAATTATTTTATTTTTTAATGTATAACACAAAAACGGCCAGTAAATGTCCATCATATGTGGTTCCCAGGTTAATGTTGGCATTGTTAATGAGAAATTTTTGTACCTAGTGTGTGTAGTATGTGTATAGTTTTATTTTTAAATGTGTAAGATAAAAACTGCCAGTAAATGTTAATGTAAAGTATCTATACTAATTTATCTGACAGATTTTTCGCCAACGCCATTCTCCGAAAAAATGTAAATAAGCCGGGTGCCTCGTTCACAAGGAGGTTGCAAATAAATAAATAAATATCTTCACGCAATTCCCAATACAGGGGTAGATAGAGTTCTAGTCTAGACAATCAAGTCCCTTCGACCCACCTTCCACCGAAGATATTTTCGGGACATCGTGCCAGGTGGTGAGCCCGTCGACGCCTTTATGTCCAAGCCAACGATGTAATTCGTACATAAGTTTTTTTTTTTTTTGAAAAACCCATTGGTACGACCACCTGGGGTTCGAACTCAGGTCTCTCGACTCAAAATTCCGACCACCCAACCACTCGGCTATCGTGACTTTTGAAGGCTCCTCCTTCAGCAGTCACAATAGCCGAGTGGTTGGTTTGGAGGTTGTTTTGTGAAGGAGGATGCAACATTATGAAAAATAAACTAGTATGCACTTCACACGCGGCAGAAGTTAAACTATTGTAGGCTAAATTCTATAGAATAATGTTTATATCTTGGTCTCTTCACGCCATTCCCAACATTAGGGTAGACAGAGTTGTAGACAACTAAATCCTTTTGACCCACCTTTAATTTTATGGGACAACGTGGCAGGTGGTGAGTCTGTCGCCGTCAGTCAGTCCTGGTCAGTCAACGATATAAATCGTACATAAATCGACTCTTGCTGTCGATTTTCCACATTATAGCGTATCACATTACAACGATGTTAAGAAGTTTTTGACTTAATAATATGTTTTCCTTGTACCAAAAATATGACAACAAAAATTAATTTTAAGGGATTCGATCACGTCGAAATAACATTATCATAAAGTAAGGTACGAGTTGGAACCAGTCCCGATGCTCGTCCATGGCGCCGCCATGTTTTCACGTCTTGAATGCAAATTACCTGTCCTACGCATTCGCACCTAAGCCGTAAATTGTACGATTTAACGACTCGCCCGACTGTTAAGTAGGTAAGTATACATTGATTCAATCTATAGAGACCTTAGCGCTTACTCACGACCTATAAAGGGCAACGCTGGACATGTACCTCTGACATCTGGAGGAATTGCCATAAATGCAACGTTTGGCAAGCGGATTGACTATCGTAGTATCGGACACCTTGCAGACGCTGCTATGCTTAACAGTCTACTGAATTTTGGTTTAGTATTTTTGGAGATGGTTGCCGCGATTTGTCTATGGCCAATTACGTATCTTAGGCTTTTTCCCTAAGCGTCTCTTACACCTGTAGGAAGAAAGTGGGTGGTATAATTGTACGTCGTTATCATAAGGAATAAGTATTTATATATAAATACTTTCTGATATCAAATGTTAATGAAAGTAAACGAATTAAGCTTTGCAAAAATAAATGTGGTATATCTTTTCACTGCCCAGGACATCTTTCTTAAATGTTTATTAAATCTTTCTCGCTTTAGGAGTAGTTAGGAACCCCGAGACAGATCCCCCCGTGATGAATCCTAAGGAGGAGTGACTCGTACGACTTGTATCGTTCGCTGGGACACCAAGACAACGACAGATTCACCGCCAATCACGTTGTCATAAAACGCCGTTAATATCTCTGACCTTTGTATTGGGAAACGTGTGAAGATAAAATAAAGACTATATTAACTAAATGAAACTCATATTATAATATATAAGTCATATTTATAGCTTGGATGGCAACGCTCATATCGTATCAAAACCGATGCATGACGTCACGAGAGTTAGACCGGATAAAAACGCTGATTGTATATCTCAATATTTGTAAGGTTATCGGAATTTAACGCGGCGACTTACACTCCGTCTGATATGGCCATTTATTAAGGAAAAAATATATACATATTTTATATCTTCCCACTGTCTCGACACCTCGTGACACCTTGGATATTTGTATACACGGAGATCATGAAATACATATGCACTTGAAGTATTTCGTTTAATTTTCCGGCATGTCAAACATCTAATAGCAGCAAGATGATCAAATCAATACTTGGATGGAAGACAAGAGCAAATCCAATGAACTCTTTGGAGATAAAAAAAATTTCTTCCGTAATTTACGCACTATATTTACAATTCATCATGACTAGAAAGTCTTTGCCAATTTAGATATTTATTATTAGACTTAAATGTCAAAGACCTTAAGACCTTAGTAATAGAGTAGTTTTAAATTGATTGAGTGTAAAAAATTGTAATAATTTCTTTATTACGCAACAACGTTAACAATAGCTACATCTCTTAACGCCATACAACGGCTAACTGCACGAGTCAACCTGTTGACTTGAACGGTCTACCTTGGAGTTTGCAAATACTAATTAACCTTTAACAATAGAATAATTAACTATGAACGTACCTAACCTAAACTAACAACGAAATGACATGAAAATATATTTTCATAATATCTATTGTTTATATTTTATCTTCCCTTTATTATTTGTTAATTATTAATATTTTTCCAATTCAGGATCTTTAACTTTATTTTTTCTTTGACATTTTTATTCTTAGTTTGCCTTCTACTTTTCACGATTACAAAGGTTGACTAGAAGAGAATGCCTAGTGAGAACCTTTGGTTTATTTTATTTAAAACCTCATTTTTTCCTTTACTGAATTTGGTGGATTCGTTGCTTAAAATTTATATATTTACATATTTATTTTCTTTTTTCATTTATATTTTCTTTAGACTTCTGGTCTTAATCTATTGTTAAGTTTAGATCAGCGATTGCTATACAGAAATTTTATAATCAACATTATTAAAACATACTTCTTACTGAGACTGAGTCTTATTCACGAAATATGCAAGTGACATCATTATATACATTTAATTATGCCACAAATGAAAATAGTTGTACTGTATCATAAATAAATATCTTCACACCATTCCCAATACATTGGTAGACAGAGGTCTAGAAGTTTTCAACTCGGGACTATCGTGACTTATCATAAAATAATTTCACTGTAGTCAAACAAAAATTAAATTTTTTATGTTAGCAACGATGTTTGTTGGAATAGTTCCAAATGACTGCCGGCTCAGTTAACGCGGGATTTTCCTCTACACTTAAAGAAATGACTTTCTATTCTCTTTCAACCATTTTTGTTTGTATATCCATGATCTCACACATTTAAAGTTTGCCTATACATTACCAATATGCTTTAATGTTTGGTACGTTTTTTAAACAAAATGTAAAATGCAAAACATAGTTTACATATAATACAAATACATAAGTTGTTTATATGAAAGTTAAATTTCTTTGCATTAAATGACAAACATTATGTAGAATAAACTTGTGACCTACGGTTTAACATTTCACAAAAACAGAAATTTATTTCTATTGATATACATTTTTTCGATAAAAGTAGTCCGTGTTTATGTCTACTCTAGGACATTTATATATTTACATATTTATTTTCTTTTTTCATTTATATTTTCTTTAGACTTCTGGTCTTAATCTATTGTTAAGTTTAGATCAGCGATTGCTATACAGAAATTTTATAATCAACATTATTAAAACATACTTCTTACTGAGACTGAGTCTTATTCACGAAATATGCAAGTGACATCATTATATACATTTAATTATGCCACAAATGAAAATAGTTGTACTGTATCATAAATAAATATCTTCACACCATTCCCAATACATTGGTAGACAGAGGTCTAGAAGTTTTCAACTCGGGACTATCGTGACTTATCATAAAATAATTTCACTGTAGTCAAACAAAAATTAAATTTTTTATGTTAACAACGATGTTTGTTGGAATAGTTCCAAATGACTGCCGGCTCAGTCAACGCGGGATTTTCCTCTACACTTAAAGAAATGACTTTCTTTTCTCTTTCAACCATTTTTGTTTGTATATCCATGATCTCACACATTTAAAGTTTGCCTATACATTACCAATATGCTTTAATGTTTGGTACGTTTTTTAAACAAAATGTAAAATGCAAAACATAGTTTACATATAATACAAATACCTAAATACATAAGTTGTTTATATGAAAGTTAAATTTCTTTGCATGAAATGACAAACATTATGTAGAATAAACTTGTGACCTACGGTTTAACATTTCACAAAAACAGAAATTTATTTCTATTGATATACATTTTTTCGATAAAAGTAGTCCGTGTTTATGTCTACTCTAGGACATTTATATATTTACATATTTATTTTCTTTTTTCATTTATATGTTCTTTAGACTTCTGGTCTTAATCTATTGTTAAGTTTAGATCAGCGATTGCTATACAGAAATTTTATAATCAACATTATTAAAACATACTTCTTACTGAGACTGAGTCTTATTCACGAAATATGCAAGTGACATCATTATATACATTTAATTATGCCACAAATGAAAATAGTTGTACTGTATCATAAATAAATATTCACGCAATTCCCAATACAGGGTATTGGGAATTGCGTGAAAATATTTATTACTATTATTAGATTTAGGGCTTCATGGTATCCGGGTACTATGTAGGTATAGCACTAAGTATAATTAAAAAGTGTCCATGAAATGATTTAAAAAATTTTTAACGAACATAGTGGAACCATCACATGGTTTCGTAATTATTCTACAATTTGTTTAGATAAAATAATTGTTAATGTTGTCTGCTAACTCCACAAATTACGCAAATACATGTTCTAGAAAAATAGGAGTCAGTTAAAACGAAGTTACAATTGTCAAGCACATATATTGTTTGTTTGTAACTTAATATGAAATTATAATGTTATTGTATTGTATGTTAAAAAAATCCATGAAACTTCCAGAACCTAGAGATTTGAACGTAAATTTAACTCTCAACAATAGTTTCAAAAAAATAATACGTCACAGCTGAAAGCTGAACTCTAGTCGCTGTTGCTAGGCACTGGTAAGTTGTAAGTAAAAGAAACAAAAAATAAGGGACATAAAACATGTGCAAAAATAACCTTAGCTGTAAATAATTTACAACTTTGACAAATAACATATTATAACACACAGCACATTCACGTCGCATAATAAAGCAACTTTCTATTATGTTAAAAGAAGAAAATAACAAAAGTTTTAATACGACATGAATTTCGGCTTTTAGAATTACGTCCGTTGAATCTGGCTGACCAAATGATTTACAAAAAAAAAAATTAATACTTCTATTTTCATTGAAAAAACTTCAATTCATACTGGCACGCAGTACATTTTTTTAAAAGCGATTAAAAACGTACCTTTTTTTGAAGTTCCAAGATAATCTCAGCCAAAATATGATTCAAAGGGACTGTTTAAAAAAAAACCCCGGAGTATTTGGAATAAGGTCTTGAGTTTGGTTCCTTTTTTAAGTATTATATTCTTAATCAACGAGGAAAGTGGTTATTTGAAAATAAGTATGACTTATATCTTTAAAAACTATATTTTCTTAAAAAATAACTAACCGCTTTTTTGGTGAATATTTTTTTGTGTCTACCACACATAGGCTGTTACAATCAATCAATATCTAAGGGCAATGACCGTAATCTTTTTTTTAAACCTTCTGTAACTAGCTACGGACACCACAACTACTAAAACTTAGCAGTACGTATGGAATTTTTTAAGAAAACTTATTTAACTTCCAATCATAAAGTTCGTAGGCGAACCGGTGCTTGGGAGTGGGTGGGGATCGTGGGGGGACGTATACGTGACCGCTGCAACGTACGTTAAATCGTAAAAGTGTACTACAAGGGTAATACTGAGCCCACATGTATATAAAGTGCATTGCTTCGTCAATTTTATTGAATTCCTCGTGTTCATCCTTTGAATTATATTACATCGCAAAACAAAACAAAAATCACATATTAAAGTTGACGTAAATATATCAAATAACCACAATAGACATAGTCTACGTTATTCGAATATTAATATTAATAGTCCATTAATTATGATATAATTAGTGAATAATTCACAAACGTGTCCGCATTGTCCGAAGATCTATAATGAAACAAAAAGAACAGATATTATTAGCATTTCTTGTAACTGGTTTGCCGTACTAGGAAGTTCAAGTAATTGATGTGTAGATTAGCTCAAACGAGCAAAGTCTTTATAACTTGTTCAGTGAGTTAAACTTGATACGTGGTTATTGCGAAATGTCCATTCATAGCGGTGTTCAAATTGTTATAGCAATGTGCACGCTGTTCAAGCCATTTTTTATATGAAAAGCAATTTTATTTTATTATTGCGTATTAATCGCGTTTTATTTAGTTCTTAAAAATTTTTGGAAAATGTTAAAAACATAATAAAACGCTTTTCAACGGAGCTTAGGGGAAATGATTCGAAAGGAAATATTGTCATTTTCTGGACCCTTGCCTAACCCGGTATGTGAAATCGCGGCAAGGTTAAAAAAACACAATAAAATCCGTGAACTATCGTTTTATTTAAATTTATTGTATTTGGGTAAACACAATAAATCAATATCCTACTTTGTTTTTAAGGAATTCAGATAAGATAGACTTATTTTTCATAGATACCACATAATAACTATATGATTTGTAGACAAATTAATTAAATTTTTTTGATTGGAGATAAAGTGAAAAATAGCCTACATAATGTAAACTTGAAACGAAGAAGGTTATCAATTCTTTGTCACTGTTTTATACCTTGTACCTTATTGTGGTGCCTTCGTTGTTTCCCATACCTCAAGTGCTTTAGCTTCTTACATTGGCATCGGAGCCATGTATGTGATGTTGTCACTTACTTATTATTTTGGGACTGAAAGAGGTAAGAGAGGGGTACTGACCCAGAAGACCTCAAGGGCAGAGAAATAGTTAAAAGTATACTATGAGTTCCTTTTTTATGAAACCCTAAATCGAAATCTGCTACACTGTAAGGGTTTGTTTTTGTTCTTTTATTGAAATTCTTAATAATCGACGTGTTCGATACACGTAGATTATTATTGCAGTAATTCTATTAGAAGTGATAATTATAACCACTATTAAACACACACATTAGTGAAACGTATGACATTCACTAAAGAAACTGGACGAGTGGTGTACAGCGGTTATAGTGCCGCTAACTTTGAGGTCCCGGGTTCGATTCCCGGACGGGTGAAGTAACAAACCACTTTTCCGTACTGTCTGTAATGTAATTTCTGATTCCATATCGCAAGTGCGTTAGCTACTTACTTTGGGATCAGAGCCATTTATTTAACGTTGTGTAAGCATTTAAGTAAAGCTAGCACCTCGGCCAACTTTGTTTACTTGTCATTTACAATAATTATAATTAATAATGATTTAATGACATCACCGGATGTACGTAATTAGATGCGTTCCCGGGCACCGATAACCGTGACCCGTCCGTCGTTGTGCGCGTATCGGTTGCCATGCGTTGTGTTCATAACGCAAGTTATTTCGTATTTATCTGTGTTGCAGCTGCGTTTGGAATGTTGGACATTCGATGGAACGTCAGACATTTATTTTCTAATTAATATATTAAAATACAATGTATATTTTTATTTTTATTAGCGTAGTGAAAACGAAGCCAATGATGGAATGCCTCATTGGCCGTAATTACTCTGGCTCTTTCACCCTGGAATACAATACTAGTTCCAATGTAATTTGGCTGCAGAAACGCGCAAGGGTGTGGTAGGGTGTGTGTAGATAATTGTATAATATCGGATGAATATGATATATTTTTGATTTTAGATTGATATTATTTAGAACTGTCCAGTAGAAAGTGCTTAGAAAAAGCCTGAGAATGCATCACATTTACGGATATCAAATCTAATGAAGGCTATGTATTACGTCACGTTTATTACGTCAATATTCATTACAATAAACGTATTATTACAGAAACGTATTAAACAGTCTGAATTTTGATTATAAAGTTATTATAGAATTGGACATTTCAACATATACCAGAGGCTTGTACATCACCGCGACATAAACTGTGAGATCGGAAACAAGGGTATCAGAGTTCAAGTTTGAATTGTTTTATAATATTATAACAATAAAGCATAATGAAGTAACACTTGACAGTCATCAAATTTAATATTTAGAGATAAGTGAACGATGCACACTTAAATTATTGGTTGGAATATTTTTTGCAGAGTTCATAACATTTAGAACTGAACAAAAAATTTAAGCGTTTGAATTGAGGATAAGTTGTGAAATAAATAGGCATTAGTTTCGCCACATTTTTTATCGAAGTTTTTCTATCTTTACAAACTATAATAAGGATAAATATCTTTAATTTTATAATTTACACTCGAGATTATCCATTGGAAAGTTTATAACAATTGAAATAAGAATTTTTTAACATGAAGATACCGTATAGTGGAACAGATTATTATAAAGTCAAATAAGGATGATTTTTGGCGAATTCATAGTCCACCTGTAATGGCTACTTACAGTCCACGACAAACAATGTACTTCAAACGTAGTAGTTAATTAATATGTCATTGACCCCGAGGTCCAATTCGAAACGCCTCATAGCTTGAAATAAGATTTAAAGCTGAAAACAGGCGAAAGAAACTACCTATGTATCTTAGAAAAAATAATATAAAAATATCTCCACCACCACTTACCCAAGACAGGAGAAGACAGAAGTCTTTTCGACCCACCTTCCACCGAAGATAGTTTTTGGGACAACGTGACAGGTGGTCAGCCCTTCCGAAGTTTTGAAAAAACCCATTGCTACGAGCCTTGGGGATCGAAATCGGGTCTCGTGACTCGAATTCCAATCACCCAACCACTCGGCTGTCGTGACTTATTTAAGTATCTTAGTAAGTAACTAATTCTAGGCTACACCGAGAGATGTCGCTGAACAATAAATACAGTATCGGGTGACAATAGCAACAGATAAACGTAAAGTATCGAGAATATCGCCTAATCGAGGTGAGAGCGATGTGAGCCAAGGACCAGGTCGTGCTCTCAGTCACGTAGATACCTTGGCTCGATCGACAGCATACTAGGGCATACATATTTACCTTACGATTATATATAATTGAATAGTAAATATGTACATAGATAGGAACATCACATGCATTGCTCTGATATCAAATTAAGAAGTTTAAGCACTTGTGTTATGAAATCGGAAACAATGTATCCCACACGATACCAAAAACACCCAGATCCGAGAAAATGTAAAAAATTTAAATTGAAAAAAATTTGTGTTCTCTACATTGACCTGTATGGGATGAAAACCGGTGTTTACGCCACTTGTCGAATTATAATTGATCTATTAATGCATTTGTGGTACCTTTCTCCGATTCCATAGACGCGTGCTTTAGCTACTTTCTTCGGGATCAGAGCAATGTGTGTGATGTTATCACTATTTTTCTTACTTATTATTTTTTTTACCAAATAATTTTGACAAATGACATCACAAGGATTAAACAGCCGTGTGGTATCAGCGTAAACCAAACCACAATTAAGGAGACCGGTAATGGGTAGCAGAGTACGATGCGAGGTGTCTGATACACCGATCGCCAATCATGGCGATTGTTACGAAATTTGCATTTCGAATTGTATACGTCGCTAAGTGACCTTTTTTTGAATATAAATGAACATAAAACATTAGAAATTTTAAACTAATATTCTGCGCCCATCGTCCAATGTAACCGCCTCCACAGCTTTTATCGCTTATTAGTTACACTTTTTGCTTCTTATATGTATTTTTTTTTCTGTTAACTCATTTACATTTTATTCCATGTACTCGTATGTATTGAAGTCAGAGTGTAAAGGTCAGAGAGTGTAAAACTCTGACTTCAAAACGTTATCAGAATGTTTTACCCTTTGTATTTTCAGAATTTATAATATTATATTGTGTGGTTATGGCGTAAGAATATAGCTTTTCTTCTCGTGGGTGTCATTCAAGGCGACAGTGGACTTGACAATGTAATTACCTAACGACAGAAAAAAACACCACTGCAAAATTCATCAGACCGGTGGCGCGTCTATGATACAAGATCGTTAGTACTGAGATCACCAAACTGTTTGCTAAACGTGATGATTGTGGCAAACCCTGTAAAACCTTACGAGAGTGGCCTCTGTCCTGCAGTGGCCTATGTATGTTGAAATATAATAAATATGAATGTAACTCTATCTGTTACGCTTTCGCGAATAAACCGCTATATCGATTTTGTTAAGTTTTGATACAGGAATAGTTTGAACCCCGAGAAATTTAATAGAATAATTTTACCAGAAAAAATAATAAAAATATAAACATCTTCACGCAATTCCCAATACAGGGGTAGACAGAGGTCAAGTCTAGACAATTAAGTCCCTTCGACCCACCTTCCATCGAAGTCATTTTTGGGACAACGTGACAGGTGGTCAGCCCTTCCGAAGTTTTGAAAAAACCCATTGCTACGAGCCTTGGGGATCGAAATCGGGTCTCGTGACTCGAATTCCAATCACCCAACCACTCGGCTGTCGTGACTTATTTAAGTATCTTAGTAAGTAACTAATTCTAGGCTACACCGAGAGATGTCGCTGAACAATAAATACAGTATCGGGTGACAATAGCAACAGATAAACGTAAAGTATCGAGAATATCGCCTAATCGAGGTGAGAGCGATGTGAGCCAAGGACCAGGTCGTGCTCTCAGTCACGTAGATACCTTGGCTCGATCGACAGCAAACTAGGGCATACATATTTACCTCACGATTATATATAATTGAATAGTAAATATGTACATAGATAGGAACATCACATGCATTGCTCTGATATCAAATTAAGAAGTTTAAGCACTTGTGTTATGAAATCGGAAACAATGTATCCCACACGATACCAAAAACACCCAGATCCGAGAAAATGTAAAAAATTTAAATTGAAAAAAATTTGTGTTCTCTACATTGACCTGTATGGGATGAAAACCGGTGTTTACGCCACTTGTCGAAATTATAATTGATCTATTAAAGCATTTGTGGTACCTTTCTCCGATTCCATAGACGCGTGCTTTAGCTACTTTTTTCGGGATCAGAGCAATGTGTGTGATGTTATCACTATTTTTCTTACTTATTATTTTTTTTACCAAATAATTTTGACAAATGACATCACAAGGATTAAACAGCCGTGTGGTATCAGCGTAAACCAAACCACAATTAAGGAGACCGGTAATGGGTAGCAGAGTACGATGCGAGGTGTCTGATACACCGATCGCCAATCATGGCGATTGTTACGAAATTTGCATGTCGAATTGTATACGTCGCTAAGTGACCTTTTTTTGAATATAAATGAACATAAAACATTAGAAATTTTAAACTAATATTCTGCGCCCATCGTCCAATGTAACCGCCTCCATAGCTTTTATCGCTTATTAGTTACACTTTTTGCTTCTTATATGTATTTTTTTTTCTGTTAACTCATTTACATTTTATTCCATGTACTCGTATGTATTGAAGTCAGAGTGTAAAGGTCAGAGAGTGTAAAACTCTGACTTCAAAACGTTATCAGAATGTTTTACCCTTTGTATTTTCAGAATTTATAATATTATATTGTGTGGTTATGGCGTAAGAATATAGCTTTTCTTCTCGTGGGTGTCATTCAAGGCGACAGTGGACTTGACAATGTAATTACCTAACGACAGAAAAAAACACCACTGCAAAATTCATCAGACCGGTGGCGCGTCTATGATACAAGATCGTTAGTACTGAGATCACCAAACTGTTTGCCAAACGTGATGATTGTGGCAAACCCTGTAAAACCTTACGAGAGTGGCCTCTGTCCTGCAGTGGCCTATGTATGTTGAAATATAATAAATATGAATGTAACTCTATCTGTTACGCTTTCGCGAATAAACCGCTATATCGATTTTGTTAAGTTTTGATACAGGAATAGTTTGAACCCCGAGAAATTTAATAGAATAATTTTTACCAGAAAAAAAAATAATAAAAAATATAAACATCTTCACGCAATTCCCAATACAGGGGTAGACAGAGGTCAAGTCTAGACAATTAAGTCCCTTCGACCCACCTTCCACCGAAGATATTTTCGGGACAACGTGACAGGTGGTGAGCCCGTCGCCGCCTTTAAGTCCAAGCCAACGATGAAATTCGTACATAAGTTTTTGAAAAACTCATTGGTACTGCCACCTGGGGATCGAACTCGGGTCTCTCTTGAAACATTTAATAAACAGTAGATAGTGATAGATGGGTACGCTATATCATAGAGTATGTATGTCTTTTTCCATATTCGAATGACATCAGGTTAAACTCGTAATATTTATCGATTGATATCTTGTTTAGAACTGTGATACACATATAAATCAGCTCGTTGAATTAGGAACTGTCGAGTCTATACAGAACGTATTGGTTATGTTCTCTTTGAGTCCGTACTCAAGGCTGTTCAAATGACGTCACGGTACAAAGTCCGCGGACATAGACAATTATTTGGAAAGTTGAACTATGGCGTTCGACTCTTGCATAAATGGTGGCTAGATCATACCAGATAATCACTGTCTCTGCATTGAATACAGACTCTAAAATCTAAATTAAAAGAAAATTTAACATATAATATTAAATCAATAAAAAAAAGAAATTTTCAATTAAATTTGGTAACTAAAGGCCAAGGAAGCCAGTTTTGCGTATACGACGGAGATTTAGCTTCGTCCCCTTTACCCAACTTTAGACTCGTACGGGAGATAGAACTCCACCGGTTTATTTAAGACGTTCATAATAGTCGATTTTGCATTACTAGGATCATGGAAATTTCTGACAATATGCTCGAAACTTGTACTTATGTAATTGTTGATACGTTCGTTCCATTGTTCAGGTTTGGCTAACGTAACTTCCTAAGCTAAAGCAATGAGAGGTAGGCACTAGAATGTCTTTTACCAGACTGTAGTTTTAGGAATCAGGTTTTTTTTTTTTGATAACCCCTGAGAGAAAGTTGCGACACTGAGGATGACAAAAGTTCAGTGCAGTTCGTTATAGAGGCGTTCGTGTTTACAAATCGTTAACATATTTAATGCTTTAAAAGCTTTAATAGCAGTACCTGGCTGAAGCAATCAAGGTCACTTGTCACAACAGATTTGGATGTTTGGGATATCGTTAGGCTTTTTACATCATTCTTCATATAGAACTCCATTTGAACCCACATGTCTGTACTCTTACAGTACTCTAAACCGTTACTGCAGACAGCCAGTACTGAAACTACCACGGAACGGAAAAGCGACAAGTTAATGAATGTAACGAGATACCGACAGATGATGGAATAACCATATCGAAAAATATCAGACTAAAATTTAGACCCTTGACGCTCGACAGACAATTTTCTGGTACGATGATGATCAATTCGCTCACCAATCGTGGCAATTATGATACGACAAATCAGTCTTCTTTTTGTTGTGCCTCGTGCCTATATCTTCACACCATTCCCAATTCAGGGGTATCAGAGGTTAAGACAACTAAGTTCTCTCGACCCACCTTCCACCGAAGATATTTTTGAGAACACGTGACAGGTGGTGAGCCCGTCGCCGTCTTTATCTCCAAGCAAACGATTCAAATCGTACATAATTTTTTGAAAAAACCCTTTGGCGCGAGCCTTGGGGATGGAACTCGGGTCTGTTGACTCGGATTCCGACTACCCAACCACTTGCCGAAGTATTCATCATTATTATGACATAGACACCATACTGAACATGCCCGTCCTGCGGTGGACTTTAACATGCCAAAGTAAACAGCGGAGTCCAGTGAAAATAAAACACTAACGACGGACACAAACAAACCAATTGTATTGTGCTGTGTGAAACCGCGACGGTCCAAAGTCCACGAACAATTGCTTCGGCCAATGGCTGCAAGGTGCTGGGGAATTATTTTCGTATGAAAACAATTGAATCTCGTTTGTGAACGAATGGCAACTGCCAATCAGGCTAGCTGCAGAATATTTAGCGATGGTTTTCATCGTGTTTTGTGGAAATTTGGTGTATATACTAGCTTCGACAGCGTCCGTGGATGTATAGCGTACGCGCCCGTTATTTACCCGTTATATACAATTGGCTAGCACTGAGGTCACGGATTTGATTCTCGGTCGTGTCAATGAAGTAAAACACATTTTCTACAATTTCTCATGTTTGGGTGTTTGTGGTATTTTCTATGTTTCTGATCCCATAACACAAGTGCTAAAGCTACTTACTTTAGGATCAGAGCAAATTATGTCATATAGTCCCTATCTATGTATGTTTTCATTTATTTGCGCATGCGGCTTTACCCGCATGAACTAGTAAATGACAGAAGCGTCATAACCAACTCCCATTTCGGTAGATAAAACAATCATTTTGTAGACCATTTACGTGAAATCCGTCTAATCCTTAGTGGAACAAATAGTTTTCTTATTACGTTCAGCCGAAGCCTCTGTTATTTCGTATTTTTTCCTCGCGTCTAAACTACGACCAGAGATATATTAAACTGTATGAATATAAAAATCAATACTTATGACAACGCATCAGTCTTGCTATACAACCTGGACACTAATCAATTGTATTGGCTACTTTGTCCACAGACAGTGGGGATTTGTATCTGTTTTAATTTTGTTATTTTATATATTAATTAACTAATTTAAGATGTTATATTTAAAACAAACATTATGATGTTCTTGTTTACGTTGTGAATAAAATGATTAAATTCTAACGTTAATTAATCTTACAAAAAGAAATATTAAGCAAAATACTGCAAAGAAAAATGTTCATGGTAGTTTAAATTTTCCTCAAACTCCTAATAAGGCGATCTCGATACAATTATCTGATACAATGATTGTATCCTTACGCTCGACAGTTGTTAGGCAAAATAGCAGCGGTGCCCGCATGACGGACTGTGACGTCACGGTACAAAGTCCACAGCCAATTGGAAAGTCCACTGACGGAATCATTGTAGAACTCAATTACTTCGAATGATACATAAAAACGTGATGTTTCACAACTTTAAATCATTGCACAAAGTATTGATCACGGCCATGCAAAGAATAAAGAATCTGCAGCGCATATTCTTTGCGAGCACGATATATATAAATAAATAATAATAAATAAATATCTTCACGCAAACCCCAATACAGAGGTAGGCAGAGGTCTAGTCTAGATAACTAAGTCCCTTTGACCCACCCTTCACCGAAGATATTTTCAGGACAATGTGACAGGTGGTGAGCCCGTTGCCGTCTTAATGTCCAAGTCAATGATATAACTCGTACATAAATTTTTGAAGAACCCATTGGTACGAGCCTGCCACCTGGGGATTGAACTCGGTCCTCTTGACTCGAAATTCCGACCACCCAACCACTTGGCTATCGTGACTTCCGATGTATGTTGCACGATGATGTAAGTAAAGAATATGTTACACTAAGTCTAATAATTTGTATACTTATGTTTCTTTTGTTCAAACGTCACGATAGCCGAGTGGTTGGGTGATCGGAATTCGAGTCAAGAGTTGGAATTCGATCACATCGTGTACAATTTATGCAGTTGGCTTGGACATGAAGACGGCGATAGGGTCAATATTTTTTTATGTATTTTTTATATCTTCACGCATTTTAGAACATCTGAGGCAAGGATACATTTTCAGATTATTACTGTATACAGGTCAAAATTTTTAGTACTTTCGACTCACTCGTCGAATATTATTTGCGATAACGCGACAGATGGTGAGCTTGTCGCCGCCTTATGATCGTATTTCATTTATTTATTCGTTGTTAATAAAACGCCTGTTTGTTGCCGTAATAATTTACCATTCTACTTCTTTTTCATTACCAACAATTCGCCGTATTAGTATTATGCCCATGTCATGTCATAACTTGTTTTAATTATTCGGAAAATTACTTAATTTATGTTATCATCATTTGATGTCATCAGGTTTCTTAGATATCATCTCGGTCATTTATGATGTGTCGTGGTTGGAGGATGGTAATTAAATAAATTATATATTTTTGACGACCTCCGTGGACGAGTGGCGTACACTCCGGTTTTCATGGTGTCGCCAGCTCTGAGGCCTGGTTTTGATTCCCGGTCGGGTAAATATAGAAACATAAATATAGAAACATTTTCTATATTCTCTCGGGTCTGGGTGTTTGTGGTACCTTCGTTGTTTCTGACTTTATATTACAAGTGCTTAAGTACTACTGCTAACTTTGGGATCAGAGCAATGTATGTGTTTTCCCTATCTATGTATGTTTTTGTCCTTACTATTAAGAAGCAAAAACTTGTATTAAAATAGCATAAACAGGATTTCATTGAGTCGATTTTGAAGTGCATAGTAAGCACTAATAACTATAGGTTTGCTGAATGTGCAATAGAAAATAATTTGACCCAACTTATTACATTGTTATCATGCGTTTACTTAATTTGCTCTTTAGTAATTGTAATAAGATAGCCGATTGTGAAATATCGTGTAATTTTATACGACACGAGTGACGTTGGAACATTTACGTGCGCGGCGATATGCTCTGTGCGTCGCCCGGCTTTGTTTATATGCATTTTCACGCCATTCCTACACTGGGGTAGACTAAGGTCCAGACTATTATGTCCTTACAATGGACCCTCAAAAGTTTGAGGGTCTATTTGTCCAGCAATGAGCAATCACGGGCTGTTCCTTTACTTTTATTTTAATAGTGTCCATTGCTCTGCTCGCTCAAAAATCTTTTAATCACAAAAGGTCTGATAATTGAGGTACATATAGTATAATGAACGTTAGAATTCTAATTAAACAAATTGGTACCTATGATACGGAGCAATCTAACAAAGAAGCTAAATGAGCAAACAGACAAACCGATCGTTAACCTAATTAGGTATAACAGAGATACACAAATTGATAAATAATGAGTTGTTTTGTATGTTTATTAGTGGTTTCAAGTTACCCGATATGGTGTCTACGGCTAAGCGGCAATAAAGGTACCGCTTGCTATTTGTCTTTTGCTCGCGTTTGCTATTTAAATATGATAAATCTTGTTAACTAATTTTAAGAAGTCTGGTAAGTTTTTAACGACAAGACTATAAATATCCGCATTTAAAAGTTTGGTTGTTATTGAAGAGTTGTTATTGAAAAAATTAGAAGTTAGGTGTTGGGAGATAGATATTTGTGTTAAGGTTAACGTCGCGTAAATAGAATCTACACTTCAATACTTGAACTCTGTATGGCAGAGTGTATCGGCTAAAAATTATTATTTTCATCCAAATTTAAACCATTTTATTAACGTATAAATGCTATATATAACTTCACGGTTTGATAATCTATCCAACAGTCCTTAAGCCCGACTTTACATCAGTAAGTCCTACGTCATTAAAAGTAATAATAGAAATATTCGGCTGTAAAGAGCTACCGGCTGTAAGAAAAAAATTATAACACTCCGTTCTAAATTCAAAAGCGGCGCGTTCATTCCATAGGATCACGCACCTAACACGTGTTTGCCGCATGGCGGGCGTAGAGAGCTCACAGCCGCTGGTTGGACTTTGGACCCGACTTACAATCACCGGTGAATAACGCGCCTTGATTTAGCACGGATCGAATTTATTTTTTATTGAAATAGCTCTCCTCTAAACTAACAATGACATTCACAATGCGTACCTACAAGGCAAGTATACGATATTGACATTGTGTCATTATTTTACATTCGATTTAGACTTTATTTAAGACTAGACCATAATAAATAAATCGTCTTTTAGAATAAATAATGAAATTTGACTATGATTTAAAAATAGAACACATAGAAACTGTGTATAGTACCTATACCTACTAGTGTAGTACATTTCGTAACAAGGTTGGAGACAAGCGATTTGGGAATACTGCAATGAAGATATCTTAAACTTATTTTACCTACAAATAGTTACTATCGTGTTTGTTACCTCTTTACCTACTTACTGGATGCTATTGTTTAATAATTAAGGCCATTGTAAAAAAATCAGTACATTAAATTTATAGAATCGAAGCCGAAATAATGTACGTATAGTATTTAGGTATTTAGTAATGAGGCATCTAAGTGTTCCTACCACTAAACATTGTATTTAAAATGAAATTAGAAACGCGATTGCCATAAAATCTATGAATGAATAGTAAATATTTATCTATAAACTATAACGTATGATGTCACAGAGTAATTATTAATAAGAGGCAACATATTCTCTTTCTTGACGAGTTGAAAATAATACAATAGAAATTCTATAATTACATCACACGAGAAAAGTTAAATATTTAGGTATTATATAGACGGCTAGAGAATTAGAGAGATTAATTTTAAAACTTCTCACCCACCTGGAGATAAAAATACATATTCATATATCGTTACTACTGTATGGTATAGCTTAAAAATATTACCCTTTCGTCTTTGACCGAGTTCTTTTCTCAGGGAACTACACGAAAGTTTTAATAATTTAAATACCGAGAGATTGAGGAATAACCATCTCGAAAAATATAACACCTAAATAAAACAGACCGTTGACAGACGTTAACGTGCCTGGTAACTGGTACTGTGATCGCTAACCGTGGCGATTATTGCTAATGGCCTACAGCGGACAACATAGACAAGGACGTATTTATCTAAATGTATTTACAGAAAGTATCATCAGAAACAAGACTATAGATACCAGAAATAATTATAGAATTATGTAGGTACATAGTTTATGAGTACGTGCCAATGCCATCGCACTGCGGTCTTAATATCTTTGTATTGAACTAGATCAGGGTGGTACTTAGCAGAATAAATAGCCAAAACGCGAAGCATTCAAATTGTCCTAAATTTGTAACACGTCCGCTGGAATCAAGCCAAATATCGTTATAAGAATTTTAACGCCGTAATATACCTAGTTAACCATAAAACATCAAGCTTTAATATATTTTTTATATATTTACGCACTCCCATTACTAAGTAGCCAAAACTTTTAAAAACAATTTAGTCCAGGTGAATTTATTAGAGGTGAGCCAGTCGCCGTCTCTGCAAGCGAACTATACAAATCTTATACAAGTTTCGAAAACTTCATAAGTACTACCTAGCTACCTATCTTCTTTGGAAATGGAACTGTGGCCTCAAGTTTCGAATTCCGAGCACCCAATCATTCGACTATCAAATAGTTATATGTAATAATCATCAGTGTAAGTTATAGGTAATCAGAGACAATTATGCGGGAGAAATGCATTCAACATCAATGAAACAGCTGTTACTAGTCTATTTTAAAGACAATATTGCCATTCCTGAAAGAAAATTCGTTCTCATTCCAGGACTCGAATGGCTTAGTACGAACTACAATTTTACCTATGCCGTTAACAATTGTTGTGAACCGGTTTGAAAGATATAGAGAGCCAATTCAAATACCACCTCACGCATACTTTGCAGGCTTTGAAATGACTACGTAGCCTTTTTCCTTTGAAGCGGTAGCTGTGATGGGCTACATAATAAGTCACAGTTAAGTCAATTATCATTCCACTGTCATAAAAAATAGCAATGTTAAAAACCTAGATATTCTGTTAGTTTTAACGAGTAACATTACTTATGCCCAAGCAAGGCAACGACACCCTTATCGAATATCTTGCAACTACAGAAAACACTACAAACCTATGCAAGCCTAGCATCGTAAAAAATATGTAAATAAGTTTATTAACAACGAATAATATAATTTATTACACGCAGTCTCTGTTTTATAGTAATCTACACATCGTGCTAAAGGATTCAGAGTATACCCATAAATATTTTTTTTTAAAATAGTTACTTTAGCATGCAAAAACCCACTTTATCTATAACGATAAAAGGTGGTAATGGAGGTGAGGCACAAAACGAACAATACCGAGTCCAAAGTCCACGAGGTAAGTCTCAATTGGAGTGGAGCGTGAACGTGTCTCGATTTTTGAAGATAACACATAATTATAGTTTCACTTCAGTTGACAACTACATAATACGAAACATTACAGAAGCAAATGAAAATCTTGTTTTATATCGTATGCAAAATTTTAAATCCATGACATAATAGTGATAAGTTTCATCAGTTATATATAACACTAATAAAAGTAAATTGTAAAACTTATCGTGAAACAGAAAGTAAACAAAGAAACTGCAACTAACTTTTCTACAATCACTTGATACCATTACAATCATATGGTTTCTCAGTCAAACGATAAATAATTATAAAACTTACTTTCTCAAGGAGATCCTGTCCAATTGCGTTGGGGTCCACTTTGACTTCCAAAATCACAGAATTCGGCTGACTAACTAACCACATTTTGAAAAACAATGGTTATAATTGAAAACCGAAAAAATGAGAAATATTTAGGTCAAACTTTATTAGATTTCTATTAAACGCTGTGGTTACACAAATATTTCAATGTTTATCTCACTCGCGTAAAGAATTTGTTTAAAAATGTCTTTCGTAATTCGCTCTGTGAAATGTTTATCGCGTATTCTTTGTGGAAGTAAAACTGAGAATACTTCCATACGACGGCCATACTACGGTAAGTTTGCCACCGAAATGATAAAGTGACGTGATATGACGCAGGGAGCTATTCGCGTCGCGGTTCTTAACCTTTACGTTACATTTGAGAAGCAATATGTATATGTTTATTATACATTGCTCTGTATTAACGTAACATTTAAAGGAAGTTGTGTAATAACACAGCAATGTAATATATGACTATGCAATAATAGTGACGAACAAATTCATCGGCAGGTACAAATGCTTTCTGTTTCATTCACTATAATGAGTAAGACAAAGATGGATTTATCTGTGACGTTCTAATGGATAAATAAGCAATCGCCTTAATGATTAGCATGCTAAATGTTCATTACTTCTTTGATTTAGGAGAATGTAATAACAGGAATTACAATGAAACTAGTTTCATGGATTGTATTCGATTATTTTACTTTTTATTTCTATAAAAATATACAGTCTAGAGCAGTAGACAACTGTCCTGCTAAATCATACTTAGCAGCATTGAAATAAATTGAAGTAGTTTAATATTGTGTATGCTATTATAGTACACGTGTAATAATTTGTAAACAGGAACGTTACGGTCCATGTAGGCTTGTAATCACCATGTAATCACAGATTTACGCCGATCAGTGCCAAATGCTAATTAGTATAATTAATTATTAAATAACCATTAATAATATCCAAACCAGTACCACTTGTTAACTATTTAACCTCCTACAAGTAAAGGCAGTGTAGGACAACCCCCATAAGATGCAATGACGATCGTGACTAACCCTGTATGAGCGAGGTTGGTTCTCTTTTTCTCTTCGGACAATGTTTTTGCATCGGAGCTCTTGGATTATTATTTAAAAGATTGTTTATAATATCACATGGGAAGTCCATTTCGACCAAATTAAAATTATTTGCGCTTACATACTTTTTATTACACTATTATTAATAATTAAATTAATGATAAATTAAATTTACATCCTAGACTTACATATATACCATATAGTATATATGCTGGTGCTGAGCATGGTACTCGAAAAATAGACGGCAGCAGTGAGCCTACAGTGAGATTCTATGGGGTATAACTATTTTTATAATAAAAGCATAATTAATTGTATTATGTTTAAGTTTATGGGGCATAGGGATAAGGAGGACCATTATATTACTTATGTCTCACCGGCTATTATAGATGTATATTATCTGTGGATCTTTTCTGTAAAAAAGTGTCTGACAAAAATGTTAAATTGAGGTGTCGCTACAGTAGCCACAGTGTAAATTTTTGTAGTTTATGTTTACTAAATTCATACGTATATAAACGTATAATTGATGTTCAGACTTGTTTTATTTATTATATATATTTTTAGGTGTTTTTTTTACAACTTTACATGTATGCATGTCTTTTTATTGCTGTTTTACAATTTTGTATGGCCTTAGCTTCCTCTGTCACTGGACACAAAACACTATTACAGAGGCCAACATTCCATATTAATGCAAGCCTCTGGGCCTCCTAACAGATTCCACCAACATATTTTGCACATCTTTGGTTCTGTTACTCGGCGGACAATTAAGTGATGCCTTTTTTCCAATGGGTTACGTGGTAAAACAGTTAAGTGGAATGTGTCCTGAGGTTTCAAACCTGAGAGCATTCACGATGCTCTGCTCGATGATCTGCTCATTTCAGAATCCTCGAACCACAAGGATCGGCACAATACAGGTTGAATTGTCTTATACAATATTCCTTTTGTAAGGGATCTTATGTCAAAGTATTCACTCCAATTAAGATAACAGCGTTTCTAAGTTGTATGCAACAATTCTGAAACATTAGGTAAACGTTGTAAAGATATACCGTCATTTGCTGTTTCCTTCCTCCTTGACAGAGTTATCAATGAGATTACTTATAATAGAGAGATGGGATCCACCGTAATGAAATTACTACATTTTTTTGCTCAAATTTTCAAGCGTTACGAGATTTTATTCAATGCTCGTGTCACTAAAAGTACACTTTTACTCGGCACCCCACACTCCACCTATAAATGTTAAGTTCTTATTATACACAATTTCTACATTAACGCCATTCTGGTCATGCATTGTTCTAACCATTTAATAAATTTGTCTGATCAACTTTTCAGTTTGATCAGCATTTAACATGGTTGTAGTTGCGCAATTAAACGTAATTTTAAGCAAATAAAGACCAGCTGACTTTTAAAAATCTATACGTCTTCTATTCGTAGTGTCACGAAGTCACGATTGCCGAATGGTTTAGTGATCGGGATTCTAGTCAAGAGACCAAAGTTCGATCTCCACGTAGTAAGCTTGTACCAATGGATTATTTCAAAACTTATGTACGATTTACTGGCTCAACTTCTGTCACATTGTCTCAAAAAATGTTTTCCGCGAGAAATTCAAAATCAAATCAAATTGATTTTAAAATTTTTTTGATCTAGTATATACAAGACATGAACATAGTAATGGCCTGCATGACCACTGCAGGACAGGTCTCTTCCAGGTATGGGAGAGTTGAGAATACCTATCTGCTTGCAGATATTTTTATACCAGACACCTCGCTCCTTAGATTCGGCTGCATGTCATCAGTCTATTGAATTTTGATCGGGTATTTTTCGAGATGGTTATTTCACTATCTGTCGTAGCCAGTGGTAATTTTAAGGTTTTCTGATCTTGTATCATAATGCATCTATATTTTTATTATTATTATTTTATAGTGGCAACAATTTATGCGTAATTAGTTACATTCCGTTACAACAAAAAAAAGATTGCACTTTATACTTTATATGCATAAAATTTCAGTTTCATATAAACTATTTTTAATTTATAACAAAAATAAACATTTTGTTGTTAATGCTATTATTAAAATACTATGGACGACGTATAAATTGGTAGTAATTTAAATAAATTTTCAATAAAGTGATCAGTTTTACGCATATCAATATACGCATGAGCTGATTACAGCGCCAATCGTGACAACATGGTGGAACTAAATTAATCATATGACTTTATCGTTTTACCATCCAGTCAACTATCGATTTGTGTCTTGGTCTCGTTTCTTCATTGACATAGTTTTTGTGTATATCATTAGAAATGGCGAGCCAGACACAGGGAATCCAACAATTACTTGCTGCTGAAAAACGCGCTGCTGAAAAGGTCTCCGAGGCGAGAAAGCGTAAGTAATTTTAGTCTTATAATGGGACTATTATTTCGTTGCAGATTTAGATGTCTATTTCAGTGATAAATATATTAACTTTGTTTCCCAGTAAATTTATACTAATATCTTATTTTTATTATCAATAATTAATAACGTATGTAACTACTAAATCACTATAGTATACCTTGGGCGTTATTTAAGTTGGTTGTCACATGATTATGACCCTGAAAACTGTAAATTGACGAATGAGTAAATTTCAATGTATTGATTACCAAAAATATGTCTTTTCTTCATAATCAGATAATTAAATACAGATAAACTGTTCTAATTTCTTGTCTGGGTGGTTGTACAAATAAGATAGATTATCCAACTAAATATATTCTAATGGTACAGTTTTCTATGTTCATATAAATTGATAACATTATATATATGGTAAATAATCAGTTCTCATTACACTGCCTTCTGTAAGAATAAGAATATTGTACATTACAGTAACAGGTGTTGAGTAGGTTTAAAGTGAATGTTGGTGGTGATGACTTTTGGATATGAGACGGCCCCTTACTGCAGGCTGAATGAGGAAGTTCGCAGTTTCCTTGTAGACTATAGAAAGGGCTAAACTAGGTATATTGTTTTGTGATAGAATACATAACAAAGAACTGTAGTAGAACCAGAATTATTGTCATACTGCAGGCAGACATTTAGTGTGGGTGGTATAGGATCAGTCTTGGTAGCAATCTTGTGGGGAGGCCTATGTTTAGCAGTTGACTTGTGATATGATGTAAAGAAGAGGTAAAAGAAATCCCAAACTTGCTTCAACTTAACAGTACAGTGGATGTCCTGGGTTCACTGGAATTCACACCATAGTAATTCTGAATAGTAATATTTAGCTTTAAATTAGGCGTATATGGTAAATGATAGAAACATCATAGGGAAAACTGCTGGCCTGAGGAAAACTTAAATTATTTCAATCACATGACAACTGTTTGCTGAAATTTTTTTCCTCGCTAACATAATATTTAAATCTGACTTTTGCCTAGCGATAGGAATGTGAAAGATCATATGAAGTATTCCATTACCTAACTGTAGACATTTTTGGACACTATTTATCTTTTCACTTACATTGATTGATTAGGTAAGAAAAAATGTATGTTAGGTATTTTCTTCAGTGTATTTAGTTTCCTACACTCAGTCTTGATATGACTTACAGTCATATGTCTTATTTAGTCTAACTATGTGTTTAATATTTCTTACAGGGAAAGCGAAACGCCTAAAGCAGGCCAAGGAGGAGGCACAAGATGAAGTTGAAAAATACAGACAGGAACGGGAGAGGCAGTTCAAAGAGTTTGAAGCTAAGGTCTGAATATTTTATTGTTTTATTATTTTTTTTGTATTTAAGTGGTGTGGAATAATAATAGAGAGGGGCCAAAGTTTTTATATAAAAAATCAAGATATTTTTTCATGTAGTCTATTTACATTTGGTTATAATAATATATTATTCAGTAACTTATCATTTTATTATTCTTACCATCTTACTATTTTGTAGATAGTGACATAGTTCCATTGCTGTAGATTTTTTAATACGTCTGATATCAAACTGCAACAAGTACTTTTAATAGTACTCTTAATTTTCAACTTTATACATACATAGTGATCTATTTACGTCTTTATATTTACTCCACTGCTGCTCATAGTCCTCTCTCAAGCAATAGATATATAACTTGCCCCTTACACTTATCATTAATCAACAGATAATTTTTCAAAGTTTAAAATAAAATAATTATAATAGTAAAGTCATGATATCCGAGTAGTTGGGTGGTCAGAATTTCGAATCAAGAGTCCCGAGTTCGATCCCCAGGCAGGCTCGTACCAGTGGGTTTTTCAAAAACTTATTTACTAATTATAACGTTGGCTTGGACATAAAGACGGCGACGGGCTCTCCACCTGTCATGTTGTCCCGAAAATATGTTCGGTTGAAGGGACTTAATTGTCTAGACTAGAGCTCTGTCTACCCCTGTATTGGAAATTGCGTGAAGATATTTATTTATTTATTTTATTATGTAATTATAATAGTATAAATATAATATTTAAATTAATAAAGCCAGTAAATAACATTGCAACAGGCAATGTGAATTAATTGTTATTTTTTACTTGTATTTCAATCAATACTTTTTCATAGAGTTTTTAAAGTAAGTTAGTGATTTTAAGCCAAGAAATACTTTAATTTATTCTAGAAAAAAACAATTATAAATAAATAAATAAATAATAAATATCTTCACGCAATTCCCAATAGAGGGGTAGACAGAGGTCTAGTTTAAACATTTAAGTCCCTTTGACCCACCTTCCACCGAAGATATTTTCGTGACAACGTGACAGATGGTGAGCCCGTCGCCGTCTTTATGTCCAAGCCAACGATATAAATCGTACATAAGTTTTTTTTTAGAAAAACCAATTGGTACGGCCATTTGAGGATCAAACTCAGGTCTCTTGACTCGAAATTCCGACAACACAACCACTCGGCTATCGTGACTTAGTAAAAAAAATAAATAAATAAACATTTATAAGCATTAAATAAAATAAAATAAATTATAAATATCTTCACGCAATTCCCAATACAGGGGTTGACAGAGGTCAAGTCTAGACAGAAGACAATTAAGTCCCTTTGACCCACCTTCCAGTTGGTGAGCCCGTCGCCGTCTTTATGTCCAAGCCAACGATGAAATTCGTCCATATGTTTTTTTTGAAAAACTCATTGCCACCTGGGGATCGAACTCGTGTCTCTCGACTCGAAATTCCGACCACCCAACAACTTGGCTATCGTGACTACTTATAATTATTATAATTATTAGAAAGCTTATTAAAATTATTTAGAAGAAAGCTAATTCTTTCTAGCTAAAGTCATTTAACTTTTAATCCCAGTCACACATCATAGGAATTTTATAAAGACAATAAATATTTTTAAATATTTCATGATTTATGACATTATTTATTAATAAATCTGTTATAATTATAGCACATGGGCACAAGGGAAGGTGTTGCCGCTAAAATCGATGCCGAGACCAAGGTGAAGATTGAAGAGATGAACAAAATGGTGCAGACACAGAAGGAAGCTGTAAGTTTCAGATTTTATGTAACCATAAATTTATACTTCTAAACTTCTTCTTCTTCTTCCTGCCCTTATCCCATGCTATGTGGGGTCGGCACAACATGTGTTCTTCTTCCACTCTTCTCTATTTCCCGTCATGTCAATACTCACTCCTTTCTTTCTCATGTCTCCTTTCACACAATCCATCTATCGTTTTTTTGGTCTCCCCATAGCTCTTCATCCATCCACATTCATCTCTAAAATCCTTGTGCCTATATGACATTCTTCCCTCCTCATTACATGCCCGAACCATGCTAACCTACCACTCTTCATTTTCTCTGTCACTGGTGCTACTTTCAAGCTTCCCCTTATATACTCATTCTTTATGCGATCTTCTAAACTGTTATATGTTATATATTATTGTTATATGTATATATAAATACTGTGTGGTATTAGCATAAGAGCCTGAAAATGAAAATGGCCATCAATTGATGCCTGTCAACCATAACCATATATAAGATTGTAAAAAAATTAAGAACTTTATTTAAGTCATGATAGCCGAGTGGTTGGGCGGGCGGAATTTCGAGTCAATAGACCCATGTTCGATCCTCAAGTAGCCATACCAATGATTTTTTCTAAAAACCTATGTACAAATTATATCGTTGGCTTGGACATAAAGACGGCGGCAGGCTCACCACCTGTCACGTTGTCCCGAAAATATCTTCGGTGGAAGGTGGGTCGAAGGGACTTAAAATGTCTAGACTAGACCTCTGTCTACCCCTGTATTGGGAATTGCGTGAAGTATATATTATTTTTATTATTGGCATTATATACACATTGTCTAAGGTTTACAGTTACTGGGACTGTGATAGCTAACTGTATAATATTTAATTAAAGACATCATCCTTACTACATTTTTAAGGGATTTACATTAATTAAGTAATATGTGTTTAGTACTACATTCTTACTCATTTGCTTTACCAAACAGTAGTATAACAACCTGTCAACATGTTATGTCCTGCTTTGAAAGTCATATCATAGTCAGACAATCGTTAATGCGACAGATTAAAAAACACATATAGTTATTCAGGTTTTTTGTCACAGCATGTGCTTTTTTAAAGTTTTATCTTTTAATCTTTTTTTTTCCAGGTTATTAAAGACATCCTCAACTTGGTTTACGATATCAAGCCGGAACTCCATGTTAACTACCGCATACAATAAGTTAAAAAGTTTGTCACGGTTAAAATTTTCGCAAAATAAAATCTAATGCGAAAACAATTATAGTTCTTATTGTTATTACACTGTTTTTAATCTGTAGGTATTTGGCACAATATTAAAGCGCGCCAATGTCAATTTGACAGCAGCGCGGCGCGGGAAAAACAAATGGCCGCCATGTTAGCTGTATATACACAACATTGCTTAGTTTGACCTATTTAATTGATTATTCCTGTATTAATATAAGTGTGAGATTAAATTCAGCTCGATATCATTCCAATGCAAAAACAAACAACAAAGGTCCGCTAAGAACGCATATTTTAAAATTATAATCCTTAAATTCTATGTTATTCCACGTTGTATGTTAAATAGAAATATATGAATGTTTAACAAGGAAGATTTTGAAAGTTTTTATTTACTTCATGTTTATCGAGTAGAAGCTGGTGTACAGTATTAGAGCAAATATATTATTGATGTGACAATAAATTAATCATTGTTTCATTAATTTTCTCATTACAATGGATCCGGGTACTTGATGTCGGTGGTTCTGAAAAAAAAAAGGAAAAAATTACATTACGTAAAACCTGGTTGCAGCTGGATATGGCACAAATCATTTCTTTGCTGGAGCCAGTACCAGCTTTAATTTTAACGCATCCAAGGAAGTGCCATTCAAATTATAGGCGATCAGATTCTCAATTGTGGTCTTGATTTTGCCTACCATACAGATTTTGAATGTATAAGGCATTTGCCAAGGGGAATGTTCTGGGAAACTGTTTGGAGTATCCAACTGTCTCATTGTGTAATCTTTTATCCGATGAAAAATAGTTTGCAATTCCCCGTAAGTAGTAGTTGCCATTATCGCCACGTTTGGCATGCAAATTGGTGATACCAATACTAGTCTTGGAAATGGTTATTCCACCATCTGTTGGTCGCCACTGCGTTGTTCAAGACTTTTTCTATAGTATCTTCTTACGACACCGACAGAAAAAAAGCGGGTGGAAATCTAAGGCAGATACCACCACGGTCATGTGGCCAAGCTAAATAGGGTTAAGCGTAATCTTAACCTAACCTGTATTCGAAAAATCCTTTGCCCTTTTCCCTTCCAAAAGTTCCTTTCAACCTCGTCTTGTTAATCTCCTTTCATTTCCTCACACATGCACTAAGTATCCCGTTCTCAATTTTTATCACAAGAAGACATAAGAGCCGTTTATATATTTAAAAACAATTCTTCAAATTGAACTACCGTAGTCGTATTCGCTTATCGCCCAGTCTCCCCAGCCAGTCGGCTACGGCTCCAACGTTAGAGAACACAGCTGGTTGATCCGGCTGGTCACATCTCTTGGAGGAGAAGGACAGTATGCCTACGAGCACACCGTCCAGGATTGCCGGTCCTCCTGCGTCGTGCTGTGTAATAAATTCTGGATTAAATAAATAAATATCTTCATACAATTCCCAATACAGGGGTAGACAGAGGTCTAGTCTAGACACTTAAGTTCCTTAGACCCACCTTCCACTGAAGATATTTTCGGGACAACGGTGATGAGGCTGTCGCCGTCTTTATGTCCAAGCTCTGGATTAGGATTATAGTTTGCTTTCCTGGGAGTAAGTGATACATGTCAAATCAAATCAAATCATTTATAATGTGTATTAGTTTATCATGACATAAGAATGTACATTCGTTTATCGATAGTTATTTATAAACTACCACTACCATATTTTATTATTATTATTTTTTCATATTTTTTTTTATTTTTCCACTACCATAACAGGCGAAAGAAAATCTAGAGGTATCCTCTTTTTTGGTCAAGATTTTTTTTACAATATAATGTATTATACAAATGTGATGTGTTTTTTCTAGAAATAGCTCTGGAGCTAAATATATTCATTTATATTGTAATAACCCTTCGTATAAAGTTTTTCTTTAATAAATTTCGTAAACCTGTTAATAGGCAGGCTTTGCACATTTATCGGGATCTATGAACGAGTTACGTACTCTATGGAGTCTAGTAACCGGATGCATGCACAGAACTCCTCGCTTAGACTAAATTTAAAGACACAAGATGTCTATACCTCTAGCTGGTTTTGTAAGAACCGCACAGGTGGAGCCGGCCTATTCATGTAGCTACTTTGAAGGCCACGCCACAATAGTCCTTTTGACCTACCTCTCACCGAAGTCATTTTTGGGACAACACGGTGAGCGAGCCAGTCGCCGTCTTTTATGTCCAAGACAATGTTATAAATCAGACATAAGCTTTGAAAAAAATCCATTCTTATGAGCCTGCATCATAAAAATCGAACTCGAGCCAGTCGTCTATCGCGACTCCTAGATTTTCGTTACGGCCTTTTACTCGAATCCGTAACCTATAACACGTAACAATAATTTCTACTTTAGAGTTTACACGTGATTTTTATCATTTCCCTTATCTTCGGTTGGTAGTGTTTGCGCAATTTCTATTCACGTGGGTACTATAGTATATTAAAGATTCTCTACAGCTCTTCCCTTTAGAAAATAAAGTATATATTTCTAAATGCGCAGTTTGTTTATTTAGCGTTTTTCTTAGGTTGGATTTCGTATAAGTTTCTGTGTTGCCAGAAAACAAAATTAAAATGTAGTGAGTAGACAGCAATCTATTATTATTGAGATAAAGTTGTATATGTAAAATAACATGAAGTTTGGTAACGTAATTGTCAAAGTAATAAAGTCTCAAAAGCCGAGTTGTTGGGTGATTGGTTTCCTAACCTTATTAACCCTTTTCCATTTTCTTTTCAATTTTGACGCTGTAAGCACCATTTATAAATGAAAAACAAGCTGTTTTGAATATTCATAGAATTATTAATTCAAAACGAAATATAAATCATTTGCTATTTGAAACGTAAAATGAAATATTATACTGCAGATTGAGTAGTTAAATACGCATGGCCGTGGCGTCGAATTCAATTGACTTTTAAACTAAATTATGTTTTTTACAGCCACGCTTAATTAAGCGTCAAAAGCCTATTGGATTAGGGTCATACCTCGAATTATAACGTGACAGGTTCGGACCCGCCATTCGCTTATTGTCGTGAACCAGTCCAGACAGAAACATTGCAGTATAGTTGGAGTGGTTAACAGGAATACTAGTAATATTTTTTGACATTGCTAGTATTCTTTAGAAAATAAAATAAAAAAGAATTACATACACCTTGTGGTAAGTGGTATCGACATAAGAATAATATCACCCCCTCCTTTGCCATAGGTGTCGTGAGAAGCGACTAATGGAAAGCCCTTTATAATGCAAGACGACGGGACAAGCAACTACAAAAATACTAGATCGAAATTCAGTAGATCGGTGATGGCCAGCAGCGTCTAAGGTGCAAGGTGTCTTGTATTGGGATCGCCAATCTGCTTTGCGAGCGTGGCAATCATAACAAATCATATACGGGAGAGCTATGTTATGCACCGTACTTTACCTTGACTTTTACGTGACTTACATAATATGGGCCCAGTTTCATGAATGCAGAGGCAGGATAAGAAGGAATTCTCAAAAACTAAAGTTACTGTAATTAGTTTACCTATGTATAATTTCAAGACTTACGTTGCACACGTTTTTGTTCAGTGTTATGTATCCGGCGCAGAAGTTCGACCGTGTAACTAATTCCCTGTAAAATGAACGAAATCCGATTCGAGTGTACTGAGAATACAGTTATTCTCAGTACACTCGAATCGGATTTCGTACACCAGTGTGTTATGCAAGAAATACAACGAAATTATTACAATGAATATTATTTATGATAATAAATATTATTTGTTTGGCTGGGTGGTCGGAATTTCGAGTCAAGAGACCCGAGTTCGATTCCCAGGTGGCAGGCTCGTATCAATAGGATTTTCAAAAACGTATATAAGCCCGCGCCGTCTTTATGTAGGCCAACGAGGCTTGGACAAAGACGGCGCGGGCTCACCACTTGTCACGTTGTCCCGAAAATATCTTCGGTGGATGGTGTCTCGAAGGAACTTAATTGTCTAGACTAGATCCCTGTCTACCCCTGTATTGGGAATTGCATGATAGATATAGATAGATAGATATTTATTTTATTTCCTGCATATTATTTTGGGAGCTTATTTCAAAATAACGTGATAGTTGGTGAGCATGTCGTCGTCTTTATATCCAAACCAACAATACAAATCGTATGTATGTATATACTTTATTGTACACCACAATAATCATGACAAAAATAAAATAAAAATAAAACTTAAGAATAAAAGTACAACAAGGCGGTCTTATCGCTAAAGAGCGATCTCTTCCAGACAAGCTCTGTCTAGAAAAGACTTAAGGGCAGTGGGAGGTGGTGTGTATTAATAATAAACTTACATGCAAATATCTAAGTAAACTAAATCGTACATAAGTATTGAAAAACTACTCCACTACAAGCTTACTTCCTGAGGATCGGACTTGGGTCTATTGCCTGGAATTCTGATTACTCAACCACTCGGTTATCGGGACTCGTCGCATAAGTTCATTTTTATAATAATATATGAAGTAAATAGATAGATGCAATGTTATCCACATTACGTACATTGCAATGATCACAAAGTCAGTAGCTAAAGCACATTTATTATAGAATCTTAAACAAAGAAGGGACCACAAACACACAGATACTAGACAATATAGAAAAGGTGACACCATTTGTGACATCATATGCAGTGCGTCAGGTGCACTCGACTACGGAGATTTCGGAAATACACCTATGTTTATTAAATTAGGAAATGTTTTTACGATGCACTTTTGTTCATAAATCAATGAGAAAAAAAACAAAATAGTTACCGTTGACATTACTCACAGGTAAGAGCATCGTCATGGTACTGCGGAGTACACGGGTTCGATCCTAACGCGTCAGATGTTTTTTATTTTCATATTTCTTTAGTAAATTTATGGTTTATTTTTTTTGATTGTTTTCTGTTTGTAGATATACTTAAATCCCATATGCAAACTACGTAAAAGTTGTTACTTAACGGCCTGTAAAAGTCCACTGCAGGATATAGGCGTCTCTCTTAAGGAGGATTTGCTATAACTACCATACTTGGCAAACGGATTACCGATCGTAGCACTAAACAACTCGTTCATTACACGCTGCTGCCAGGCAGAACTGCTTAGTTTCAGTCTGGTGCTTTGTGTGTCTTTAGCCATTGTTATCTTTGATGACTTCTTCCTTAGTGACCCCTACGACACTCACGTGAAGAAAGAGGAAAATTCTGACACCGAAACCACACGGCAAAAAATCCTTCTTCTTCTTCACATTACACTGCTGAACAAAGGCCTCCCCTATGATACGCCACAAAGAACTATCACAGCCACATGCATCTGTCGACTCCCCGCTACATTTTGCAGGTCGTCACTCCATCTAGTGCGAAATCGTCTCACAAGTCTTTACCGTCCATAAATTTCTTGACAGTCCGCCAAATCGTAGATGGGTAGGTTAACTTTCTGCAGTAATGTTTGCCCTCCAGTGCCGCCGTAACCCTGAAAAGTATTAAACATCATAAAAAAAGTCTTGAGGAATATATTTTCAGTAGAACCTAGTATGAGAATATGATTATTAGGCATTATTTATAATAATGGTTTACAGTAGAGATTGGAAAGTATGACTTCATACCCACGAACATCTACATGACCAGAGGAAGTGCTGGGGCGCATCGGCGCATATAAAACCAACGATATAAATCGCATATACGTTTTTGATAAAACTCATTGGTTCATTGGGTCTCTTACCCGAATTCCGATATTTTATAAATAATAAATAAATTTCTACAATTCCCAATACAGGGGCAGACAGAGGTCTATTGCAGACAATGAAGTCCCTTTGACCCACCTTCCGTCGAAGATATTTTCGGGACTACGTGACAGGTGGTGAGCCCGTCGCCGTCTCTAAGTCCAAGCCAACGATATAATTCGAAAAGGAGACTGATGACAGCGTTTAAGGTGAGATTTGTTAGTTAAAGCGATTGTGGCAAATCTTTCTCCCGGAGACGCCTCTGACCTGCGGCGGACCTTAAGTCGTTATTGTATATGTGTGTAGAGGATTAAAGAACTTACCAATACCGATCCCCAGCCGAGGAAAGTAATCTGCGTGTTAGCCGGTACCACCTTATCGTGGGTGTACTCAATTCTCTCCGCTTTCAAGAAGCTCTTGTCGAACGATATGTTCTTGTGGATCTTTACGACTGCGAAGTTGAATTCCAGGGTGCTCGGCTTGTAGTTGGGATGGAAATATATTTCCGTCACCCGGAACACCTCCCCACCGAATGTCGCGTTGCTTGAACCCACGCGGACGGTGAGCATCTTGACGTATTCCCGGAAGAAACGGTTGTTGTACTGTCTGATGAAGACACATAAATTTTAAGGAGTATTTGCCTATGCCTTACTTTACGTTCTTAGGGATTTAAAATAAGGGCAAAGATTTATGAAGTTCAACCTCATAGTTAGTTAAAACAAAAAAAAATACGATAAATTTAGAGTTCGGCTGCGCACAGTTTTTCCTACAATTAATTAAGTAGAGTATGAGAGGAAATGTGTAATAATAGTACAGCAAATTTAACCAATACAATTATTTAAAAAAAAATATTTGAAATTAATTTATACCTACTCGCGTTCCAATGAAAGGTCAATGTTTCTAATTAATTAATCTAGGTATATAATATAGGTATATTGGTGTATTTTCTTTCTTAAATTATTTAAAATTCATCAGATGGGTGACGGGCATCTAAGGCGCAAGTGAGCGTGGTGATTATTCCAAACTCTCTCGTACGGAGTCCTATGTCGTACAGTGACCGATCAAAATCCCTTGGTGTTTCGCCACCAATATCTGCCCATGCCGGCAGCCCCTCCACGGAAGAGAAGGCATCATCACATAAGATCGGCCAAGTTGGTTCCTATTTGTTCGTCTTGAGTTTCCAAACTACGGTTACTAAGCCCCACCGACACGACAAGGCGGAGACCCGTTCAGGAGATGCGTGAGGTACCTATTAGCTCAGACATCTGCCACTGAAAGTGTTAAGGTCTATAAATCTCTTACAATTGCAAGCAATGGGCCGCAGTCAGCAAGCTGTCGCTGTCTAGAATGGCGGCTCCACACCAGAGCTGGCCGTTCACGAGGAGCGCGGCCATGAAAGGATAGCTGGAGATTGAGGTCGACTCATCAGGGTTGTAGATACGACGGAACCGGCGACTGAGAGGCGGGTACACGGTGGTGGTTGATGAGGGAGTGGCTGTGGGGGAATTAAGACAGACGAGTGTGATTTAGATCACACGACAGAAGTAAAATTTCTTTAGCTTCATCTATATCTATGTATAATATTAACCAAGTCAAGGGTGCGTAAAGAAGTTTTAGTTCAGAGAGATTCATTCAAGAGATTGATTTCCAGGAACAATTTGCAGTCACCTCCGTCTAGGAGTCGTCTGAGTCAGAACCACACTTTTGCCCATTGCTGTCGTTGCGTTGTTTATCATGCGGAATAAGCTATTGATAAGTTTGAGCAGATTACATAACCGACTGGTTGGGTGATCGGAATTTCGAATCAGCAGACCCGAGTTCGATCCCCAGATGTTTTTTCAAAAGCTTTTGTACGAATTTATCATTGGCTTGGACATTTAGACGGCGGCGGGCTCTCCACCTCTGTCTACCCTTGTATTGGCAATTGCGTGAAGATTTTGTTTTTAAGATTACATAGCGTATGTATACCGCTAGCACATTACGTTATCTTGGTTTAGAAGGCCTTTATGTATGCACGACGATTAGATATACTTAGCTCAGTTTGTATAGAATTATCTTTGGGTCAAAGAATAGATTATCACCCTTATACATATTTCTATCATAAAACCATCTGGTGGATACGTATTCACCTTATATCTTTTAAAATAGCTATGTCGACATGTCGGTAAGTACGAAAGTCAATGTCACCCAAGTGTATCGTTTGGGGTGAGAATCCGTTCTTTAACCCCTTTCATCAGTTATTCTACTCAGACCAGGACACAGTATCTATGTGCGGATTCCATCTTCATCATGATTAGATACTATACTTGGTACACTTTCGAAGGCCATGATAGCCGAGTGGTTGGGTAGTCGGAATTTCGAGTCAAGAGACCCGAGTTCGATCCCCAGGTGGCAGGCTCGTACCAATGAGTTTTAAAACTTATGTACGAATTATATCGTTGGCTTGGACATGAAGACGGCGACGGGCTCACCACCTGTCACGTTGTCCCGAAAATATCTTCGGTGGAAGGTGGGTCGAAGGGGCTTAATTGTCTAGACTAGACCTCTGTCTACCCCTGTATTGGGAATTGCGTGAAGATATTTATTTATTTTATAACTTTTTAAGGTACAATACAAATATAAATGTGATGCTTGGAGTACCTATAGCTGTACCTAAAAAGCTCGGTACCTGTCCTCTTATCTCTTAAAATATTAAGGGGTGTGATTACTGAACATGTAAAAAGAACTGACGTCAAAGACATAATATTAAGGAATATTACTCATTGTCCCATTGGCGAGGGTAGTTTTTGTCTCTTGAATACCGTTGCTGCTTTTTGTGGGAGACAGGTCTATGGGTAGACCGTGGTAACGCTTGGAGTCTTCGAGCATGCCCCTCCGAACTGGTTCCATTTCCACTGACAAAAAAAATTGTTGTTTTTGTTTCCAATGGTAAATATAGTCACGATAGCCGAGTGGTTGGGTGATCGGAATTTGACTCAAGAGATCCGAGATCGATCCCCATGGCGAACAGGTTTTTTTCTAAAACTTATGTACGATTTACATCGTTGGCTTGGACATAAGACAGCCTCACCAACTGTCAGTTTGTCCTAAAAAATGTCTTCGGTGGAAGGTGGGTCGAAACGACTAAATTTTTAGACCTCTCTCTGCCCCTGTAATGGGAACTGCGTGAAGATAGTCATTTATTATTTTTTGTTTAAAAACTTGTAATTTGGCCGGCAACGCATCCGCTATTCCTCCGGTATTGCGGATGTTCATGAGCGGCGGTTATCACTCACCATCGCGTGTGCCACCTGCTCATTTGCCTCCCTCTTCTATAAAAAAAATAATATATTGTGAAATACTTGTAAGTATTATAAATTCACGATAGCCTAGTGGTCGTATGATCGAATTCTCAGGTGAATCGAACTCGGGTCTCTTGAACCTTGAATACTACTTGTAGTAGGCTAGTATTAATGGGTTTACTTGTCTACGATTTATATAGTTGGGTTGAACATAAAGATGGCGACAGGTTTGTCGTCATTGTGCGTCAAAAGATTTTAAAATCTAGACCTATGATTACCCCAGAATTGGGAATGGTGTGAAGATATTACTAGTATTCTAGTTAACTATTCCAACTAAACTTCACTGCAATTCAAAAGTAATTTACGATAATAGCCACGGTTCTAACATGCGACGTTTCTGTGCTACATATCTCAAAATGGTCGTCAAGACGTGTGTCTTAAAGCTTGTGTTTTATAATATAATTTTCCCAAACTCGTTTCTAATTTTAATATAGAATATTGATGCCGTAGAGAGACTTTAGTTTATGCAACCTCTTCTCGAGAGGATAGATTTGATTGAACGAATTTTGGCTTTTAATTAAAGTTAAAATTCGTTAAATCTTCTCATTTCCTAAGCATCCATCAAAATATCCAACCAGTAGATCTTTTACAAATACCAATTGATTTATTTAAAAGTATTTAAATAAAAAAAATATCTTCACGCAATTCCCAGTACAGGGGTAGACAGAGGTCTAGTCTAGACAATTAAGTTCCTTCGATCCACCTTTTATCGAAGATATTTTCGGGACAACGTTACAGGTGGTGAGCCGTCTTTCTGTTATGTAGTCGAGTGGCGTAGACATCGTTTTTGAAGGTGTCGCCAGCTCTGAGGCCCGATTTGATTCCCGGACGGGTTAATGTAGCAAACCTTAAATTTTTCATCGTTTCGGGCCTGAGTGTTTGCGGTGCCTTCGTTGTTACTCATTCCATAATAAAAGTGTTTTAGCTACTTACTTTCTGATCAAAGCAATGTATGTGATTTTTTCCCTTTCATATTTTTTATTTATTTATAATTTTGTATATTGGTCGTAAATTTAATCTTTCTTTTAGACAGGGCTTACTTACTTATGAGATATTTGTATTATTTATGCTAGATTCTTTATAGTATACCTCTGTTGTTAGTTGTAAGTTACATTAACAAAATAAAATAATATGCATAAACACCATCACTTACTGTCGTCAGAGCTGTCGGTCAAATAATTGATTGATTCGTCGTGAGAGTAGATTATTTCAATACAACTAATAATAATGATCATTAGAGACGCCATCTTGTGTTCGCTATTTGTCATTTTTTTATAATAATTTCACTTACGATTTTAGACACTACGAAATTAGATATATTTTTTATGATTTATGTTTTTGTACCTGCTCTCTTTCTTAAATTGGTATTAATTTTTGTATTTTTACTGGAACATATATTATGAAATAAACCAAAACACCTTTCCAACAGTAATAAATTTATTTGAAATAAAACTGTAGGTCATAAATATTTTATTGTTTTAAGTAAATACACAAAACGTAACTGAACCTCACCAGAAAATGTTCAACACATATTTTCCTTAGAAAATTTCGACACAAAATATTCATAACAGGTACATTACAGGTATTTACCCCATCCGTAGCCGTGACCCAAACTGGTGTAAATAGGGGAAGTTATTATTGGTGTCTGGATAACTTTGGGGACAACGGTAATAATGGGACGGACTATGGGAGTGATGACGGGTACACCATGGTTGATCACACTGGAACTAACCGAGACCGCGGATGGTAGCAAGAGAGACGTTAAGGGTGCTGTGGAAGAAACATCACTTGAGAAAAACGTGTAGAGTTCTTTCATAGCTTAAAGAACTAGGTTTTTCATATCGACATCAAGCCTAGTAACTACTATAAGGGCTACTGATTGTGTTGGTGTGACGAGGCTGTTATAGGCCGACTCCCCGGGGTCTATGCTGGTGACTTAATTTCTTAAAGCGTAAGGATCTCTTCACGGCGATTCCTTTCACTGAAAAGGGAGTTCAGTGTCAGTTCTATTGTAGTATTTACTCCCTTTATATTTAATACTATAGAAGCCTACCGCGTGGTTATCGCTTAAGAATATACCATCCATGTCTTCCCGTGGGTGTCGTAAGAGGTGACTAAGGGAAGGGCCTTAAAAATGTCGTAGGCTACCGAAAGACGGGATAACTATCTCGAGAAATTCCGGTCTGAAATTGACAGACCGGTGACGGGCGGCAGCGTCTAGGGTGCGAGGTGTCTGGTACAGCGATTGCCAATCTGCTTGCCAAACATGGCGTGGTGGAGCTGAGGAGCAGTTTCTGCAGTTGTCATACAACTGCAGAAATAGGCCAGGTTGACCATGATAGGAGCAAGCTTCGCAAAATACCAGGGCTGAAGATCTTATGCTTCTGCATCTCGTCCGGTGTGTGATGTACACTTCTGTCTCGCTTCATTCATTTCCCGTTCCCATTTCATTTTTCTAAAAGAAGACAGACCTCTTTGGTGGCAGCCCGTGTTGGTTATCGTCCAGTAAACCTATTGCCTTTCGTTAGTTCTTACTATACTAATATTACTAGTTAAAGTTTTTTATTTGCAGTTAACCGTTAACAGTTTTAATGCAATCTAACACTGGACACCAGTGTTAAAATAACTTATTTGATAATTAACTAAAATAATAGTTTTTTTTAATTATAAAAAAATTACCATGGCCAACCGGATTAGCAACTGCCAGGCCGAAAAGAGCAAGCACGATCGCCACCTGAAAGCAATTTTTTAAAAATATCAGTTAGTTTATGGCCGTCGGAACTTTGGTGAAAAGTGGATCGAAAGGACTTCATTGTTTAGGCCTTAGCCTACTCCAGCATAGGAAATTGAGTGAAGATAAAAAAAAGAATAAACAAGAAAGTTACTTACAGCGCACTTCATGATTGTATTATATACAATATGCAGTCTTGTTTTAACTGATTGGAAACTAAATTAATCAATAATTGCACATCCACTCATATTTATACGGTTACGTTTTCTAATTCACGCATCGACGGACAGATATCCTGCAAGATACATTGTTTTTGCCAATTAATTTAAGGAAGTTGCCAGTGAGCTGTTTTAGAGAAATATCGGGTAGGTTACAGTTTGATGCTCACAAAATCTCATACCTCGTGTCTATTCTTCATAATTTTACAGATTTAAAAATATTTTTACGTCATTCCCATTACTGTGGTAGACCGAGATCTAGATAAATAAGTCCTTTCGACCCACCTTTCACCGACGATATTTTTGACACCTTTTAGAGGACTACTTTATGTAACAGGTTTTCTTAATGAAAAATTTCTTTTGATCATTGTATGTACTACGCGCAAAATATGCCAGTTACCTATAAATTAAAAAATTATGGTATGCCTAATTCGTAGAGAACAAGGTCTCTTAAATTTTTTTATCTTCACACCTTTTCCAACAATGGGGTAGTGAGAGGACAATTAGTAGTAGACGACAATTTAGTACTTCAACCCAAATTTCACCGGAGCTTGTTTGGGACACCGTGACATGTGGTAATGCATAAATTTCGAGAAATTCAGTGCTACGACTCTTCCTCATAAGGATCGAAATTGGTTTTGTGATTCGAATTCCGCCACCCAACTATTCGGCTACGAAGTAAATAATATGTCTCGCCAATATTTATAATTTCTACACTCAACATATTTTTTTACAGCTTCCCGCATTCCCCAATACTTGGATAGACAGAGGTTAAGATAAGTCTTTTCGGATCACATTCCTCTGGAGCTTATTTGGAACAACGTGACAAGTGGAGAGATAGTCGCCGTCTTATCGTTCGACCTAACGATTTGGAAATTGATAATGATTGTACATCTGCCTTCTATGTTCTAAAAACTTTAGAAATTTTTCATTGTCATTTTCATTGTCTATGGTCGTCCTATCAAACGTCATTTCTCTGTTTTCGCGCGGTATGATGTGAGTAAATAAAAATATCATTTAACGCTTTTTATTGTGTGTTTTATTTAAGAAGATTGTTTAACTATTAACAACTTTAAGTACAGATAAGTAAAAATCTTCTCATGTGTCCCTCTTCTGTCCGTTGTCTGACGCTTTTAATCCTGTAAAAAAACAATTTTAAGATATATATGTATATAAAGGATCATATGTATTGAATGGTATTTGTACTTAGTAGACAGTGGCAGGGTTGTCATTTAGAATTGGTTTTCTGAAAGCCCGGACTTTCAGAAAACCAATTCTATATGATAAGACATAGTTAGAGAGGCTTGTATCTAAAAGAATAATTTTATTTGTTTAAGATTTCTATCTAAATTTATTTTTCCCTCATCCTAATGATCACTTACAGGACGTATGTTTTAGTTTTAACTTTAAATTGTTTGCATTTATATTTGTTTTTTATAAAGTCTCGATAGCCGAGTGGTTGGGTGGTCGGAATTACGAGTCGAGAGACCCGAGTTCGATCTCCAGGTGGCAGGCTCGTACCAATGGGTTTTTCAAAAACTTATGTACGAATCATATCGTTGGCTTGGACACAAAGACGGCGACGGGCTCACCACCTGTCACGTTGCCCCGAAAATATCTTCGGTGGAAGGTGGGTCAAAGGGACTTAATTGTCTAGACTAGGCCTCTGTTTACCCCAGTATTGGGAATTGCGTGAAGATATTTTTTTTAATTACGACATATATCGTTGGCTTGGACATTAAAATGGCGACTGTCTCACCACCTGTGGCGTTGTCACAAAGGTATCTTCGGTGGAAGGTGTCCCAAAAATATCGAAAAACTACTTAATGGTCTTGATCTCTGTCTAAACCTGTATTGGGAATGGCGTGAAGATCTCAGTTTTTTTTTCATGTATATTCTACTAATTAATATTTCTTTTTGGTAAATTTCTGTGATTGTCTGGATGAATTTTCTATGTAGCGATAGGGTCGAAATATTGCTAATATATATGTTATGTAGTCACGATAGCCGTGTGGTTGGGTGGTCGGAATTTTGAGTCAAGAGACCCGAGTTCGATCCTCGGTGGCAGGCCCGTACCAATGGGTTTTTCAAAAACCTATGTAATATTCATATCGTTGGCTTGGACATTAAGACGGCGTCTGGCTCACCACCTGTGGCGTTGTTCCGAAAATATCTTCGGTGGAAGGTGGGTCAAATGGACATGATTGTCTGGAGTAGAGTAGTTGACTCTGTCTACCCCTGTAATGGGAATTGCGTGAAGATATTTATTTATTTTATTGATTTATACATGTTATGTATATTTTTATAAGCGAAATACCAATTACTCACTCCTCGAAATATCTGTGTAACCATAAAGCCTAGAGATATGAAATTCCACCCGCAAGGTGAGTTACGGGGCGTAGGAATTTTACGCTACGGAGGGCGAGTCAAAGTACATTATTACAACCTGTGAAAAACTCTAGCCTGTAGGGACGACATGCATCTATGATTAAAGATGTTTGCAAGTATGCGCTATTCACTCGACATAATCTTAAAATACAGTATTTAAATTTTTAACCTCGCATCAATCAATCGCATAAAGAAAATATATCCCTGGTCGAACTTGATTGAAGCGATTGAACCTTTTAGTTTTATATTACCTTCCATTTGTCATTGTCGTAATCCCATTTAGAGGAGATACCGTCTATTGGGTTCGCTCTTATCTCCAGCATCCTACGAAGCTGCGCCTTCTGCGCCATTTTAGAAAATGAACTGGGTAGCGGCTCGTGTACTGAAAAGATAAATGAATCCGATCAAATGTGCGTTAATCTCTTGGGTAGCGTATTCCGTACTATTTTATTACATATTTACCGTATCAATGACTTTTTAACACTTATGTACGATTTATATTTTTGGCTTGGACATAAAGACTGCGACAGGCTCACAAACCGTCACGTTGTCCCAAAACAAGTCATCGGTGAAAGGTCGGTAGAAAGTACTTAATTGTCTGGACCTCCGTCTACCCCTGTAATGGGAATGGCGTGAACATATTTATACATTTTACGCTATCTAATAAAAGACAATGAGGTTCCTACCGTAATAGTGCATGTACATGGCTATCCAGAAGGCCAAGGAGGTATAAAAGAACACCCCGCCCACGACGAGCTTCCACGTGCCGGTGGGTGCCTGGAACTCGGCAAATGTTTGGCAGAAGGAAGCCCGGTACAGAGCCTTTTTCTCCTCGCAGCACAGCTGCCTCCAGTCACCTTTCTCCTTTTCACGCAATCCCTGTTAACGATCGCTCTAATTTTGATTCCGCTTTTTACTTTATTGACTGCAGATTTGAGAATTCATTACGATTTTCATCTTACTGATTTGGTCCGTGCTGTTAATATTACTGTTGCTCGGTGGTGCTCGGCTTCGCCTTTTCGTGTTGAATTTATACCGTGCTTGTGTAATAAGAACACATCATGACGCAACTTCACCAGACTGTTAGGCCAATCTTTAATTCCATTTCATACAAACCAGAACACTACTCCATTTTTAATTTTTAAAGGTCCATGCATACCCTAAAACTTAAAGGCGGCGACGGGCTCACCACCTGTCACGTTGTCCTGAAAATATATTCGGTGGGAGGTGGGTTGAGGGGACTAAATTGTCTAGACTAGACCTCTGTCTACCCCTGTATTGGGAATTGCGTGAAGATATTTATATTTATTTATTTATTTATTTATGCATACCCAGCAGGCCGGTACATATATGCCTACTGTTTACGAGTTGAGAATTCGTATCTTGTTTGTGTCCAATTTCATAACACAAGTGCTTTGCTACTTAATTTGGGATCAGAACAATGTATGTGATGTTGTCCCTATGTATATATTTATTTATTAAAATTGAAATAAAATAAATCTGATTGCTCGACAAATCGTCGAAGGATGCACTAAATACTCGTTTAGTGTGCATTGTAAGTGAGTTTCAGCATAGCGCTTGCTAATAGGAGTGAATCTTATCTAAAAACTAATGACAAAAAGTCTAAAAAATGTGATCCCTATAAAATAATATGATAAAATAAGTGATAAAATAATATGATTAAATGGCCTGCTCGATTTAAACGATATATGACATGGTACGTAGTTCGAAGAACGAATAACCGTTGGGAAAAAATGTTCTCGAGTGGCAATCTTGTTAAGGCTAATGATAGGACGGACAACCAGATGGAGTGACGTCCATAATGTTGCGGGCAGTCGATAGATGCTCGTGGCTGAGGACAATTCTTTGTAGCGAATTCTAAGGGAAGCCAGTGTTTAGCAATGGACCCTTGATAGGCTGCAAAGAAAGAAAAACGGCATTGTTGGGTAATTTTCTCATACTCACGCATACATCCCTTGTGTTTTCCTTAAATCTTATAGCTGGGAAAGGGAAGAGTGCATCATCTTTGTACACTGCGCTGCCGTTGACACCGTGGCCAACGATGTCCCTGCTCCCGATCCTGCATCTGCCGTGGACATATCTCACATTACAGTACCGTGTCACAATACTGGGGTTTTTAAAAAACATTGCCATTTGCAAGTAAGCAATGTAACAAATTCAATGACGTTCGTTTTTATTTCTTTTTATTTGTCAGTTTGAAAGTTGACAATTTTACTATTTAAACTTTTTGGTAAAAATACGAAGCTATTGATATAAAAATTAAGAGACATAGTTAGTTATCGATTTAGATGTTATCTCATAAGTTTGAAGATTTCTTAAACACTTTCGTTGTTTGACTAGCACGTACCCATGTTTTTCTTAAAAAAAATTAAGAGTGGTAGAGCCACGCATCAGCTTTTGTCGTTGCATGAATGGGCCGGCTCGTCCGGGAAAGTACCACGACCTCACAGAATACCGGCGTGAAGTAGAAGTCTAACAAACTTCTGCGTTTCTTCTGGTTAGTACAGGTAACCGGAGGCCCACACACCCCCCTCCCCCAATTCTGCGGGGAGGAGCACTCTAAGGCCGGCAACGCATCTGCTATGCCTCTGGTATTGCAGGTGTTCATAGGCGGCGGTAATCACTTACCATCACGTGAGCCACCTGCTCGTTTGCCTCCCTTCTCTATCATCTGAGGTCTTCTTCGAGGATTTGTTCCTCGCAGGGTTCGGGATTCGAGGTAAACCTCTTTTCCCGGGCGTCTTCTCAGGGGGCTGCTGCTTCCCCGGTCATTGGTACCACTCCCTTCTCTATAAAAAAATATATTAAGTGATTAAATTAAAGAGAAAAAAGTTAAAATTTCAACTGACACGGGCGGGATACTCACAGTTGAAATTTTAACTTTTTTCTCTTTAATGTAATCACATAAAAGTTCAGCATAAATATGCTTTAAAAATCAATTAAATTATAATATAATACATATCATATATTTAAACATTTCTTCACTCTTTCAGTTAAATCTAAGGAATAAATAAAGCTATGGTAAATAAATAAATAAATAAATATCTTCACGCAATTCCCAATACATGGGTAGACAGAGGTCAAGTCTAGACAATTAAGTCCCTTTGACCCACCTTCCACCGAAGATATTTTCGGGACAACGTGACAGGTGGTGAGCCGGTCGCCGTCTTTTATGTCCAAGCCAACGATAAAATTCGTACATAAGTTTTTTGAAAAACTCATTGGTACTGCCACCTGGGGATCGAACTCGGGTCTCACGACTCGCAATTCCGACCACCCAACAACTCGGCTATCGTAACTACTATGCTATGGTAAATTTAATAAAGTGTTTGTTCCCGTATTCGAAGTTTGAAAAATCACGTAATTAACAGTCGGATTGTTATATAACAATATAATTGAGTTTTTTTTTTATATTTTTGAAGAAAGATTTCGGGTATGAATTACAGATAAAATACAACAAAAAAAATAAGGGCCATGGAGGCATATCGTAATCATTTTCTTCAAGTTTCACATGAAATGCAATTCGATTTTATTTTTATAGTTGTGTGTGATGGCTGCATAAGAAACCGGCAGTGCTACAAAATATAACAAATTTATAATTGAACGCATTATTGTATGAATATTATGAAATCCTATGAATTATATTTCTTTATAATCACCGTCACACAAAATATGAAAATTAGTTTTATTGAGGCTTCCTTGGGAGATAAAGTTGTCGCTGACGAATCTACAGATATATTTTTTAATTTAATTAAGAAATTATTTAATTCTTTAATGATCAGCAAAGAGTTCGAAGAAAACACGAATATAAAAACTATGCTATTCATGTTTAAAGATGCGCGAAAAGTATCTAAAAATTACAGTAACGTCTTTCAAGAAATCAAGAAATGGAGTAAAGCTGACTTTTATGACAAAATTATAAATGAAGTATTTAAATTGAATAGTTTAATAGAAGGTGTGCTGCAAGAAAGTTATACAAATATACATAAAATAAAAATTAAGAAAGAGACAGGTAAATCAACTGCTAAACGAAACTTTACAAACATTGATGAAAAGTCAGAAGAATCTGTTGATTTTCTTAGCAGTTTTGTCAATAAAATCAACAATTTATCAACCAGTGACTTTTTTAATACTCAGAATAATTTCACAAGAAGAAAACTATTAAATCAGAAAGGCGAGAGAAAAACACGAAACTTAAAGCAATGGCGTGAGTAAAGTCCACGTAAATTATGTATCTCATTTATAATCAACTCAAATTATAATTGTGTAAAAAGGTGGATATATATATTTCAGAATCTCCAATCGTGCTCAGCAGTAACTTAGAAATAAACACCAGAAGACTGTACCAAGGAATAAAGGCCTCCGCCAAGGAATATTCATTCATAGCGAGTGTCCACGTGAAGGATAAATTCAAGTGTGGTGGTGCTATCATTGCGAGGCGTTTTGTTATCACCGCTGCTACGTGTTTACAGAAGTGAGTACTGTCAAGAAGATGAAGAGAATTTTAAGATAATTTTAAATACTTATAATCGTAGTCTCTTGAAGTAACCGGATGCATTTAAATTCACAACTGTGCCACGAAGTGACGCCGGCTCAGACGTCCGGGGTTCCGTACGGATCAATGTAGAGAACAGTTTCCCCGTATCGTCTTGGGTCTGATGTTTGTGGCACCTACGTTTCTGATTCCATAAAACTAGTTTTTCACCGATTACTTAGAATCAGTGCGATATATTTGATGTTCCTATCTATTTATTTATTTAAGCAGAATCTTACTTTATCTTCAACTTTTTAGCGACGCAAATCCCCTGGACGGTTCCCAAAGCATGTCCGTAAGAGTTAGCAGTGACTACACGTTCAAAGATGGAGAGCAGTTCAAAGTCAGTTCCGTTTATGTACACCCTGATTACGATCCAGTGACATTTAGGAGCAACTTAGCTATTCTCCGACTCGAGAACCGACTGCCTCTGCGCAGGAGGAACAGGATAAGAAGAATCCAATACGACAAAGCAACAGTCGCCCTACCAGTGAATGTCGATACAGTAACTGTACTTGGATGGGGCGCTAAGTACGTAAGTATATTTCCAGTTTTGTAGATTTTTATAAATAAATATATAGATAGATAGGGACAACTTCAAATTCATTGCTCTGATCTCAAAGTAAGTGTCTAAAGCACTTGTGTTATGGAATCGGATAAACGAAGGTTCCACAAACACCGAGGTGTCGTCATGAGGATTTGCAACATTTACGAGAAATAACATTGGTTTGAAAGGAGTAGAGAGCCAGTGTGATTTTGGGATATGAGGCATTCCATTCTCGGGGAAGAGAACAAGTCTGTTACTTTCTTTCTTCGAAGTTGCTTACAGGAGTTCTTTAGGTAGTTCTTACCATCGAGTAGCTGATCACCCCTTTCCTATATAAAAAGCATCACAAACTACTTTAAGATTGCATACTTTGGTAACATACCATATGGTTTGGTAACATATACATTCTTATGTAATTCGTTTGTTTTTAAAATGTTATTGGATTCATTTGGATTTCGGACTAACATTCGTTTACAGAAGTCCCCACTAGATGCAGTAACTAATTATTATATTTCATTTTCATCAAGGAAAGCAGATTGACGATCGCAATATCGGACGACATACAATTTAGAAGCCGTGCCAACGGCGTTGCTTCATGAATATGTTGTCTTCGGTCTGGTAGTTTTTGAGATGAGTTTGGAATCCGCTATCTATCGGAAAGTATTGCGATTTACAAGAGTTTGTCTCCTCTTGCCACACCCACATAAAGAAAGGGGGATAGAATTAATAGAGTAAGAAATTGTTGATACAGTTGTGAAGGGGGACTAAAGTGGAATTAATAATTTACAGGAGGATCACGAGAACTTTGAGGTGGAACCACTTTCGTTTTCAGTTCTGGACGTTTATCATCTAAAGGATTGTCAAGGTTTATACACTAAGTAAGAACTTGTTACCTTATTTAATTCTTCTAAATATCACTCTATATATACTTCTTTGTTTCCTTCCTTACATACGAAGATAAGAAAATCATGACTCTGAGTGAAGTGTTTAGGCGCGTGTTTAGAAGGTCAAGTCTGGATTGGCGAAAAATCTGACCTGTTTTCGGCGCATGTTTGGCAAGCGACCTACGAATTGTTTATGTTTTGAACATAGATCTGGCTCCGTTCGGTCTGACACAAGAGGGTTTTGCAGTATTTCCTATAATCGGTTTTGCCGTCCCACTCGGGATGAAGTAACAGCCACAGTTTTATTAAAACATAGGTTACTGCAGGATATAGTTATTCATAATCATATCATATCATGTTTGTCATAATCGCCATAATTGACCATAACCTTGCAGCTTAAAAGGTAGTGCTCTTCCACAGATCGTCAAAGGTGGAAGATATCGCTATGAGCGATAAGACCGCAATTTGCTTTAGCATAGTATAAAATAAAATAATAAATAAATAAATACCTTCACGCAATTCCCAATACAGGGGTAGACAGAGGTCTAGTCTAGACAATTAACTTTGATTTTTTACCATACCATAGTATGTATTTGAATTTATCTTATGTTGCATTTTTCCTATGTTGGTGTGCAAAAAAATATAATATCTATCTATCTATCATTTCTGCAAAAAAAAAAGCAGTTTTACAACTAGTGTGTCCTAATTTCGAAGATATGGAGGGTCATTGTGATTACTGGCATATGATTGGACTCTTCGGGGTGATAGCACATCCGTAACGTACTTTAATTGAAGATATCCATAGGCTGCAGCAGCCATTTTCGATGTCAAACCACAGTTCTTTATATTGATGAAAATTGATTTCAGAAAGTACGTAACAAATAAACATTTTTGCGCTGGATTCATTTCTAAAGGTGGCGGCGCTTGCAACGTAAGTTATTATTTTTAGTGTCTTTGATATTTTTAACTAGAGGCCTCTAACTAAGGAACATTAGCTTATCTCGAAAGAAGGATTTATCATAATCGCAACGCTTGGCATGTGGATCGGCATGGTATATTGTTTTATTTTAAAAATGTCTTTGTTTCGATCATGTAAATATCGATATAATTGTAATGAAACGAAAAATACTAGACCAATTCAACAGACCGTCTAGTACAGCGATCGACTTGCCAAGCGTGGCGATAATAGCAAACCCTCCCGTATGGAAGAGGCCTTGATCCTGCTTTGCAATTATACAAGACGTTATAAGGATGATTACATTTTATTCTATTCATTTCGATTGAGCTAGAAACAAAGTTGTTTTTATCTGGGGCTGGAGTGATTCACGGCAATAGTCGAATAGCGGACTCGAACTTGCGATGTCGTGTTTGCAGGCGTTATTTCTGGGGAAATACTTACCCTATATCCTCTTGGCTTAGACGTTGGAACACGGTATCCACCTCCGCAGTATGCAACCCTATCTGGGAAGCGAACACCCTGAGTTCGTCACCAAGATGTCATGAGGCTCAAGACGGCGGGTGATTTATACTATAAACTAAAAGCTCTCATGGCATCCCGCAGTAGTTCTTATGAAATCATTTCAGCCAAAGAGGGCAAAGAGAACTAATCGATTTTTAGGTACAGAAAGAATTTGATAAAAAACATAAGTATAAAATTATATCTTCACGCCATTCCCAAGATTACTGTAGATAGAGGTCCAGACAATTAAGTCCCTTCAAACCATCTTTTACCGAAAACTTTATTTGGGACAACGTGACGGTGAGCCAGTACGACAACGTGAATAAATCGTACATAAGTTTTGAAAAACCCATCGGTACGAGTCTGCCAGTTGGGCATCGAACTGGTCTTTAGCCTCGGACTCCGATCATCCAGCCACAAGGCTAGAGTGATGGCAACTTTGTTGCCTGGTAGACATTCTAAAGTTAAAAACAATCTAATATTTTATTTATTTAGAGAGACGTCGGCGGCCCTGGCATAGTAGACGGATTATTGGTAGGTATCATCAGTTTCGGTGCCCCGGCATGCGGCACCCCTGATGCACCAACTGTCTTCACAAAGATTGGCTACTATGCTGAATGGATAGACAGTATTATTGAACAGGTTTGTAGAAGTATTGAATATAGTAGCTTACTTTCTGTGGTGGTAAATAATGCTTGTCTTAAAGTAGTGCCTAAAATTGTGGAGATTATATCACTAAGATATTTTCAAGTATATATACCTGCATAAATCTCATATAATAGTCACGATAGCCGAGTTGTTGGGTGGTCGGAATTTCGAGTCGAGAGACCCCAGTTCGATCCCCAGGTGGCAGTACCAATGAGTTTTTCTAATACTTATGTACGAATTTCATCGTTGGCTTGGACATAAAAGGCGGCGACGGGCACACCACCTGTCACGTTGTCCCGAAAATATCTTCGGTGGAAGGTGGGTCAAAGGGACTTAATTGTCTAGACTTGACCTCTGTCTACCCCTGTATTGGGAATTGCGTGAAGATATTTATTTATTATTATTATTTATAAATCTCATATGCGTTATTAAGATGAAGTTCGTTCGACTTAAGTATTGTTACGAGGATACTGGATAGGTATTCGAGCCGAAACCGACGTATATAAATAATGCAGTAACTAACTTTACGTTATGTCGTGTGGTATATAAGAATAATGTCGCCCCCTTTCTTGCCGTGGGTGTCGTAAGAAGCGAGTAAGGGAAAAGCTGTGTATATCTAAATAGCTACCTTAAGATGGCAGGATAATTATTTAGAAATATTTCTAGTCTAAATTAAGTAGATTGGTGACAGACAACAGCGTCTAAGGTGCAAGGAGTCTGGTACTACGATCGCCAATCAGTTTTTCCAGTGTGGCGAGTATGGCAAATCCATCTTTTGGAAGAGGCCTATGTCCTGCAATACAGTTACAGACCTTAAAGTTATACGATATTTATTTTCAGACCACATCTGACGAAGTTGACCGCAAGGAAAAAACCGAAGATATTCCGCCTTCATCTCGTAGCTATTACGTGGAAGAGAATCTTCCCGAACATTTTAAATCTACCTTAACCACCAAAGCAATGCTACGGACAGCTACATCTTCCAAAGAAACTTCACAAGAAGACGATGTATTTAGAAAGGTAGTAGAAATAGTACCATTGACAAAAGAAATACGGGTACCCAAATTTCTAAGCGACCTGTATGAAGGTCTTCATAACAATCTAATAAGTCTATTTGGAGAACCGAGGACACAAGAAACGCATGCAGAAACAATAAATGATTTACCGGAGTCATTTTCGCAACCAAACGTCGATTCTTCAGAAGATTTAGATACTTCTGAACATATGTTAGATTCAGTGGGTTCTCAACAAAAAACAAAAGCACCTTTTACGATGCTCAATACTCCACTCCTACCTAGACCTATGGATGAGTTTATAAACCCTACGGAAGGAGTAACAGAAAATAACAACGTAAAGCGTAACAACAAAGTACATTTTGATAACGAAGAAGATAAATCTCTTATATCGGATAATTATGAAGACGGGTCCGATAACGAGAATAACGTAGAAATTGGCTTGAGTATCCCAAATAAAGCATCTAAAGAAGATATTAAACAGGAGATTAACAAATTAATTTATTTTGGCAGAAGGACATGAAAAAATACAGTTTTAAATATGTACGAATTTTATTGTTAAATAAATTATTAATTTTTCATTAAATTTCATTTAATTGTTAAATAAATAAATTATTCATTATTTCTTGAAAGGTTTTAATCTTCCTCAATGAAAGTAAGAAAGAAAATGAATACATGTGTTATTTTTATTTATAGTATAGTTATTTTTATTTAATTGTGTTATGATTGTAACATCATTTGGTTTAATGTTAAATGTTGACAAATGAGATTTATTTCTATACCAAAAATCAAGTTTAGACAAGGGTGTTGAGTCCATGAATGCTTTTAAATAACCTAACAGGCCATTTAAAAAATTAGATATCATAAACGCATGTTACATTAGAATTGATATTATTAGGAATTGATATTATATTATCTTGAAAGGAAATAAATAATTTCTATAATTATCACAGAGTACATTAAACATATTTTCTTATTCTGTAAAAACGAAACGTTAACTAGATTTATATTATTATAGATAGATGGCGCTGCTTTTTTCATAACTTGGGTGGTGTTGGTTAAAATCTTACAGGGATAAAAGTTGAATTTTAGAAGGTAATATTTCTTTAATTGCTTAACATTTTTGCATATATAATATTTTTTTGTATTCTACAAATCTTCGTTTAAACGTAAGTAGGTACTGCGTATTACTACTTTGTACTCTATTTTGTCATTAGAAGTTCTAATTTCGAAATATTCATTCTGCTTTTTTGCTAAACTTAATACTAGTTTTGTTGATAGCCAGTAAATTAGATACAATACTATGATTAAATAGTTCATTCTTTATTACGATATAATTCTGGATAACAATTTTCTTGTGTTATGTAACCCCAATCGATACGTTGATTCTAACCTTAACAATTAAATTATCTATGTACACAATTCTGCGTACCTTGTACCATAAAACCTATTTTTTTTTTACTTGTGACGAGTTTTTATGTAACCGAAAACCGAACACATAACATATATGAACATATGTTAATGATATACTATTTTTATTTTTTTCACAATAGTCTCCTCACAAACTGCATAAAGTGACCTAAAAATCATTAAAATTATGATATAAATTCTCATGATAGAGACTAAATTTTACAAATAGATGTATCTAAATAGTTAGACATGTAACATTAGGCTACAGATTGTATGTAAACATTACAAAGAAGGAGAATCTTACATTACAAAAAGAATACTACTTTTATATATCACGAAGGGCATTTATTTTGAAATCTTTTAATCACCACTGGCCACACTAATTATGTGAAAATGCATGACTATAATTTGTTAATTCTTCACACTGGTTGATTTGAGTGGAATTTAGAATAAAGCTGGCTTACAATTAATACAATTAAATTTGCAAATAATCCCCAAATTATTTATTTCATGGAAAAATACTTGTACCGGTAGAAATCCAACCCACAACTTGACAAACTTTCTGCAACTAAGTCACGGAGCTGTCATATATTGCATGTCTAAATGTATAACATTTATGTTTTCTAGAAACATGGCCAACATTCTATTACGCCGTGCGCTGATTGACGCTATCCGTGTGCCAGTTGGTACCAGGGCCTCTAGTGAGTTAACAAAGGTGGGTAGAGGTAGATATAAAAAAATCTATGTTTAATTCAGAAAAAGATGATATTCTGATACACACCCTATAATTCTAGTGAAGGTCAGCAAAGCTGTGCATTATTCTTGTGGTATTTCCTATAGCTTTTCATCAGAATAAATTGTTGCATCTATGTTAAAATATGGTTTACTTATTTGGGGTAATAGTCCTGACTGGAAGAGAGCATTTATTGGACAAAAAAAATGCCTAAGGGCAATGGCTAAATGGCATGAGTCTTGCAGGCCTTTGTTTAGAGCACTTAACATTCTTACGTTGCCAGCAATGTACATATTGGAAGTTGGTATCCATGTAAAAAAATTTTAACATGTGTACAAAAAAGCAACCGATGTATTCCCGCAAAACACAAGAATTGTGAAAGACTGGTATTCGATTGAATACCCAAAACTGCATTTTATCATCACAATTGTAATGCTGTGTCTACAAAAATATACAATAAACTGCCATATGAGATAAAAGAACAAAAAGACATAAAACAATTTAAGACCAACCTCAAGACTTGGCTATTCACCAGAAACTATTATGACAAAAAGGAATTTTTAAATGAAAGCAATTAATAATTTTTAACTTTTCTCAAGTATTGACATGCGCTATAATAAGGATGACACATAATAATAATTAGGATTACAAATTTAGTTAAGTAGCAATGTTGTTTCTTTAGTGTTAATAAAATCTTTGCATCATGTATAACAATTAAATGAAAAAAAATAATGAAATTTTCGTACACCAATACTGGTAAACATGTTGTGAACTGTGACTATTAATATTGTAAGATCTGTTGAGAACCTACCATGTTTGTACGAATAAATGATTATGATTATATATATAAATATCTTCAGGAGTCGATAAAAACTAATGACTTCAGTGCCTATTTGTAAAACATTATAAATAAATATATAAATATCTTCACGCAATTCCCAATACAAGGGTAGACAGAGGTCTAGTCTAGACAGTTAAGTCCCTTTGACCCACCTTCCACCGAAGATATTTTCGGGACAACGTGACAGGTGGTTAGCCCGTCGCCGTCTTCATGTCCAAGTCAGCAATATAATTTGTACATAAGTTTTTTTAAAAACCCATTGGTTGCTGGCACCCCAAGCCTGCTGATTGGTGATCCTGGGGATCAAACTGTTCTCTTGACTCGAAATTCCAACACTCCAACCACTCTGCTATTGTGACTTTTTCCATCAGGATATTGTGACAAAAACGATCCTTGTGTCTATACAATATCTTCATAGATTGAAATATCCAAGTGGTTGGGTGATCCTGGTGACCCAGGCGGTAGGCTCGTACCAATGACCTTTTTTTAAAATATATGTATGATTTGTGTCGTTGTCGTGTTTACACTCGGCAACAGGCTTTTCCTGAATGAATAAACTAGGCTTAAAATATATAGGTTTAATGTTGTGGGAGTCAATGGATGAAGGTGAATGAATAATATGGAAGAATGAATAATAAGGTGAATATTTGCATTAGTGGACTTTTGATAGGCTTGTATGATGATAATGTAGATATTGTTTCATTTTCTGACTTTTATCATCATGAAAACATCATTAATTTTTTTTAAACTTATAGTATGTTAACTCTATCTTATAGAATATTAAGTTAAATGAAAATATTATTTTAAATGACCAAAAATATTAACATACCTAGTTCAGAAAATTCTTTTTTTAATCGGTTAAATAAAACAAATAGGCCTATATCTACTAACTTTAGTAGTATTGTCTATCTAATGAATGCTGTATATTGGGTGGACATAGTTACACACAAATTTCTCTCTTAATTCTGCAAAGCCAAAGCATAGTATGCCCATTAAACACAGTAACTGTTCTTAGAAATGTTTAATGTGTTTTATAGGTTGTGAAGTAAATCATTGACAGAAATTGACAGACGAATATACTTTTGCATCCACTTAAGATAATTAAATACCTAGTATATGACAACTCTATAACCATTGTAACATGTACTATTAATATAATTGTCATTTGGAGAATACTAAAATTATTCTCTATTATTTCTTTAACAAATTTATCCCGAAAATATCTTCCGTGCAAGGTGGTTCAAAGGGACTTAATTGTCTAGACTAGACCTCTGTCTACCCCTGTCTGTATTGGGAATTGCGTGAAGATATTTATTCATTTTATTTCTTTAACAGGTTGGCAATCGCGAGTGGGTGGGTTATGGCTTCAACGGCCAACCGAACTACGTCGATAGGCCTGACTTCCCACTTCCTGCTGTACGGTTCCGTCCGGACACACCTGACATTAAGGTATTTATGCATACTAATAAATAATAAATGAATACATGGACTGAGATAATATCACATATATTGCTCTGATCCCAAAGTAAGTAGCTAAAGCAGTTGTGTTAAGGAATCGGAAACAATGAAGGTACCACAAACACCCAAAAAAAAAAAATTAAAATGTGTTTATCTACATTGGCTCGACTGGAAATCAAGCTATGAAAACCGGTATGAATGCCACTCTTCCATGCAGGTCACATCATGTCAATTTTATTATTAGTTGGTGCTGTTGTATATGTTTTTTATATTAATGCTATTTACTAGTTGTATACTTTTCATGAGTTGTTTAACCACCTATAAATATTTTTGAAAAGTTGAAAAAAAAAACAGTTCCTCTGATGGTAAGTGACTGCAGCCCATGGAGATCTGCCACCTACTTTGACAGCCTACTACAGAAAAGTTTTTAACAGTTGAACTCATCTGTTTCATTTCATCCTAATCCATTCTTATATACTTCACTATTCCTTTCACTCCCTAAAACAACTTCATGGTATATTGCTCTTAAAGACTAATATCGCTCTATCCCAAATGCTTATCCAAACCATTATAGATTACGCTGACGCCTTTTACCTGGATGCTACCGAAGAGCTTATGAATAAACTTCTTAAAAAAACTCCAAATAACTTCTAAATTAATATAAATATTTTTTTAGCTCCCCCTTATTTTCACCTACTTTAAAACAACTATAACTTCAAATTAAGTTAATTATTGTGAGCTAATATTAGCGGATATTAAACATTAATTATAAACTTGATTCTAACTTCTACGCTTGCAAAACCTCTGCATTTTCTCTTCATATTTCCCACCTTCGCAAGGATCCCAAGTGGCTCCTTAACTAAAAGCTCCTTAAAGAAACACTAAGATTTTAGGCTTGCTTTAGAAAATCCTATATTGCTTAATTTACCAGTTTTACCTGCATGAGAGATTCCCTCCTCATAAAACTGCCTAATCATATTTAGTGTACATCTGCCATCTCTGCCGTCTAATATCCATGAATCCTAAACTATTTAAATTTTATAATCTCTGATGTTATTTCTTGTGTCGTAAGGTTCTGCGTGAAAAGGAAAAGGGGGACTGGCGCAAGCTGACCATGGAGGAAAAGAAAGCTCTGTACCGTGCCTCCTTCTGCCAGACCTTTGCCGAGTTCAAAGCGCCCACCGGAGAATGGAAGGGTGTCCTGGGCTGGGCCATCACCATCGCGTCACTCTCCATCTGGATCTACATGGGCATGAAGCTTTACGGTGAGCAAAAGACACTTAATACAACCTGATTAGATGGCTTTAGGAGGCTGAGGGTTGTGGGTTTGAGTCCCTGTAGCAACAAACATTTGTGTGATGAATGTGAATGTATGTGCACAAGTCACAGATGTTTTGTATGAATGTTTGTCTATGTAAATATATATTAATGTAATCATATTGTACCATTTACTAAGATAGTATATAGTGACAGGCTCACAACCTGTCACATTGTCTTAAAATGAGCTCCATTGAAATGTGGGTCAAAAGTACTAAAGTAAATGGACGAAGTAATATACTCTTGTTAACATTCACCTTTAATAAATTATATTTATTGATGATCACCTACTGGAGACTCAAGTTCTGTTCCCAGGAGTAAGGCTCTTTCTAAGAAAGCTATCTCTTTATCTAGACTTAAATAATCAATTTAAGAGAAAAAATGTTTTTTTTTATTTCAACTGACACGGGCGGGTTTCGAACCCGCGTCACTGTCGAACCGAGACTACCCTCTTCTGATTTAAATATGTAGACTTTTTCTTTACTTATGGCTGTTTTTGGCATCGGCGCCACCTATTGTCCCTTTTGCAAGTGACAATTTGTCATTCCTGACTTTTCAGTTAGGAATTTTTCAGATTCAATTTTCCGTGTCAATTGAAATAAAAAAAAAACATTTTTCTCCTTAATATAATAATATAAAGTTCAGCATAACTTATATGCTTTAAAAATCAATAAAAAATTGCATAATATATTTAAATCATATCATTTGAAATCAGCTTAGGATAGCTTAGAAAATGACGCCCTTTAGACCGACTTTTCATATTTATAGTTGTCAGGTTCCGAAAAAAAAATATCTTCACGCCATTCCCAATACAGGGGTAGACAGAGGTCTCGACAATTAAGTCTTTCCGACCCACCTTCCACCGAAGATATTTTTGGGACAACGTGACAGTTGGTGAGCCCGTCGCCGTCTTTATGTCCAAGCCAACGATATGAATAGTACATAGGTTTTTGAAAAAACCCATTACTACGAGCCAGCCACCCGGGGATCGAGCTCGGGTGTCTCATCTCGAAATTCCAATCACCTAACCACTTGGCTATCGTGACTTTAATGTTTAAGATCAGGTGTGAGCCCATGTTCTGAACTGTGTACTAACTTATGCAGTGTACTCGCCGCTGCCCGAGTCGTTCAGCGAGGAGGCGCAGAAGGCTCAGCTGCGACGGATGCTGGACCTCAAGGTGAACCCCGTGGACGGACTCTCCTCCAAGTGGGACTACGAGAACAACCGCTGGAAGTAAACTGTGAGTTATTTATCTCTTAACTTACAATTAAGTTATTTTTAACAGTGGTAGAGCCACGCATCAGCTTTTGTTGTTGCATGAATGGGCCGGCTCGACCGGGGAAGTACCGCGACCTCACAGAATACCGGCGTGAAGTAGAAGTCTAACAAACTTCTGCGTTTCGTCTGGTGAGTGCAGGTAACAGGAGGCCTACAACCCCCCTCCCCCAGAATTGGCACTCTAAGGGAGGCAACGCATCTGCTAAGCCTCTGGTATTGCGGGTGTTCATGGGCGGCGGTAATCATTTACCATCACGTGAGTCATCTGCTAGTTTGCCTCCTTTTCTATAAAAAAAAAAAAAATTGGCGATGTGCTATCGCCATCAAAATTTACTATTCCATTCTTGAGCTTAGAAAATTGAAATGGTTATCGACATGTGACGACATCTGTGTCTCCACATTGGAAGCTCACTAGGAGCGGACAACTCTGGAAACACATCAACATAGAAGTTATAATAAATAAATAATAATAAATACATACATAGATAGGTACAACATCACATACATTGCTCTGCACTTGTGTTATGGAATCAGAAACAACGAATGTACCACAAACGGCCAGGCCCGTGATAACGTGGAAAACATGGTTTTGTACATCGGGAATCGAACCCGGAACCTGACGACACCATGAAAAACCAATGCGTACGCCACTCGTCCATTGAGGTCATCAGTTATTATTATGATTCCTAACATTGTCATTTTGTTATGACAATATATTTATGTGTGTGTACTATATCAGGTTATGCATAAATATCTTTAAGCCATTCCCAATACAGGGGTAGACAGAGGTATACACACAAGGCTCTTCGACCCACCTTCCACCGAAGACATTTTTTGGGCCAACGTGACAGGTGGTGAGCCCGTCGCCGTCTTTATGTCCAAGCTAATGACATAAACCGTTCAAAAACTTTGAAAAAACCCGTTGGTAAGGCCGATTGGACTGGGGAATCGAACTCGGGTCTCTTGACGATCCGATCACCCGACCACTAGGCTATCGAGACTTTGTATAAATGTATATTTTTATATATTTTTCAGACGCACAGCTGCGCTTCTGCTTTGGCTGTCTCGCGGGGGACTAGAGTAGACAAGGATGTAATATAAGTGTAACTAACTCTGTAAGATAAAGCAATTAAAATGTGATTCCAATCTATTGTGTTTCTCTTTCTCCTTCACCCGACCGACACTAGATGGCGCTGTAATCAATCTATACTAATTATAATAGATTAAAAAAACATTGTTTTTTTTTTGTGGGTAATCTCTGGAAGAACCTAGCGTCAATACGATTCCATTTGCATTAGATAGATTTGTTAGGAAGAAATATAGGTTATGTACATGAGATTTTCAAGACTAATATAGTTTTTCTACGGCGCCTTTTACCACATCCACCACAAGAAGAAACTGGTGGTAAATTGTTACCACTATATCACGCGGTACTCAAGACTCGATAAGCCTTCTTTTACTTTTCAGCCTCTTAAACGCACTGCAGGACGTTTATCCTTCTATTTTTGCGGATTTGCCAAAATCGCCAAATTTAGCAAGCGGATTGGCGATTCAGTACCGGACACTATATTTATTAGAGGAAATAATTCTTTATATCTTGAGCTTTGGGTGCTTTGTCGAGATTCGCGAAGAAAAATGAACCCACACGGCCAACAGAACTTTCCGGTCATTACTGAAGTAAAATTCCAGCCCACTTTGAACAATCGTAGCTATTGAAAATGACTTTAATGTTGGAATAACACCCGGCAGATGTCGCCAACTCCCCTAAGAGGCGCAGGAAAGAGATTTAAAATGTCAGTCGATCCGTGGGACACAGTGACTCCTCGGAGGTCTCTACCTGGAATAATGTGGCTAAAATAATTTTAAAGACCTTCTTGGAGCCATATTCCTACAATAAAAAACATATATCCACGCCATTCCCAGTACTGAGGTAGACAGGGGTCTAGACAGTTAAATCCTTTCGACCTACCCTTCGACATTTTTTGGGACAACATGACCGGTGGTGAGCCTGTCGCCGTCTTTTTGTCCAAGCTAACGATACAAATCGTACATAAGTTTTTGAAAAACCCATTGGTACGAGCTTGGCACCTGGGGTCGAACTCGAGTCTCTCGACTCGAAATTCCGACCACCCAACCATTCTGCTATCGTTACTTATCGGGTCTTGGGTGGTGGGTTAAGAGTCAAACTTGGCAAAGAAGCTCCATTCTGCATAATTTAAGTTTGTTTTGTTTTATTACCCAGTAGCCATTACCATTTTCAAAGGTTTCTCCTTCATCTTCGCTTACGAAACCCACGGGAAGAAAGGACAAGTTGATATTCTTTTTCCGATCCTACACTGCATTTACAATTTTCTTCTCAATGGCTCCTTCATCACTGAGGATCATGACTCCTCACAAGTTTTACGTGCTGTCACCATCGGTTACGTTCCGTCGCCTGGTGGAGTGCAACAAAGACTGGGATATCCAGATGTTTAGGTATCTGACCATCGTTTAGGACTGGCCTCTAGTTCCTTTTCCTGCAGTTACCCTATCCGCCCATAGTTTTTGCAGGAAATTGTGCTTCACCGATAAAAACTCGTAAACGCTATGGTCAGCAATCCCATCGGGGAAACTTAGTATTTTTTTTAATGGAAAAGGGAGGCAAATGAGCAAGTGGCTCACGTGATGGTAAGTGATTACCACCGCCCATGAACATCCGCAATACCGCATAGCAGATGCGTTGCCGGCCTTAGAGTGCCAGTAATTTCAATTTAATAACAAATAACAAAATTCAAGGACGACAAATAATGACTTTCATATGCAAACTTCGGATTCCTTGGTTATTGTAATTTTCGTAAGGATCTCAAATTAAAGAAAATCAGCAGATATTACTCGCTGATAATGTAGCTTGGTGAAACATTTTTAAAATAGGTTCAGTGGTTTAGGCGTTAAAGCGCAACAAACAAAAGAACACACTTTCGCATTTATATAATTTTTTTATTTATAGAAAAGGAAGGCAAACGAGGGGGCACTCTAAGGGAGGCAACGAATCTGCTAAGCCTCTGGTATTGCGGGTGTTCATGGGCGGATGGTTAGTGATTACCGCCGCCCATGAACACCCGCAATACCAGAGGCTTAGCAGATTCGTTGCCTCCCTTAGAGTGCCCCCCTCCAGAAGGGGGTGTGTGGCCACCGGTTACCTGCACTCACCAGACGAAACGCAGAAGTTTGTAAGACTTCTACTTTACGCCTGTATTCTGTGAGGTCGTAGTACTTCCCCGGTCGAGCCGGCCCATTCATGCAACAACAAAAGCTGATGCGTGGCTCTACCACTGTCAACAAATTTGACATTTCAGTCTAGTACCTTTCGAGATCATTCTCCCGTTACTAGTCGTTACTTATCTTCACGCATTATCCATGACAGGGTAGCCAGATAGAACAGATTACCTAGTGTCACGATCCTTATACCATTAGTTATTCTATATTTGGCAGTCTTCAGTATTACGACAACTACGGAAGGAAAGAAGATTAGTATTTACTTAAGACCTTACCCACGACCAAAACACTAAGTTCTGTGTTCAAAAACATTAAATTTGTTAAACAAATACGAGTATTTTCAAATATCGTAAAAATAATGTTAGAAAACAAAATATGCTGGTGATAAGAAAATGCATTAAAATTATTGTGAACGTAATACAAACCTCTTTTACGGTGAACTTGTGTTTTAAAATTTGATATTTGTGATATAACTTCACATGTTTTCTATATACATACTTGGTCTTTACACATTTTCAAGTACCTTTGTTGGTTTAGACGCACTCACAAAGTTACCACAAGTCGAAGCCAACGATCTCATAAGGACAGAAGAAATAATAAGAAATTGCACAAACTTTGTGTTGTCCAGTCTAAACGTTATCAAACCCAAAAATTGGTCGAGGATTAAAGAATTTTCGACCATTCACCGCTTTTTCATATCTGTTACTTTGGAAGATGCTAATAATTTGAAAAAAATCGCACAACTGACGAGAGTGGATAAAAATGTCGATAACTCCACAGAACATTTAAGGATAATTTTAAACGAATTGCTAAATGAAGACAGGAATATCGGTGAAAATCAGATTTTGAAACAAAATAAAACTCCAACGAATAATGACGCAGACGTAATACGACTTGTAAACGTTTTTATAGCTAAATTGGAAGTTTTAAAGGAAAGTTATGGCGTTAATAAGGTGTTTTCAGATATAAATACAAACATTTTAAAGTTATTTGCGGAATCTAACAAATTGAATACGAACAAAAATGAATCAAGTGATGTTAATTTGATTGGAGATAACGATAAGGTTATCGACGACAATGAGTTTTGGCGTAAGGACTGTCTTTATTATTTAACTTATTTCTTTTAATTAAAACAAAAAAAGAATTTTAGAGTTGTCGCGGCATTTCACGCTATAAGCAATAAACGTAATGACAGTTCAACTCGTGATATATGGTTATTGCAACCATGGGGTTGAGTTGAACTGGCGGTGGAATGGTGCAAACAATTTCAAAAATCTAAGAAAGTCATACACACAATGTGGCAATGGACTAAGGAATGCTTCCTCAACCTTTAATAATCTAAATAAGATGATAAAAATAGGAATTGATTCTTAACGAAATATATGCGCCAGGTAAGAAGACATTTAAAGTTTTTTAGTCCACCTGATCGTAAGTGCCTACTGTAGCCAATTGCATCTGTAAATCATTTAATAAGAATATTACAGATGCGTTTTAGGAATAGGTCCTGAGTGAGTCGCCAGGAGTTTACCTTATTTAAAGCATTATTTCTTAGTTGTAGTAAAGCCTGTCAAAGCCTCCTCAAATAAGTGAAATTCACTTTTTCAAGATCGAAAAAGCTTTTACAAGATGAAATCGTAATCATGGTGATATGTCTACTTTGTCTAGTTAACACCTTAACAGTTATCAGAATATATTGTATTTTCTTGGATTAAAGTGAAAACTGAACTAACAGTTCACCTGTCAAGGCAAGAGAGTCAGTATAGCAAGTATAATACAAGCAAAATATTTCAAAAAGATTACAGAAGCTTTTTCACCATCGACTTGGGGGCTCCAAAACTACGATAGAATGCCTTTTATCCTGTGACTACACTATCGTTGTATACCTTTCAAATGAATTTTTTTTTATCTCGGTGGTGATTGTGAAGTGGGTGAACATTATAAATGACATAAAATTTTTGTTTAGAACCTAGTGGCCGACGCATTTACAAAGGAGAAAGAACGAAGATCAAATACTTTCCGTTCATGGCAAGCATTCAGATCTTCAACATCTTCCAATGTGCCGGCTCCATTATTAAGTCGGATCTCATAATCACTGCCTCGTCGTGTTTACAATTGTAAGTTCTTTAACGATAGAGGAAGAAGAGTGGTGGGTTATCTGAGTATGGTCAGGAAAATCGAGAGCATACCCTTTCAGGAAGGTCCTTACTACTCAGTTTTTCGAACGTACTGATGAAAGAATCATGTACAAATGGTATTCTCAGCTCAGATACTAAGACAAGACATCTGTCACTAATTCCTCAATAAGCTCGAAATGATGATTGAAAAGGCCAAGTTGTGTAGATATCTGACCACAACAGAATTTAACATGTTTGGGAGCCCAATTTATTTTTTCTTTAATGTTATTTTTTAAGTTTAAGATGTCAGACTTTTAAATAATAAATAATTTTAATTTTCATCATCATCATAACTGCTTGTTAAAGTCCATTGCAGGTCGTAGGCCTTCGCTGAATTTTCTCTCCTTTCATCTCGCCTTTTGTTGGTAGGCTATTATATTTCAACGCTTTTCCCTTAGTCGCCTTTTAAAACACAGAACACATTTTAAAGTGGAATAACGTCCATGTTACATTGGATTTAAACAAAATGTCTATTGCTTATTTGCAATAGTTACTTACTTGCATTCAAACAAAATCGATATTCATGCGAAGTACCCATGATGTGTTGCTTACGTAGTACCCATGATATGTTGTTGACTTGTTTTGGTATTACTATAGTTTCAAGGGGATAAACTCTTTCTCTGTTTGACTAGTCCCAACCCAATTCCTGCACTGACGTGGGTTGGTGTAAAACTATTACACATTTTTGTTGCCTGTTATGTGTTCTTGCATGAATGGAAACAGTTAGGTCTATGTGTAACTTGTGGCATTTTAGTCTACAGGTCGGACAAAACATCTGCAACATTGGCTTGGAGTTTTTCCAGATGTCAACGAGCTCTAGCTGCTGCGTCTAACATTACTGTTCTTATAATATTATAGAGCCTGAACAACCGGTTATACCGAGAGAATCCAGCGTTCCTCTCGGTGCGCGTTGGCTCTTCTTTCTACAGCAGTGGCGGTGAGAGCATACCCTTTCAGGAAGGTCCTTACTACTCAGTTTTTCGAACGTACTGATGAAAGAATCATGTACAAATGGTATTCTCAGCTCAGATACCAAGACAAGACATCTGTCACTAATTCCTCAAATAAGTGAAATTCACTTTTTCAAGATCGAAAAAGCTTTTACAAGATGAAATCATTCATCGGAATCACATTGCAAACTATCCATAGATAATCCATGGCGTAATCATGGTGATATGTCTACTTTGTCTAGTTAACACCTTAACAGTTATCAGAATATATTGTATTTTCTTGGATTAAAGTGAAAACTGAACTAACAGTTCACCTGTCAAGGCAAGAGAGTGCAGTATAGCAAGTATAATACAAGCAAAATATTTCAAAAAGATTACAGAAGCTTTTTCACCATCGACTTGGGGGCTCCAAAACTACGATAGAATGCCTTTTATCCTGTGACTACACTATCGTTGTATACTTTTCAAATGATTTTTTTTTTTTATCTCGGTGGTGATTGTGAAGTGGGTGAACATTATAAATGACATAAAATTTTTGTTTAGAACCTAGTGGCCGACGCATTTACAAAGGAGAAAGAACGAAGATCAAATACTTTCCGTTCATGGCAAGCATTCAGATCTTCAACATCTTCCAATGTGCCGGCTCCATTATTAAGTCGGATCTCATAATCACTGCCTCGTCGTGTTTACAATTGTAAGTTCTTTAACGATAGAGGAAGAAGAGTGGTGGGTTATCTGAGTATGATCAGGAAAATCGAGAGCATTCCCTTTCAGGAAGGTCCTTACTACTCAGTTTTTCGAACGTACTGATGAAAGAATCATGTACAAATGGTATTCTCAGCTCAGATACTAAGACAAGATATCTGTCACTTATTCCTCAATAAGCTCGAAATGATGATTGAAAAGGCCAAGTTGTGTAGATATCTGACCACAACAGAATTTAACATGTTTGGGAGCCCAATTTATTTTTTCTTTAACGTTAGTTTTAAGTTTAAGATGTCAGACTTTAAATAATAAATAATTTTAATTTTCATCACCATCATAACTGCTTGTTAAAGTCCATTGCAGGTCGTAGGCCTTCGCTGAATTTTCTCTCCTTTCATCTCGCCTTTGTTGGTAGGCTATTATATTTCAACGCTTTTCCCTTAGTCGCCTTTTAAAACACAGAACACATTTTAAAGTGGAATAACGTCCATGTTACATTGATTTAAACAAAATGTCTATTGCTTATTTGCAATAGTTACTTACTTGCATTCAAACAAAATCGATATTCATGCGAAGTACCCATGATGTGTTGCTTACGTAGTATCCATGATATGTTGTTGACTTGTTTTGGTATTACTATAGTTTCAAGGGGATAAACTCTTTCTCTGTTTGACTAGTCCCAACCCAATTCCTGCACTGACGTGGGTTGGTGTAAAACTATTACACATTTTTGTTGCCTGTTATGTGTTCTTGCATGAATGGAAACAGTTAGGTCTATGTGTAACTTGTGGCATTTTAGTCTACAGGTCGGACAAAACATCTGCAACATTGGCTTGGAGTTTTTTCCAGGTGTCAACGAGCTCTAGCTGCTGCGTCTAACATTACTGTTCTTATAATATTATAGAGCCTGGAACAACCGGTTATACCGAGAGAATCCAGCGTTCCTCTCGGTGCGCGTTGGCTCTTCTTTCTACAGCAGTGGCGGTGAAAGTATACCAATCATGGAAGTCTATTTCCACCCTGACTATGATCCGAAAAATCTCTGGAACAACATATGCTTGTTGCGCCTCGTGCGGCATATAAAATTTAGAAAGAAAGATCGGAGGAAAGTGCAGAAAATAATGTTCGATAAGAATCCATGGAATTTGCCAATGACAACTCCGGGCGTCACTATTATCGGTTGGGGTGCCAAGGGGGTGAGTGATTAATTGATAATTGTTGTGAAATTTTTTTTTTATGAATTGCATAAAAATAAAAAATAAATATCTTCACGCAATTCCCAATATAGGGGTAGACAGAGTCTAGTCCCTTCGACCCACCTTCCACCGAAGATATTTTCGGGACAACGTGACAGGTGGTGAGCCCGTCGCCGCCTTTATGTCCAAGCCAACGATGTAATTAGTACATAAGTTTTTGAAAAACCATTGATACGAGCCTGCTTCCTGGGGATCGAACTCGGGTCTCTTGACTCGAAATTCTGACCACCCATCCAGTCGGCTATCGTGACTTTTGAATTGCATGATTTACATTATTTTTATTATTTCTTTTTCCAATTTAATGTCTCTTTCTAGATAAGTAACATCGTGGCGGATCCTTGGAAGAACATACTTTCCTACGCCTTTCTGGATGTCTATCCACAAAAAGAATGCCAGGAAGTTTATACAAAGTAAGGCTATTATTTTCCTAAATGGGTTTAAATTATTTTTAAAGTCAAGATACAGAAGAGCGAGACCTCACATGCTCTAGCTATTTAAAAATACTCAATGTTACACCAATGATAAATAATTGAAATCCAACAGTTGACTTGAGTTGCGAGTTCGAATCCCGCTGAGGGGAAAAAACTGTAACATGAATATGAATATTTGTAGTCGAGTTATGGATGTTTATATGTATACCTAAATATACATCTATGAAAACATGAAGTATGTGGTACTACAGCGATGGGGTCACCACCTGTCACGTTGTTCCAAATAAGCTTCAGTGAAAAGTGTATTGAAAGGACGTTATCGATACCAACCCAAACCCAATATAATGTAGGAAATTATGTGAAGATAAAAAATCAGTTTGTGGTATATAACTTTATAAGTTAGACGAATATACCTTATCGTTGGTTGGGTGATAGGAATTCGAGTCGAGAGACCCGAGTTCGATCCTTAGGTGGCAGCCTCGTACCAATACATTTTTTCGAAAAACTTATGTACGATTTCTGGGTTTGGCTTGGACATTAATACGGCGACGGGTTTACCACCTATCACGTTGTCCGAAAAAATGTTTTCGTTGGAAGGTGGGTCGAAAGGACTTAATTGCCTATACCTCTGTTTACCCCTGTATTGGGAATGGCGTGAAGATATTTTTTTCCGTATTGCAATGGTAAACGACTGATGGTGAGAGAGCAATCTCGAAACATTAACCAGGCTGAAATAAGTCAGACAGACGCTATGTCTAAAATCGAGGTATCTGGCGATCGCTTATGCCTTGTCAAGCATGTAGTATCCATGATATGTTGTTGACTTGTTTTGGTATTACTATAGTTTCAAGGGGATAAACTCTTTCTCTGTTTGACTAGTCCCAACCCAATTCCTGCACTGACGTGGGTTGGTGTAAATCTATTACACATTTTTGTTGCCTGTTATGTGTTCTTGCATGAATGGAAACAGTTAGGTCTATGTGTAACTTGTGGCATTTTAGTCTACAGGTCGGACAAAACATCTGCAACATTGGCTTGAGTTTTTTCCAGATGTCAACGAGCTCTAGCTGCTGCGTCTAACATTACTGTTCTTATAATATTATAGAGCCTGGAACAACCGGTTATACCGAGAGAATCCAGCGTTCCTCTCGGTGCGCGTTGGCTCTTCTTTCTACAGCAGTGGCGGTGAAAGTATACCAATCATGGAAGTCTATTTCCACCCTGACTATGATCCGAAAAATCTCTGGAACAACATATGCTTGTTGCGCCTCGTGCGGCATATAAAATTTAGAAAGAAAGATCGGAGGAAAGTGCAGAAAATAATGTTCGATAAGAATCCATGGAATTTGCCAATGACAACTTCCGGGCGTCACTATTATCGGTTGGGGTGCCAAGGGGGTGAGTGATTAATTGATAATTGTTGTGAAATTTTTTTTTTATGAATTGCATAAAAATAAAAAATAAATATCTTCACGCAATTCCCAATACAGGGGTAGACAGAGTCTAGTCCCTTCGACCCACCTTCCACCGAAGATATTTTCGGGACAACGTGACAGGTGGTGAGCCCGTCGCCGCCTTTATGTCCAAGCCAACGATGTAATTAGTACATAAGTTTTTGAAAAACCATTGATACGAGCCTGCCACCTGGGGATCGAACTCGGGTCTCTTGACTCGAAATTCTGACCACCCATCTATTCGGCTATCGTGACTTTTGAATTGCATGATTTACATTATTTTTATTATTTCTTTTTCCAATTTAATGTCTCTTTCTAGATAAGTAACATCGTGGCGGATCCTTGGAAGAACATACTTTCCTACGCCTTTCTGGATGTCTATCCACAAAAAGAATGCCAGGAAGTTTATACAAAGTAAGGCTATTATTTTCCTAAATGGGTTTAAATTATTTTTAAAGTCAAGATACAGAAGAGCGAGACCTCACATGCTCTAGCTATTTAAAAATACTCAATGTTACACCAATGATAAATAATTGAAATCCAACAGTTGACTTGAGTTGCGAGTTCGAATCCCGCTGAGGGGAAAAAACTGTATCATGAATATGAATATTTGTAGTCGAGTTATGGATGTTTATATGTATACCTAAATATACATCTATGAAAACATGAAGTATGTGGTACTACAGCGATGGGGTCACCACCTGTCACGTTGTTCCAAATAAGCTTCAGTCAAAAGTGTATTGAAAGGACGTTATCGATACCAACCCAAACCCAATATAATGTAGGAAATTATGTGAAGATAAAAAATCAGTTTGTGGTATATAACTTTATAAGTTAGACGAATGTACCTTATCTCCAAATAATTATAGGTCACGATAGGCGAGTGGTTGGGTGATAGGAATTCGAGTCGAGAGACCCGAGTTCGATCCTTAGGTGGCAGCCTCGTACCAATACATTTTTTCGAAAAACTTATGTACGATTTCTGGGTTTGGCTTGGACATTAATACGGCGACGGGTTTACCACCTATCACGTTGTCCGAAAAAATGTTTTCGTTGGAAGGTGGGTCGAAAGGACTTAATTGCCTATACCTCTGTTTACCCCTGTATTGGGAATGGCGTGAAGATATTTTTTTCCGTATTGCAATGGTAAACGACTGATGGTGAGAGAGCAATCTCGAAACATTAACCAGGCTGAAATAAGTCAGACAGACGCTATGTCTAAAATCGAGGTATCTGGCGATCGCTTATGCTCTTGTCAAGCATGGCGATTATTTTTACAAGCCCTTAAGAAGAAGGCTTATAGCTTGTTAACGAAATGTATAATAGGTTAACAATAATCATAATACTTTCGCAAATTATAAGCTTCAACTTTAAACACGTAGCTAATATGAAGTGTATACGAGGTAACTTAATAGCGGCAATAGCCTAAGCAATAGCCTGGTTTAGGGTGCGGACTACGAAACATGATGTCGCAGGTTCGGGCCCCGCCATTCGACTATTGACGTAAACCAACTCCTGACACAAGCATTGCAGTTTAATTGGAGTGGTTAACAGGAATACTAGTAATGTTATTCGGCATTAAAAAATAAAAAAATAAAAAACCCCTGTGTAAAAATCCAGGCCATGGGTATCTTCCGACTGGCTTTGCCATAATCGACACGAGTGACTTGCTTTGCTCCGTTTTTATTTTTTAGTGTGGGGTTTTTTGAGATCGTTGGTAACCAATAAACTTTTAAGAGTTTTCCCGTTAGTTGCTTCTAACGACACGCTCGGGAAGAAAAGGGTAGTCGTTTCCTTCTTTTCTTTATTTTTTCACTCTATATTCAACGTCGTAACCACACGGCAAATAGGTAGTAGAATTTAATTTCAGACAATATGTCACCAAGAAGCACTTCTGCGCTGGATTTTTCTCCAAAGGTGGTGGAGCTTGCAATGTAAGTATTGCACATAAATAATTTGTATATTTTTGTGTAATTTTGACATGTACCTTCAAACCATAAGTAGATAACACGGTACTTTTCTTCCCTTAAAAGGTGACTAAGGGTAAAAAATAAATAATATCTTCACCATATTGCTGATACTGGGGCAGACAAAGGTTCAGACAAATGATTCCTTCACCTACTCATCTTTTTTTCATCATCCGACTCTTATTTCAGCGAATAATTTTTTTGGGACAGCGTGTAGGTGAGCCTGTCGCCGTCATTATGTCTAGGCCAACGATATAAATCGTACATAAATTTTGATAAATCCCATTGGTTTCTTCACTCGAATTCCGATCACCTAACCACTCGGCTATCGTGACTTCCAGACTACAGAAAATGTAGAAAAAGTGTTGACCCCACCGGGAATCGAACTGGGACCTCAGAGCTGGTGACACCATGAAAACCGGTGTGTACGGAGGGAGGAGGTGGTCAATGAATGCTACCGAATGATAACTTATTTCGAATTTTATGTACATCTTTGCAAGTGAATTGTGCATATTCTTCTTAAAAACTAAATCACCGTATTCCATAAATCAAATTCTATTAAGTAACGACCGAAAATGCTTACAAATGAAAATCAAATATTTTTTTTAGGACGTTCCGCACCGGAAAATAGAAACAACATTAAAAGTCGACTTCGATCCTTTTGGTCCTTATATGACTACTACACCGTACACAACTACAACGTTCAAAATAACACCATTGAAATTCGGAGAAAAGGCACCAATTCTCGCAAATGAAGATGAAAATTATTTACGGATACTCGATGATCAGTTGTTCCGAGATTTTCTAGAAACAATGTTCGGTAGCGAAGAAGTAAATGAATATAAAAACATAATGAAATCCCATAAATATCTTAGAGGCAATCAACAAGATAAAGATAATGAAAGCGAAAACAAAAAACCTGAAGTAGAGAAAGAAGATGAAATTCCTACAACTGAACCGACAAGTGTCACACACACGAGGATGAGCCTCATATCAAACAATATATTCCTCTTACAGTAGGATATATTCCCGATGAAGATTACGTTTCCGTTACAGAAATGGCTGTTCCAATAGATAGTGACGTTGTAACAGATGAATATGTACAAACAGAGCAACAAACAAATTATATTCCTGTTCTAGAACACACTCCAAGAATGGAGCGAAATATGCATAAAAACACTTATGCTACCTTTAAACAAGAATCTTCAACAACTGCTAATACCCCTAATAAAATAACTCCAACAACAACCGTTAAGACTCAACCCACCCCAGAAATACTTCTAGAACTGGCTACGGGATCAAGCGACGATTCCAGTGATTCTGAACTTCAATCCAATATAAAAGATGTTCCGTTTAACAAAAGTTCAGAAGAATCTTCTTCAGTTGACGCTGGTGATATCCCAGGAGAACAAGCTATTGCTGAAGTTTTAGAAGAAATAGATTTAAACAAAATTATAAAAGATGTTTCAACTGATGTAACAATTGCCACAAAGATATCATCTCTAATTCTCTGAAGGTTTCGCAAAGTAATAAAATTATTTCTACTACAACAGCAATGATGGATAACAGCAAAAGTAATACGAACGATCTCAGGAACAATAATCAACCGGACGTTAAAGAAAATAAGGATCCAGTATTAACTTTATTGTACTTGTCAGACAGTGAAAAGGAGAAGAGTAATACTTCTGCCGAAAATTATGGGTTAATGAATGGTAAGAAAGATATCTCAAGTAATGGTCGCAAAGATTCAGTTCTCAGAAATTGCGATGAATGCAATAAAATATATAATCTCATGCCAAAGTCAGCTTTACGAAATAGTATCTGAGTTATTAAGCGAAGCTATTACAAACAAAGATTTAATAAAGAAATAATATTTAGTACTCGTTTACTTTTCACTAATAAAACAAAGATTGGCAATAATTTTATAAATTTTATTTGATATATAGTTTTGTAAATTCCCTTTGTGTTTAAGATTTTGATTTACTAACAGGAATTGCAATATTTTCGATAACTGGCAAATTTTTGACAAAAAGTTAAGATATGGGGTAAACGAGTAATTACATCACCTCGCTTTACAAATCTGCAGCAATGAAAATATAATCAAAATATATAGCGTTAGTAAGGGATCGAACTCGGTCTCTTGACTCGAAATTCCGACCACCCAACCACTCGGCTATCGTGACACGGTATACATATAACTTCACAAACTTACGGTTCCTCAGTTTATTAAAACATTACATCATCCATCTTTGTCTGGAAGATATTGATGTCAGCTAAAAGACCTCCATTCGCTCACTACAATAATGCGTGTATTTATGTAAATATACAATTAAAATAAATACACCTATTTAGGTTAGTATAGTATGTTTCTTTCTTTGGAGTGCAATAAAAATATATAAATAAATAAACACATGTGGAACAATGATTTATTTATATTTTTCTTATAAAACAACATTTCAACGTAAACAACATATCCGTCCAATGAACTCGTCACAAACATACCATTATGTATATAAGGAATTATTATTATTAGTCGAAACTACAAATATACATATCACCTTTACATGTTTAAGTACTTATTTCGTTAAGTACTTCCAAATATTAATTCATACTATCGAAAATTGGAAATGTACTGTTTTCTAGAATTTTCGAAATTTTGTTTAAAATATCTATAGGGCCATTGTTGAGGTAGCCTATTCTATAAGAAAAAGAAAAACACTGGACATCTAAGAAAAATAAATAACAGTTTTTGATGTAGTTTGAAAAAGAGGATAAGGCTTGTGACATTAGAATCTACTTTTCTTCTTCTTCTTCTACAAAGTTATAAAAATTATACAAACATCATAATAACATCAAATTCTACACATAAATAGTTGCTTTACATGAAGTATGATACTATAGCCACATTCACAAAACAGATTTAATATATTACAAACATAAAAATCACGTTTTATTCACTTAAATGATACATTCATCAAACCGGTGTGTACGGAGGAGGAGGTGGTCAATGAATGCTACCGAATGATAACTTATTTCGAATTTTATGTACATCTTTGCAAGTGAATTGTGCATATTCTTCTTAAAAACTAAATCACCGTAATCCATAAATCAAATTCTATTAAGTAACGACCGAAAATGCTTACAAATGAAAATCAAATACTTTTTTTAGGACGTTCCGCACCGGAAAATAGAAACAACATTAAAAGTCGACTTCGATCCTTTTGGTCCTTATATGACTACTACACCGTACACAACTACAACGTTCAAAATAACACCATTGAAATTCGGAGAAAAGGCACCAATTCTCGCAAATGAAGATGAAAATTATTTACGGATACTCGATGATCAGTTGTTCCGAGATTTTCTAGAAACAATGTTCGGTAGCGAAGAAGTTAATGAATATAAAAACATAATGAAATCCCATAAATATCTTAGAGGCAATCAACAAGATAAAGATAATGAAAGCGAAAACAAAAAACCTGAAGTAGAGAAAGAAGATGAAATTCCTACAACTGAACCGACAAGTGGCACACACGAGGATGAGCCTCATATCAAACAATATATTCCTCTTACAGTAGGATATATTCCCGATGAAGATTACGTTTCCGTTACAGAAATGGCTGTTCCAATAGATAGTGACGTTGTAACAGATGAATATGTACAAACAGAGCAACAAACAAATTATATTCCTGTTCTAGAACACACTCCAAGAATGGAGCGAAATATGCATAAAAACACTTATGCTACCTTTAAACAAGAATCTTCAACAACTGCTAATACCCCTAATAAAATAACTCCAACAACAACCGTTAAGACTCAACCCACCCCAGAAATACTGCTAGAACTGGCTACGGGATCAAGCGACGATTACAGTGATTCTGAACTTCAATCCAATATAAAAGATGTTCCGTTTAACAAAAGTTCAGAAGAATCTTCTTCAGTTGACGCTGGTGATATCCCAGGAGAACAAGCTATTGCTGAAGTTTTAGAAGAAATAGATTTAAACAAAATTATAAAAGATGTTTCAACTGATGTAACAATTGCCACAAAGATATCATCTCCTAATTCTCTGAAGGTTTCGCAAAGTAATAAAATTATTTCTACTACAACAGCAATGATGGATAACAGCAAAAGTAATACGAACGATCTCAGGAACAATAATCCACCGGACGTTAAAGAAGATAAGGATCCAGTATTAACTTTATTGTACTTGTCAGACAGTGAAAAGGAGAAGAGTAATACTTCTGCCGAAAATTATGGGTTAATGAATGGTAAGAAAGATATCTCAAGTAATGGTCGCAAAGATTCAGTTCTCAGAAATTGCGATGAATGCAATAAAATATATAATCTCATGCCAAAAAGTCAGCTTTACGAAATAGTATCTGAGTTATTAAGCGAAGCTATTACAAACAAAGATTTAATAAAGAAATAATATTTAGTACTCGTTTACTTTTCACTAATAAAACAAAGATTGGCAATAATTTTATAAATTTTTATTTGATATATAGTTTTGTAAATTCCCTTTGTGTTTAAGATTTTGATTTACTAACAGGAATTGCAATATTTTCGATAACTGGCAAATTTTTGACAAAAAGTTAAGATATGGGGTAAACGAGTAATTACATCACCTCGCTTTACAAATCTGCAGCAATGAAAATATAATCAAAATATATAGCGTTAGTAAGGGGATCGAACTCGGGTCTCTTGACTCGAAATTCCGACCACCCAACCACTCGGCTATCGTGACACGGTATACATATAACTTCACAAACTTACGGTTCCTCAGTTTATTAAAACATTACATCATCCATCGGTTGTCTGGAAGATATTGATGTCAGCTAAAAGACCTCCATTCGCTCACTACAATAATGCGTGTATTTATGTAAATATACAATTAAAATAAATACACCTATTTAGGTTAGTATAGTATGTTTCTTTCTTTGGAGTGCAATAAAAATATATAAATAAATAAACACATGTGGAACAATGATTTATTTATATTTTTCTTATAAAACAACATTTCAACGTAAACAACATATCCGTCCAATGAACTCGTCACAAACATACCATTATGTATATAAGGAATTATTATTATTAGTCGAAACTACAAATATATATATCACCTTTACATGTTTAAGTACTTATTTCGTTAAGTACTTCCAAATATTAATTCATACTATCGAACATTGGAAATGTACTGTTTTCTAGAATTTTCGAAAATTTGTTTAAAATATCTATAGGGCCATTGTTGAGGTAGCCTATTCTATAAGAAAAAGAAAAACACTGGACATCTAAGAAAAATAAATAACAGCGCCTTTGATGTAGTTTGAAAAAGAGGATAAGGCTTGTGACATTAGAATCTACTTTTCTTCTTCTTCTTCTACAAAGTTATAAAAATTATACAAACATCATAATAACATCAAATTCTACACATAAATAGTTGCTTTACATGAAGTATGATACTATAGCCACATTCACAAAACAGATTTAATATATTACAAACATAAAAAAATCACGTTTTTATTTACTTAAATGATACATTCATTTTATTCAAGGAACACAGAAATGACTAGAAATGTCTCCAAGTAACTGAAACTAATTTAGGTGAATCATTTTCGATTCGTACTAAATAAGATTCTTAATAAACGTAAAAAGTTTATTGTAAAGAAATACAAAAAAAAAAAAAAATTATTTGCATTGCTATATAACAAAATATTGCCTCTAATTTTAGGCAGATTATCGATATTTATAGACATAGACATTTATCGATATTTAAAAGATAAAAATAAAATAAAATATCTTCACGCAATTCCCAATACAGGGGTAGACAGAGGTCAAGTCTAGACAATTAAGTCCCTTTGACCCACCTTCCACCGAAGATATTTTCGGGACAACGTGACAGGTGGTGAGCCCGTCGCCGCCTTTATGTCCAAGCCAACGATGAAATTCGTACATAAGTTTTTTGAAAAACTCGAAATTCCGACCACCCAACAACTCGGCTATCGTGACTTATTTTAAAAGATTTTTATTATATTTAAAAGATAAAAGACATTGAAATGATTGCAGTTTTGCAGTTCTTCCGAATATTTAATTTTGAATTTCTAAAATATCCTTACGAATTTATTGAAATTTAATAGAACCGGAATAAAGATACACGAATGAGAAAAAATGAGTTACCGGTTTAAGAGGAAAGTATAGCTTTACGATCTTAACAGAACAGATCTTAACAGTTAGGAAAACTCATGCTCATCTCAGCATCACTCGAGCGTTAGTTCGAGAGCGACGATACGACAGAGAGCTCGCGATTGACAATTGGTACTTTTTTTTTTAATGAAATTTCCATTTCGAGAACAAACGGTTTCTACCAACAAAATTAACAAATCATTTTGATTTTGATGTGGATCTTTCAGCATAATATTTTCCAGTTTTATAAGTTTTGCTATAAGTTAAATATACTTTTAATATCCCAAAAGGCTTAATTCTAAATTCAACGTTTTAATCACATAAATTAAGTCATGCGAGGTGCCTATAAGTTTGAGTCTGTTGCAAATTTTGCAAAAGGGACATCCGATAACGTCTTTCAGTGTGTCGATAACGCACTAAAAATCAAGGACATAGGAAATCATTTAGAAGTAGAAAAACATTTTATGTATGGAAGTATACATACTAATCTTTCCTCTTAAATTTCGTGGGTGACGTAACTGTAAAGACGTTAATGTTAGGAGATTGAAGCATAGGTGTAATTAGTACTATAGTTGTTAAAAGGATTAATTAAAAGGGTTTGATTCTAACAAAAGTCCATTGTGCCAAACTAAAAGAACTTTGCGGAACTAGGGTTTGTAACTATGATATGAAAAATTATAATTATACAATAAGAACGTTTAGGGTAGATAGTAGTTTATCTAATGTATTTGAGGTATTTAAATATTTATATTTTTATTAATAAAACATTAATTATAAAACATAATATCTGATAACTGTTTTCCAATGTTATCAAAATTATAATCCTTCCATGATATTCAAACATTTAATGAAATTTAAAATGAGAAAGATAAAAAATAGAAAGGCAGTTAGAATAGGATAGATATAGCGTGAATTAGATTTTGATAATATTATTTTAAAACGATATGAGTGGTGACGCTGCCATGTTCTAATGCGTTGCTAATTATACGCATAGTGAACTTTTTAAAAGCATTCCGATTTAATTCTTGGGCTTATGAAGCAATCATAGAGTACTTTAAATAATAGGGAATCAATCGAGTGACGTTTCTGCTTTTAAACTGCGGTCCTCTTCTTTCTTAAAACGAACCTAATGACCTCAGGGCATTTAAGTTTTGCGAATGACTTACTCCAAGCAGTTACAGTATTAGTAATGCCATTATTCATGAAAAAAATTACAAGTATTATCTATCGATTGAGCAGTAATTACCAATCACATTGCCTCACTGCTCTGTCGATGGGGAATGTGGCATTACAATCAGTTGTCACAAACGTTTCGATGTATCTATCTCTTTTCGTTCTTGAATGGTATAAAAGAAAAAGAAATATATCCATAAATGTTACATATGCATGTTCCGACTACAAGAATATATGTGTCTATTATATATGTATATAGTTTACTACATTTCCACACATAGATAAGTTTTTTTTTGTGAGATAAAATTTAATATTTTTATTTTAAAGCTAATTCCGATTAACGATGACATCCAAAGCGACATAGAAATATATAATATGTATGAAGGTAAATTGGTTGATTGATACATTTACACTAAAATATAGAACTTTTATCTCTTACAATAATCATAAGAAAATTTTTCAGGAGCTATGAACCCCTAGTAACACAGTCCGTGAACAATTAATATTCCATCATCGCCATTTTTTATTTAGGACGACTAAAATATAATAAAATATGATTAAGTAGTTACTAGTCATAATTATTTAGAAAAAGTCTAAAAATAATTAGACACAGCATATTTTTTTGCATTCGAGAGCCGTAAAGTACCAACAAATTGACGCACAAAAACTAGAACTTTATTGCTTTGACTACTGTGCATAGACATTGAACCGTAAATAAACTTAAAAAGGGAACTATCATAAATTCACATCACTACTCATAAATTTTTTGACAGCTTGTTTTTGATTTTATCTACGCCTATGTAAAAAAAAAATATCTTCACGCACTTCCCAATACATGGGTAGACAGAGGTCGAGTCTAGACAATTAAGTCCCTTCGACCCACCTTCTACCGGAGATGTTTTCGAGACAACGTGACAGGTGGTGAGCCCGTCGCCGTCTTTATGTCCAAGCCAACGATATTCGTACATAAGTTTTTGAAAAACCCATTGGTACGAGCCTACCAACTGGGGATCGAACTCGGGTCTATTGACTCGAAATTCCGACCACCCAACCACTCGGCTATCGTGACTTATCGCCTATGTAAATAAATATAATGGTAAATATTTTGTAAATTTTAGTTTTGGATACATAAAGTATCGTCGCAAAGTAAAAAATTGGGACTACAGCAATATATATGCAATACATAATTAATAGATGACAATGTCGTTCGGTACTCTCTTAAATTATTTTAAGTGTTATTATTTCTCGGGTACGTCAAAAACAATAATTAATTCCAATTGTTCACAGACTGTAAATCACACAATTTAAAAATACTCTATGAATTTATTAACATCGATATTTTATTACATTAATTTATTTGTTACTCATTTGTCGATGATACATTTAATGATTATCTTTTATTATTAGGCTTAATAAAACTTTACATTTACGTATGCACCATACGACAAATAACATATACCTAAATTTGCAATAATAATTCGTTTTTAATTATTAAAAATAGACAACTGTCACATAATTATGAACACAACTAAGATAATTTAGAATCTACAAAAATTATGGCAGTTACCAATTTAATGCTTACTCATAATTTTTTATTATTGTTTCTTAACCATTATTTCTTTTAAATAATACATACTTCATAAAATAAGAAAGCCTATAAAAATTGAATTGTGTTTTATCTGTAGTTTTCCAGTAAGTTGCCGCTGTCTGTATTTTTTGCGCATTATATGGGGAGATGAGGCACAACGACATAAATGGCAAATGGTTATTGATTTTTATATTTCTGCATCAATATACTTATTTCCATTCGGTTTCGCCACCGAAATCTTGTCTATCTCATTCATAGTTTACGCAATTTTTATTGATTTTAAAGCATAAAAGTTATGCTGAACTTTTTGTAATTATTTTTTTTGTAATTTTTTTATCTTTAATTTATAAATAGTTTCTTAAATTGTTTCTGTAAAATTTTAGTACGTCTTTGTAAGTTCTTTTTAAATAAAAGATGTTGTTGGTTTAATTAGAATTTCTCTAAAGCTATCTGTATATTTTCGAGACTGGAATGATTGTACAATATGTGAACTTTAGTCAATACTATAAGTGAGTATTTTAAATATTTATTAATACCTACTTTGTTGAATATTAGCAATGTTTTTATACTTCACTGCTTTTATTTCGAAACATAGATAAAACTACCAAAGATTACTTAATTAAGCTTTTTACCAAAAATGTTAAATTTTAGGGCAGATTTTTCAACCATTTAGATCATTTTAAGTGATAACCATAAACTAAATTATGAAACGATTGAATATAAAAAATATTATTTTTGCCAGTTCATTTGTTCTCATACTTAGTCATAATTAAGTTGACGGATAACTCCTATCTGTTGATTAAACAAATCGGCATTTATTTTCATTCATAAAATTTAATAAAATGAAACATTTTTGAACAATTCGTTCATCTAATTTCAATTAGTGTGGTCATCAGACGGAGATAATAAAGTATTTACTCTTTGTTGCGACTGATTAAAAACAAAAGAAAAAAGTATAATAGGTTAAGGTTGTAAAAGTACATTTCAATTTACATCACACTTGAAAAATTTATTATGTGTAATTTGTAAATAATTACTTTTTATCTTCAAGCATTTCACAATACTGGGGTAACCAAAGATCTAGATTATATAGATCCACATTTCACTGGGGCTTTTTTTAAATTATTACATTGCAACTCGGAACGCGTGATTGTATAATTTATCACATCTACGTCTTTACCGCTTCTCTGAGCGTAATTGTTTTATTTTTATTTAAACATACCTATAAATACATAAAATTAGAAAGGTATCTTTAGTTAACAATAATTTAACTTAATAAGTCGTAAGTTTTTAAAAAGATATTATTTAAGATGCCTTTTAACTTGTAATTAATTACATATTGATGGTTCAATATGATGTGGAATTGGTGATTGTTGATTTAATATATTCTTTTTAACAATAGTGATATTTATGCATATGTTAGTATTTGTTATGTAAGTATTTATATTAAATTTATTTATAAGTTGAAGAATAAATTTTAATACGTTAGAAAGTTTCTTTAGATAGAAACAAATTTTTATTTTACAATTGGAGATTTTTGCTTTACTTTAATATCTTCAAAAAATAAAACAAATGAGGGGCTAATTAAAAAATATGGTTTCAATATAACCTATTGATATTATTAAGTGCTTTGCATAAATAGCTTTGATCCCAAAGTAAGTAGCTATAGCAGTTGTATTATGAAACCGGGAATAAAGAAAGAAGGTACAATAAACACCCAGGCGAGACCCGAGACAATGAAAAAGATTTTTTAATAAAAACCTTAGAATACTAATTTTCCTTTGCCGCATTTATATTATGTATTTTGGTTTATGGCATGTGATTTTTATTGATACGAGAAGATGCGAGTTTGTTTTGTGTTTCCTTTCTTATCTGTAATTTTCTGCTAGGATTCGGAGGCCTTTATGGCAACAGTATTAACTTATTGCTCAAAACATGTAATTTAAACAATTTGCTATTCTGTGTGTATTTAAACAGTAGAACGATGGTAAAGTTTATTTTAATTTTATTGTGCATTATAAATCGATGTCAGCCTTTAACTGAATTTCCCCATTTTATATACAGGCACAAAAATTTGCGGCATAACACACTTTCAAATCATAGATTAAGATTAAGATTAATCATAAATTAAGATTCGAGTTCGCGATCAACTTAAGATACAGCCAACACTTTATTTTTTTTTTTAAACAGAAAGGTTTTAAACGAGATCATCGGCAAGTGCCAGTTAGATTGTAATCCGCGTATAATCCCATGATAAACTTTGATATAATCATTCTTCATTATTACAACTAGCGCTGCTCTTCAATGCTTCCAATAGATATTATTGATCAATACAGTTTCCATACAACGATGAATTAATCAGGTCCTTCATCAGGCTTCAGTCCGCGATTAGTCGCGGAACGGGAAGAGACCACCAACACCGCCGGCGTCCCAATCTGCCAGTTCCACCGGGCCGAAGCATTCGTCGAAGAATTGCTCCATGGTTTTATGAAGATGAATATTCGATCTCTCGAAATTGTGACCTTCGTCTGGGTATACCTGGAACAGAAGATTTAAATATATCAAGTTAAGTTTGGTTAGTTACAAACGCTATCTCCTGTCAATGCAATATAATTATTTACTGGTAACACTGTAACAATGTAGTAATATAATTTTTTGAATTATTGAAATTGTAAGTTACGTATATTTTTAAGACAGTCAGGGATTTTTATTTTAAGAAAATGCGAGCCTTTGAAACACTTGCAAAAGGTCAGTGTAAACACATTCTTTTTTAAATAGAACAATCGCTTTCTCTACATTTTCTCGGGCCTGGGTGTTTGTGGTGTCATCGATGTTTCCGATTCCCACACCACAAGTGCTTTAGCATCTTACATTGGGATTGGAGCAATATATATGATGTTGTGTCTATTTATATATGTATGTAAATTAAAAAAAAAAAACATCTAATTTCAGTATTTATGTGTTTAGACTGACCTTTTGCAAGTAAGCCATCAATATTAGTCACTGGTGCATGCCAGTACGTACCGGGTGCGTGTAGAGCGTGCGCGGTACGTACCGGGTGCGTGTAGAGCGTGCGCGGTACGTACCGGTGCGTGTAGAGCGTGCGCGGTACGTACCGGTGCGTGTAGAGCGTGCGCGGTACGTACCGGTGCGTGTAGAGCGTGCGCGGTACGTACCTGGTGCGTGTAGAGCGCCTGCGCCCGCAGCAGCGCGCGCGCCAGGGCCAGCGCGTGCGCGGGCGGCGCGCGCAGGTCGGCGGTGGCGTGCGCGGTACGTACCGGTGCGTGTAGAGCGTGCGCGGTACGTACCTGGTGCGTGTAGAGCGCCTGCGCCCGCAGCAGCGCGCGCGCCAGGGCCAGCGCGTGCGCGGGCGGCGCGCGCAGGTCGGCGGTGGCGTGCGCCAGCAGCACGCGGCGCGGCGGCAGGTTGCCCGCGCGGCGCCACACCGCGCCCGCCGCCGCGCCCGCCGCCGCGCCGCCGTAGCGCTCCGCCCAGTACGAGTCTGCAACGATGACGACAGAATACAATTATTGTGGCCCTACGCGCCGGAAAATTAAACATTTTTCATTAGTTAGACATATTATTGAATGGATATTGATTAGATTAATATGTCTAAAAAATCAACCAATTGTTTTAAATTTTGAAAAGACAATCCTTATCGGTTCAAGTTTTGTGCGTAATTTTAGTTATTAGGCGTTGTCTTTTCAGTCACCTTATCAAAGTAATTTATGAAGCAAATTCGCGGCCGCCGCGACGTGTGTGTTAGTGCCACAGTGTGGCGCGCACTGACTGTGGCGGCGCAGGTCGGCGAGCGGCGCCACGGCGGCGAGGCAGCGCGTGGCGTTGCGCGCGTCGCCCGCGGCCGCCGCGACGTGTGTGTTAGTGCCACAGTGTGGCGCGCACTGACTGTGGCGGCGCAGGTCGGCGGTGGCGTGCGCGGCGGCGCGCGCAGGTCGGCGGTGGCGTGCGCCAGCAGCACGCGGCGCGGCGGCAGGTTGCCCGCGCGGCGCCACACCGCGCCCGCCGCCGCGCCTGCCGCCGCGCCCGCCGCCGCGCCCGCCGCCGCGCCGCCGTAGCGCTCCGCCCAGTACGAGTCTGCAACGATGACGACAGAATACAATTATTGTGGCCCTACGCGCCGGAAAATTAAACATTTTTCATTAGTTAGACATATTATTGAATGGATATTGATTAGATTAATATGTCTAAAAAATCAACCAATTGTTTTAAATTTTGAAAAGACAATCCTTATCGGTTCAAGTTTTGTGCGTAATTTTAGTTATTAGGCGTTGTCTTTTCAGTCACCTTATCAAAGTAATTTATGAAGCAAATTCAAAATGAATATTCAAATAACACTTGAAGAATCCATATACTCGATGTTTGGTAAAAACCCGTTATTGCTGTTTATAAAATAAAAATTACTATTATTTTTTTTAATAAGGAACTTCATTCTTATCCGGTGTCCCACGACACCACACGTTTTAGTTCAGCGGAGAGAGTGAGCGCTTGGCGTTTCGTGCATCGCCCGCGGCCGCCGCGACGTGTGTGTTAGTGCCACAGTGTGGCGCGCACTGACTGTGGCGGCGCAGGTCGGCGAGCGGCGCCACGGCGGCGAGGCAGCGCGTGGCGTTGCGCGCGTCGCCCGCCGCGACGTGTGTGTGTTAGTGCCACAGTGTGGCGCGCACTGACTGTGGCGGCGCAGGTCGGCGAGCGGCGCCACGGCGGCGAGGCAGCGCGTGGCGTTGCGCGCGTCGCCCGCGGCCGCCGCGACGTGTGTGTTAGTGCCACAGTGTGGCGCGCACTGACTGTGGCGGCGCAGGTCGGCGAGCGGCGCCACGGCGGCGAGGCAGCGCGTGGCGTTGCGCGCGCGTCGCCTGCGGCCGCCGCGGCGTGTGTTAGTGCCACAGTGTGGCGCGCACTGACCGTGGCGGCGCAGGTCGAGTGAGCGGCGCCACGGCGGCGAGGCAGCGCGTGGCGTTGCGCGCGTCGCCTGCGGCCGCCGCGACGTGTGTTAGTGCCACAGTGTGGCGCGCACTGACCGTGGCGGCGCAGGTCGAGTGAGCGGCGCCACGGCGGCGAGGCAGCGCGTGGCGTTGCGCGCGTCGCCCGCGGCCGCCGCGCGACGTGTGTGTGTTAGTGCCACGGTGTGGCGCGCACCGACCGTGGCGGCGCAGGTCGGCGAGCGGCGCCACGGCGGCGAGGCAGCGCGTGGCGTTGCGCGCGCGTCGCCCGCGGCCGCCGCGGCCGCCGCGACGTGTGTTAGTGCCACAGTGTGGCGCGCACCGACTGTGGCGGCGCAGGTCGAGAGCGGCGCCACGGCGGCGAGGCAGCGCGTGGCGTTGCGCGCGTCGCCTGCGGCCGCCGCGGCGTGTGTTAGTGCCACAGTGTGGCGCGCGCACTGACCGTGGCGGCGCAGGTCGAGTGAGCGGCGCCACGGCGGCGAGGCAGCGCGTGGCGTTGCGCGCGTCGCCTGCGGCCGCCGCGGCGTGTGTTAGTGCCACGGTGTGGCGCGCACCGACCGTGGCGGCGCAGGTCGAGTGAGCGGCGCCACGGCGGCGAGGCAGCGCGTGGCGTTGCGCGCGTCGCCCGCGGCCGCCGCGGCCGCCGCGGCGTGTGTGTTAGTGCCACAGTGTGGCGCGCGCACTGACTGTGGCGGCGCAGGTCGGCGAGCGGCGCCACGGCGGCGAGGCAGCGCGGCGTTGCGCGCGTCGCCCGCGGCCGCCGCGGCGTGTGTGTTAGTGCCACAGTGTGGCGCGCACTGACTGTGGCGGCGCAGGTCGGCGGCGGCGCGCGCAGGTCGGCGGCGGCGCCACGGCGGCGGGCAGCGCGTGGCGTTGCGCGCGTCGCCCGCGGCCGCCGCGGCGTGTGTGTTAGTGCCACAGTGTGGCGCGCACTGACTGTGGCGGCGCAGGTCGGCGAGCGGCGCCACGGCGGCGAGGCAGCGCGTGGCGTTGCGCGCGTCGCCCGCCGCGACGTGTGTGTTAGTGCCACAGTGTGGCGCGCACTGACTGTGGCGGCGCAGGTCGGCGAGCGGCGCCACGGCGGCGAGGCAGCGCGTGGCGTTGCGCGCGTCGCCCGCGGCCGCCGCGACGTGTGTTAGTGCCACAGTGGCGCGCACTGACCGTGGCGGCGCAGGTCGAGTGAGCGGCGCCACGGCGGCGAGGCAGCGCGTGGCGTTGCGCGCGCGTCGCCTGCGGCCGCCGCGGCCGCCGCGACGTGTGTGTTAGTGCCACAGTGTGGCGCGCACTGACCGTGGCGGCGCAGGTCGAGTGAGCGGCGCCACGGCGGCGAGCAGCGCGTGGCGTTGCGCGCGTCGCCCGCGGCCGCCGCGACGTGTGTGTTAGTGTTACAGTGTGGCGCGCACTGACCGTGGCGGCGCAGGTCGGCGAGCGGCGCCACGGCGGCGAGCAGCGCCACGGCGGCGAGGCAGCGCGTGGCGTTGCGCGCGCGTCGCCTGCGGCCGCCGCGGCCGCCGCGGCGTGTGTGTTAGTGCCACAGTGGCGCGCACTGACTGTGGCGGCGCAGGTCGAGTGAGCGGCGCCACGGCGGCGAGGCAGCGCGTGGCGTTGCGCGCGCGTCGCCCGCGGCCGCCGCGGCGTGTGTGTTAGTGCCACAGTGTGGCGCGCACTGACTGGGGCGGCGCAGGTCGGCGAGCGGCGCCACGGCGGCGAGGCAGCGCGTGGCGTTGCGCGCGTCGCCCGGCGGCCGCCGCGACGTGTGTTAGTGCCACAGTGTGGCGCGCACCGACCGTGGCGGCGCAGGTCGGCGAGCGGCGCCACGGCGGCGAGGCAGCGCGTGGCGTTGCGCGCGTCGCCCGCGGCCGCCGCGACGTGTGTGTTAGTGCCACAGTGTGGCGCGCACTGACTGTGGCGGCGCAGGTCGGCGAGCGGCGCCACGGCGGCGAGGCAGCGCGTGGCGTTGCGCGCGTCGCCCGCGGCCGCCGCGACGTGTGTGTTAGTGCCACAGTGTGGCGCGCACTGACTGTGGCGGCGCAGGTCGAGTGAGCGGCGCCACGGCGGCGAGGCAGCGCGTGGCGTTGCGCGCGTCACCCGCGGCCGCCGCGGCCGCCGCGACGTGTGTGTTAGTGCCACAGTGTGGCGCGCACTGACTGTGGCGGCGCAGGTCGGCGAGCGGCGCCACGGCGGCGAGGCAGCGCGTGGCGTTGCGCGCGTCGCCCGCGGCCGCCGCGGCCGCCGCGACGTGTGTTAGTGCCACAGTGTGGCGCGCACTGACTGTGGCGGCGCAGGTCGAGTGAGCGGCGCCACGGCGGCGAGGCAGCGCGTGGCGTTGCGCGCGTCGCCCGCGGCCGCCGCGGCCGCCGCGACGTGTGTGTTAGTGCCACAGTGTGGCGCGCACTGACCGTGGCGGCGCAGGTCGAGTGAGCGGCGCCACGGCGGCGAGGCAGCGCGTGGCGTTGCGCGCGTCGCCCGCGGCCGCCGCGACGTGTGTTAGTGCCACAGTGTGGCGCGCACTGACTGTGGCGGCGCAGGTCGGCGGTGGCGTGCGCGGTACGTACCGGTGCGTGTAGAGCGTGCGCGGCGGCGCGCGCAGGTCGGCGAGCGGCGCCACGGCGGCGAGGCAGCGCGTGGCGTTGCGCGTCGCCCGCGGCCGCCGCGACGTGTGTTAGTGCCACAGTGTGGCGCGCACTGACCGTGGCGGCGCAGGTCGAGCGAGCGGCGCCACGGCGGCGAGGCAGCGCGTGGCGTTGCGCGCGTCGCCCGCGGCCGCCGCGACGTGTGTTAGTGCCACAGTGTGGCGCGCACTGACTGTGGCGGCGCAGGTCGGCGAGCGGCGCCACGGCGGCGAGGCAGCGCGTGGCGTTGCGCGCGTCGCCCGCGGCCGCCGCGGCCGCCGCGCCGCCGCCGTAGCCGCGCCCCCACGCGCCCACGCGCGCGCCGTCCACCATCTTCAGGTTGTCGCGCAGGTAGCTGCGGGAAGGGCAACTCTACAACCTCTGATGTTACTTTTTAAGTGATAAGTTCTGTGGGACTTAAGCACACACCATCTTTTTTTATTAAATATATATTTTTTTCATTTTACAAAAACTGACTTTACAATATTCACGTTAGAAATAATTAAATAACATAGTGCTAGATGACTCTAGGATGGAAAAATTATTCGTACACCTGGATTGACATTTAGGTGTACGAATAATTTTTCCAAATGTCAATTCGCATGTAATTTTCGAGGTTTTTAACATTAACTTTATAACCATTAGAAAGCATTAAAAGGACCTCGCATCTTTTTTGAAAATGATTTGAAAATTTACATCAATTACGCAATTAAAACTCCTAGAAACCACGGAAACGACACCAATGTCGACATTTTCCGGAAGGAATTGTACTTGTCCGCCTTCTTGGATTTGAAAATTAACATCGATTTCCTGATAAGCACCCTAAGAATCTCAAAATTTATACCCATATCGATATTTGTAAAAAAATTTTCTCTACCATCTTGGATTTGAAAATTTTACATCATAAAAATTTTGCATACAAAATTATATAAATTGAAGAAGATAATATAATCTACATGCATAGAATATATTCACGTTTTTCCAAAAAATTACCCCCATTTTTTTTTCAGAGGTCTAATCACATTTCACTGGAGGTCGCCTATCGCCGTCTTTACAAGCACAAAATCAAAATTAATTACATCAAAAGAAGATCAGATCAACAAGAAATCAACATGTCTATCCATCTTACCAATTTATTTAAGTTTTAATATAGTAAGTATTTTAAAATTTAAAACATGAAGTATTGTAAATTATTAGTTATACTGCATGTAGAATTTTAATAATTTTATTATTCATGAAATATTTAATTCAAAAACTGGCAACACAAAAATGTTTAGTGTCACCATTTCATATTCATAATAATATTTGACTTTAATTATCATGTCAAGGTAACAAATAAAATATCAATGAATATGCGGTAGTTAATAATTATTTTAGTGCACGAGAAATTTAAACTGAGTCACGATAGCCGAGTTGAGTGGTCGAAATTTCGAGTCAGAGTCAGAGATCCGAGTTCGATACGCATGTGGCAGGCTCCAATGGGTTTTTAAAACTTATGTACGAATTATATAGTTGGCTTGGACATAAAGACGGCGACGGCTCACCACCTGTTACGTTTTCCCGAAAATATCTCCGGTGGAAGATGGGTCAAAGAGACTTAATTGCCAAGACTAGACCTCTACTTGTCTACCCCTGTGTTGGGAATTAAGGTATTTATTTATTTTAGAAATTTAAAAATAACTATGTGTTATTTAAATTGTAGTTTTTGGTACTTACGAAAGTACTGCAATTTGATCTTCCACGTCAACTGATAACAACTTCTGATATATCTCTGTTCTTAGTTCTTCACCCTGAAAAAAATTAAATGCTTAAATATAATAAATGTTATAAGAAGGAGAATAAACGAAATTTTAATTCCAAGATATTGTCTTTTATCTCATGTCATCCTTATGTAGACTTGACCGACTGCGACTGCGAAAAGTGGTTTTCAATATGGTCCGAGTATACGATATGGGATATATACTATAGATGGCGGAACACAGAATCTCAAAATGTGTCAGATTGAATATGAGAAGAAAGTGGAAAACCAGCTCTTCAGTTCAAATTTAATTGCAGCATTCAGCTGTATCGGTCTGTTTGTCCAATACGCCATGACTCATGTGACAATAACAAAATACTGCTTTTTAGTAGTAGTATATAAATAAAGAAAGCTATAGTTTTGTATACTCTCTTCTCTAGTCATATCTTTGAAAGTTAGATTTTTCCCATAACATAAAAAATGGAACGAATCTGGCAACAATTGTAGACGGAAATAGCGATTGTCCTATATCTGGGTATGATGGGCCTACCATATCCAAAAATCAAAAATCCGAGTGTAGTCCGATATGTATATGGATTTTTATTCGGACGCACGGAACCCTAATAATTAGATATTGAGAAACAACTCACAACTGCGCGGTTAAAACCCGCTGCCTCCGCCGTGGCAACGCTTCGACTACCGTGCCATCGTTCCTCAAAGAAATTACTTTATTTGAATATTTTCCTTTACCTTTAATGGACGATATATGGCACTAGCCTTATTAAAATCAGTTACCTGACCACCGGAGCCCCTGGCGTCGATTTCGGCCACGATGAAATTTCTAGAAGCTGCCAGGTACCAACCCCAGCCGGGCTTCCACCGCTCCGTAACCAGCTGTCCACCGGGCTCCGCTGAACTGTGAGATACAAATAACTTATATTGAGTCTATTAACACTCAGGCGTTACTTTGCTGAACTACATCAATATAAATGTGTTATAAAGTTATATTGAACGATTCCGCATGCAAAAATCACGATAGCCGAGTGGTTTGGATCGGAATTCGAATCAAGATACCCGAGTGCTATCCCCAGGTAGGCTCGTAACAATGAATTTTTTTTCAAATTTATGTACGATGTACATCGTTGGCTTGGACACAACGAGGGTGGGAGGCTCACCACCTGTCACGTTATCCCAAAAATTAGTTCGGTGAAAGGTGGTGGAAGGTGTATTGGGAATGCGTGAATTATTATTTTATTCTACTTACACATGTAGAACCAGCGGCAGAGGGAGATCGTCTGTGTCCCGTAGTCCCGGCGGAAGGAGCAGGCGCACGCGGGCCTCGCGGTGCGCTTGCACCTGGATCGAAAGACAACGTTATGTAATGGAGGAGCCAATTGCAAATCGTTTTGGCAGGATCGAACCCGCTATTCGACCTTTGTTGTAACCATTCAAGACACTTGTAGTGACGCTTATGTGGAGCGCTTAAGAGGAGCATTAGTAATGTTGTAAAGTTTAAAAAAAATTGATAACTAAATAAATAAATGCATACGGACAACGTCACATACATTACTCTGATCACAAAGTAAACAGTTGGCATTACACCACAGTGCGTTTTTCGCGGAATTTTCTGCCACGCACTTGCACTTTGTGGAATGTGCTGCCGTCAGCGGTTTTTCCGGACCGATACGACTTAGGGACCCTCAAGAAAAGAGCCTATACCTTTCTCAAGGGCCGGCAACGCATCCGCTAGTCCTCCGGTATTGCAGATGTTCATGGGCGGCGGTAATCACATACCATCATCAAGTGTGCCACCTGCTTGTTTGCCTGCCTCTTCTATAAAAAAATATAAAAAAAACAGCTAAAGCACTTGTGTTATGGAATCAGAAACAACGAAGGCACCACAAACATCCAGCCCAGAGAAAATGTAGAAAAAGTGGTTTTTACAAATTGGCCCGTTCTTTAAAATCGGTGTGCGCGCCACTCGTCCTAGGAGTCGATAAGAACTAATGACTTCAGTGCCTATTTGTCAAATCAAATCAAATCATTTATTCATCGACATAATTCCTAATACAATCGTTTATCGATAGTCATTTTTAATCTACCACCGTTTCGTAATGAGGTTCCTCTAACGGAGAAGAAACAGGCGAAAGAAACTCCGTAGGTATCCTCTTTTTTCGTCAATATTTTTAACAATACAATGCATTATACAAATATAATGTGATATTTTCTAGAAATAGCCTGGGAGCGATCACCTCATTCCCAGGGGTTACTGTCATTAATATATTCATTTATATTATAATAACCTAGGAAGCCTTCCAATAAAGCTTTTCCTTAATAAATTTCTTAAACCTGTTAATAGACAGGCTTTGCATATTTACCGGGACTTTGTTGTAGAAGCGTATACGCCGCCCTATGAACGAATTACTTACTCTATGGAGTCTAGTAACCGGTGTTGCAAGCTTGTGTTTGTTCCTAGTATTTACATTATGTACATCAGAAGTCTTGCTAAAAGTATTAATGTTTTTATGCACATACATTAAATTTTCATATATGTATTGAGAGGCCAGTGTTAAAATATTAATTTCTTTAAATTTCTCTCTAACAGTTGTTCTCTTTAAATGTTGAAAATTTTATACATTTAATCTTACTGGTATTTAAATGTAAATTATTAGCATTGAACCAATGGACTATTTTTGATATAGCATCATTTACCTCGTCAAGTGTAACAATATAAATAAATAAAAATTGGTTTATTTCCTGTTTAGGTCTACACAATTATATCAAACGTCAGAACATCTTTTTAAGCAATTAAATACTTGTGCCAAGATGTCCTGCTCTTATCTTACAGTTTTACTTATCTAATTACATATAACTTATAAATTCAGTATGAGTGAGTGTGTGTGTGTGTGTGTGTGTGTGTGTGTGTGTGTGTGTGGATGTGTGTGTGTGTGTGTATGTGTGTGTGATTGTGTATATGTGTGTATGCGGGACAGACGTGCTTGCGTGTCTCAGTCACTGATATTCATTGAATAACGGCCAAAAATGCTTCCACCTCACTATAGTTCAGTTTTCTAAGCCACGCCGAAAGTTTATTTCTTAAATCATACAAGTTTAATTTTGATAAATTTAAAAGATTGTCAACCTTGTTGTAAACATATTCAGATTCTATTTTAAACTGATGCCTTGCATATTCAGTTTTGACTACACCTTTGTAAATTGGAGTTTTCTTTCGTCGGGTACAACATTCAGGTACATAAGATACTCTTTTATGTCTTTCTCTCACAATTTCAATTATGTATAGCTTTCTGACACTTAATAACTGGCTAATGGTGTACAGACTTTGGGTCGGAAATCTGTAGGGCTTATTATGCATTACTTTTATTAAGGATCGCTGGCTGCGTTCAAGCTCTAGAAATTTAACCTTACATGCACCTCCCCATACTGCTATACAATATGTCAAAACTGACTGTGCAAGAGCGAAATATATTAGATTGATGAGTTTGTTGGTAGCAACATGTCTAAGGGTTTTAAAAATCCAGATTAACTTACGTATTCTGGATGTAGGAACCTCAACATGAGAATGCCAAGATAGTCTTTGGTCGATCATCAACCCCAAGTATTTAGTACAAGTAACTTGATTTATAGATGTACAGTTGCAATAATTTTTATTACTACACGTATGTATTTTAAGTTTATTATTTTTGGGATGTGTCCGTTTATTAATTGAAAAACAAATGTAGTTGGTTTTAGAGACGTTACGCGCTAATTAGTTTAATTCAAGCCAAGACACTACCCTAGCCAATCCAGCTTCGGCTACCCTATGACCAACCTATATAGGTTATATAGGAACGCCGTGGGGTACTTGAAGGTCTTTACTTATATATTCCCCGATTTTCACCCTTTGCGTGCGATTACTTAAATAATCTTTTAAAAGTTTAAGTTGAGTCCCTCTTACTCTTATTCTTTCTAGTTTTTGTACAAGAGTGGGGACAGAGACGGTGTCAAATGCCTTTTTTAAATCTAAAAACACTATTAAACATTTTTTCGTCGACATCGCCTCCCTCCCCACCCTTAAACACGGGAGTAATGATTGACATTTTTAATGCGTCTGGAAAGATACCTTTGGGGAAACAGAGATTATCCAGGTGGCAAATAATAGGGGTAATTAGATCTTTAACTTTTAAGATTTTAGCAGGTATTTCATCCCATCCCCATCCTGTAGCACTTTCTTATTTTAATGACATAATCATATGGTTAACCACTTCCAAGTCAGTTACGAACAGTTTATAGTTATTGTTTAGTTTTAATGTTGGGTTATTATTTAGAATATTTTCAGCTAGCTCTTGTCCAACTTTAACAAAATATTGATTTACAACATTTACTGATCTGAGAGGACATTCATAAATTTCAAGTAATTCAGTGTTTGAAGTTTTGTTTTTTTTTGACATGTATTATATTTTTAATATTATTCCATAACGTTTTTGGGTTTTTAACTAATAAGAGAGTTTTTTCATAATCACGTTTTAGTTTTTTTTTTATTAAGTGATTGCAATAGTTTCGATATCTTTTAAAAGTAATCTTAAAGATATCATCGTATGGGTTTAATTTTAATTGTTTTTGCATCTTATTTCTGTTCCTTATGCAACGCAAAATTCCTGGAGTGATCCATGGTTTGATAATTCGTTTACTTTTAGGTACTTTTATGTTTTTAGTGCTTTCTTGGATTGACTCAGAAATGTATTTAATTAGTGTATTGGCTAATGTGTTTGGATCTTCACAAAACATTAAAATTGATAAGTCTTTATTTGTTAGACTTTTCAAAAACATTGTCTATATCAAACTTAGTTTTAATCTTAGGACACACATTTTTATCTTTAACTTTAGATAGACATAAGAATACCATTCGACGGTCAGTAATAGTAGAGTTAATGACTGCTGTTTTGGTATAGACCTTTTTAGTATGTATTTTCAGGATAAAATGATCCAAACAACTATCTTCTCTTGCTGGTTCACTATGACCGGGTAATAAACCATAAACAGATAACATGTTAAGTTAGTTATGTCTTTTGTTATATTCAGTACAGTTTTCATTGATTTTAGGGATTAGATTTATGTTTAGATCTCCAGTTACTACAATATTTTTAAAGGTTTTAATTGTCTCTAGATGGATTCGAAGCGAGTCGATAAATCTATCAGTATTAGAAGGTGATCTATACATGCAGGCAAGATGCTTGGTCCAACTTTATCTCCTTAATTTTGGGTTTAAGATTATTTTTAATGTAAATGGTAACACCATCAATTTTATTCAGATGGTGAGAGGTTACAAAAGATGTATAGTTTTTTAATTGTGGTATAGTTTTCATCGAGACGAGTCTACATTCTGTTAATACTATGGTATCTACTTCGAATTTAAAGTTATACAAAGCAACTTGTAGGTCATTGATATTTTTATAAACGCTTCTTATGTTCTGAGTGACAATTGTTAAATCATTCTTCCCACTTTTAATGACTTTACATAGGTCTTCGAAGTCACAATTTATAGATGTTGCAATATTAGTTTCATCTATTTCTTGTAAATTTAATATAGTTTTATTCATAAAGAAATTTCTTATTAAGTGTGTTTATTAAATAATTATCAGTATACATATTCCTTACTTTAGAGCGAATGAGTGAAGACCGAATGGTGAAGAAAATATATAGCGCGAAAGTTAATATTAAAAGGTGTCGAGGTAGACCGAGATTAACTTTCGAAGACCATGTGAGCAAATTGCTCGAAGAGAGGAGGGTCAAGAGTACTCGGATACCTAGACGTGCATGTATGAAGAAGATGATGAATCTGAAAGAAGCGAAAGAAATATGTAGGGATCGTGACACTTGGCGATCTGTTCTCTCTGGCTACCCCGTCAGGGATTGTGCGTGAAGATAAATAAATAATAAATATAAATATATAAACTTACTTTAGAGCCGAACGGAGTAGAATTATAGGGAGTTGAATTTAAAGGCTTCTCCTTATAACAATTATTATTCCTTAAAAGTGTAAATAGATTTAGGTTAGTGTATATGAACGTATATTTTTTATCTTGTATTAGAGTATGATATGATGCATATTGTGTGTATGTGTTATGTGGAAATTTTGTGTAAGAGTGTATAGAGTACAAAAGATAATGAAAAATAATTCTAAATAAAAAACTTAACAATATTTGAACTACTTCAAGTCAGTCTTTCTGCATTAACTGCTGTATTTGGTGCTCATTTTTTTAGCAAAATAATTGGCGAGTTCTCGTCTTTCCTTATGTATACTTTGCCATACGCAGTCCAATAGAATTTGTATACCTTAGACTTCATAAGATCCCTTCCTAGAAAGTGTAGACGAGCCGATTTTGCTGTTAAATTTTCTGTTATAAAGACTGGAGTCCATGGTGTTTTGCACATATTTTTGTCTTATGTTTGATATTTTATACTTTTGTCATCTTGAGAATGTCATTTTTTAACAATGTTGATGTTGTTTCAACCACAATCGGTGTATTCTGCACTCCCTGCTTTTTCCCGCGCACCCTGTATATGTCTCTTATATCTGATTTATTTATTTCATAGCCAATATTTTTTGATACGCATGTAACCATGTCAACTAAATCCTCTTTTGTTTCTGATTCCTTTCTAGGTACATTTTTTAATTCGAAGCAGGTCTTTCTTAAATTTTTTTGCATGTCTTTTTTGCCAGTACTCTTCATTTCGTGCTGTCAGAAAAGTTATTATTATTACTTGATATTTTGAACTGACCTCGACTCTGAACACCTTGAACTGCGGTATGGCGAGCGCAGCGAATTGCTGTCGCAGGGGTTGTCCGTCCCACAGCACGGAGCGTCGCACTCCGTTCGCCGAGCACAGAAAGGTTGCTGGCGGGCCCGGGCCTAAGCATTCCTGCAGTTCAATATGTCTATGATTATTATTACAATTAACTATTGATCATTATAATCATCATCACAGCAGCCTTTAAAGTCCACTGCAGGAAGTTGATTGGCATTTCACCGCCTTTCATTTCATACTGATCTATTAAGTTGAAGAGAAAAAAAAAAGTTAAAATTTCAACTGACACGGGCGGGATTCGAACCTTTGCCGTACCGTGGCGATAATAACAAAAAGTTCAGCATAATTTATGTGCTTTAAAATAAATAAAAAATGCATGTATCCATATCGGCCTGTTAAAGACCACTGCAGGCCCGTCCCATTGGAAGGTTTTGCCATAATCGCCACGCTTGGCAAGCATATTAGCGATCGCAGTACCAGACCACTCGCATCTCAAAAGGTGCTATTGCTTCGGTCATATAATTATGGTCTGATATTTTTAGAGTTGGTTATTCCGTCATCTACTGGTTATCATAACGATATTCAAGGCTGTTTTCCTTAGTCGCCTCTTAAGACATCCACGGGAAGAAAGGGAGTGACAATATTCTTGTGCCGTTACTACATGCACATAATTGCATAATAGTGATCTATAATAGATCAAAAATGTTTTATATCTTGAAGATGGTAGTTCTAAAGCTCGGTCGCACCTGGACGTAATAGGAGAAGTTCTTGCTAAATATAACTCGATTGTAGAGACAAACAGTCGGCAGAGAGTCGTTTTCGTGGGAGATGTGTGGCAGAACTGTGGAGGTCGGCCACGCCGGTAGAGATGAAGTGGAATTTTCGTATTCCTGTGAAGCAAGTGATCAAAGAACATAAATTATTTAACTATGAGGTATGTCGGGAGTTATATTTTTAGATTTTTTTAAGAGAGGAGGAGATGGTATTTGTACAACAAACTCCCGGCAAGTTTGTCTATTAACAGGTTGAAAGCATTTATCAAAGAAAAACTGTACAAAAGGGTTATTATAATATAAATGAATATATTAAGGACCCCTGGGAATGGGAATGATAGTTCCCATGCTATTTCTAATTAAATTATTTTGTATTTCATTTTTAAAAATAGCTAAAATAGAGAATACCAATAGAGTTTCTTTCGCCATTTCTTTTCTGTCAGAGAAACCTCAATACGAAACGGCGGTAGTTTAAAAAATGACGATCGATTAAAGTAATGTATGTGTCTTATATAGATAAATAAATGATTTGATTTGATTTATAGTTACAGCGTAGCTTGCTCTTACCCATTTATGCAATCAAACAGGATAGACATAGCTAGGCTTGTGGGAACCTAAATCACCGGCCAGAGTAGATTATTATTGCAATTGGCTTGGAGAGCTTACCACGAGTTACTTTATTTAAAATAAAACGATTTTAGGATTTTATCGCGTCTTTTAATTAGTTTTTACAAACTATTTTTATTATTTCCCGACGTTTCTGATGCTTTACAGCATCCGTGGTCACGGGGGACTGAGGTCTTGAACATCCCGCTGTCACAGCTACCTTCGGCTACCGTCAACTTTATTTATTAATTTTCGATCCGATTTACGCAGTATGCACTCACTGTATCTTGAGGTCTTGCAGTGGTTTGCTTTGTCTTGGATTTAATTTTATTTATGACTGGATCCCAAGCAGGTGGTAGTACCCAACCATCTTCTCTATTGAAACCTGCTTGTTATCATTAGCTGTGCATCTCTGTTCTGTACCTTGACTGTCGAAGGGGACTTGTGGACTTCGCGTATAATTATAAATACGTACATTTATGGAAACAATATCACATCGCTCTGACCTTAAAGCAAGTAGCTAATGCACTTGTGTTATTGAATAGGAAACATCGAAGATATAATAGAATCTACAAACGTTCAGACCCGACACAATATCAAAAAGCTTCAGCATTGACTCGAACGGGAATCGAAATCGGACCTAGCGAACCTAGAAAAGGGAGGCAAACGAGCAGGTGGCTCATTTGATGGTAAGTGATTACCGCCACCCATGAACACCCACAATACCAGAGGCTTAGCAGATGCGTTGCCTCCCTTTGAGCCCCCCCTCCCCCATAATTGGGGGAGGAGGGTGTGTGGGCCACCGGTTACCTGCACTCACCAGACGAAACGCAGAAGTTTGTTAGACTTCTACTTCACGCCGGTATTCTGTGAGGTCGTGGTACTTCCCCACATTCATGGCACATTCATGCAACAACAAAAGTAGATGCGTGGCTCTTCCACAAAAAAAAATCCATGGACGAGTGGCTTACACAACCGTTTTCAGGGTATCGCTAGGTCCGATTTCGATTCCCGATCGAGTGAATGCTGAAGCTTTTTGACATTGTGTCGGTTCTGAACGTTTGTAGATTGTTAGGTTGTTATAGAACAAGATTACCGGAGATTATTATTAGAGAGGTCACTTGAAGTGCACGTTGGTGGATTGAGGAGGGAGAGGATATATACATCGTTGTCTTTGCACCGTTCTTCTTCTCCTCGTCAGGCCAAGTATTACAAGCAATTACTAGTAGATTTTTACCGTTGACTTTAATATAAAGATGGCGACGGGTTCACCACCTACCACGTTGTCCCAAAAATGTATTCGGTGGAAGGTTTCGGACCAGAACTTAAGAGTCTAGACATCTGTCTACCCTTGTATTGGGAATGTTGTGAAGATATTATTTATTTTATATACATTATTCAGTATTCCTGTGAACCACTCGAACTGAGCTGCAATGTGTTTTTAGTGGTTCACGGCAATAGTCCAAACGGCGGGGCTCGAACCCGCGTTATGTTTCGCAGTCGGCACCATAAATCGTTAGCATATTGACGCTTCAATTCAATTCAAAATGCATAGACAATACATCAAAAGGGAAGGCTAGCGTATCCTTATCAAGTACTGACCGCTTCCTCGCGCGGGGCATCCGCGGCGGGCGCCGGCAGCGCGGGCGGCGCGGGCGGCGCGGGCGGCGCGCCGGGGCACGTGAGACAGTGCGGCGGCGGCGGCCAGCTGCCGTCCGCCGGCACCGACACTCGGTACACGTGCCGCTCGCCCGCCTTCTCCGGCGCCGTGCCTATGGCGTACCTGACCATCACGCTACTTTGAGTACCACTGGACAAGACTGATGAATACACTGACTGTTAGTAGTGTCAACGACCTCTGGTCAGAGTGGCGCATGCACCGGTTTTCTTGGTGTCGCCGGTTCTGTGTTTCCGGGTTCGATTTCCTGTCGGGTCAATTTAGATAATGCTTTCCCTACATTTTCTCGGGTGTGTTTGTGGTAGCTTCGTTGTTTCTGATTTTGTAATACAAATGCTTGAGCTGCTTACGTTGGGATCAGAGCAATGTATGTGATGTTGACCCCTATCTATGTTAAGATGTGATGTTTGGAATCATACTATAACGAATCTATTTAATAAGGATAGAACTCTCTCAAACCGAGCCAATTAACACAATTAGCAGAAAAAGTAACGACCAGAAACCATAGTTAAGCAATCATTCGTGCTGTTTGACCAAAGAATGAAGAGATTGCTAAAAATGTTATAAAACTTCATAAATAGTCACTGTAGCCGAGTGGTAAAGTGATCGGAGTTCGAGTCAAGAGACCCGATTAAAAAGAGAGTGTTACGTTTAACAATTGACTACTAATGATACTAATTACAATTGAAAATTGATACTAATATGGTTAAGGATGTTTTTTCTCAAAATATAGATAGAAAAATACATATTTAGATAGGGACAACATCACATACATTGCTCCGATCCCAATGTAAAATGCTATAGCACTTGACGTATGGTAATCGGAAACAATGAAGGCACCACAAACACCCAGATCCGAGAAAATGTAGAAAAAGCTCACTCAGCGCTGATTTTCAGCCAAGAAACCTAATAAGAACAGTTAATAAATACCCATGCGACACATAAATTACTTTTTTTCTTATTCAAAACATTATAACAATATTTAATTTTTTCAATAGCCAATTAGTCACGATAGCCGAGTGGTTGTGTGCTCGGAATTTCGAGTCAAGAGATCTTAGTTCGATCCCCAGGTGGCAGACGTGTACCAATTGGTTTTTCAAAACACTTATGTACGAATTATATCGTTTCGGTATCGGCTTGGACATAAAGACGGCGACGGGCTCACTACCTGTCGCGTTGTCCTGTAAATATCTTCTGTGGAAGGGACTTAATTATCTAGACTAGACCTCTGTCTACCCCTGTATTGGGAATTGCATGAAGATATTTATTTTTAATTGTTCTCAACAATATTAATGAAAGCTCACACTCACAGAAACCTTCTCCTCTCGTCCCATCCTATTAGCTGAGTGATTTCGAAACTGCCTTGAGTCAGGGTTATCCTAGTCTCCGTCGTCAATTGAATGGCGTGTCGCCAGATTCCACCCTGGTCTGTGATGGGTGCGGACGTGAACACCCCACTCCTGCCCCCCACCAGCGCTCCACCGCCGCACCAGCCGCAGTCTTCCTCCACTGGATCCGCCCCCAGTCCCGACCAACGGGTTCCGTCGGATTCGTCGCGAAATATCTGTGTTAAATATAGTAGTTATATTTAACTAATTACAATCATCATAATAAGTCACGACAGCCGAGCGGTCGGGTGAATTCGAGTCAAGAGACTTCCCTCCTCAAGTGACGGGCTCGTACCTATGGGTTTTTCAAAAACTTATGTACGACAGTATCGTTGGCCATAATGCAAGTGCTCAAGCTGCTTACTTTGGGATCAGAGCAATGTGATGTTGTCCCTATCTATGTATGTATTTATATACTATGTTTGTATTATTATTTATTAATACGATCGCCAAATTTGTAACATTCTCGTAACGTTAAATACGTATTATTTATCTATATATATAAATAAAATTGGAGTGTCTGTTTGTAAGATTGAAATAACCGTTTTTTACTACATGTATATAAATATATATACGGTATATACACCAAAATATTTTTTTTTTACAATTTTGTTGTCTGTCTGTTTGTTCCAGTTAATCTTTGAAACGGCTGGACCGATTCTGATGGGACTTTCACTGGCAAAGAGCTGATGTTATAAGGAGTAACTTAGGCTACTTTTAATTTGCAAAAACAATTAGGGGTCCGCGTCGAGTGTTAAACTGCAGACAAAGCCGCGGGAGACAGCTAGTATTATGATAAGAGTCGTACGTAGCTGCTTTGATCCCGAACTGTACAATTAAATTAAACCTACACATGTCTTAATAAGTCACGATAGCCGATTGGTTCGGTGGTTGGAATTTCGAGTCAGGAGACCCGAGTTCGATCCTCAAGTGGCCGTACCAATGGGTTTTTCTTAAAACTTATGTACGAATTAATATCGTTGGCTTGGACATAAAAGGCGGCGAAGGGCTCACCACCTGTCACGTTGTCCCGAAAATATCTTCGGTGGAAGGTGGGTCAAAGGGACTTAATTGTCTAGACTAGACCTCTGTCTACCCCTGTATTGGGAATTGCGTGAAGATATTATTTATATATATTATTATATTACATGTTTTAATACATGGATATTAACTTCAGGTGTAACTTGTTAATCGTTGAACCACATAATGTGCACAGATGAGCTTATTATAGAGAAAATAAAATAAATGTCTTCACGCAATTCCCAATAAATGGGTAGGCAGAGGTCTAGTCTAGACAATTATGTCCCTTTGACCCACCTTCGAACCGACCGAACCGGGACAACGTGAGTGAGACGAACGTGAGGACAACGTGGTGAGCCCGTTGTCATCTTTTTGTCCAAGACAACGATATTATTCGTACATAAGTTTTTTGAAGAACCCATTGGTACGAGCCTGCCACCTGGGGATCGAACTCGGTTCTCTTGACTTGATTTCCGACCACCCAACTACTCGGCTATCGTGACTTTACTTATTATAGAGCGTACTTTTATTACGAAAACAGTGTAATAGACCGCCAGTAGAAACCTGTCCTTTATTCACTTTAATTCTGTGAATTATTTATTCATAAGTAATATTATCAAAGTTAGATGAATTGTGAACACAGACTTACTATAAAATTCGTATAGAAATTCTTTTGATAAATCAAATCAAATCATTTATTCATCGACATAAGAACATACATTCGTTTTTCTATCGTCATTTTCAATCTACCACTTTCAATCTATCACTTTCTTTCGTAATGAGGTTCCTCTAACGGAGAAGAAACAGGCGAGAGAAACTCCGTAGATATCCTCTTTTTTGGTCAATATTTTTAACAATGTAATGCATTATACAAATATAATGTGATATTTTGTAGAAATAGCTTGGGAGCGATCACCTCATTCCCAGGGGTTACTGTCATTAATATATTCATTTATATTATAATAACCCTTCCTATAAAGCTTTTCTTTAATAAATTTCTTAAACCTGTTAATAGACAGGCTTTGCATATTTACCAGGACTTTGTTGTAGAAGCGTATACACGATTTATATTTATTTGATTATTGAAAGAGTTATATAACCCTGAAATTTCAGAATTTAGACCCTCTATGTCAGATTCATAGCCAGTCCTAATATTATCTACCTCAATTGAATATTGTTTTATTGTTTCAAGTAATTGCTGTTTTTCTTTACACAATTTGGTATAATTTTTGGCATGAATTTTGCATTTTATTAATTATATTACCTTACTAATATATTTATTAATTTTTATATACTTCTTGAAGTTATTTCTGCTGCATGGAATTCTTGTTGGGTTTTTTGAAACAGAATCATCACCAATTAAGTCAATTACTGTGGATGTGTGGCTTTTGGTGGTACAAGATACCTGAAAATCTTTACAATTAACCAGTTCATAGAACAGGCTCTGAGTCTGGGAGGCCTTTAAGTTGTTTATTTCACAGTTAAGCTGTGCTATTTGGTTACTAGCTTCATTTAGTGGGGAGTTTGCAGTGTAGAATTGAGCGTGAGAGTTTCCTCATACTCCCTTCCACACTGATCACACTCATCAACTGCTTGCTGCAACTAGTCTTTTTCTCTTAATAAATTTAAATATTCTATATGCAATTGAGACATTTCAGTTTTAGTTGGCTATTTTTATTAACTATTTCTATTATTTCTTTTTCATTATCCTCCTTTTCTTTAAGTAATTGCACACACTGCTCCCTGCTTGCCTTTAGTTCATGAAGCACGAGTTGGAGTTGGTTTCCCACCTGAAGTGCCTTGGCATTGCGAGTATTCATTTTAATATATTTTGTATATAATAAAAGAAACTCAAAATTATTAACAAGTAGCAGAGTAAGCAAGATCAAATGTCACAGCTATTGCCTTCAATCTCAGATAGAATTATTAGGAAAACAACTCAATACGAAACCACAGAGGCAACAACAATTTTAACAAAAGATATTATGAAATTAATATGTAGTTAAATATTTATTTATTTATTTATCTTCACGCACAATCCCTGACGGGGTAGCCAGAGAGAACAGATCGCCAAGTGTAGTTATATAAAATAAAAATAAGCACAGAAAGGGGTGACAAGTATTACAAAAAAGTACGTTACCTTTAGCTTATCAACTACAACACAGTAATTTTATGAAAAACTTGATTGTCACAATATTAATTGATTATAAGGCTTTTCAATGATATATGAAATTGAGGTAGATTATTAATTTTAATTAAATTTAAATTAAGGAGCAAAATTTAACAGAACTTATTGACAGAGTTGCCACATGAAAAAATGGATGAAAAGGAATGGATGATAGATGGCGGTATTACTTTTTAAGAAACACTTGCTATTTTTTAACTTGTTATTCCGTTCCGCCTTTCCTCGTGTAGAATTAATTCAACTTTGCTAAAAGTTATTTTCACTAATTTCAATATACTGCTTTTAATAATCACATACCAAACTTTTCAGCATAATTAATCTCATCCGAACCGAAGTAGTATTTACATTTATGAGAGCTTTTAATAGGTTTTAAATTTAATAAGAAACTTTTGAATTTGACTTTGTCATCTGTGGTCATGGTAAGTCAAAAAATCTCACTTTAGCTGTGTCGATTGAAGCAACAAATGGATAAAAAAATCAGTTTTGTGTTTCGGGTTTGGGTGCGTTTAGCGACGAGTGATGACCGAATGTGGAAAAAATATATAGCGCGAAAGTTAACACTAAAAATTGTCTAGGTAGACCGATACTAAATTTCAAAGACTATATAAATTGGTATGTAACAGTACTGAGTGAAAATCAGCGTTGCGGTTAATCTCGCGACATTATGCTGAGTCAGTACCGTTTCATTTGGTACGACACGGGTATTGGCATTGCATTTCTTTTCTCACCATTTCTGAATATTTATATTTAATACCTTTGTGCATGTACAAATGAACCAGTCATAACTTCAGTTGCTCGAGGAGAAGATCATTAGTTCCTAGACCTTTAGAAGGAATACCTAGACGTGCGTGTATGAAGAAAATGATGAATTTGAAAGAAACGAAAGAGGTATGTTTGGATCGTGACACTTGGCGATCTGTTCTCTCAAGCTATCCCGTCAGGAGCTATGCGTGAAGATATTCATTTATTTCGGTTCTTACATCTTGGCAGTTGTAGTGGAGCGCGCTGCAGATGCTAACGATGGAGACGTTCTGCGGCCGGTTGAGCAGCAGCACACCTATTTGTTTCTCCGTCAGCCATGTCGTCCAACGGACATACCAATCTGAAGAAAAGAAATTAGATACAAATCTAAACGTAAACAGACATACACACACATTAATAATCATAACCGATATGAATTTGAATTTTATAAAGTATGAAACTGTAATTGGCACTAAGCATAATTTAAACATTATTTTGTTACAAGCCATAATGTACTGTTGGTTCTATCAACCAAATAAAAATACAAAAAAAAAAAACAATATAATATTATAACAAATAAAAAAAAAACAATATGAAGTTATTATTGTTACATGTGAGATCGCTGGTTAGATGAAATGAGAAATACTTTGTAACTAATAATTTCTGTTTACACGGATGTTAAAAATTTACATAAAACGGTTATTTACTATCCGTAAATCGCGCTTCATTTAGCTTTTTAAAACTTCCCGACTTACTTGATCACAGGTGCTGTAAAACACACGAGGCGTCGAGAAATTTTAAACAACTGAATAAAATGCATAAATAATCGTTTTATAATAACTTTATAACAACTTTTAGTACATGTTACTGCATAATACTAAAAGTTCTTGTACAAAATATGAAAAGATCTTCTCAGTCTGAAAGGAGATTTATATAATTAAAATTCACTATCAATTAACATATTATAATGGTTATCACAAAAACTTTTAATTATCAACTTGAAAGAATTAATTAGTTTATTTATTTGCTTAAATATATACATACATTGGAGAAAAGAATATAAAGTTCTAACAAATATGTACACATCCTGAAAGATTAGGTATATAGCAATTTAATTATATATATCTTCACACCATTTCGGATTTACAGATTGATTTTTGAAATATAATTTGATTTCATTGATTTTTGATATATATAAATTAACTTATAAATTATTTTAATGATTCCATTTTTTATTATTATTAATAAATATTTTTTTTTCCAAATTTATATTATACGGTTTTCAGTGCAATATGCGACACGTATTCTTTTATAGATTAATAAAATTTTTGTATAGTAGATTTTTAATTTAATTTTAAACTGTTTTTCTATAGTTATTATTAGTATTGATTCTGGTATATTTTTATAATTAATATAATATAGATCTGTAGTAAGGTCCAGCTTTGTACATTTCTTTCATCATCAATCATAAATAGAATCTTCTTTTTAACACCATTTAATCTATTGAATAGAAAGCAAATGAAGCAATAAAAGTATAATTCAGGAGGAAGCGGTATGCTAAATACCGCTTCCTCCTGAAGCTAAGCTGAAAATAAGCTGTTGTAGCTCATATATAGGTATCCAAAATTAATAACACAAATAGATTGACCTAAGAATCAATTTCTTTTATTTGTTGTTGAATCAATTGAAAAATTTTTAAAAAAATCAACTGACCGGCCGGGATTAGATTTTTTTAAATTTCTCATCATCACATGCTTTAAAATTAATAAAAAAAATCATTGTCACTGATTAATTTAATTGAATGCTAGTTGGTGGTTACCTTTGTCAATTTGCGGGGTGAACTGTATCGCGTGTGGAAATAGGAACTTTGGCGTTTTGAGGCTCACCACGTACACTGTCACCACTGGGTTGTTGGTGTTCACCTGAAACATTAAACTATCCATTGAACACATACACACACATACACATTTAATCACAAACTTGGGTCTACTTAACGACTGGCAAATCGCAAGATAAGTATTCAGCATGATTTTAATCATAATCATAAAAGAATAAAATAATAAACAAATACCCAATACAGGGGCAGACAGAGGTCTAGTCTAGACAATTGAGCCCCTTCGACCCACCTTCCACCGAAGATATTTTCGGGACAACGTGACAGGTGTTGAGCCCGTCGCCGTCTTTATGTCCAAGCCAACGATATAATTCGTGAATAAGTTTGTGAAAAAACCCACGAGCCTTCCACCTGGGGATCGAACTCGGGTCTCTTGACTCGAAATTCTGACCACCCAACCACTCGGCTATCGTGACTTTTTTTCACAATTTTTGATCAATAATTGGGAAAAAAGTGAAAATTTTTTGATCCCAATGTAAGATGCTAAGATAGCACTTGCGGTATGGGTATCGGAAACAACGAAGGCACCGCCAACACCCAGACCCAGGAAAACGTAGAAAAAGTGGTTTGATCTACATTGACCCTACCGGGAATCCAACCCGGGACCTCGAGATGGCGACACCTTAAAAACCGGTGCTTACGCCACTCGTCCACGGAGTTCGTCGATTTTTTTTAAATACATACGAACTTACATAGGGACAACATCACATACGTTGCTCCGATCTCAAAGTAATTAGTTTTTTAAAAAATTATAACACAATTAGAAACAACGAACTGGACAACGACGACTGTATACTACAAAAGATAAATAAATAAAATAAACAAATATCTTCACGCAATTCCCAATACAGGGGTAGACAGAGGTCTAGCCTAGACAATTAAGCCCCTTCGACCCACCTTTCAACGAAGACATTTTTCGGGACAACGTGACAAGTGGTGAGCCTGTCGCTGTTAAGTCCAAGCTATCGATTATAAATCGTTCATAAGTTCTTAAAAAAAATCCACTGGTTGGCTTACCTGGGAATCGAAATCGGGTCTCTTGACTCAAATTCCGACAACCACTCGGTTATCGTGACTATTTACTATTGCAATATAATATATATTGTGTATTGTAGATTACAACCTTACCTTTGGATATCGCAAGGACCTGATGGATGGGTACGCTGGTGGTTCCTGCTGATCGAGTCCGTACCACGGGTACCTCTGCTGCTGCACCAGGCTGTCGTTGTACGTGACGTACATCAGGGTCTGCCCGTCCGGACTGAACCAGAGGGCGCGGTCCAGACGCAGAACCTCCGTCTCGTAGAGGAAGTCTGGTACGCCGTTGAATATCACCCCTGGTACGCCTGCATAGCATGTTCCTGGTCAGTCGTCTTTAGTGGTTCTGCCTTGTATCGGCATAGGGAAAAGTTTTGAAAATGACATTGATACTGATTTACGACCAAAGACATAGCGAGATAGTCATCTCTAGAAAAGTACCAAAACAAATTTGAAGTAAATTAAAATGACTTCATTTCAAAATTTATATTGCACGAATCCACGTGCAATATAAATATATTTATTTTATTTCTTTATTTATTTATTTCTTTGACAAAATGTTTAAAAAAATAGAAATGAGTCCTAGCTCCTGCACTAGGAAATAAGAAGTGCACCACCCTCCTTCCCACAGATGCGTGCAATAATTTTACGGGATGCACCACCACCTCCACTACACAAACACTAGGTAACATTAAGAATAGAATAAAATGTCTTAAATAAAAGTTTTAAATTTCAGTTGACACAGGCGGGATTCGAACTTGTGGCCCTTGCCGTACCGTGGCAACGCTCTTACCTCTGAGCCACCGTATCCTACACGCATCAGTTGAAATTTTAACCGGCATCGGCGCCATCTATTGGAATTATTGCAAATTCCAGCTTAATATTCGTGACTTTACAGCCAGGATACATTAAGAACATAACACCAACAAATTTATTATAAATAAAAATAAATGAATATCTTTACGCAATTCCCAATACAGGGGTAGGCAGAGGTCTAGTCTAGATGTATCATGTAGTCTAATTATGTCCCTTCGACCCACCTTCCACCGAAGATATTTTCGGGACTGCGTGACAGGTGGTGAACCCGCGCCAAGCCATCGATATAATTCGTACATAGGTTTTTTAAAAACAAAAAAATCGGGTCTCTTGAGTTGACCCAACCTCTCGGCTATCATGACTTATTTATTATGTAATTTTTATTGATTTTTAAGCATATTAGTTATGCTGAACTTTAGATTAAAGAGAAAAATTATTAATAATAAACAGTTCAGCATATCTTATATGCTTTAAAATCAATAAAAATTGCACAGACCAAATTTAAGTAAAATGTCTCCTAAAAAAGAAAACACAACTTCATTCAGTTGGGTCATTGAAGTGTAATCGATGCACGAATTCATTTTCTTCATTCCTCGTTTTCAAAGTACGGACAAAGAGAATTTTCTCAGCTACGTTGTGAAGCCAGTTAGTTATATTGTGCTGGAGCAAACCGGTTTCTATTGTAGGAAAGGCCGGGGCTCAAGTGAACTGAGTTATCAATTATTTAAGCCTGCTTGCTAGCCATTGATTTTTACTTCATTTCATAGTGTGCATTTAAAATTCAGCGAATTTGAGTCGTTGGAAATTTTTAAATCAAATATTGTTTACAAATTTATTAGAAAACGGTTTTTTTGCGTTGTTTCAAAATTATACTTGAGTAAAATTTTTTAAAATAATATATATTAATTTTCTACAAATACTTATACAAAACGATTATTATATTTAGATATATTATATATTAGAGAAGGAGAGAAAGAAAATGTGTGCTCGCACTTCTCTCTTGCCCCTACAGTAATCGAATAAATAGTATATATAAATACGAAACGTAACTCTCTCTTTCTATCTTCAGTAACTTCCGTTCGCTCCACCCGATCACACTTTTCGTAACGCTATCGTCACACATTCACCAGCTTACTCCAAGTCAGTCGTGTCTGTTTGTTTTAAAAAAGTTTACTTCATTAAAACAAAGTGGGTAGGAAGTAAACATAAATACCTACCTGTACTCGTGATCCTGCACACCAGGGTCTTGAGTATCCGCGGCTTGTAATAGATGTCATTGTCGTGGACAAATACGAGACTTGAACCCGTAGGCGACCACTCGGCGTACTGCAGGAGTGGCGCCGAGCGGTCGTCCTCCACTGGGGATATTGGAATCTTGTTCCTGGAATAGACGTGAAATTGTTAATAGGTGGCTCTTTAAATATCAGCTGGGAATGCAGTTTTTTCCGTGGATGTCGTAAGAGGCGATTAAGGGAAAAGCCTTTAAAATATAAAGAAAGAAAGAAAGTATTTGTTGCACCATATTATACAATTAATAAAATATTTAAAATATTAAAAAGTGACAACAATGCTCGATACGAATGCTCAGCATTCGTCACGTATATACGTAACAGTTATTTTAATCGCAGCCTCCAGTTCATTTTGAGCTGATATTACTAAGGATCATGCACACATATAATACGTCTACACATATAAATAAAATTAAAGTGTCTGTTTAATGTAATTTAATTTAAATTATCAGCTTTTCACTAAATGTATTTGAAAGTATATATGATACTAAATAATAAATAAATAAATATCTTCACGCAATTCCCAATACAGGGGTAGACAGAGGTCTAGTCTAGACATTTAAGTCCCTTTGACCCATCTTCCACCGAAGATATTTTCGGGACGACGTGACAGGTGGTGAGCCCGTCGCCGTCTTTATGTCCAAGCCAACGATATAATTCGTATAAAAGTTTTTGAAAAACCCATTGGTACTAGCCTGCCAACTGGGAATCGAACACAGGTCTCTTGACTCGAAATTCCGACCACCCTACCACTCGGGTATTGTGACTTTTTTTTATATGATACTCATTTAAAAATATCAAGCTGCCGTCTGTTTGTCTGAAACGGCTTCACCGATATTCGCGGGTTTTTTTTATTGGCAGATAGCTGATGTTGTAAGAAGTAACTTAGGCTACTATGGAAAAATAGAAAAGTAGTTAAGGCGGAATGTTAACTATAAAACCGCGGGCAAAGCCGCTGTGCTCAGCTTGTTAACAATAATAATAATTTTTCATAGCATCATAAATAAAAGTGGAACGTCTGTTAGTAATATTGAAATAACCGTTTTTTACTATATGTATATATTACTACTATATATTTACTAATATATACGGTACATACAGAAAAATAACATTTTTTTACATTCATTGTCTGTCTGTCAGTTTGTTTGTTCCGGCTTATCTCTAAAACGGTTGGATCGATTTTAACCGGACTTTCACTGACAGATAGCTAATGTTATAAGGAGTAACATAGGCTACTTTTATTTAAGAAACATACTTAGGGTTCCGCGTTGTGCTATACCGCGGGCAAAGCCGTGGAGGTAGCTAGTAATATATAAGTTCTGATACTTACCTTGTGATTATGTCATACACGTGATACCGGGCCAGCCGCGCATGTCGCCACCCTGGTCTGACATCCGAGATGAGGAGCACAAACTTAAGGTCTGCTGATACCTTGAAGTCCACCGCATTAAGCTCCCTCTGCGTGGAATAATGAAGAATGAATAATCACTAATACTGCGTTTTAGATTGAATAGTCACGATAGCGGAGTTGTTGGGTGGTCGGAATTTCGAGTCGAGAGACCCGAGTTCGATCCCCAGGTGGCAGTACCAATGAGTTTTTCAAAAACTTATGTACGAATTTCATCGTTGGCTTGGACATAAAGGCGGCGACGGGCTCACCACCTGTCACGTTGTCCCGAAAATATCTTCGGTGGAAGGTGGGTCAAAGGGACTTAATTGTCTAGACTTGACCTCTGTCTACCCCTGTATTGGGAATTGCGTGAAGATATTTATTTATTTATTTTATTTATAGATTGAATAGCGGTAACTTCGTGTTCACGCTTTCTTTAGACGATTGTGACCTAGATTTAATCACAGAGGCTTATGCCAATTAGTTTTTTTTTTAAACTTATACTTAACCTACCCCAGTATTGGGAGACGTGAGAAGTTAAAAAATACTCAAAGCCAAAAAAAAATATAAATAATAATAATAATAAACATAAATATCTTCACGCAATTCCCAATACAGGGGTAGACAGAGGTCTAGTCTAGACAATTAAGTCCCTTCGACTTAGTTTCCATCGACGATATTTTCGGGACAACGTGACCAGTGGTGAGCCCGTCGCCGTCTTTATGTCCAAGCCAATGATATAATTCGCACATAAGTATTTTGAAAAACCCATTGGTACGAGCCTGCTACCCGGGGATCTAACTCGGGTCTCTTGACTCGAAATTCCGACCACACAACCACTCGGTCATCGTCACTCTCAAAAAAAATGTTAATTTATTTGTTACATTGCGACATTCCTCATGCAAAAGTAAAAGGTATATGTTACCGGGTCGAATAGGAGAAGAGCACCAACCCCTCTCCCACAGATGGGTGCACTAATTCTACTGGATGCACCACCACTACTACACTAACCAGGTAACATATACCACCATCGACAAAGCGACACGTGTGCCGAATTTGCATGCGGAATGATGCAATGTAATTGTTAAATAACAAATTTATAATAATATTATTTGTTCTTTATTGTACACCACAAAAAAAAAAGAAAATCAGTGGACAAAGGAAAATAACAAATTTATGAGGTAGATACTAAAAGGCGGTCTATTCGCTAAAGAGCGATCTCTTCCAGACAACCTTAAGGCTAAGAATTATTACAATATTAGACTGCGGTAGGTCGTGTAAATAATAGACGTACATAAATACTCAAATATATAAAAACTTAAATATACTAAACCATAATTAAATTAAAATAGTACCATAAAATAAGACATTAATAAATATCCAATAAAACATAATAAACACTTAAATTTATCATAGGAGAAAAATAAAAATCAAAATGTCGTCAAAAACAGTTAGTATTCACAAAGTGACAGATAACAAGTCTTCACATCAGTTTTATTGATAGCTACGGATAGATGGATGTTGTGTTTTTGTATCAATTGTACACTTTCGGAAAGTTCGCGAATAAATTTCTCGTCCATAAAACGTCACGTCACGTTCCTACACGCCAGTGACAAATTGCTCAATATATTCTCGTCGGTCAAACTCGGCGCCAAACATTGTATAAAAGAGAGAACTGTAAAATAAGTAATTTCGTTTTATCATCGGTAAAGCTTTGTCTATGTACTGCAAATAGAGAAAGAATCCTTCTTCTTCTTTACAGCCTATCAAGAGTAAACTGCTGAACATAAGCCCAAACCAAAATTTTTCCACAAAGGACGGTCCCCAGGCACCTGCATCCATCGACTTGTATATTGTATTGCATATTGTAAGGCGTCACTCCATCTCGAGGGGGGTCGTCACACACTGCGCTTGCCTAACTAAGCTATTCTCTAATAGAGATTCCCATCTTTTACCCAATGGTTATCAGTTCATCGAACTATCTGGCCGGTCCATTGTCACTTTATCTCTTCTCTTTACGCCATGTTAGTTATCTTTCTAATATTATTTAATTAATTTATTTATTTTAACAGTGGTAGAGCCACGCTCATCAGCTTTTGTTGATGCATGAATGGGCCGGCGCGAACGGGGAAGTACCACGACCTCACAGAATACCGGCGTGAAGTAGAAGTCTAACAAACTTCTACGTTTCGTCTGGTGAGTGCAGGTAACCGGCGGCCCACACACCCCCTTCTGGGGGAGGGGGGCACTCTAAGGGAGGCAACCAATCTGCTAAGCCTCTGGTATTGCGGGTGTTCATGAGCGGCGGTAATCACTAACCATCCGCCCATGAACACCCGCAATACCAGAGGCTTAGCAGATTCGTTGCCTCCCTTAGAGTGCCCCCTCGTTTGCCTTCCTTTTCTATAAATAAAAAAATTATATAAATGCGAATGTGTGTTCTTTTGTTTGTTGCGCTTTAACGCCTAAACCACTGAACCTATTTTAAAAATGTTTCACCAAGCTACATTATCAGCGAGTAATATCTGCTGATTTTCTTTAATTTGAGATCCTTACGAAAATTACAATAACCAAGGAATCCGAAGTTTGCATATGAAAGTTATTATTTGACGTCCTTGAATTTTGTTATTTGTTATTAAATTGAAATTACTATGGAGATCCCTTCAAAACTTAATCTTTAAAACTTGTGTAAAAAATTAAGGCGAAACGAAGCTCCAAGAAGTAAATTTCGATCAGATCATTATTCAATAAGTATAAAATCAGCAGATTTTACTTGTATGAGCAATGATCATATAGTAATTTTATTGCCTTTCTAATGATAATGATTACGATTCTGACAGACATTTAAAGACAAAGAAGCTAGCTTTCACCAGCTAGTCTTCTTAAACTATAAAAATACAGCACTCATTTGTTTAGGACCGCAAAACTCTAAAAGTAGTCGATGGATTGACATGAAACTTTGACGGATTGTTGCAGTTTTACCCAAGAGATTTTGCACATGCTTTGTTTTCTGAAGTTTTGACGGGAACGAGATTATCTATTCCCCTTTCTCCACGAGACTCCATTCCAACCACATCGGCGGTGAAGTCAAGATATTGCGTTTGAGTATAACTTGATAGAGTTTAAGGTAAGTAATTCCCAATGCTCCATAAAAAAGTTCTACATTAATACCTCCACGCGCGAAGCAGGTTTCTAAAATAATTATACTTAAATTTGGGACTTATAGTAGTTGCTGGTGGCATGAGGTCTGAATTTCATCTCCCTCTAACGTATAGTCTAACCATTCCACATGGAATGCAGTCAGCGTTTTTGGTACGATGTCACGGGGAGTATGGCTGTATGATCATTGTGGATCTTAGTTAATAATTAAGTAAATAAGTAATTAATTAAAAAATAAAATAGATCAATAATATCTCATAGGTTGTATCTCTAAGTTGTACGCATTTAAAAAATATATTCGCGCCATTCTCAATACTGGGATAGACAGAGGTCTAGACAATTAAGTCCTTTCGACCCACCATCCACAGAAGACATTTTTTGGGACAGCGTGACAGGTGGTGAGCCCGTCGCCGTCTTTATGTCCAAGTCAACGATATATAAATCGTAAATAAGGTTTTTGATAAAACGCATTGGTACGAGGTCGTCACCTGGTGATTGAACTCGGGTCTAGTCCCGAATTCCGATCACCTAACCACTCAGATATCGTGATATTTAAAATGGAAGATGTACTTTAAAAAAATTAAAACCGTTTTTAAAGTAAAAGTTTTCGCTTAAACTAGCAATAAGTAAATTAAATGAGATTTAATAAAGTCTGTTATGAGTTCCCACGTCGAGCCATTCTTTCGCCGAAAGTTTTTAAGATTAATATTCTTTTTGATATATTGCCAGCGCAGCAGATGCTACACGAGATGATTTGTATCATATTAAATATAAATCAGGAGGGATATAGTTTCTGAAGAAGCGTATGTTTTACCTTGTGGTGTTGACAGTAGTATTTCCACCCTTTGTCTGAGGGAAAAGCCTTATATTCCGCAATATATATATATATATATATATATATATATATATATATATATATATATATATATATATATATATATATATATATATATATATATATATATATATATATATATATATATATATATATATATATATATATATCTTCACGCAATTCCCAATAAAGTGGTAGACGGCGGTCTAGTCTAGACAATTAAGTACGTTCGACCCAACTTCCACCGAAGATATTTTCGGGACAAAGTGACAGGTCGTGAGTCCGTCGCCGTCTTTGTGTCCAAGCCAACGATATACTTCGTACATAAGTTTTTGAAAAAGTAAGTAGCTTAATTACTTCTGTTATGGTATTAGAAATAACGTACCACAATAAGGTACCTTAAATACCCGGACCCGGCCGGGAATCGAACCCTCAATCGGGACCTCAGAGATAGCGTCACCATGAAAACCGTTGTGTACGCCACTAGTCCACGGAGGACGTCGAGTTTCTTATTAGAGTGGCAATTATTTTTCACAATGACAATTATTGACAATTATTTATTAGCCAAGATTGCCAAGTGAGTTGGGTGATTGGGATTCGAGTCAAGAGAGACGAGTTCGTACCCGAGGTGGTAGGCTCGTACCAATAGATTTCTTATGTCAATATGTCAAGTAATTAATTATGTCGTAGGCACGTTGTCACGTTGTCCCAAAAAATTTCTTCGGTGGAAAGTGGCTTGAATGGACTTATTTTCGAGATCTCTGTCTATCTCAATGGTGAAGATATTGTGATGAAGATATCGTGATTATATTTTTCACAAAATCTAAAACGTCTAAACGATTTACAGAACACATCTATTATGTTCCGTAAATGCTTTGTTTTTTGCGACGTCTTTTACTCTTTCATCGCAATTCCGTGAGACAATAGACGATATATTCGGATAAAGCATCTCGCATTGACGGTTGGGTACGTTTTCGACAAATATTGCCATCGGATAACTATCACACCGTTGTCTCATGTTAAATTTAGAAGATGCTAAATTTGACGATTTAATGCCTGCGGGTGTAATGGGCGGCGTTAATCACTTACCACCTGCTCGTTTGCCTCGCTTTGCTATAAAAAAAATACGAAGTGATACAATTTAATTTATAAAATATGTCTGTATGCCTTAGTGAAATGTAAAAAATAGTTTATATGATGCATTTGAGGGAAGGGAGGCAAAAGAGAGTACAGTTGCCTGAAACACAGGGTTATACCTAGTTTAGGGACAGTTAGTGTCATTGTAACTTTTTTGTACCAATAAATGTATTATTATTATTAAAAAAATATACAAAGTGGTATTTATTGTATACAAATTTGCTTTATTATAAGTTGTACAAAAGGGCGGCAGAAATTGTCATCGGAGTTAAGGGGTGCGGGTTCAAAACTTTAATATTTCTGCTAAAGACGTAAATGTGTACATATACATCTATGAATAATTATGTGCGTATATAAGTATTTGTGTAAGTATACAGTACGGATTGGATTCTAAGACAGCGATAGGCTCACCACCTGTCACCTTATCCGAAAAGTTCCAGATCCGAGACAATGTAGAAAAACTGGTTTTCTATATTGACCTATCCGGAAATCAAACCAGGAACCTGAAAGCTAGTGACACGATGAAAACCGGTGTGTGCGCCGCTCGTCCACGAGGGTCTGCAAATATTAACTACACTAAAGACTCGGTGTGATAGGAGGATCATTGTTTGCCGAAAAGTCGGGCGTAATAATGTTCTTCCTGATATATATTGTGAACGTGAGGGCGATATAAAACGGAAAAAAACTATCATAATATTAAATTCTTGTCACTCAGTTAAAGCCCATAATCAGTATTTCGAGAAAATAAAACTAAATCAATAAATATGCTGCTATATCTTCACGCAATTCCCAATAAAGGGGTAGACAGAGGTCTAGTCTAGACAATTAAGTCCTTATTGTTTCCAATTAAATTGTTTCTTGAAGACTTTCTTGGCGACAACCTAATAAATGGGAGGCTTGTCGCTGTCTTAATGTCCAAGCCAACGATATAAATCGTACATAATTTTTGAAAAAACCCATTGTTACCATTATACCGACTGGGAATCAAAGTCGGGTCTCTTCACTCGAATTACGATCACAACAACTCGGCAATATTGACTCTATAAGAAAATAAATTTAAGATTTTTTTATATATTCACGGATTCTCAATACTGAGGTAGACAGATTTTTTTCACACCGAATTTCATAGCTTTTTTAGAACAACACGACAGGTGATAGGTGATAAGCCGCTTAAGCACTTGTTTCATGGAAGCAGAAACAAAGCTTCCACAAACACCCAAACCCGAGAAAATATAGGAAAAGCGTTTCCTATATTGACCCGGCCGGTAATCGAACCTCAGAACTGGCGATATCATAACATGGTCGTCATTGATACTAGCTTTCCTCCCGGGAATCGAACACAAGTCTTCTGATTCGAATTCCGAACGTCCAATCACTCGGCTGTCTTGGCAATACAGAAATATATATTATTAATTTATCCCCGAGGGTATCCTTAGAGACACTTAAGGGATTTGACTGAGGTAGACAGAGGTCTAGGCAATTAAGTACCCTCGACCCAACTTTCACTGAAAACATATTTTGTCTTTAACAATATAAATTGTATATAAATTTTGAAAAACCCATAGGTATGAGTCTAACATCAAAGAATCGAACTCGGGTCGGTTAACTTGAATTCTGATTATCCATCCGCTCGGCTATCGAATAGTCAAATATTGTTTCTAATGGCCCTACAAAACTTTCCGCTAAATAGTAATTTTTTCCAAAAAAAAAAAAAATGTTTTCAAGCGGTCTAGACTGTTAAGTCCTTTCGACCCGCCTTTCACCGAAGGCTATTTGTGACCACGTGTCAGGTGGTGAGCCTGTCGCTGTTTCAGTGTCCGCATCCCCTTGGTTCGATGGCTGGGTCACTACCAACTAGGATTAGGCTATCTACATTAAAGCCTTTAAAATGTACCATATTATTTTCGTTGCGTTCCATAGTATTTTCGACGGACTCCGTGGACGATTGGCACACACACCCGTTTTTCATAGTGTCGCTAGCTCCGTGGTCCCGGGTTCTATTCACGGACGGACCACTCACTAGAAAACATTGCATTTTCTCAGGTCTGGGTGCTCGTGGTAAGTTCGTGTGTTGCTGTGTCCGTAATAAAAGTGCTTTAGCAACTTACGTTGGGATCAGAGCTATGTATATGATGTTATCTCTGTCTGATGTTATCGGTCTGCTATATAGTCATTTTAAAGATGGTCCCTCCATTCCTTATTAGTTATAGTGTTTGCTTTTCTCTCAGTTGCCTCTTACGACACCCACTCGAAGAAAGTGAGTAGCTCTTTTAACGCCTTAACCCGATAATTCAGTCTTTGTTATCTAGAAAATAATTGATCCCGCAATTTGTAGGTAACTACAAGCGCTTCAAGCGCTAGACTTTTAGACTTTTCTCTTAGAAGCCTCTTGCGACACTTATGGTACGAAAGTGGTATATTCTGGCGCAAATACTTCATAACAATTGTAGCTTTATAATTATTTATTAAAATAGAAATATTATATTTGAATATAGTCACGATAGCCGAGTGGTTGGGTGATCGGTTTTCAGTCAGGATACCAAACTTCGATCCCCAGGTGGCAGGCTCGTACCAATGGATTTTTTTAAAAAAATTGTGCTGTTATATCGTTGGTTTGGACATAAAGATGGCGACAAGCTCACCATTTATTAAGGTGGAAGATAGGTCGAAGGGGCTTAATTGTCTAGACTAGACCTCTATCTACCCCTGTATAGGGAATGGCGTGAAGTTATTTTTATATTTCTTGAAGATAATAGAATAATTCAATTATCAAAGAAAATAAATCTTTTACTATGCAAAATACAGACTTACGCGTATTCCCAATAGCATTTCACCTGAGTGGATTAAATATGTCTTCAATCCATTCGCATTTGTTCGCGCAGCCTCGTATGTATGCATATGTTATTCGCCAACGATAAATCGAGATAAAACGATCGACTGATATTCGACAAAGCTTTCAACCGGGCGCTTTTCACACCGTAGTGTGCGGTTAAGAAATACGCTTCGCCTCCAACGAGGTTATCGTGTTAGTATATTAATGGTATATTAAAACATTGAGGTCGAATGTTGTTGAAGGTAATATTCATTAGGATCATCGAATATATATTTTTTAATTAACAACAATGTTCGATTTCCAACATTTTTTAAAATTTCAGTATCGTGAAAAGGTATAAAAGCAACAACATTTGCATTGATCCTGATAAATCATTTACTGTCAAAAAATTAAAAAATATTTACTGACGTGTCGAAACTGGTTTTCAAGGTGTCGCAATCTCGAGGCCCCGGGTTCGATTTCCGGTCAGGTCAATGTAGAAATACCACTTTTTCTACATTTTCTCGGGTCTGGGCGTTTGTAGTGCCTTCGTTGTTTTCCATTCCCGTACCACCAGTGCTTGAGCATATTACGTTGGGATCGGAGCAGTGTATGTGATGTTGTCCCTATCTATATATGTATTTATTTATCTATATACATGTATTTGAATAAATTCATGTTCAAATTCATTAATACTGTGTCCTCTTAGTCACCTTTTTTCTATACTATGGGGTTAGTGTCATTGGTTTATTCATAGGTTTGAAGTAAGTTCCAAGCTAAAGCTAAGATAAGCTACAGGGCAAATGCTGTGAAAAAACTTAAACTTTTGTGGGTTATACACGGCAACTTTGTGTTAGAGCATATGGTGCAGGTCGTAACTTGTAATTTGGCCTATATTAGATTTAGATTATTGGCCTATATTATAAGTCACGATAGCCGAGTTGTTGGGTGGTCGGAATTTCGAGTCGAGAGACCCGAGTTCGATCCCCAGGTGGCAGTAACAATGAGTTTTTCAAAAACTTATGTACGAATTTCATCGTTGGCTTGGACATAAAAGGCGGCGACGGGCTCACCACCTGTCACGTTGTCCCGAAAAATATCTTCGGTGGAAGGTGGGTCAAAGGGACTTAATTGTCTAGACTTGACCTCTGACTACCCCTGTATTGGGAATTGCGTGAAGATATTTATATTTATTTTTTTATTCATTAGATGATTTTTTAATCTCCTATTCATTTATTAGTTTTGATAAACTATTGAATCTCCCACTAATATATCAGTATCATAGCCAGCGTAAAAACTACAATGACACTATTTAAAACCACTTTCAGCGTATTGACGAAAGTAAATTAAGCTACGGTGTGATACTCGCTCGCTGATGACGTCATGAAAAGCTCGTAGATTTACGCTCTTCCTGATATTTTCGTGCGCTGCGAGTATAGAATTCATTTGTGGAGTTGGGTCGTATATGTAGGAGTTTTATTGATGTTTTTGTTCCAATATGTAGGTTCTTAGTTTTTATTTATTTTTTCCTTGATGACGTGTGTATACACCAGTTTTCAAGGTGTCACCATTAATCACTTTTTCTACACTTTCTCAGGTCTGGGTGTCTGTGGTGCCTTTGATGTTTCCTTACATTGGGATCGGATCAATTTATGTGATGATGTCCCTATCTATATATGTTGTGCTCTGATCCCAAAGTAAACAGTTTAAACACTTATATTTTAGAATCGGAAACAACGAAGGTACCACGAACACCCAGACCCGAGAAAATGTAGAAAAAGTGATTTCTATGTTGACCCTACCAGGAATCAAACCCGGGACCTCAGAGCTGGCGACACCACGACAACCAATTTTTGCACTCGTCCACGTCGTCGTCTATAAATAATATACCACCAACTTCATCCCTTGGGTGTCTTAAGAGGCGACTAAGGTTTCTTAAGAGGCGCCTTCAGTATGTCATTGGCTACAAATAGATGGCAAGATAACCATCTCGAAATATATCAGACTAAAATTTTACAAACCGATAACGGGCAGTAGCGTCAGAGTAGCACTGTGTGTAGTCCTGCGATCGCTAATCCACCAGCCCATGATTATGGCACTCCCTCCCTTAGAGAGATGCCTATAACTTGACAGGCCGTTATGTTTGTACGTATATAATTTAAAAATGTTGCCATTTAATAAATTATATGACACGTAACGTAGGAGTACACGGAATGGGAGACGAGTTACAAATAATTAGATTTAGTTTTAAAAGTCACGATGGCCGAGTGGTTGGGTGGTCGGAATTTCGAGTCAAGAGACCCGAGTTCGATCCCCAGGTGGCATGGGTTTTTCAAAAACTTATGTACGAATCATATCGTTGACTTGGACATAAAGACGGTGACGGGCTTGCCACCTGTCACGTTGTCCCGAAAAATATCTTCGATGGAAGGTGGGTCGAAGGGACTTAATAGTTTAGACTAGACCTCTGTCTTCCCCTGTACTGGGAATTGCGTAAAGATATTTATTTACAATTTTTTTTTCGTGGGGATCAAACTTGTGTTTCCTTATTCCGATTCCTATCACCCCACCACTCAGGTATCGTAGCTTCATTAAATATATGGTATCATAGAAATGTAAGAGGTAAGTTTACTCACAAACGTGGAATTATTCATCAGCAACCTGGTGGTGAAGTTGCGGACGTTGAACAATGTGAGTCCACCCCATCGGTCGCGGAACACGAGTTCTTCATCTGGAACAAGGGAAAAATAACTTGAATTTAACTTAATTAAACTTTAATTTTATTGAGTTTAATGTGTTATGTTTTGAACCGTATTTTTAGTATAAATAAAAAAAATAGAATTCATCAACTGATGCGTGTGGTACAAGATGGCTCGGAGGTAAGAGTGTTGCTATAGTAGGACAGGGATTTTGGGTTCGAATCACGTCCGTGGCGGTAGATTTTTTTATTTCTAATTAATTTAATTACAAAAAGAGGAGCCTGGCTCACGGGCTTTAAAAATCAATAAAAATCCGCTAACAAAGCGTTAATCTACATTAGTTTTTGTACTGTACATTAATCTTTATCACCTAAAACGATTTTGGCGTTGCTGTGTCGTATCGGGGTAAGAAGACACTAGACAATTAAGTCCTTTCGACCCACCTTCCACCGTAGACGTTTTGGGATATGATGGGATAACGTGACAGGATCGTCCTATTTATGTCAAGCCAACGATATAAATCATACATAAATTTTTGAAAAAAAAAAAAACCATTGGTGCGAGCCATCTGGGGATCGAACTTGGGTCTTTTGACTCGATTTCCGATCACCCAACCGAAATTAATGAGAAATGCGTATGTGAAGTTCCTTCTTAGGGCAATCGTGTAAGAAACATCCCAAAACATGAATCAACTGTACAAATTAAAATCTGATTCCTCGTAACTAAGGGTGCTATTTCGACAAGCAAAATAAACTGGGGCGAAGTACGTGACGACACGCAGTTAGTGGTGGAAGTGAAGTATTTGTCTAGCTGTGGGACACCACTATCAATCAACCGGGCTTCTACATGGGATAGCTTTTTCCTTTTATCTAATACATACGGCTTTAGAGACTAGGTAATTTAAGCAATAACAGTAATTTTGTTCGACCTCTGTAAGATGTAAGATGCTGATCGGAAATAATGAAGGCACCTCAAACACCCAGACCCGAGAAAATGTAGAAAAAGTGGTTTTTCTACATTGACCCGACCGGGAATCGAACCTGGGACCTCGAGATAGCGACACCTTGAAAAACGATGTTTACGCCACTCGTTCACGGAGGTCGACAAAATGTGTGTCATGTTGTCCTTATTATGTCTACGTTGAGCCTAAAAGTATGTTAGTTTTCCATTTGGTTACGGCGTAAGAATATGTATGAATAACACCCCTTTTCCTCCTGAGGGGTGTCGTGAGAGGCAACTAAGGGATAAGTCTTAGAAATGCAAATAGCTTTCGACAGTGACGATAGCCGAGTGGTTGGGTGGTCGGAATTTCGAGTCAAGAGACCCGAGTTCGAACCCCAGGTGGCAGGCTCGTACCAATGGGTTTTAAAAAAAAAACTTATGTACTAATTAAATCGTTGGCTTGGACATAAGTCGGCGACGGGCTCACCCCCTGTCACGTTGTCCCGAAAATATTTAGGTGGAAGGTGGGTCCAAGAGACTCAATTGTCTAGACTAGACCTCTGTCTACCCCTGTATTGGGAATAGCGTGGAGATATTTATTTATTATATTTATTTACTTATTTACTTTCGACAGATGGCGGAATATATATATACATATATATATATATATATATATATATATATATATATATATATATATATATATATACATATATATATATATATATATATATATATATATATATATATATATATATATATATATACATATATATATATATATATATATATATATACATATATATATATATATATATATATATGTATATATATATATATGTATATATATATATATACATATATATATATACATATATATATATATACATATATATATATATGTATATATATATATGTATATATATATATGTATATATATATATACATATATATATATATACATATATATATATATATATATATATATATATATATATATATATATATATATATATATATATATATATATATATATATATATATATATATATATATATACATATATATATATATATATATATATATATATATATATATATATATATATATATATATATATATATATATATATATATATATATATATTTCGAGATGGTTATTCCGTCCATTGTATTTTTATGGCTTCTTCCTTAATCGCCTCTTAAGACAACCACGGGAAAGTAGGAGGTATTATTATTCTTACGCCGATACCACAAGAGTATTTAGCTTAAAGCTAATTTAAATTCACTAAAAAGCTTTATTTTTGGCGCTGATGTTGTTGCGATGTGTGTGTCCGTGCTCCTATCTTTTTCACTGTGATCTTTTTCATGTTCTTCATTCCTAATCCTATCCGCCGTCTTTTTCAATTCTATCTAAAGAAACATGATTATGAAACCATAATGGCCTCCATGGACGAGAGGCGTACGCACCGGTTTTCATGGTGTCGCCGGCTCTGAAGTCCCGGGCTCGATAAACGGTCGGGTCAATTTCGAAAACACTTATTCTACATTCTCTCGGGTCTGGGTGTTTGTGGTAACTTCGTTGTTTTGGATTTTATAAATGCTTAATCTGCTTACTTTGGGATCAGATGATGTTCGTATACGTGATGTTGTTCTTATCTATGTATTTGTTATTTACGGTTTTGTAAAACACCGACGGTTAGAAAGGAACTGATTCAGTCCTTTACGTTCGTGTGTCTCGTGACATTTTTGACGTCACTCGTCCCGGAAGACTGATGTTGCGGTCTAATTGAGATTTAATACGCGAGCGTGCGTTCAATCAGGGGCTAATGGATAAAAATATTGACTTTACAAGTTTATTGGGGTTAGATTACTGCCAATTCGTTTCGGGGGTTATTTAATAAAAAGCCTTATATATACTGTAGATACTACGTTGAACTATCACTGTTTACTGCGAGAAAACACTAGTATTCCTTATTATTATTTAATAATAGAAACTAACCGTGTGCCAACTGTGTAAGAATGTTGCCATTCCCTTTCTTCCTGTGGATGTCGTAAGAGGCGACTAAGGGAAAGAGCTAGAATATTTTAATGGCAACCGATAGAAGGCGGGACCTCTAAAAATGTCAGACCGAAATAATCAAACCGAAGATGGGCAGCAGCGTCTGAGGTGCGTGTCGTCTGGTATTGTGATCCGCATGCCAAGCGTGGCGATTGTGGCAAATCCTCCCCATGGGAGAGGACTATATCCTGCAGAGAACTTTAACAGCCCGTTATGTATGTGTGTATTTTACATAGAAACAAATTAGATACATACACAGATAGGGGCAACATCACATACATTGCTCTGATTCCATAGTAAGTGTCTAAAGCACTTGTGTTATGGAATCGAAAAGGTACGCAATCTATTTATTTATTTATATATTTGCTGTACTGGAGCAGACAAAGGTGTAAACAATGAAGTCCCCTTTTCAACCATCTTTCGAAGTTTATTAGGGACAACATACGCTAACTGTACAACATACATACATAACAATTTATATTTACATACATAAATATTCATGTAAGTGTTAAAAATGCCTCATATCTATATACAAACAAAATTGGAGTGTCTGTTTGTAATATTGAAATAACAGTCTTTTACTACATGTATATGAATATATACACGGTACTTACACCAAAATAACATATTTTTACAATTTTTGTCAGTCTGTCTGTCTGTCAGTCTGTCTGTTTGTTCTGGATAATCTCTGAAACAGCTGGAGCTATTTTAACAGGACTTTCATTGACAGATATTTAATGTTATAAACATAATTAGGGTTCCGCGTTAAGTGTTAAACTGCGAGCAAAGCCGCGGGGGCAGCTAGGAATAAATAAATATATCTTCGCGAATATTTCCGATACAGGCACGTCTGATAACGTAGATAAAGCCCAGGCGATATTCACATGTAAATTTAATTCAAATAAATTTTTAAAAGTAGCATACGTTTAAAAAACAGCCAGTTATTATACAGGTGCTGTATTTCTCTTAAACTAGAAAAATATAAACATTTTAAGGGTATCTCCCACAAAGCTCTTTGAAAGCATTAACGTCGACAATGTTGTATGCGATAAAAGCTGACCTTTCTTGCTCAGTTAAGCGTACTAAGTAGTTAAAAGTTTAAGTAAAGCGGCATACATCATAGCTACTTACTGTCAGACATTTTACAGAGTTCACGGGTTCAAATTAAAGCTCGCTAATGCAACTCTGAACTTTATGGATAAAGATAACTTTGTTAATGAAAGCTCAAATACGCGGAGAATTTAATATTTTGAGATTTTTCAACACGCAAGTCATGTTGAGCTTTACTTATCGTTATTAATTATAAGCTGTTTCTTGTACTAACGATTTAGTGTACGATTTTATTTAATAAATTTAAAATTATTTATTTTCATTGAAGTTTTTAGTAAATATTAACATATTTTTGTTTCTGTACATAAAGTATGGAAAAAAGAAAACACAATTGAAATTAAAAAAAAAATTAGTTAAATTAAAATGATGATAATAAAAAAAATAGTCACGATAACCGAGTTGTTGGGTGACAGGAATTCGAGTCAAGAGATTCGCCTTCGATCCCCTGGTGGCTGGCTCGTAGTAATTGGTCTTTTGAAAAACTTATGTACGATTTGCATTGTTAGCTTGGATATCAAGACACTCTAAGACAGAATCACCAGTCACGTAGCCCCAAAGAGGTCTTCTGTCAACTTAAGTATTCTGATTGGAGTGAAAGATATTTCTTTTATTAGCAACTTAGTCCGCAAGTAGGAAAACCCTGGTAAGGTTTAATATTATTGTACATTATTATTGTTAATTAAGTATATGTGTAAATGTTACTAGAACTTTCGAGCAACAGCTAGGTATTCCTTTAGCTAAACATTACAACACTGAAGAGAAAGGGAGTGACAGATCCATGAAGCTCTGTCACACGGCATTAATGTAAGGTATGCATGTCGTCAGCAGATGGCGAGGCAGGGGCGAGTCGGAAGAAGAATAATTAAATACATGGAAGCTAAAGAGGTGAGTAAGAATGATGGTTTAGTACGGACTACAGAACATAAATCCCAGGTTCAGTTCTCTCTGACTATACCATCGGATGTTGCGTGAGGATATGTGTGTTGGGTTGTTACAAATGGCGTTGTATTGAATTATTATAACTTAGGAAGTTATGGTCGTGAAGATATGAGTATCATGTAGTAGTCGTAGTGTGTATTCTATGGTCGAAGTTACGATATTTAATGATTCTTTTTAATTCGATTCTTTAGTTGCCAAAATGTGTGATATCAAGATCTTATTAAAAATACAATTTTAAAGTTTTTCATTATCATTTCAATCAGTATTTGTTTACAAATTATGTTGAAAATATGTTTAAAATACAAAGCATTGGGTAAGAAAGCATGAAAATATGTTTATAATACAAAGAATAAGATTAAGGTAAGAGCATCGCCACGGATCGGCGAAGGTCGCGGGTTCGAATCCCGCCCGTGTCAGTTGAAATTTTAACTTTTTTCTCTTTAATTTTATAATATATATTCGATTTGTATTCGGCAATAGACTTCTGGGTCGAAGTTAGACTTACCCGTCTAGCGCAACACACACACTTCTTCATCGAACAGAATATGGGAGGCAAAGTGGTCAAATTTCGCAATGATTTCGGACAACCGGACTATTCATCATCAGACCCGGTATGTAGAACCGGGTTGAATTAATGACGGTCGTTATAAGAACGCCTAACTTTATTTTACCTCCAGCCAATTTTAATTTTAATAAAAAGCTTGATGAATTCGTTAAAACATACAATATGTTTATATGTCTGTAGCACTCAGGAATAATTTAGTCTCCAATTAGTTAAAAGGAGAACTTTATAAAATAAATATCATCACTCAATTCCCAATACAGGGGTAGACAGAGGTCTAGTCTAGACAATTAAGTGCCTTCGACCCACCTTCCACCGAAGATATTACGATGGAACGGGACAACGTGACAGGTGGTGAGCCCGTCGCCGTCTTAATGTCCAAGTCAACGATATAATTCGTACATACGTTTTTGAAAAATCCATGGGTACGAGCCTGCCGCCTGGGGATCGAACTCGGGTCTCTTGACTTGCAATTCCGACCCAACCACTCGGCTATCGTGACTTAGAAAAGAATAAGTAATGTATATATTAAAGTTAACTCCTTACTTAATCCGTCGTCAATCTACTGAAGTGTGCATACGTTCTGAGTGCATCATACTTCACATTCGTAGCAAAATTACGACTGTCCACTCACATATATTTTTTTTTAAATTCACTCGTTACGGGTGATTGAACAGAGCACCGATGTTTTTTGCTTTTAAATTGCTTCTGGAATTTAGTACGAATTTTATTTTCCGACCATGCAACGTCAATTGATTTTTCACTCGAGAAGCGAAACAATTTCGCTCAATCCATCAATCAGTTTCCGGGAAATCGATTATGGGATTACAAATGGGTAGATTACTACCTAAGGGTCAACAAAAATTATCATTTATAGGGAAATACGTCTTCGATATATTAAAATTAAAAGTTTATAATAATTGATTTTTACGACGTCCGTGGACGAGTGCACCGATTTTCATTTCAAAGGTCCCGAGCTCGATTCCGTGTTCGGGTTTAAAAGAGCATTTGATTTGATTTGATTTGGTCCATGTGGTAAACACTTTTTCTACATAATCACGGTTCTGAGTGTATGTCGTTCATTCCTTGTTTCTGATTCTATATTATAACATGTATAAATGCTTTAGCTACTTATTTTGGGATCAGAGAAATTATGTGATGGTATTTGAATTGCAACACTTAGCTTTGAAAGCAGGTTTACCTGGTTTAATAACTGGGCTCGGTTCGGGGGTTTTACTTTGATGTTTATATTATATATAAATTAAAATCTTCACGCAATTCCCAATACAGGGGTAGACAGAGTTCTAGCCTAGACAATTAAGTCCCTTCGACACACCTACCACCGAAGATATTTTCGAGACAACGTGACAGGTGGTGAGCCCGTCGAAGTGTTTCCGTCCAAAGGCAACGATATAATTCATAAGTTTTTTGAAAACCCATTGGTACGAGCCTGCCACCTGGGGATCGAACTCGTGTCTTTATAGTCGAAATTCCGACCACCCAACCACTCGGCTATCGTTACTTTTTTTCTGTTTCTTTTTTGATGTTTATATTAAGCTACTTAAGAGTTGCCGCATGAAAAAAACTTTGAAAAAAACTAATAAAAGCACTTCTGAGCAGAGTGTTGTGAAAAGAGTGTTGAATTTTAAAGGAAGTTTATTAATAATTCACTCTTTTAGGTAAAGCCGTTGAAAAACTTGGCTCGATACGATTCTGAATACAGAAACTAGATGGCGTTGATTTTGCTGTTTTACTAACTTACTATAGACATTTCTATAGATGTCTACTACTAGATATAGGTTTCTTCCGTAAGTAGGATTTGCCATAATCACCACAGTTGACAACCAGGTTGGAGATGGTAGTACACTGACATTTTGCACCTTACATACAGCTGTCATTCACGAATCTGCATAACTATGATCTGGTGTTTTGAGGTGGTTACGCCATCATTTGTGGCTAGCTGTCGCCATTAGACACAGACAGATATCGGGCGGCAGATTCTGGTATCGATATAACCTGTTATAAATTTAAGCACGTGATAAAACACTGATGTAGACCTACTATGCCTATTAAGAGGTTTATGATGATAACAAGATGGTCAGGACAGCTGAGTGGTTAAGTGATCGGAATTCGAGTGAAGAGGCCAGAGTTCGATACTCAGGTGGTAGGCTCGTCTGTACCTGTATACCCCAATATAGGAAATCGGGTGAATATATTTATTTATTTAACAGGTTTATTATAATTTAATGAATACGTTCAGGTACCGTACGCTGTTTACTATTACGTTATCTGTGGAGTGATAGTTTGTATCAATAAGATGTAGATTGTATGACAAATATTGATATGATTTGAGTCACGACAGCCGAGTGGTTGGGTGGCCGGAATTCGAGTAAAGAGACCTGAGTCCGATCCCCAGGTGGACGACACGTACCAGTGAGTTTTTGAATAAAAATTAAGTACGAATTATAAGTATAATATATATGTACTGGCTTGGACAATAAGACGGCGACGGGCACACCACCTGTCCCAAAAATATCTTCGTTGGAAGGTGGATCGAAACGACTAAATTGTATAGACCTCTGTCTACCCCTGTTTTGTTAATTGTGTGAAGACATTTATTTACATATATTGATAATCGATTACCTAAGGGAGCTTGAAAATTAGGAATTACATAGGATTCTTATTTTGTCCCGGAAAGAAATCAATTTCGTAAAAGAAAGGATTTTCATGCAGACGAAATCGCGGGTGAATTGTAAATCAGTCAAGTTTAAAGTCTTCAATGTTAATGAGAAACGATCTCTGTTATACAGCGAGCTGTATACATGTAATGAGAGCGAGATTAAAAAGCACTGAGCAGGAATGGGTTGGTCGACGTCGCTGAGTTGGAAAATTGGACAATAAGCTGAGACTACGGCTGTGTTGTGAAGGATTGGACACCTATATTTTCTATAAATTATTATTCTTGAATAACACATACGATACACACACGACACACGATAGATATGATGTACTTGGATAAATCCAGGCAAGAGTTTGTTAAGAGAAATTTACGTCTCCAATAGGATAAAACATACATTTTTTTTTATAGAATAAGGGAGGCAAACGAGCAGGTGGCTCACGTGATGGTAAGTGATTACCGCCGCCCATGAACACCCGCAATACCAGAGGCTTAGCAGATGCGTTGCCTCCCTCAGAATGCCCCCCTCCCCCATAATTGGGGGCGGAGGGTGTGTGGGCCACCGGTTACCTGCACTCACCAGACGAAACGCAGAAGTTTGTTAGACTTCTACTTTACGCCGGTATTCTGTGAGGTCGTGGTACTCCCGGTCGAGCCGGCCCATTCATGCAACAACAAAAGTTGATGCGTGGCTCTACCACTGTCAAATACATATTTTAAATTTGACCAACTCACTTCCATGGTTTTATATAATACAGCCTCATAGCTCGTAGAACTAACAACCGTCGGAGAAGATTTTCAAGTGGCAACCTAATAAAAAAACGCAGTGTTGGATATCCTCTCATCAGATAGGGCGACGACCTGCACAATAATGCGGGGAGTCGATGGATGCAAGTGGTACAGGACCGATCTTAGTGACAATCTTTACGGTAGGCCTTTGTTCAGCAGTGGACTTTAGATAGCCTGTTATAATGATGATGATATCAACTATGTAGAAGACTTCAAGATTTCAAATCCTCCGAAACAACAATTTTTAATTCTTTCTATGTTCCTCTTACCCCAAAGTGCCATAAGCTTCGGTAGAAAGCGAATCGAAAGGACTTCATTGTCAAGACTTATGTCTACCGCAATATGAAATTGCGTGAAAATATAAAAAAATATATAAATTTCTTTTTTAATTGTTCTACAATTTATTAAATACCTGGCCGGTTTCATCCTTGTAGAGTAACGCTATAAAAATAAAAGTCATTTTGAATTTTTGAAAAGGTTCTAACAAGAGACCACAATCGTGAGTATTACATATACAAATTTCTCTTCCCATCTTTTTTTTACTCTCTACTGCTTCGTTCGTAGTTTTAGTGAAAAATAAGTTAAATACTATTAAAGTAAGCGAGAGCGCTGGCTTCACGTCGGCAGCTCCGAGTGAAAAATTACCCCGGTTTGCTTTTTGTTATCGCTCAACGGATTTACGTCACAGTCCGCAAATTTATTGCAGCCGTGGAAATTGTGTCATCAATCTAATAAACTTAGAATTTATGTTCCCTAAACTGCCGGTAGTCAGCATTAATATTAAGAAGTTATTTGATGATACCCGTGGACTCGTGAAGTGCACAGCGGTTTTCATGGTGTCGCCAGGCTCTGAGGGCGCAGATTCCTGGACTGGTCAATGTAGAAAACTTTGAAAATATTTTTATAGAGATTCATATTTACATATACATCTTCCTTATCTTTCCCCTTTTTATCTTTACAGCCTATCAAAAGTCCACTGCTGAACGTAAATCTCCCCCAAAGATTTCCATTAAGACTGTAGACGTATATATAAATAAAAGTATATTATATATAAATAAAAATAAATCTTTATATATATACCTACCCTAGTTCGATCCCCAGTTGGTAGGCTCGTACCAATGGGTTTTTCAAAAACTTATGCACGAATATCGTTGGCTTGGACATAAAGACGGCGACGGGCTCACCACCTGTCACGTTGTCCCGAAAATATCTTCGGTGGTAGGTGGGTCGAAGAGACTTAATTGTCTACACTCGACCTCTGTCCTCTGTGTATTGGGAAGTGCGTGAAGATATTTTTTTTTTATTTATATATATATATATATATATATATATATATATATATGTATATATATATATATATATATATATATATATATATATATATATATATATATATATATATATATATATATATATATATATATATATATATATATATATATATACATATATATATATATATATATATATATATATATATACATATATATATATATAAATAAAAATAAATCTTTATATATATACCTACCCTAGTTCGATCCCCAGTTGGTAGGCTCGTACCAATGGGTTTTTCAAAAACTTATGTACGAATTATATCGTTGGCTTGGACATAAAGACGGCGACGGGCTCACCACCTGTCACGTTGTCCCGAAAATATCTTCGGTGGTAGGTGGGTCGAAGAGACTTAATTGTCTACACTCGACCTCTGTCCTCTGTGTATTGGGAAGTGCGTGAAGATATTTATTTATTATTTATATATATATATATATATATATATATATATATATATGTATATATATATATATATATATATATATATATATATATATATATATATATATATATATATATATATATATATATATATATATATATATATATATATATATATACATATATATATATATATATATATATATATATGTATATATATATATATATATAAATAAAAATAAATCTTTATATATATACCTACCTAGTTCGATCCCCAGGTGGCAGGCTCGTACCAATGGGTTTTTCAAAAACTTATGTACGAATTATATCATTGGCTTGGGCATAAATACAGCGACGGGCTCACCACCTGTCACGTTGTCCTGGAAATATCTTTGGTGGAAGGTGGGTCGAAGGGACTTAATTGTCCAGACTAGACCTCTGCCTACCCCTGTATTGGGAATTGCGTGAAGATATTTATTTATTATTTATATATAAATAGTGTATTATTAACTAAACAGGAGAAGAGAGTTATTAAAGGAAGGTGCAAAAATTTCAGTAATTGGAAATACTTGGCAAAAGAAAATCTAATTTCTATCTTTAATGTTAGCGTAATAAAGAAATATAGTAAAGAATTAGCGAAAAATAAAGAAAATAATGAAAAAGCTCCAGTAGGTAATCTGAGAGCGAGTCCTCTCAAGTCCAACAGAGAAAGCTGGAATACGTATTTAATTACAAGTTCTTTTGAGTGCAGTCAGGAAGGCTTTGCGAGATGTTTATTGAGAAAGCACGCGGGAGAAATTTGACTTTCGTTTTTCTCTTTGTGAGAAAGTTTAAGTGACCGTAAAGAACTGAAAATTAGCATATTAATTTCACAAATTTAGGATATTAAGGGTTACAATTTATAATATAGAAAAAATATCTTCACGCTGTATCCAATACTGGGGTAGACGATCTAGACAGTTAAGTACTGTCGACCCAATTTTTACCGAATACATTTCTTGAGACAACGTCGTGAGTGTGTCGCCGTCCTAACATCCAATATAAATTATAAATAACTTATGAAAAAACTAATTGATACGTGCCTACTATCTGGGGCTCGGACTTGCGTCTTTTGACTCGAATTCCGATCAGCCAACCACTCGGCTACCGTGAATAAGCATTATACGTAAGCGTTATACGTAGTTTAATAATTTTTAAAAAATAAAAATAAAATATCTTCACGCAATTCCCAATACAGGGGTAGACAGAGGTCAAGTCTACACAATTAAGTCCCTTTGACCCACCTTCCACCGAAGATATTTTCGGGACTAACTTTTAAGATAAAGTAATAATTTTTAATTGTTTTAAATTATAATAATACTTTTTATAGTGTAGTAACAGCGAAAATTGCTCGAAGAGGGGGAGGGTCAAGAGTACTCGGATACTTAGACGTGCGTGTATGAAGAAAATTATGAATTTGAAAAAAGCAAAAAAGGTATGTAAGGGTCGTGACACTTGACGATCTGTTCTCTTTGGCTACCCCGTTATTAATTGTGCGTTAAGATAGGTAAGTAGTAACAGCGTCAGAAAACGCCACCCCTTTATTTCCTCCGGACGTCGTAAGAAGGGACTAAGAGAAATGTTACATACGATATATAAGAGTGGTTAATGAAACACGGATGGTAAGAAATTTAGTATTTATTAAAAAAAACTTGAACATTGTGAAGGTAACAACAGAAACGTTATCTGTCATTTGTTTATCGATATAAGGTTTACCTGGAAATGATCGATAAGATCACCTATTTGTACTTTTAATATTATTCACATGTAAAATGTATTTCTGATTTAGTGTGTGCAATAAAGTGTAAAAATAAATAAATAACTAAATAAATGAATAAGTAACATAAATTACACACATCGATCGTCATTTTTTAATCTACCACCGTTTCGTAATGAGGTTCCCCTAACCGAGAAGAAACCAGGCGAAGGTAACCTAGGTATTCTCCTTTTAGTCTGTTTTTACAAAGAACTACAGAATTTAATATTAATTTAATTCGAAATAACATGGGAGCGATCAACTTATTCCCAGGGGGTAACAGGATAAGCCCGTGAATACGGTGATCTTGAACGTTAGATGGTGGGATTAGCATTTCAAATATACTTCATTAAAATTAAGCTGACCATTGATAGGCACTGTCTGAAGTGGAAGGAATCTCGTATTGCGATCGCATATCCAATTGCCATGCTTGGCGATTATGACAGAATTACCTTACGAGAGAGGCCTATGTCCGACAGAGAACTTTTGCAGGCCGTTATATACGGATGTATATAACGGCCTGCAAAAGTATACTACTACTAGATATATACACATACACACATTTTTCGGACCGATACGACTTAGGGACCTTCAAGAAAAGAGCCTCTACCTTTCTCAAAGGTCGGCAACGCATCTGCTATTCCTCCGGTATTGCAGATGTTCATGGGCGGCGGTAATCACTTACATGTACCACTTGCTCGTTTGCCTCCCTTTTCTATAAAATTAATAAAGGCAGTATCTGTCGGTAGCCGTTTGCATTTTCAAGGTATAGTCCCCTCTTACGATACCCATGCAAAGGAATTTGGTGGTATTTCGTATATCAGGATTCATACACATTTCTTTATTTAATTTCAACTTATAGCTTTTATCGACAAGAACTAACAACCCACAGCTCTATTTTAACAGTATCGATGTAATACTCTTTAAAAGCTCCGATACAACGCTTTCAGTGCTATAATTGAAAAGCTTCAGTAAACTTCCCATATTTGTTGCTGAATGTTTGCATTGCGTTTCAATGTATTTTAGCGATGTATTTTAACTCTTCACCTACCCTAATACCCTCTCTACTTCGTTCATCACATAACTATTAAAAATAATCATAACATTACATACAAATACATAATTGGTAGAATTTAAAATAAAACTATGGTCTACGTATTTATAAATAAATTTTCCATTCACTCCCAGAAGCCTGAATTATTTTCGTGTGTCGTTATTATTTTACATAATTAACATATAAAAATAATGTATAGTCGCAGTAACTACCAATGTCCACAGCTAGGCAAAGGCAATTTTTTTAAACATACATACGTACATAATGGCCTGTTAAAGTCCAATGCAGGACGTAGGCCTCTTTCACAGGGAGGATTTGCCATAGTCGCCACGTTTAGCAAACGGATTGGCGATCTCAGTACCAGACCACTCGCACCTCAGACGCTGCTGCCCGTCTTCGAGCTGTTTTTTTAAACATTCTCTCTTCTCCGAAATGTATTTTTTAAACATTCAAAAGAAATTAGAGCAGAATAACATTCGCCTGCAAAACCCGCGCTGTGCCGATTTCCTTACCATATTCCCTCTTACTTCCGAGCTCGTGGTAATTTAACAAGTAAGGTTTACTGTTCATAAACTTTTGTGATGCGGGCCCGAGCATCGAACCTGAAATATTCTTGTCCTGAAATATTCTTGCCCTCTCCAGTAGAAACCGCTCCAACAAACGATAGACTAGGCGTGAGTTAGGCTGATGCCTATATTACTTAATTCCGCCTAGTTTAGTAAAAATAAAATAAAACGATTTTCCGATTTTATCGCGTTTTTAAATAGTTTTTACAAACTATTTTTATTTCCCGACGTTTCGGATGCTTTACAGCAACCGTGGTCACGGGGGGACCCATGGTCACAGTCGTTTTATTTTAAATGTGTAGTATTCGCGTAAATACAAGAAATAATTAGTAAAAATAAGTAATAAGACACAAATTAATAATAAGAGTCACGATAGCCAAGTGGTAGGGTGGTCTGAATTTCGAGTCGGGAGGCCTGACTTCGATCCCCAGGCCCGTACTAATGGGTTTTTTCATAAACTTATGTACGAATTATATCGTTGGCTCATCACCTGTCACGTTGCCCCAAAAATTTCCTCGGTGGAAGGTGGGTCGAAACGACTTAATTGTACCTTTGACCTCTGTCTACCCCTGTATTGGGAATGGCGTAAAGATATGTAATATTTATTAATAATGAGATACGTATTTTACATAATATTTGCGCCGAAAAGGTAAATTAACGTTACGATAGCCGTGTGATTAGGTGATCAGAATTCCAATCAGGAGACATAAGTTCGATCACGATCGAGGAGGGCTAGGAAGACCATATAACATTACTAATATTCCTGTTAACCAACTAATCTGCTATTAGTTGCTAGTGCTAGTATCTGGAGTGGTTTAGTCCACCACCTATTATGTAGGTCAGGAGTAAACGGCTTAATTCTCTGACCACTCCGGTATTACTACACTCCGGAATTTAGTCCTCAGCTTGTTTGTTTTTTGATTGTAATAAGCAATAATAAAACCCACGAGTGTGCCTCGTTACACTAAACACATTACATTAATGAGATAGAAACTCCCCTGTACACGCGTCCCATCGCGTTTTACAAGATTGTTCTATTAAAAGCGCGCATCTCGTAAGATTTTACAGAGACGATTAGAGTGACATTAAGAGATGGTCCTCGCCTTAAGAGGCTCTTTGGTTTAATAGCTTTAACGTAGTAGGGTTAAGTGGAGGTATATAGGTTATTTCGACGTGTTGTCGCTTTAAATGGAGGGGATTTGCTGAGTCGGTGGTCGTGATAGAGACATGAGAGTAAATAATAAATATTTACAATGGAAAGTGCTTTAAAATACGACTAAGCGATGGGTTAGTTGTTAGTAACTGCTTTGGAAGCTATGGGTTGCAGGGTTGAATCCTCCTGCTGACAAAAAATGTTTGTATTCTAGTCATGGACGTATATAATATACTAAATAAAATTTTACAATATTTGCATGTCGTATTGAAAATGAATTAACATTTTCTAAATACTTTCAAATTCTACAAAGAGCAAGACAACGTAATGGTAATAAAAAAATTTTGAATTTGAATAAATGTATATATGTAAGTATAAATGTATATATGTAATAATAAATAAGTGTACAGTTGGTTGGTCCAAGCCAACGTTGTCCCAAATAATCTCAGTGAAATGTGGGTCGAACGAACCCTCTGTCTGCTTCAGTATTGAGAGTATACGTGAGGATGTTTATTTAATTTTTAATAACAGTTTTATCTTCTGGTTAATTAAAAATAGTAACGGACTAAAAAAAATATCTTCACGCAATTCCCAATACAGGGGTAGACAGAGGTCAATTCTAGACAATTAAGTCCCTTTGACCCACCTTCCACCGAAGATATTTTCGGGACAACGTGACAGGTGGTGAGCCCGTCGCCGTCTTTATGTCCAAGCCAACGATGAAATTCGTACATAAGTTTTTTGAAAAACTCATTGTTACTGCCACCTGGTGATCGAACTCGGGTCTCTCGACTCGAAATTCCGACCACCCAACAACTCGGCTATCGTGCCTTAACGGACTACTTTTTTAATTAACCAGAAGTTAACTTGTTCTTTTTCTTTTGGGTAAAAATAAGCAACTGCTATTTGATATATGTATATGGTTTTATTGATGACCGGATTTCGTGCAATGCCTGCTCTGAGGTCATGGGTTCGATTCGTTTCAATTTAGAAAACTCTTTTTCTATAATTTCTCAGGTCTGAGTGTTTGTGGTGCCATCGTTGTTTCTGATTTTATAACACAAGTGCTTTAGCTACTGGCTTTGGGATAAGAGCGATGTATGTGGCGACGGTGGCGACCGGCTCACCTCCTGTCACGTTGTCCCGAAAATATATTCGGTGGAAGTTGGATGGAAGGGACTTAATGGGTTAGACTAGACCTCTGTCTACTCCTGTACTGGGAATTGCGTGAAGATATTTATATTAATGTATATTTAAGTTTATTTTATTCTTTCTTCAAATATTTTTTATTGTAAATTGTTAGTTAGTAAAGTTAACGAATTAAAGGCTTTATTATTGTTATTTTGTATATACATATATATCCTAAACTGCAGTCTGTCGCGCGCCATGTTAACTCAAGCCGCTAGTAAATCTGTCACTTTGAAATATCACGGGACAGTGTTAGAATTCTAATTTAATATTATTGCTTAAGTCCAGATAGTTTATATGCATATAATACGTACATAGAGGACAACGTCACATACATTGCTCTGATCCCAAAGTAGGTAGCTGAAGCACACATGTTATGAAATCGGAAACAACGAAGGTATCACAAACACCCAGACCGAAGACAATGCAGGAACAGTGGCTTTTACATTGACTCGTCCGGGAATCGAAAGCTAGGACTTCACAGCTGGCGACACCAATTAAACCGATACGTACGCCACTAGTCCTCAGACGCCTTCACAAACAAAAATTATATAAACTTATAAATCTGTTTCTCGGAAACTACTGTAATAATTAGCCAAATATTTTATAATTAGACCATGTTTGCATGGTTGCCCAATAGGTTAGTTGGTGGGTACCTTGCCTTCGAAGGTAGCGGTGCCTCTAGAGTCAATCTTTTGTGTGATGAATATGTTCCTACTCAGGTCATGTATGTTGTTTATGTATATAGGAATATTTATCTATATAAATACATATCTATGAAATTAGGCTGTACCGTTCGCCTCTACACAAAGACAGCGATGAGCTGGCCACCTGTCACGTTGTCCAAGCCATTTACATATACGATATATTTGCATATACGTCATCCAGGCCTCGAATACAAACATATTCGTCACACAAAAATTTCCTCCGGCCGGATTCGAACCCGTAACCCATAGCATCAAAGGCAGGGTCACTACCAACTAGGCAGTCAGATTGTCTCAAACTAAAATTAACAAATAAAGAAACACACTTTTATTTATTTATTTGAAAGACAGTAGATTTATTCGTTGCCCCAAAATAGTACTTATAAAGGTTATAGCTAAGATAAATAATAATTTGATACATGATACACATTAAAAAAAAAGTCACGACAGCCGAGTTGTTGGATGGTCGGAATTTCGAATCGAGAGACCCGAGTTCGACCCCCAGGTGGCAGTACCAATGAGTTTTTCAAAAAACTTATGTACGAATTTCATCGTTGGCTTGGACATAAAGGCGGCGACGGGCTCACCACCTGTCACGTTATCCCGAAAATATCTTCGGTGGAAGGTGGGTCAAAGGAACTTAATTGTCTAGACTTGACCTCTGTCTACCCCTGTATTGGGAACTGCGTGAAGATATTTTTTACATTTTTTTATACAAATTAATTGAAATAAAACATATAATATAACACAATAACGGGCGACAGTGAGTAAGGTGTAGTATAAATATAATATGTATTATAAACTATAGTTTAACTGAGTATAGAGTTTTGCAGTTAAAGTAGTAATCCGGTAAAAGTAAGAGTACTGATTTGTAAGAGTAGTATATGTCTGTATTATTAAAATGCTTTGACAATGCTTTTTAATGTTTGATATTTCGAATCGTCGTGAATAATTAATGTACTGTAACTTGCTATCTTCAGTCCAACTTTTTGAGGAAGAAACTTTATCCACTTCCTCAACAGAGATATTCCATAACAGAATTAAAACTGTGATACGAAGTTCCGGGAGAGATTTCCGTTGCTTCGCGAAATAGAGCCTGTTGTGTTATTACTGTGTAACTTTCGTCTTGAGGAATGTTTGCAATGTCGGAAACTACGGACTAACTCGTTGTGAAGTTTTGGCGGTTATATTTGATGAATCTCGAGCGACTGTCGGTGTAATATATATATATATATATATATATATATATATATATATATATATATATATATATATATATATATATATATATATATATATATATATATATATATACATCCCGGACGTGTCAATATGGGAAATTATTTTTTCTCTATTTTCTCCATTTTCTTGTTCCCGATTCTATAGCACCAGTGCTTTAGCACTTACTTTGGGATCAGAGCAATGTATGTGTTTAATTATTTATACAGTTTATAAATTTTAATAAAATCAGATGCTAAGATTTAATTTCAGTTTCAGTTTTAAATATTCGCCACTTTCTGTGTCTATATTAAAGTATTGTATTTTTTCTCGTGCATAATGCAGTAAACACGTCTCTAGCCATTCGCTATCGCCAGGTGCTTCCTGGCTCGTCGCCAGGTCGGCGAGTGGATGCGGAAAAACTTTTAGAATTCCGACAAGTCTGCTGTGGTTTTAGAAAAGCGAAATTTCTAGTGTTAGCCATGAATTTACGAAGTTGTGTGGACAAGGAATTTTTTCTGTTCTCTTTTGGGCAATCGTGAGAGCCTTGGTAGGCTAGTGATAGGGTAAAGGAGTTCGCTATTTTTGAAATGAATAATAACACACTCCATTCAGTAATAAAGGAGGATTTTTATAGTGAAGTATAAAAATCCTTCTTTACACATAAAAATATATTTACAAAACATATACATTTTACATAAAATCACCCCTAACTTGAATACAAACATTCATATTAATCACACAAATGTTTATCATAACGAGGTTCGAACTTGCAACCCTTTGCTTCGAAGGCAGGATCACTATCAACTCGGCTACCTAGCCGGCAATCAGGGTAAGTAGACCAAAATCGATCTTCAGGATGGCCCAGAACCGGTACCGAAGAAAGAAGGTTTTATTATAAAAAAACGCTGACACTCATTTGAAATAAAAAAAATTATAATTTAGAAAATAAATAAATTACAAATAATAACCATATATGTATGTACCTATACTCGTACATATCAAAGCCTCATCTGAGAACTATGCTTTATTTTGCCATGGTTCTGGTGCCCAGCAGTAATTTCTTTTTAAATATTCATTTATATTCATTATTACAGTTAATTTTTTAAAATTAATTGTATATACTTTTGTTTCAATTACATTTTTACGACTAACATTGTGACGGTGTAAAACCGGGATAAAGGTAGGATACCTTTCAAGCCTAATAAATGAACGTTTCGTGTGGTAGATTTTAAACATTATCTGACATAACTGCTATAAAAGGCCACTGCTGGGCATAGGCCTCTCCCATAAAGAAGGAATTACCACGCTAGGTAAGGGGATTGCAAAATTTCAAAATTACAAATGTATCAATACTTTTCATCGCCTTTAAACACGTCAGTAATTAGTGTGCATAGGATTATACTTTTTTATTTATAAATTATTTTAAAATTGGTCACGAGCCATCAGACCCGAATTTGATCCCCAGGTTGCAGACCTGCACTAAAAGATTTTTGTAAAACCTGTTAATGCAGGTCTGCCACCTGCTGATACACACCATATATACTTTATATCGTTGACTTGAAATAGAGACGGCGACAGGCTCACCACCTGACCCGTTATACCAAAAACTATCTTCGGTGGAAGGTGCGTCGAAAGGACTTAATGGTCTAGACCTCTATCTACCCTCGTACTGGGAATGGTGAAAAGAACTTCACACGTCAAAAAAACAGGTAATAAAACGTGAAAGTTTTGACAGCGATATCTCCTGGCAGGGTGCCATGCAGCGAATGGTTTTATCGATGACTGCCAATCTACCAAACTAGGTCGTAAGTTTAACTTTGTAAAGAACAATTTCAGGTTCCCGTCTACTTAAGTTAACTTAACCAATTCACAATTTTCAAATCTTTTCCCTACGTGAAATTTAAGGTGGTACATTCCTTGTGTACCTAGGAGTCGCCTGAGTCAGTGCTACATACTCACATTTTTCTTTTATCAATTAATCATAAAATTAATGAATACATAGATAGAGACTAGATCACATGCATTGCTCTGATCCCACCATAAGTAGCTATAGCACATGTGTTATGGAATCTGAAACAACGAAGGTACTACTACACACATGGACCCGAAATGTGGGAAAGGTGGTTTTCTACATTAACCCCTCCGGGCATGGAACCCTCAGAGATGACATCGTGTATGCAAACCAATCGTCTATGAAAGTATTTATTATATTCTTTTTTATCTTATATACATACACAGAAGTAGCCAGAGATTAGACAATGTAGTCCTGTCAACCCATATTAGACCGGATTATTTTTATTGGAGGTAATATTAATATTATTGCATAAAAATACATTATTTTCCAAGCCTTCTATATGTTTATATCGGTTTAATTTAACATTTGACTGGCAGAGAATGCCTTTTATGCACAAGGTACAAGATGCAGTCCGTCGCCACGTACTTTTTACATACGTGTAAATAAAGAAATAACCATAAAAGAAATTTCGCCTCACGACACCAAAAAATTTATCGCACCACAAACTGCTTAGTTAATTACAATAAACCTTGGCCAGTTTCAGGCATTTCCAAACTCTGTATAACTTCAAACTCGCACCGGCTGCCGCATGGAATTTAATTGACGGCATAGCTAATTAAGTGTGAAACTTTGGTCGGAACTTGATGAGAATTGTTGATGTGCTTGCTTAGTGTAACTCTGTCAACATTTATGAGTTTTACCGCTACACCATTCTCTATATATCTGGTATATTTGAGTAGCTTTGCGGCAGTGGCTTCGCACGCTTCGACTACTACAAATAAAAAAAGTATATATACCAAACAAAAACGCAGAAGCTTAATGAACAATTCCCATATGATTATATTGACAGCATTTTCATGGTGTCGCCAGCACTGTGGTGTGTGTAGAAAACCACTTTTTAAAACTACTACATCGTTTCGGACGGGGTGTTTGTGGTACCTTCGTTCTTTTTGATTTCGTAACAGGCTATCCTGCCACTTAAAAATAACGTACTGAGAAGAAAGATTGTTTGTTATCAATCTTTAAACTTGGATAGAGTCTATTGGACTTTGTCATTAGGATGCTGACATACATACATACATACGTAACGGTTTGTTGAAATCAGGACGCTTGGCAGGCAGATTGGCGATTGCAGTACCAGAAACTTCGCAATACTATACTTTAGACCCTCCTGCCTACCGCCGATCAACAAATTTTGATCTGGTATTTTTTACATAGATATCGCGCCTACGAAAACACAAGACACAAGGAGGAAAGAATATCTATGACCTATCTTTAAACTCGGATAGAGTCCATCGATTTTTGATATCGAGATGTCGATCGAGGACAGACTTATAGATTAAATTAATTCTAACCCCTTTTGACCCGGGCGTAAAACTATGTATCCAAATGAAATGAAATACAAATGAAATCATTTCGCTATGAAGACACTATTTATCTACTACTCTTCAGAAGAATTTTCATTTACAATTGTTATTTTTGAAATTGTACAAATAAATATGATCTCAAAGTAAGTACGCGGAAAGCACGCGTACCAACCAAAAACAACGGAGGTACCAGAAACATCCAAACCCAAAAATCCATGATAATCCTTGAATTATAAGATATAAATTCCTATAAGATAAAGTCTGTCTTTTAAAAACACATTCTTCGTGTCTTGACATAATGATGTTTATCAAATCAAAATAATTACTTCACGTAAAGTAAAATACATTTTATCCATCAATCGTCAATTTTAATAATGGAAATGCGGTATTGAACTTAACTGAATAAGAAATAGCTTTGGAGCGATTTGGAGGGTTACTATCATAAATGTATTCATGTGCATGGTTCATGTATGTATGCATGTATGTATTTATGTAAGTATGTATGTATGTATGTATGTATGTATGTATGTATATTTGTATGTATGTATGTATGTATATATGTGGTAAATACATACAACTATCAGGTGGTATATACATCAGAGAAAAAAAGTCTAGTAGGCATGAGTCTTTGGTAAACACTTTACAAAGTAAACGGCTCTTTGTAACATGCCGCCTCAAGCGGAACTCTTTGATGTAAGCGCCAAGTCAGACAAACTATTTCTGTGTACTTTTAAAAAGGAGACAACATAATCGGTTTCGGTTAACTTTGTTACGGAAATTGAATGTTTATGTTATTTTAACGTTATAAGATACCGAATAAGCTTTTTTAAATTTCTAATATACTTTTGTATACATTTAGTAAAGAGTCATTATTTTGATAATACAAGCATAAATTTATATTTATTTGTATAGATTTCCCAAAGTCTATAAAATAAACCGAACCTAAAATTAAGATAGCAGAATGGGTGATCGGAATAACGAGTCCAGAGACCTGAGTCTGATCCCCATGTGGTAAGCTCGTTTCAATGGAGGTTTTCGAAAACTTATGTACGATTGATAATGATGACTTGGACATAAAGACTATAACATGCACACCACCAGTTACAAAAGGTTTTCGGTGAAAAGAAAGTTCTTAATTGTAGAACTTAACGGCCTGTCAAAGCTCACTGCAGGACATAGTTTCTACATTAAGGAGGATTTGCTGTAATCGTCACGCTTGGTTTAGTTACAATCGCAGTACCAAACATCTGGCAAATTAAACGCGCTGCCCATCACCGGGCTAGCAGAGGTTTAGAAAATTAAGTTTTTTCTTTCCACATTCCAACGGATCTTATTTGGGACTAGACTGGTGACAAGCCTGCTTTCATCTCTCATCTTACCGGATCTAATTTGGGACAACAGGTTAGTGGCGAGCCTGTCGCAGCCTCGACGTCCAAGTTGACACGTTAAAGTCAAAAAATCATTGCCCTTTGAAAGTTGTATTCACTCCCCAAACTTGACAAGGTCACTTACACATATGGATGATAAAAACAAATATTAACCGGCATTGCGACATCGTAAATGTGCCAGGTATTGGCGCGCTGCCAGACATAGAGATATCTGTATGTGAACATACGCAGAACTTTTATCATAATACCAATAGAATATTGACATGATATTACATAAAAGTGTATTACAAATAGGTATAGAAAAAGAATATTTAGTGGTTATCGCATAAAGACTGTCTGTCGTTTTTACAAATTTAAGTTGTGCTAAAACAATTTTAGTGGTGTCAACCTAAGTATCGAACCCGGGTCTTTCGTGTATGAAGAAAGAGTTTTACCTAGTTAAAAGAGCCGTGGTAGCTTACAACCTGTAAGCTACTTTTGGCGTCAAGACAGGATTTAAAGAAATCAACTTGCTGGACCAGGAGTCTGATTCCTAGATTCCTTAAAAAACATATTCACGCTTTTTTCGTTACAGGAGTAGACAGAGGTCTAGACAATTAAATCTTTTCCACCCACATTCCAGCGAAGACAGTTTTTGGAACAACGTCACAGATGGTGAGCCCTTCGCCGTCTTTATATCCAAGCCAACGATATAAGTCGTAAATAAGTTTTGAAAAAACCCATTGATACGAAACTTGGGGATCGAACGCGGGTCTCTTGATTCGTATTTCAATCGCCCAACAACTCGGCTATCGTGACTTCTAGATTATTTTGTTACCCTCGTAAGATGGTAGATAAAAGCATATAAAATCATAGATAGATTTCCTCTTTTCGATATTTAAAATAGGACCTCCGAAGACTGAGGTTTTCTAGTGACGAATAATTATAGGAGGCACATTTCGAGGTTCAAGAGGACGAATAGTTTGTGGTCAGGTTCAAATATATTTTCAATAAACGTAAAAAGTATATCGAAGTAAATGAATATCAATTTTTTATTTATTTTTACCCTTTAAAAGACTTAGGTCTGTGGGTTTAAAACATTTCAACCGCCCCGAGTATACTGTTGCACATATAAGAGTTACATAAGTTTATTCCAATATATTGGGAATCAAAAGATTAATTTACCATCATCCACTAATGTTACCTCACTGTCTTTTTTGGCGATGTGCCAACTATTACCCAAGTGTCGTAAAATTGAATAATAGTTGTCGTTTAGCTCGTGAAAGAGACTGATCACTTAAGAACGCCTGAGTGGTCTATATGATGGATCACTGCGAAATACAGGTGAGAAGTGGGCTTAAAATTAGTGAGCATAACTTAACATTTCCTGTGGTAAGCGAGGTAAACGATGGCTCTCTACCTGCGCGGATTTCGCATAGTCCTAGTTATAAAATTGAAATCATTGTTATATTAATTCCGTATCATATCGGCGCAAGAATATACCATATTTTTTCCGGTGGATGTCGTACGAGGCATCTAAGGAAAAGAATAATAGATGGCGGGATAACCTTTTCGAAAATGCCGGATCAAAATTAAGCAGGGAATATGAATTCCCATACCACGCGCCTTAGTCTTACTCTGCTTCCCTAATGCAGAAGAAGCAGAAGGAAGCAGAAGGAAGCAGAGCCTAAGGCGCGTACTACTGCGATCGCAATATATATATATATATATATATATATATATATATATATATATATATATATATATATATATATATATATATATATATATATATATATATATATATATATATATATATATATATATATCTTCCATAATCGCCACTCTTTGCAAGTGAATTGGAGATCGCAGTCACCCCAGATGCTGCTACCCATCTCTGATTATTTTGATCTCATGGTTATACCGCCATCTTTCGGTTGCCATACGGATGTTCCCCTTAGTCGCCCCTTACGACACTTACGGGAAGAAAGGGAGTGGCAATATTCTTACGTTGTTACCAAACGGCCCCCGTTAACATCAATTATGAGGCTGCAATGCTGATGCAAAAAAATAATCTATCTACGATTTACAAATCACGTTAATGAAATATGACATAAATTTGTTCCGAAAGGATTGGGTTAAGTGCGGATCCATTACCAGAATTACTGTTACGTAGATAAATGGCATCATTTAAACGCTTTATGGCCTCACTTGTGAAGCCGCATGTGAGATATGGCAGCTGTAAAGGCTTACAGATACAGTTGAGGCTAATTCATGATATTGTAAAATTTAACAGAAAACAAAACGAGTGTGCTTTGCTGCACATGTTCTTACATATTCGAAACTGGCTATGAGAGAAAGAGAGAAAGAATTTTTTTTCTCGCACTTCTTTCTTTTAAAGTATCTCTCTTTCTGTCTCTCTCTTTGTCTTATGGATTTAAATATCACTCTCAACTTCCGTTCGCCTCGCCCGATTACACTGTTCGTAACGCTCTCGTCACGCATTCACCAGCTTACTCCCCAAGTCAAGCATGCGTGAAGAAGTTTTATTTCTAGAAGGTGCACCTTGAGCACTTGTGTTATGAGATTAGAAACAACGAAGGTATCACAAGCACTCAGACTCGAGACAACAAAGTGGTTTTCTACATTAAACCGTACGAAAATCGAACCCGGACCTCAGTGCTGTGCTACTTTACGGAGATCGTCATAATAAAAAGCAAAATAAATAGAGAGAAGAAAAGAACCAATCTAGCGACAGTCTTTTAAGTCCGACACAAAAGACTGAGATCACGTTTGGGAATAGGTCGGTTGAGTTCGCGACAAAATTTCTTTCCTTTGTTAAGCCAGTATCGGTCTTGTGTTAAAATTGAATTTACTTTCCGTTCACGATTCTTACCGTTGGTCACTGGGGACTATTGTATTTATTTCTATTGTTAGTGAGATCTTGATAAGCTTTCGAGTGTAACGTTGTGTTAGTTATGTTTTTTATAGCAATAAATATATACATACATTAATAAATAGATAGATATCACCTTCTCAACGTCCATTCACCTCGCCGCATCACACTTTTCGTAACGCTCTGATCACGTATTCAACAGCTTACTTATCAAGTCAAGCGTGCGTAAAGAAGTTTTAACTTCAATAACCAAAAAAATCAAAGGTTCTGTCTTTGGGGTCCCTCCTCTACCTTCCCGTGGATACCGTATGAGGTAGCTTAGTGATGGATGGTGGAATAAGCATATATACATTATTAAGTCACGATAGCTGAGTGGTTGGGTGGTCGGAATTTCGAGTCGACAGACCCGAGTTCGAACTCCAGGTGGCAGTCACGTACCAATGGGTTTTTTAAAAACTTATGTAGAAATTATATCATTGGCTTAGCAGACGACGACGGGCTCAGCACCTGTCACGTTTTCCCGAAAATATCTTCGTTGGAAGGTTGGTCAAAGGGACTTAACTGTCAAGACTAGACCTCTGTTTACCCCTGTATTGAGAAATGCGTGAAGATATTTATTTATTAATATATTAATGATTTCTTGTATTTACACGAATACTAAACTTTTAAAATAAAATGATTTTCGGATTTTATCGCGTTTTAAATTAGTTTTTACAAACTATTTTTATTTCCCGACGTTTCGGACGCTTTACAGATGCTGTAAATATACCACATAAAGATACCCCATAAATCCAGATCCGAGACAATGTAGAAACAAATGGTTTTCTACATTGACCCGTCCGGGAATGGAATCCAGGACCTCAAGCTGGCGACTTTATGAACCAGTATATACGCCACTCGTCCACAGTGGTCGTCAAATAATTTGACTTTTTAACAATAAACAAACAAATTGTAGTGTATATGTGTGTGTCTGGGCCCGGCACCTCTATTATGTACTGATAAACAGTGTTAAGCTAACCAGAGGCAGTATTATTTGTCCGCCTCTGTTCTTAAATGTAACATAAAACAGTAACATACAAATTCTCTCGAGATGTATTAGTATAACTCTTGTCTCGTGGGCGTCGTAAGAGGCGACTAAGTGAAAAGCCTTGAACATGCAATTGGCTACCGACCGATAGCGTGATATCCATCTCAAACACCAGATCAAAATTCATCACACCGGTGACGGACAAAAACAAGCATGCAAAGTGTCTGGTACTGCGATCGCCAAGCCGCTTGACGAGGGGGAAGATTATGGCAAATACTCCCGTACGAGTGAGGCTTATATTCTGTAATGGACTTTAGAGGCCGTTATTATAATGAATTAACACATGTAGTAATAAACTAAAAGCCTAAAAACATAGTAAAGGCTGCCGTTAGTTGGCGGGATAACTATCTCGATAGATACTAGATCAAATATACACTGAGAGAATTACGCCATAATTTCTCGCCATTACCAATTTATTAAATTAAAGAGAAAAAAAGTTAAAATTTCAACTGACATGGGCGGGATTCGAACCCGCGACCTGCGAGCCACCGTGTCTTACACGCATCTGTTAAAATTTATTTTTCTGTATTCAAGAGAATACAGAAAAATAAATTTTAACTGATGCGTATAGAAGATTATCACTTATGCCTCGTTTATTGGCATAGGCGCCGTCTGTTATCTCTTTTGCAAGTGACAATTTGATAATCCTGACTTTTCAATTAGGAACTATCAACATCATAACGCCAACTTTAACTTTTATTATGCAATTTTATTGATTTTTAAAGCATATTTATGCTGAACTCTATGTTATTAAATTAAAGAGAAAAAAGTTAAAATTTCAACTGACACGGGCGGGATTCGAACCCGCGACCTTCGCCGATCCGTTGCGACGCTCTTACAATAAATTTCAACTGATGCGTGTAAAACACGGTGGCTCGGAGGTAAGAGCGTCGCCACCTATCGGCGAAGGTCGCGGGTTATAATATGTAAGTATATTGCACCGTTAAATTGAACACTAAGACATCAATAGGTTCACCAAATGTCATGTTGTCCTAATTATCTTCGACGAAAGGTTGATCGAAAATACTTACTTGTTTAGACCTCTGTCTTCTCTCAGTATTTGGAATATGCGTGACGATATTTTTGTTTTTGCTTTTCAGAGCCTTCTTTTATCGACGATTTAATTTTTTTTGTAAATAATTTTTATTGATAAATATTGTTTCAGGTCAACTGGTAAAAAAAAATCCATTTAAAAAATACTGTATCTATATGCAAGGCGTGCCGGAATAATGATGGTCTTTAAACGACTTACCATACATCCAGTGACCTTTATGATATGAGGGTGGGGCATAGTGTACCATATATCATAATAAACACGATAGACTGGACTAAAACGAAGTTCTTGGCATGATTTTACTTTGATAAATAGCGCATACATTTGTGCCGACTAGTTTTGATATTCTTTTAATAAATATAAGAAAGAAAACTTTATAAATACATGGATGGGAACAATACCACATATATTTCTCTGAACCCAAAGTGAGTAGCTTAATCTCTTGTGTTATGGAATCAGAAACTAGGAATGTACCACAAACACCAAAACTCGAGAAATTGTTAAAAAAAGGAAATAAGAACACAATTATATACATATTATGGAGTATATACTAACACAAATACCTTATCCATATTGTTTGGTGTAAGCATTCAAGATTTTCCGTAAGCTTACTCTTAAAAACTCATTAGCTGAGTGTTTGGGTCATCAGAATGTCATGTAAATCGTATATGAATTTTTCAAAACTCTTGTTTTGAAAAAAAAAAAAAAAAACAATTTCCTTGACCTTTGACTACCCCAGTATTGGAAATGGCTTTAAGATATTTTTTTTACTTATAAGTGGGTAAAATATGGGATTAAATGTTACATGGAGGCCCGTCGTTTTCAAAGTAAATAAAGATATATCCTGATGTAATGAGCTAAGCACTGTGTTATGGAATCGGAAACAGTAAAGTGCCACAAACACCCAGACCTATAAAACCGTAAAATAACTGGGAATCAAACCCGGGACCTTAAAGCTGGCGACACCATGAAAACCGGTGTGTACGCCACTCTTCCACAGAGATCGTCAAGTGGCAACATGACACTTTTGAACAAAAAAAATCAATCAACAAACAAAAAAAAAACAAACAAAAAAGATCAAATCTTTTCAGATAATCCAAATTACTATTTGCTAAAAAACACATACATAGATAGGGACAACATCACATACAATGCTCTGATCGCAAAGTAAGTAGCTGAATCACTTTTGTTACACACTTTTGTTATACAGAATCTGAAACAACGACGGAACCACAAACAGCCAGCCCCTTAAAAATGTAAAAGAATTGTTTTTTACATTGACCCGATCAGGAATCGAACCCGGGACCTCACAGCTGACGACACCATATAAAGCGGTCTGTACTCCAATCGTAATGGAGGACACACACATATAAATCATAAATATGTATTTATCATTTGCGTAAAATGATCATTGAATCCTTTAGCACTGAAGTTTTCACCTCCGACTCCTGACGGTCGCTCAAATCATTTATCTATAATAATCGAAAAAAGAATATACATTCGTTAACATATAGTCATTTTTTAATTTTTTTTATAGAAAAAGGAGGAAAACGAGCAGGTGGCTCACGTGCCGTCCATGAACACCCGCAATACCAGAGGCCTCGATACTCGCAACCCATAAGGGGGGGCCTTTTACAACCCCCTGATATGGACGACCCGGATACGATGCACAGGCATAGCAGATGCGTTGTCGGGGGTGTGTGGGCCTCCGGTTACCTGCACTCACCAGACAAAACGCAGAAGTTTGTTAGACTTCTACTTCACGCCGGTATTCTGTGAGGTCGTGGTACGTCCCCGGTCGAGCCGGCCCATTCATGCAACAACAAAAGCTGACACGTGGCTCTACCACTATCAAAACGTTGCTTAATGAGGTTCTTCTAATAGAAAAGAAACAGGCTGAATAATCTCGGTAGGTATCGTTTAGTTTTTGTTCAATCTTTTTTTCAAGATGTTACAAAAATGAGATATGACTTTTTCGAGAAACCGCCTGGGAGCTATGACGTCATTCCCATTCACATTCCCATCACTGTCATTAATAAATAAATAAATAATAAATATCTCCACGCAATTCCCAATACAGGGGTAGACAGAGGTCGAGTCTAGACAATTAAGTCCCTTCGACCCACCTTGCACCGAAGATATTTTCGGGACAACGTGACAGGTGGTGAGCCCGTCGCCGTCTTTATGTCCAAGCCAACGATATTCGTACATAAGTTTTTGAAAAACGCATTGGTACGAGCCTACCAACTGGGGATCGAACTCGGGTCTATTGACTCGAAATTCCGACCACCCAACCACTCGGCTATCGTGACTTTTATCATAAATAAAAACATTAATGACAGTAACCCATGGGACCTTTCCTATGGAAAAGGCTATGCTCGGTATTTCTCACACCAAGTAAGGATCGACAGAAGTGGCAATGGGCCGGCCACATAGCTCGTACAACTTAAACCGTTGGGGAAGAAAGGTTTTCGAGTGGCAACCTCGTACAGGCAAACGCAGGTATGGACGACCACCCACGAGATTGAGTGACAACTTGGAAAATGTTGCGGGAAATCGGTAGATGCAGGTGGCTGAGGACTGTTCGTAGTGGAAAGGTTAGGGGAGGCCTATGTTCAGCAGACTCTTGATAGGCTGTAACGAAGAAGAAGAACCTTTATTATATAGTTTTTCTTAAATAAATTTCACAAACCAGATAATTGGTAGTACCTAAATGATCAAGCCCTAATAGAGTATCGGAATCGTTTCCGTAGAGCCAGTTATGAAAATCGCAATATTCGCTGCCGAATTTACCAAATTTTAATTATTCTGATATCGTGGCAACACTTTAATAAAGAAAACAGCGGCTGCGAACAGTTGCTATAATTGAAAGCATTGCGTATTACGAAGTGAAAAAATTGGAAAGTGGCCAAAAATTTCATTTGTGCTAAAATGTTATTAGTGATTTTTTTTTATTTAAACGAGCAAATTTTGTAAATCATAAGCATAGCAGATTAGCCGAGTGTTTGGGTGATCGGAATTCGAGTCAAGAGGGTTCTATCCCCAAGGCACGTAATAATGGGTTTTTTTCCAAATCTTATGTACGATATATATCGTTGCCTCGGACATAACCACGACGACGGACTCACCAGCTGCCATGTTGCCTTAAAAAATGTCTTCGGTGGAAGGTATGTCGAAAGGACTTAATTTTCTAGACCTCTGTCTAATCCCTGCATTATATTACTATCACAGCGGCCCGTCAAAGTGCACTGAAGGATATCGGCATTTCCTATACACGAGGGTTAACCATAATCACCACGCTTGGCAAGCGGATTGGCGATTGTATCTCGAACCTTAGAGGCTGCTAAATTTTGGTCTAGTATTTTTGAGATAAGGCGGTTAAACTCACTGTCAGTGAGTGGCCTATGGCATTCTAAGATGTTTCTGTTATCTGCCTCTTACGGCACCCTCGGTAAGAGAGGTGGCTAGTAAATTCTTACGGAAGAGGCCAATGTCATGAAATATTTATGCATATATAAATATCTTCACGACATTCCCAGTACAGGGATAGCCAGAGGTCTAGTCTAGACAATAAACTCTTATTCTTCGACCTATGTATATATACCACATTTTATTAAAGCTTGGCTATTACAACTAAGTAAAATGTTTTTCATGAAATAAGTTCTCAACTTTACCTTAACTTCGTAACCTTAGTGTAGCGAATAAAATCACACGCGCCGAAAATTTTATTTGGAATATCTTTTATAAATAACACCTGTGAACTCTACTATTTGATTTGAAACACATTTTCCAAATTCTGAAGCACTTGATTTTATTTATCTGTTTTATGTTCTTTGTTGAAAAATGTTGGAGAAAGGATATAACAATAATATTGCAACGATCTTCGTGGATGAGAAGCGTACACCGCTTTTCATGGTGTAGTCATTTTTGAGTTTCCGGATTCGATTACCAGATAGATCAATGTAGCAAACCACTTTTTCTACATGGTTTCGGGTCTAGGTATTTGTGGTGCCTTCGTTGTTTTCGATCCCATAAGCGTATGTGATGTTGTCCGCATCTATGTATGTATTTATTTATTTATTTCTATCATCACACAGATATAAATCATAATTTATCCATACAAATATATATTATTAATAAGAACACTGTTTATAACTCTGTCAATCTCTGCTCTAAGAAAATTCTTGAAGATAAAAAAAATATTTTATTGGTATATATTATCACAATTAACCAAGGGATCATAAAACAAACAAACTGAATAAGATTTCTTATATTTCCTTCAAATATGTCTTGGTATAGAAGAGCTTTACAGCAAAGGTTTTTCGAAATAAATTACTTCAATGTGAGCGCGCTCGGATTAAGTTTATGCGAAGCTTTATTTGATAAGCTTATTTCATATGTTTTTCTTTACAGTATATTACAATTTACATGTACTTACTATGTAAGTAATAGGTAAAATAATATATCGTTTATACAGTTTTGTTTAAAAAAATAACTTTCAACTTTTTTTTCGGGAAAAAGATTTATTTAAGATTACATTATAATACAAGAGTAGTCTAGAAGGTAGACAGAGGTCTAGACGATTAAGTCCTTTGTATCCACCTTCCACCGAAGACCTTCTTCGGAACAACGGGACCCGTGATGTGCCTGTCGCCGTCATTATGTCTACGCCGACGGTATAGATGTTACATAAGTTTTTTGAAAAAACCGATTTTAGATTAATTCAATGATTCAATGTTCGATCCCCAATTGGCCTCCCAAACGATCGAACATTGAATCATTGAATTAATTGAGAACCGAACTTGGTTCTCTTGGCTCGAATTTCGATCACCAAATCTTTCTGTATGTCGTTTCTTCTTATTTTCATTAAAAGGTTAACCATAACAATGATTTTATTATGGTAATATTTAGTTTTAATAAAAATAAGTATGATCTTTTTAAATATTGTGTCAGTTTGTAGCATTATATTCGTAAGAAATTGAGTTTTTTCAAATTTAATGTTTAACAACACAACAAAGATTTAATTTTAACTAGACTGATTACACGAGACGGACGTTTTACACGAGATGGTTTACTTTTTGTTTAAAATACTTAAATTATATCGTACGTATATAAAGTTTTCGAAAAATAAACCACGAAACGACAAGGACGACGAAATTCTATATATATTATCTGTGCAATCTGAGACTTCGTACTTCGTATATTGTGTAATTTTCCAACTCAACGACCTTAGACAACCCGCCCTTGTTCAAAGCTTTTTTAACTTATACTTTTTCTTCCAATCCTGAATAAAATCTTGTTGCAGATATAAACAAGTATTTTACATGTTATAACAAGATATTGCATGTTTTTTTTACAGTTTTATGATATGTTTCTTGCCGTGCGGTTACGGCGCATGAAAATACCACGCCGTGGGTGTGCCATGGGAAGAAAGGGCGATAAAGGGAAAAGCCTTAAAAGTGAAATTGGCTACCGACAGATGGCAGGCGAACTTAAAGATAAACACTACCGACGACACTAGCGACCTCCAATTCGCTTGCCAAGCGTGGCAATTGTGGCGAACCTTACCGTACGGGAGAGGCCTATGTTTGTGAACTTTAAAGGGCCGTTATTATGGTGATGAAGCCCCGGTACGATTCGTTGTGATCTGTCTATTTTAATAATAAATATTTTATTTATTTATATATTTAATAATAGTAAGTTTTTCAAAAACAACATTAGTACTAGCCTACCACATGGGAAGTCATCCAAATGCAATTTATTTATATTTTATAGTAAAATATATACATAAAAATATCGTTACGCCATTCCCAATAGAGGAGAGACAGAGATCCATATAATTAAATCGTTTCGACCCACCTTCCACTAAAGATATTTTTGGGACAACGTGACAGGTCGGATGTCGTCTTATTGTCCAAGCCGATACGATATAGTTCGTGCATAAGTTTTTGGAAAACCCATGGTTCGTAACCACCTGGGGATCGAACTCGGGTCTCTTCACCACTCGGCTTTTTGTTTTCTCACCTTTTAAACTTTCCTTGGACTTCTATAAAAACTCTGCAAATTAGACAAATCGGTCAAGATATTGAGGTCAATAATCTGGATAAAAACTATCTATAGTTTAAGTTGGACCAAATTACACATATTTACCTTAACACAGAGGTCTATAACATAAAAAAGAAAATCATAATATTTTTAATACTACATCTTAAATTAAATAATACTTAATAAAACAAAAAAAATATTTACATTAGGTAGAAAATGACGGCCAAATTGCCATGGTTTGTGGGCAGAGCAACCAGCAAAATATATAGCCAGGCTGATTTGTTGATTAAAGTATGAACCAGAATAACCGCATATTTACAAAATTTAATTAATATTCGTTCAGTACTAGATATTATTTTACGTATAAGATAAACCAAATAAAACCAACATACTTGAATCTGTATTTCAATTTGAATTTGAAAATTAAATTAAAAAGTTCGCATTTTGTTTTCGCAGATCGAGTCGTTACTGTCATCTGAGTATACGTGGAATAAAACGGATTAAAAGTTAAAATTGAATTCGAAATTAGAACGCGACGCAATGACAATGTAACCTTTAAAAGAAAAGTATTATTTTATAGTTAGCTGAATTGAATTCGCAAAGAATCAACTATATTCACCCATTTTCTAATACTGGAGTAGTCAGAGGTCATGACGATTAAGTCAACTCACTTTTTATCGAAGGTTATTTGGGTTAAAATGACAGGCGGTGAGATCGCCGTCTTAGTATTCAAGCCGACGATTCAAATCATACATAATTTTCGAAAAAAGCATTGGTACGAGACAACCTGAGGATCCAACTCGGTTCTCCTGATTCGCATTTGTATACTCAAATCTATCTATCTATCTATCTATCGTGGTTTCTTCATAAGTTAGATGTAAGGTTTTGTTATATATTCAAGTTATTTTCAGTATCGGGTCGAGACGATGAAGTCCTTTTCGACCCAGTTATTTGACAACAAAGCTTATTTGGGACAAGGTGGTGACTCTAGCGCATCCATGCTAATGGTATAATATGCTTACATACATATACATTTATATAGATCTATTATATATCCATGACTCGGATGTGAACATTCATATTCACACACAGACGTTTGACACTAACGAATTCGAACCCTATATCCTTAGCTTCGAAGGAGAGTCACTACCAACTCGGCTATCGCATCGTTATTCAGAAAAAAATTTTACTTAAAAGTTTTCGGAGAAAATTTTAGTACGAAGTATAAAAAAAGGTTTTTGGTAAAGTCTGTTTAACTTACAAAAAAATAAACGATGTTCCGAAAAGTTTTTTCATTAGAGTTTCGAAATCCTTTCTTATAAATCCCTTTTCCATCTATAAATAACAATGGAGATATAACTTGAAAATATTGTATTCAGGCTATGCCCTATACTGGGGTAGACAGTTGTCGAACTATCTTTCACCGAAAACATTTTTTGCGATACCGAAATCGAACTCTGGTCTCTCTTGATTTCCGATCAAATAACTACACGGCTTTCGTGATTCTATTCAATATAAATATAATATTCAATATAAAATGATATCTAATCAATATAAATAATGTAATATATACAATATAAATCAAAACAAATAGCATCACATACGTTGCTCTGATACTAAAGTAGCTAAAGCATGATTGTTATGGAGTTAGAAACAACGGACGTACCACAAATACCCAAACTCTTTAAGGTCCACAGCTTTAAGGTCCCGGGTTCGATTCCCGGTCGGCACAATCAAGGTTCTCGGGTCTGCATGTTTGTGGTGCCTTCGCTGTTTTCGATTCCCATACCACAGGTGCTTTAGCATTTTAGATTAGAATCGGAGCAATGTATGTCATGTTGTCCCTATCTGTATATGTAAATATTTATTTATTATTAAATCACAACCATACACGATAATATTTAAAACATTTAGAAATTTGAATGCAAAATGAGTTAAAGAAAAATGTAGTATTAAATAAACTGGTTTTAAAATACTGCATTACAGTATATCTAAAGCACCGACGGGAATAAATGAAGTTATTTAAAAATGAGTACTTGGAATATTTTCTCAGAAATGATACACGAAAACTGTAAAACAAACAGGGGTTCCCTCTCTAACGCTCATTTAAACTTCTTTTAATACAGAATGGGTATTTATATTTTATTTATTTATGAAACTTTATATACATGAGAGTGTATATAAGCGAAATTAATGCCAGAGGTATTCTCTACCAGTCAACCTTTAGGTGCAGAGATAAAAAGAAGTAGGTGCAATAAATGTGAGACGAGAATAAACTACATTATGTAAAAACTACGCAGATACATAATAAACTTATACACACACTTACACATACGTACACATACACACATTTAGTCTCAAGGTTATTTATGCAATCATCAGATCATCATAATAGCCTACCAAGAGTCTACTGCTGCATATACGCCGGAAAGATTGTGATGGAACGGTCCAGCAAGAACATTGTGCAGGTCGTTGCTCATCTTTCATGTTTCGGAGCAACGACATGCAGTGTCCTACACTTTGCTAGCCTGCACGAGACTTCCACTCGAGAACCCTTCGTCTGCAAAGTTGTCAGCTTACAAACTATGTAGAGGTATAACCAGCTCGAAAACACCAGACCAGAATTCATCAGACACGGTAGCCGAGTGGATTGGTGGTCGGAATTCGAGTCCATAGACCCGAGTTCGATTACCAAACGACAGGCTCGTCCCAATGTGTTTTTTCAAAAACTGATGTACGATTTATATCGTTGGCTTGGACATAAAGATGGAGAAGTGCTCACCACCTATCACGGAGTCCCAAAAATTGTCTTTGGTGGAAGGTGGATCGAAAGGACTCTTGTCTCTAGATAGAGGTCTCTCTATGTATACAAGTGTTGGAAATTGCGTAAAGATATTTATATATAAAATTCATCGGACCGGTGACGAGTAGTATCTATGGTGTATGGGGACTGATACTGCGATCACTAATCCTTATATTAAGCGTGGCTAACCCTCCCTTACGAGACAGGCCTATCTCATCTCCTGCAGTCGACACTTACAAGACGTTTTGTTCGAAATAGCTTCTCATATACTACTTCTACTACTGATTACCAATTCTATTGGTTTAGCTTTTTTGAAATCAGGTAGAAATATACGAAGCCTGTTGTTAGTGACCTGTCTTTAAAGCTGAGTGTAACGGGTGCAAGTCCCACTAGGATTAACTTTTAGTGTGATGAACATGAATGTTGTTAGTCATGGATGTTTAAATTTTTAAACCGTGAAACATTATTAATCAAATAATTAAATACGGCTAAACTCACGTTATAATAATTGGTGTAGGTACCGACCAGTTTTTCCAAAGTAAGCAGCTTAAGCACTTATGTTATGGAATCGGAGACAACGAAAGTACCACACATACCCAGACCGGATAAAAAGCAGAAAAATTGTTTCCTATTTCAACCCGACGGGGAATCGAATCTGGGACCTCAGAGCTGGCGACACCATAAAACCGATGGGTGCGCCACTCGGCCAAGGAGGTCGTCAAATAAAATATAGCCAGTATCACTTTGGACACGATATAATGATTTTAACCATAACCCAATATCAATAATTGAATATTTTTAGGAATAAAAAAAAGTATGGCGAAATAAAGAAACTCACATATATGAACCCTGAAACATAAAATGTATATACCTACTGTAAATACTGTAATATATACTTACTGTTACTGTTTTTCAACATTTTCTCGGGTCTGAGTATTTGTGGTGCCTTCGTTGTTTCCGATTCCCATACCACAAATACTTTAGCATCTTATATGGGGATCGGAGCAATATGTGTTATGTTGTCCCTATGTATTTTTTAACAGTGGTAGTGCCACGCATCAGCTTTTGTTGTTGCATGAATGGGCCGGCTCGACCGGGGAAGTACCACGACCTCACAGAATACCGGCGTGAAGTAGAAGTCTAACAAACTTCTGCGTTTCGTCTGGTGAGTGTAGGTAATCGGAGGCCCATACACCTCCCTCCCCCAATTCGAGGGGAGGGAGGTGTATGGGGGGGGGGAACTCTAAGGCCGGCAACGCATCTGCTATGCCTCTGGTATTGCAGGTGTTCATGGGCGGCGATAATCACTTACCATCACGTGAGCCACCTGCTCGTTTGCCTCCCTTTTCCATAAAAGCTCTCAATGGAACTTCGTTTCAACTTAATTTTTTACACTTATGCAGATTTAAATGTTAAGACGATCGCTTGCGCGGGGTTAAACCAAGCCTATCAAACTAAAGTAAAAAACTAAACTTTGTGGTAACGGTTTAAGCCGTGTGGTAACGGTGTAAAAATATTGCCACGTCCTGTTTTCTCGTGGATGACGCAAGAGACGACAAAGGGCCTTGAATATCATTATGGAACCTGATAGATGTCGCGATAGTCATCTCTAAAAATATCAGACCAAAATAATCAGACCGAGGATGTGCTTTAGCGTCTGAGGTACGAGCGGTCAGGTACTGCGATCGCCAAGGTGGCGATTATGGCAAATCCTCCTTCGGGACAAGCCTGCATGTCCCGCAGTGGACTTTAATATGTCGTTATTTATCTATCTATCTATCAAACTACAAATATTTTTCGAGATATCCTCTTAAGTGTCAAAGGGTACTCCACAATTCCACACGACCTAAACCGAATAAAATGCTACAGTTTATTAGGTTTAAACTTTTTTGCATACTCAAACACTGCACCTACGCGTTACACCTACCTAATCTATTTTATTTCCTTTTCATTACTTACAACGGAGCTATTAAACAAATATTAAATGGACAATTCATTCGATGGAAGGGAAACATTCGATATTTTCACGAAAAAACCTTTAATAGATCATTACCAACTGATGATGTGAGTATACGCTTTTAGTAATGTCAAATACTCTTTCTCGTCTATTCCTTTAAACATTGATTGGAAGCGTGTGACTGCGGCGATTATTGCAAGTCAGCAGTGGACTTTTACAGGCCGTTATATATGTAGTATGTAAACATAGTAATGAAGGAATTCAGTAGGAGTATTTCTCTCATACTTTTCTCGGGAACATTTTTCTCTTTCGGGATAATATTAAATAAATGCAAATGACGAAAGATTTTACTGTATTATTGTTAAACAATTAGTACTTTTCTTATCGTCACAGATTTTTGTTATAAATTTAAAGAGAAATAAAATTAAAAACGAAAAAACGTTTGAAATAAATTACCGTGTCAGATGAAATTACATACATTTTTTCTTTTTATAAATAAATAATAAATTTAAATAAATATCTTCACGCAATTCTCAATACAGGGGTAGACAGAGGTCTAGTCTAGACAATTAAGTCCCTTCAACCTAAGACGGTGACAGGCGGTGAGCCCGTCGCCGTCTTTATGTCCAAGCCAACGACATAATTCGTACATAAGTTTTTAAAACCCATTGGTACGAGCCTGCCACTTGGGGATCGAACTCGGGTCTCTCGACTGGAAGTTCCGAGCACCCACCACCCGGCTATCGTGATTTTTTAATTTTTTTCTATTTAATTTAATAAAAAAGTACAGCATAACTTGCTTGCTTCAAAAATTAATAAAAGTCCCAAATATTCCTAGAACTGTGGTCGACAGGAGACAGCTAAATCTAAACGACCCGACAGCACATATGAAGTAAGGTTCCAAACCTTTTCCTATTAAAGACATTTCTAACACTACAATAATTGTACATACCTGTCAGCCAAGTTCCATTAAACGGCTTGTAATATTCGGTGAGAACATCGTTCAGTGTCGGTCTCCGGCCTTTCACTCTCCCACCGTCTCCTGCCGGTGTGAGCAAGGCTATGCTGAACACTATCAGGCCCAGCACGGCAGCAATGACCAGGAGGGCGATGAGAATGCCGCGCCAATTGCGCTGTGTCGGAGTTGCAGCAGCCAATTCCTGAAACAGAATTACATAGATTAGATAAAGTCACGATAGCCGAGTGGTTGCGTGGTCGGAATTTAGAGTCAAGAGACCCGAGTTCGATCCCCAGTTGGCAGACTCGTACTAATGGGTTTTTCAAAAACTTATGTACGAATTATATCGTTGGATTGGACATAAAGACGGCGACGGGCACACCACCTGTCATGTTGTCCCAAAAATAAACTTATTATATACAGAAGACTGTGCAAGGTGGGTCAAAGGGACTTAATTGTCTAGACTAGACCTCTGTCTACCCTTGTATTGGGAACTGCGTTAAGATATTTATTTATTTATTTAGATAAAGTCCAAATGTATTTATCATTATTATACACAAGTTTAAATGTCTTGGAGAGAGCGTGGCGTTTTCTGTCACTGTTTCATCAGCAACAGCAGAATAACAGCACTGCAGCAGTAGGTATTACTACAGTATACTGCTTAGTCGTATGCTATTTCGTTGCTGCAATCCAATAATTGACTTTGGCGAATATATAGCGCGAAAATTAACAACAAAAGCGAGCGAGGTAGGACGCGACTAACTTTCGAAGATCATGCGAACATATTGAGAGCCATGAGCACACGGATACCTAGACGTGCGTGAATGAAGAAAATGATGAATTTGAAGAAGCGAAAGAGGTATCTATGAATAGTGACATGTGGCGATCTGGTCTCTGTGGCTACCCAGTCAGCACGCGTGAAGATATTTATTTATTTAGATAAAGTCCAAATGTATTTATTATTATTATACACAAGTTTAAATGTCTTGGAGAGAGCGTGGCGTTTTCTGTCACTGTTTCATCAGCAACAGCAGAATAACAACACTGCAGCAGTAGGTATTACTACAGTATACTGCTTAGTCGTATGCTATTTCGTTGCTGCAATCCAATAATTGACTTTGGCGAATATATAGCGCGAAAATTAACAACAAAAGCGAGCGAGGTAGGACGCGACTAACTTTCGAAGATCATGCGAACATATTGAGAGCCATGAGCACACGGATACCTAGACGTGCGTGAATGAAGAAAATGATGAATTTGAAGAAGCGAAAGAGGTATCTATGAATAGTGACATGTGGCGATCTGGTCTCTGTGGCTACCCAGTCAGCACGCGTGAAGATATTTATTTATTTATTTATTTATTTATTTATTTATTTATTTATTTATTTATTTATTTATTTAGATAAAGTCCAAATGTATTTATTATTATTATACACAAGTTTAAATGTCTTGGAGAGAGCGTGGCGTTTTCTGTCACTGTTTCATCAGCAACAGCAGAATAACAACACTGCAGCAGTAGGTATTACTACAGTATACTGCTTAGTCGTATGCTATTTCGTTGCTGCAATCCAATAATTGACTTTGGCGAATATATAGCGCGAAAATTAACAACAAAAGCGAGCGAGGTAGGACGCGACTAACTTTCTAAGATCATGCGAACATATTGAGAGCCATGAGCACACGGATACCTAGACGTGCGTGAATGAAGAAAATGATGAATTTGAAGAAGCGAAAGAGGTATCTATGAATAGTGACATGTGGCGATCTGGTCTCTGTGGCTACCCAGTCAGCACGCGTGAAGATATTTATTTATTTAGATAAAGTCCAAATGTATTTATTATTATTATACACAAGTTTAAATGTCTTGGAGAGAGCGTGGCGTTTTCTGTCACTGTTTCATCAGCAACAGCAGAATAACAACACTGCAGCAGTAGGTATTACTACAGTATACTGCTTAGTCGTATGCTATTTCGTTGCTGCAATCCAATAATTGACTTTGGCGAATATATAGCGCGAAAATTAACAACAAAAGCGAGCGAGGTAGGACGCGACTAACTTTCGAAGATCATGCGAACATATTGAGAGCCATGAGCACACGGATACCTAGACGTGCGTGAATGAAGAAAATGATGAATTTGAAGAAGCGAAAGAGGTATCTATGAATAGTGACATGTGGCGATCTGGTCTCTGTGGCTACCCAGTCAGCACGCGTGAAGATATTTATTTATTTATTTATTTATTTATTTATTTAGATAAAGTCCAAATGTATTTATTATTATTATACACAAGTTTAAATGTCTTGGAGAGAGCGTGGCGTTTTCTGTCACTGTTTCATCAGCAACAGCAGAATAACAACACTGCAGCAGTAGGTATTACTACAGTATACTGCTTAGTCGTATGCTATTTCGTTGCTGCAATCCAATAATTGACTTTGGCGAATATATAGCGCGAAAATTAACAACAAAAGCGAGCGAGGTAGGACGCGACTAACTTTCTAAGATCATGCGAACATATTGAGAGCCATGAGCACACGGATACCTAGACGTGCGTGAATGAAGAAAATGATGAATTTGAAGAAGCGAAAGAGGTATCTATGAATAGTGACATGTGGCGATCTGGTCTCTGTGGCTACCCAGTCAGCACGCGTGAAGATATTTTCATTTTTGTAGCAGGGAAATAAACCTATTCTTTATCTCCTCTTTTTCGTATATGTACTAAATTGTAAAGAAAATAAAGCATAAATTTTATTCATTGTCTATTTTTATTCAACCTACATTTAATGAAGACCTTCTTCAGTACTTTTATCGAGCTAATTAAAGAATGAATAAGAATAAAGGACCGGCGTTCTTTGAGCACATTGTCTGGAAGATGATTTAGCGATAATTGCCTCCGTCTTACATTCTACCTCGAAAACACTTTGTAAAATTAATGGTTAAAGATTATCGAATATTCGATACTCAATGAATTTGATGAATTATACAATTTTAATCATCAAGTCACGATAGCCGAATGGTTGGGTGGTCGGAATTTCGAGTCAAAAGACCCGGGTTCGATCCCCAGGTAGCAGGCTCGTACCAAAAGGTTTTTCTAAAACTTATGTACGAATTATATTGTTGGCTTGGACGAAAAAACGACGGGCTCGTTGGAAGGTGGGTTGAAGAGACTTAATTGTCTAGATTAGACCTCGGTCTACCCCTGTATTGGGAATGGCGTGAAGATATTTGTATTTATTCAATATTTTTAAACATTAAGTAAATAAATGTAGAGATATGCTCCAAGACAAACTCAAAAATTTCGACTCCTGCCTCGTGCTGTCCCGTTCTGGTGTTTATGTGTCTGATGTGTCTGGTGTCATCTATAGGAATAGTATATTCTTAACCCGTAATCACACACAGTCACGATAGCCGAGCGGTTGGGTGGTCGGAATTTCGAGTCAAGAGACCCGAGTTCGATCCCCAGGTGTAAGGCTCGTACCAATAGGTTTTCTAAAACTTATGTACGAATTATATTGTTGGCTTAGACATAAAGACGGCGACGAGCCTCCTGTCACGTTGTCTCGAAAATATCTTCGGTAGAAGGTCTACTCCTTTATTGGGAACTGCGTGAAGATATTTTTATTTATTTATCCGTAATCACACACAGTCACGATAGCCGAATGGTTGAGTGGTCGGAATTTCGAGTCAAGAGACCCGAGTTCGATCCCCAGGTGTAAGGCTCGTACCAATAGGTTTTCTAAAACTTATGTACGAATTATATTGTTGGCTGGGACATAAAGACGGGGACAGGTTCACACAATCTGTCATGTTGTCCCAAAAATATCTTCAATGGATAGTAGGCCGAAAGGACTTAATTGTCTAGACCTCTGTCTACCCCAGTATTGGGAATGGCGTGAAGATATTTTCATTTTTGTAGCAGGGAAATAAACCTATTCTTTATCTCCTCTTTTTCGTATATGTACTAAATTGTAAAGAAAATAAAGCATAAATTTTATTCATTGTCTATTTTTATTCAACCTACATTTAATGAAGACCTTCTTCAGTACTTTTATCGAGCTAATTAAAGAATGAATAAGAATAAAGGACCGGCGTTCTTTGAGCACATTGTCTGGAAGATGATTTAGCGATAATTGCCTCCGTCTTTCATTCTACCTCGAAAACACTTTGTAAAATTAATGGTTAAAGATTATCGAATATTCGATACTCAATGAATTTGATGAATTATACAATTTTAAACATCAAGTCACGATAGCCGAGCGGTTGGGTGGTCGGAATTTCGAGTCAAGAGACCCGAGTTCGATCCCCAGGTGTAAGGCTCGTACCAATAGGTTTTCTAAAACTTATGTACGAATTATATCGTTGGCTTGGTCATAAAGACGGCGACGGGCTCACCACCTGTCACGTTGTCCTGAAAATATCTTCGGTAGAAGGTCTACTCCTTTATTGGGAACTGCGTGAAGATATTTGTATTTATTCAATATTTTTAAACATTAAGTAAATAAATGTAGAGATATGCTCCAAGACAAACTCAAAAATTTCGACTCCTGCCTCGTGCTGTCCCGTTCTGGTGTTTATGTGTCTGATGTGTCTGGTGTCATCTATAGGAATAGTATATTCTTAACCCGTAATCACACACAGTCACGATAGCCGAGCGGTTGGGTGGTCGGAATTTCGAGTCAAGAGACCCGAGTTCGATCCCCAGGTGTAAGGCTCGTACCAATAGGTTTTCTAAAACTTATGTACGAATTATATCGTTGGCTTGGTCATAAAGACGGCGACGGGCTCACCACCTGTCACGTTGTCCCAAAAAATATCTTCAATGGATAGTAGGCCGAAAGGACTTTATTGTCTAGACCTCTGTCTACCCCAGTATTGGGAATGGCGTGAAGATATTTTCATTTTTGTAGCAGGGAAATAAACCTATTCTTTATCTCCTCTTTTTTCGTATATGTACTAAATTGTAAAGAAAATAAAGCATAAATTTTATTCATTGTCTATTTTTATTCAACCTACATTTAATGAAGACCTTCTTCAGTACTTTTATCGAGCTAATTAAAGAATGAATAAGAATAAAGGACCGGCGTTCTTTGAGCACATTGTCTGGAAGATGATTTAGCGATAATTGCCTCCGTCTTTCATTCTACCTCGAAAACACTTTGTAAAATTAATGGTTAAAGATTATCGAATATTCGATACTCAATGAATTTGATGAATTATACAATTTTAAACATCAAGTCACGATAGCCGAATGGTTGGGTGGTCGGAATTTCGAGTCAAGAGACCCGAGTTCGATCCCCAGGTGTAAGGCTCGTACCAATAGGTTTTACAAAAAAATGATGTACGAATTATATCGTTGGCTTGGTCATAAAGACGGCGACGGGCTCACCACCTGTCACGTTGTCCCAAAAATATCTTCAATGGATAGTAGGCCGAAAGGACTTAATTGTCTAGACCTCTGTCTACCCCAGTACTGGGAATGGCGTGAAGATATTTATTTGTATTTACTTTTTAGTCACGACTAATAATTACATTTAATTGTAATTATATTAAAGATAAACTTAGAAATCATCTAACACGGGCGGGATTTGAACCTGCGACCTCTGCCATAACGTGGCAAGCCATACGTTGGCATTGTCACATCTATCGGAAGGTATTCAGCTTCCAGCTCAATGTCCATAACTTTACAGCTATGAAACATTAACACGACAACGCCGTCTGCAATTCAATTTTATTGATATTTAAAGCATATAACTTCTGTTTCTATTGTTAGAATTTCAACTGATTCGTGTAAGACACGGTGGCTCGGAGGTAGGAGCGTCGCCACTGATCGGCGAAGGTCGCGGGTTCGAATCCCGCTCGTGTCAGTTGAAATTTTAACTTTTTCTCTTTAATTTAATAACCTAAAAGTTCAGCATAAATATGCTTTAAAATCAATAAAATTACATCATATAACTTATGTTGAAATTTCGTTTTAAATTTAATAAATAAATATACTTTAGGCTGATTTTATTTATTGTAGTCACTATAGCCGAGTGATCGTGTATCGACTCAAGAGACCTGAGTTCGATCCTCAAGGCCCGTACCAATGGGTTTCTTCAAAAGCTTTATATTGTTGGCTTGGACATAAAGACGGCATCGGGCTATCCACCTGTCACGTTGTCCCAAAAAATATCTTCAATGGATAGTAGGCCGAAAGGACTTAATTGTCTAGACCTCTGTCTACCCCAGTATTGGGAATGGCGTGAAGATATTTTCATTTTTGTAGCAGGGAAATAAACCTATTCTTTATCTCCTCTTTTTTCGTATATGTACTAAATTGTAAAGAAAATAAAGCATAAATTTTATTCATTGTCTATTTTTATTCAACCTACATTTAATGAAGACCTTCTTCAGTACTTTTATCGAGCTAATTAAAGAATGAATAAGAATAAAGGACCGGCGTTCTTTGAGCACATTGTCTGGAAGATGATTTAGCGATAATTGCCTCCGTCTTTCATTCTACCTCGAAAACACTTTGTAAAATTAATGGTTAAAGATTATCGAATATTCGATACTCAATGAATTTGATGAATTATACAATTTTAAACATCAAGTCACGATAGCCGAATGGTTGGGTGGTCGGAATTTCGAGTCAAAAGACCCGGGTTCGATCCCCAGGTAGCAGGCTCGTACCAAAAGGTTTTTCTAAAACTTATGTACGAATTATATTGTTGGCTTGGACGAAAAAACGACGGGCTCGTTGGAAGGTGGGTTGAAGAGACTTAATTGTCTAGATTAGACCTCGGTCTACCCCTGTATTGGGAATGGCGTGAAGATATTTGTATTTATTCAATATTTTTAAACATTAAGTAAATAAATGTAGAGATATGCTCCAAGACAAACTTTTTCTATAAGAGAGGTTATGTAATCGCCACGCATCGCAAAAGGATTGGCGATCGCAGTATCAAAAAAAATTCGACTTCTGCCTCGTGCTGTCCCGTTCTGGTGTTTATGTGTATGGTGTCATCTATCGGAATAGTATATTCTTAACCCGTAATCACACACAGTCACGATAGCCGAGCGGTTGGGTGGTCGGAATTTCGAGTCAAGAGACCCGAGTTCGATCCCCAGGTGTAAGGCTCGTACCAATAGGTTTTACAAAAAAATGATGTACGAATTATATCGTTGGCTTGGTCATAAAGACGGCGACGGGCTTACCACCTGTCACGTTGTCCCGAAAATATCTTCGGTAGAAGGTCTACTCCTTTATTGGGAACTGCGTGAAGATATTTTTATTTATTTATCCGTAATCACACGGCTACGTAACAAAATTATAGTAACAGTAGTTGTGGTATGGGATCAGAAAACCTCAAACATTCAAACTAGAGACATTGTAAAAGAAATGGACACCTCCCGGTCTACGAGTACATTGACTCGTCCGGCAATGGGACTTCAGGCAGATATAAATTAAAAAAATTATAATTTTTGAAATTTTTTGTCTGTCTGTTTGTTCCCGGTAGATTAGCCGGTTGGATCGATTTTAAAGGGACTTTCATTAGCCGATATCAGATGTTATAAGGATTCATTTGGGCTACTTTTATTTAAAACGGTTTAAGGATAGCATACTGTTGGAGGAGATGTCCTCCCAGGGTACGAGCACCCGAATTGGCGGGCAACTATCCTTTTCCTGCAGCACCTCGTCTGCTACAGTCGTAAGTGCAATTTTATGCAGAAATAGAGAAAGACAGCAAAAATCCATTTTAAAAATTATCATAAAATGTCTGCTACGTCATTTATTTTCAACGCTGTCACATAAATCGAATGGCGGAAGATATTTGTATTTATTCAATATTTTTAAACATTAAGTAAATAAATGTAGAGATATGCTCCAAGACAAACTCAAAAAATTTCGACTCCTGCCTCGTGCTGTCCCGTTCTGGTGTTTATGTGTCTGATGTGTCTGGTGTCATCTATAGGAATAGTATATTCTTAACCCGTAATCACACACAGTCACGATAGCCGAGCGGTTGGGTGGTCGGAATTTCGAGTCAAGAGACCCGAGTTCGATCCCCAGGTAGCAGGCTCGTACCAATAGGTTTTCTAAAACTTATGTACGAATTATATCGTTGGCTTGGTCATAAAGACGGCGACGGGCTCACCACCTGTCACGTTGTCCCGAAAATATCTTCGGTAGAAGGTCTACTCCTTTATTGGGAACTGCGTGAAGATATTTTTATTTATTTATCCGTAATCACACGGCTACGTAACAAAATTATAGTAACAGTAGTTGTGGTATGGGATCAGAAAACCTCAAACATTCAGACTAGAGACATTGTAAAGAAAATAAAGCATAAATTTTATTCATTGTCTATTTTATTCAACCTACATTTAATGAAGACCTTCTTCAGTACTTTTATCGAGCTAATTAAAGAATGAATAAGAATAAAGGACCGGCGTTCTTTGAGCACATTGTCTGGAAGATGATTTAGCGATAATTGCCTCCGTCTTTCATTCTACCTCGAAAACACTTTTGTAAAATTAATGGTTAAAGATTATCGAATATTCGATACTCAATGAATTTGATGAATTATACAATTTTAATCATCAAGTCACGATAGCCGAGCGGTTGGGTGGTCGGAATTTCGAGTCAAGAGACCTGAGTTCGATCCCCAGGTGTAAGGCTCGTACCAATAGGTTTTACAAAAAAATGATGTACGAATTATATCGTTGGCTTGGTCATAAAGACGGCGACGGGCTCACCACCTGTCACGTTGTCCCGAAAATATCTTCGGTAGAAGGTCTACTCCTTTATTGGGAACTGCGTGAAGATATTTTTATTTATTTATTTTATAAATATCTTCACCCAATTCCCAATACAGGGATAGACAGAGGTCTAGTCTAGTGAATTAAGTCCCTTTGACCCACCTTCCACCGAAGATATTTTCGGGACATGGTGATGGTGGTGTGGTTGTTTCGTGTTAACGGCTTTTATGGAGCGCTAGCTGTGTACTCCCGTATTCGATTCCTGGACATATTCATTGTAGGAAAGCATTTGTGGTATGGGATCAGAAAACCTCAAACATTCAAACTAGAGACATTGTAAAAGAAATGGACACCTCCCGGTCTACGAGTACATTGACTCGTCCGGCAATGGGACTTCAGGCAGATATAAATTAAAAAAATTATAATTTTTGAAATTTTTTGTCTGTCTGTTTGTTCCCGGTAGATTAGCCGGTTGGATCGATTTTAAAGGGACTTTCATTAGCCGATATCAGATGTTATAAGGATTCATTTGGGCTACTTTTATTTAAAACGGTTTGAGGATAGCATACTGTCGGAGGAGATGTCCTCCCCAGGTTACGAGCACCCGAAGTGGCGGGCAACTATCCTTTTCCTGCAGCACCTCATCTGCTACAGTCGTAAGTGCAATTTTATGCAGAAATAGAGAAAGACAGCAACAATCCTTTTAAAAATTATCATAAAATGTCTGCTACGTCATTTATTTTCAACGCTGTCACATAAATCGAATGGCGGAAGATGGATACAATATATGTCAGTCCTACGTAACTAAACTGTCTACCCTTTTCAAACTGCACGCAGTGTGATGCTTTATCTACATCTATATATGTGGACGTCTGTCGTTATTAATGTAATAATGAAAACATTTCTCCTATGCCATCTCATACTAATGTATGTTTTTATTTATCCGGCGACATGGTGATGGTGGTATTGTTGTTTGGTGTTAACAGCTTTTATGGAGCGCTAGCTGTGTACTCCCGTATTCGATTCCTGGACGGATTCATTATAGGAAAGCACATTTGGTGCTTATAAAACGTATTTTGTTTTTTGATTCTGCATCACAAGTGCTATAGCTACAAATTTTTGAGATCAGAGAAAGGTACTTATGTGATGTTGTGGACATATTTATTTATTTTATAAATATCTTCACCCAATTCCCAATACAGGGATAGACAGAGGTCTAGTCTAGTGAATTAAGTCCCTTTGACCCACCTTCCACCGAAGATATTTTCGGGACAACGTGACAGGTGGTGAGTCCGCCGCCGTCTTTAGGTTCGAGCTAACGATATAATTCGTACATAAGTTTTTGAAAAGCCCATTGGTACGAGCCTGCCAATTGGGGCTCGAATTCGGGTCTCTTGACTCGAAATTCCGATCACCCATCCACTCGGGTTCGATCCCTAGGCGTGAAGATATTTTTTTAAAGAAACATTTATTCGTGAATATTAAGTTAATTCAGCTGGTTAATGAAAAATACATACATACATACATATCATCACGCCTCTTTCCCCGTAGGGGTAGGCAGAGACCACTTCTTTCCACTTGCTACGATCCTTACATACTTGTTTCGCTTCGTCCACTTTCATTATTCCCTTCATACATTCTCTTCGATTCAGGGTACTCTTGACCTGGCCTTTTTTCATGACGTCCCTGATTTGGTCTTGAAACGTCCGCCTAGGTCTTCCCTTCCTACACTTCCATTCACACTCGCCTTATATGCTTTTTTCGTCAATCGTTCTTCATTCATTCTCTCGACATGGCCAAACCATCTCAGCATACCTTTCTTAATTTTAGTAACTACATCTTCTTTCAGACCACAACGTTTCCTTATTTCACCATTCCTTATCCTGTCGCTCAGTTTAACTCCTAACATACTTCTTAATGCTCTCATCTCAACTGCATTTACTCTGCTTTCATGTTTCTTCTGCCATACCCAACTTTCACTTCCGTACATGAGTGTCGGAACCAAAACTCCTATGCACAGCCAAACGAGCCTTGTTAGACACCATCCGACTGCTCATAAAGGAGTGCAAAGCTCCATTCACCATGTTTCCTGCATTCACTCTTCTTTCAATATCACTCTCACACTTTCCATCTCTTGTGAACTTTGAACCCAGAAACACAAACTCATTCACCTGTTCAATTTGTTCATCTCCAATCACTATATTGCAGTCTGTCATGACCTCGTCTCTTTCAAACACCATTACTTTCGTCTTCTTTACATTCATCTTCATCCCCTTCCTAACAAAATCTTCACTCATAGCAGTTACCATCTCCTGCATCTCCTCGGCTGAAGACGCAAGTAATACTTGATCATCAGCATAGAGAAAACATTTGACGAGTAACTCATTCATTCTCAACCCACTTTCATTCTCTTTTAAATCTGTCAAGCAATTGTCCATAAACAGATTAAACAGCCACGGTGACGCTACACATCCCTGTCTAACACCTTTTTCGATATTAAACCATTCAGTGTACGCCCTGTTTATCCTTACACAAGCACAGGAATCCTATAAAGAGATTGCAATGCTTGTATGAGGATACTGCTGACACCTTTCACGGACAATGCTGACCACAATTCATTCCTCATAGGCCTTTTCTAAATAATGAAAATATTTTCCCGTAAAATAAACAGACTCACGATATAAAACAAAATCCTCTTACGTTTTGTGGCGTCCATTTTAGTTGCACTAAAGCCTGAAATGTTTTTGGGAGACTAACAGCCGTTTTATTAAATTTCAAGCAACAGCTGTAAACAAAGTCTGTTTAGACGAGTGCTTAATTATTCCAGCCTTAGCCTTTATATATAACTGAAGGTATATTAAGAAAATATCTTCACGCAATTCCCTATTCTAGGGTAGACAGAGGCCTAAACAATTAAATTCTTTCGATCCACCTATGAACGAAGACATTTTTTGGGACTGCGTGACAGTTGGTGAACCTGTAGCCGTCTTCATGTCCAAACCAACCACGTATATTGTATATAATTACCACCGAGAGATCGAACTCGGGTAAATGACTTGAATTCCGATCACCCCCAGTGGTCGGCTATTTGTGACTTTTTTAATTAGAAGGTATATAATAAATATTTACTTATCATCATTATAAATAAATAATAAATAAATAAATAATGGCCTATAAAAGACCACTGCAGGACATAGGCCTCTCCTATACGGAAGGTTTTGCACATTCGCCACGCTTGGTATGCGATGGCAGAACTAAACAAATCGCAGTTTTAACGCTACTGTCCTCATCTGCTCAATTTTTTGCAGCATTTTATCAAGGTGGAAATCACGTCGTCTGTCGGTAGCAAGTTGCAATTTCAAGGTTTTCCTTTGTCGCTTCTTACGTTCGACAAGACGTTACGACACCCAAGAGAAGAAAAGGGTTACTTCATTCTTACGCTGCAACCAAAATGAGAGTATACCAAAATGAGAGTATCAATTATCTATTATCTTTTTCTTTTTTTCAGTCAATCATACCTAAGAAAATATAATAAAGTTTTATAGAAAATAAGATCCAAGGCTAACCACAAACGTAGTACGTAAATCTGGCCGTATATAAAAAGTACAATGGATGTTAAAATATATTGTCCGTAACTTGAAGAGGGTAAATAGATTTATAGACTGCGTCGAGGTTCATTGCGGCCGGCTTGAATACGACTGAATTTATGTCAGAGCATAAAACGTTAATGGTCTGATAACAATTCGCTGTTCACGGAACGCATTCAACTCTCCATGTAGTTGTGGAGATATGAGATGAAATTACAAAAGAAAGAAAAACAGAGGGATCAAAAAACAAATAATTGTATGATCGTCTTAAAACATTAAAATAAAGTCTACAGGTCAGGTCGGAAAGGAAAGAAGATCACGGTAAAACACGAGAACAAAGGACAATCGCGTCCGTAGTTGATTTTTTTAAATTTCTCATTAATTTAATACTGAGAAATTCACTACTTTACAAGAACTACACAAGAACTAGCAAATTGCTGCAGTACTGAAGTGTTGTAACACTGATTTTAAAATGGTGTTTGTCATTATATTAATTGAAGCTAATTGTCTTCTTTATACATCACACACAAACACACAGACTTTTTTAGACTCTGCGGCCGCTAATCGGTCTTCCCAATTTAGCTTGTATTTTACAAGATTTAGATTCCGTCTTAATTCTTTCCACCTTCCATAATCATATTAAAATAAATAAATATCTTCACGCGATTCCCAATACAGGGGGTGGACAGAGGTCTAGTCTAGACAACTAAGTCCTTTCAACCCATCTTCCACAGAAGATATTTTCGGGACAACGTGACAGGTGGTGAGCCCGTCGCCGTCTTTACGTGAAAGCCTACGATATAATATATAGTACATGGCCAAACCCATTGGAAGGAGCCTGCCTGGGGATCGAACTCAGGTTCTCTCGACTCGAATTCCGATCACCCTGCCACTCGGCTATTGTGACTTTTCATATTGCTACCGAAATTAAAACGAGCTTACTTATCTTCACCTACAATCCCTGATGAAGAAGCCAGGGAGAAAAGATCACCAAGTCTGATGATCTTAACATACTTCTTTAAACTTATCATTTTCTTCATACACGCACGTCTAGTTATCCGAGTACTCTTGACTCTAAAACGAGCTATAATATTTAAATTGAAGAGAACACGCGAATGTTTCCTAAATTTTTCCCCCTGCGGCGGAGACTTTTGTCTGAGTCGAGTATTCAGCCGGCGCAATATTTCAAGTACACAAAAATAACGATCCCATTCCGCGAACAACGTATTGTGGCTGCAGCCAAATTATTTTCTAAAGGAGTTGTTAGTTTTCGATTTGAGCAGTTGCAAGTTTGCCTGGCAAAGTTAAAGTGTTTTGAGTAATAGCATACATACATACATACACAATGGTCTTTAATAGTCCACAGCTTCCGCTGCACAAACAATCGCACGGGAGAGGCATATATCCTCAATCGCCACGGTAAGCGGATTGGCGATCGGAGTATTTGAACTTTCATTTTTGCCAAACCTTTATTTTATTGTGACTCTAAGTATGAAGTTATTTAGTTCAAGACAATTAAGTCCCTTTGACCCACCTTTTACCGAAGATATTTTCGGGACATAATTAAATAATATATAATTAAATAATAATAATAGATAATATACAATAGGGTGTCATTGTAGAAGCGTGCTCGTCGCGACCCCTGCCAGCCCTTTTCAGGGCTGCAATTCTACACAGCTAAGCACCCATGCCAATGAGGATTAGGGCGTCACCCCAAGGCGACGCACACCAGTTCGTCCCCGTTGGTGTGGAATGCAGCTAGCAAAGCGGCGATGGGGACCGCCACCCGTCACGCACAGCCCGACACGGCGGAAGGTGGAGGACGGAGTGCAGAGTTGGCACGTGGAATGTTAGAGGAGGCATGAGAGATAAGACGAATGAGTTGATTGAAATAATGAAAGAAAGAGAATTAGATGTCGTGTGTTTGTCGGAGACCAAGCGGAAGTGCAGCGGTACTGAAGAGCTCCCTGGCGGGGCGTTAGCTCTATGGTCCGGAGTCCCGGAGAGCGAGAGCGCCTGCCAGGGAGTGGGGGTGCTGCTGTCGTCTCGGTTGGTCGATGTTATGACTGAATATAAGGTTGTGAACTCGAGACTTCTCTGGGTTCGCTTTAAATTCGGACTGACGAAGTTATTCCTTTTGGCTGTTTATGCGCCGGTAGCTTCGTCGTCCAGATTTAAGCTGGAGGAGTTTTGGGAGAATGTAAGAGAAGTTCTAGACTTGGTTAGAGGAAACGAAAGAATTGTTGTATGTGGTGATTTGAATTGATGGTTTGGTACCGCTCGGCCAGGGTACGAGTCGGTGCTTGGAATGTTTGGTGATAAAAGGGTTAACGATGCTGGCAAGCTTATACTGGCTGTATGCAAGGAAAGGGTCTTCTTGTGACAAACACTATGTTTAGTCACAAGAAAATCCATATGTATACTAGAACAAGAGAGAATGAGAGAAGTATGATCGATTTATTCTGGTGGATGACCGACTGCGAAAACAGGTGATGGATACGCAAGTGTTCTGGGTGCTGACCTGGGAACGGATCACTATCTAGTGATTACTAGATTTAGGGGTCTGTTCGCGGGTTGGCGCCACCGGACGGCGATACCAGAACCACAGTCGGTCGGTAGCATCCGAAGCTGGAAGCTTCAGGAAGCGGACACTAGGGATAAATATCAAGCAAGGGTAGCCGAAAAGCTGGACAGCATCGATGTCAGGAAAGAATGTGTGGAAGAAATATGGCAGAGCCTTAGAGATGGAATGGTTAGTGCAGCGGAAGACGTGTGTGGAACTGTGAAAAGAGGTAGTAGTAAAAAGGGTGATGCATGGTGGAATGACGAAGTGAAAGAAGCTGTAAATAAGAAGAAGAAAGCATGGTTAGACTACTTGGCCTCTAGTAATGATAAGGATATGAGAGAGAAGAGGAAAGAAAGATATAAGCTCCAGAAAGTTCACACAAAAGCATTGATTGAGGAAGTGCGTGAAAGGAGCAGAATGGAAGCGGACGAAAGTTGTCGCACAATTTCAAGGAGAACTCCAAACTCTTCTGGAAAGAGGTTGGAAGGACCCGGAGTGGTGCGATAGCCTTAATAATGAATAAAGTGCTTTTGGGAACCAATAACGTCCTCTCAGAAAAATCGGACGTCATGCAGCGATGGAGCGAATTTTATAGAGAGATGTATGCGTGTGATGATCTTAGTGAGGATCCGGGGTGACGGCGTGACTGGTACGCCAGACTTCGGACCTCGATGACACTGAGGTCATCAGTATGAAAGAGATTGAATGTGCGATTAGAAGTTTGAAATGTGGTAAGGCTGCGGGACCAGACAGAGTTACTGCTGAAATGGTCAAGTATGGTGGGCCACGCGTCTGGGACAGCTTTCATCTGCTGTGCAATTTGTGCTGGCGAACGGGAGCTGTTCCGGATGATTGGCGATCCGCGGTCATTGTGCATTTATATAAAGGTAAAGGTTGCCCGATAGCACCCGCAGACATTATGACGGGCGTTCAGCTTGACCAGTTTAGCAAGTAAAGTTTACTCGAAGGTTTTGACACGTAGGATGCAAGATAAATCGGAAAGATTTCTATGGGAGGCACAATGCGGATTTAGACCTGGAAGAGGATGCACGGATCAAATGTTTTCTCTCCGCATGATCACGGAGAAGCTTCTGGCTGCTAAACAGAAGATTTTCTGTGCTTTTGTGGACCTTGAGAAAGCATTTGATAAGGTTGTAAGGAAGAAAATGTGGGAACTGTTGCCGGTGTATGGTGTGGATGGTCGATTGCTAAGGGCTGTGCAGTTACTTTACTGTGACTGTAAAGCCTGTGTGTGCCGAAATGGGAGCATGACCTGTCACCCATGTTTAGCGTCGAAACGGTTGTAAAACAGGGTTGTGTCATGTCTTCCTGGCTATTTATACTGTATGTCGACAGCTGTTTACAGAAGCTGAAAGATAGCTGTTTGGGTGTGAAATTGGGTGACATAAAAGTAAATTGTCTGCTATATGTTGATGATGCAGTGCTTATTGCACCATCAGAGGCAGAACTGCAGGGATTAGTCACGTGTATGAAAGAAGAATGTGAAATCAATGGTCTCCGTTTGAATGCTAATAAAACTAAGGTACTGGTATTTGAAAGGGACGAAGAAAGAACGAAGTGCGTAATTTGGGTAAATCAGGAATGTCTAGAACAGGTGAATGAAATTGTATACTTGGGGAGTGCGTTTAGCCGGGATGGAAGATGTGATTTAGATGTGGACAGGCGTGTCGCTGCCGGGAATAAAGTCAATGGTGCCCTGACTGCGTTAATCAAAAGGCAAGGCGTTGTGAAAAGTGCACGCCTTGCAATATATAACGCAGTGTTGGTACCGACTTTGTTATATGGCAGCGAAACCTGGGTATGCCAGAAGAAGCATAAAAGCAGGTTGAATGCATTGGAGATGCGATCTCTTCGTAAAATGTTCGGCCTTACCATGGCCGACCGAAAGCGAAACGAAGAGATCCGCAATATGGCAAGTTTGAGAGATGACCTGTCTCAAAATGGATAAGGACATGCTTCGATGGTTTGGGCACGTTGAGCGAATGAGTAAAGACCGAATGGTGAAGAAAATATATAGCGCGAAAGTTAATATTAAAAGGTGTCGAGGTAGACCGAGGCTAACTTTCGAAGACCATGTGAGTAAATTGCTCGAAGAGGGGAGGGTCAAGAGTACTGAATACCTAGACGTGCATGTATGAAGATGATGATGAATCTGAAAGAAGCGAAAGAAGTATGTAGGGATCGTGACACTCTATGATCTGTTCTCTGGCTACCCTGTCAGGGATTGTGCGTGAAGATAAATAATAATAATAATAATAGATAATATACAATAGGGGGTCATTGTAGAAGCGTGCTCGTCGACTTCGCCAGCCCTTTTCAGGGCTGCACCACACAGCTGCGCACCCATGCCAATGAGGATTAGGCGTCACCCTGAAGGCGACGCACACCAGTTCGTCCCCGTTGGTGTGGAATGCAGCTAGCAAAGCGGCGATGGGGACCGCCACCCGTCACGCACAGCCCGACACGGCGGAAGGTGGAGAACGGAGTGCAGAGTTGGCACGTGGAATGTTAGAGGAGGCATGAGAGATAAGACGAATGAGTTGATTGAAATAATGAAAGAAAGAGAATTAGATGTCGTGTGTTTGTCGGAGACCAAGCGGAAGTGCAGCGGTACTGAAGAGCTCCTGGCGGGGCGTTAGCTCTATGGTCCGGAGTCCCGGAGAGCGAGAGCGCCTGCCAGGGAGGGGTGCTGCTGTCGTCTCGGTTGGTCGATGTTATGACTGAATATAAGGTTGTGAACTCGAGACTTCTCTGGGTTCGCTTTAAATTCGGACTAACGAAGTTATTCCTTTGGCTGTTTATGCGCCGGTAGCTTCGTCGTCCAGATTTAAGCTGGAGGAGTTTTGGGAGAATGTAAGAGAAGTTCTAGACTTGGTTAGAGGAAACGAAAGAATTGTTGTATGTGGTGATTTGAATTGATGGTTTGGTACCGCTCGGCCAGGGTACGAGTCGGTGCTTGGAATGTTGGTGATAAAAGGGTTAACGATGCTGGCAAGCTTATACTGGCTGTATGCAAGGAAAAGGGTCTTCTTGTGACAAACACTATGTTTAGTCACAAGAAAATCCATATGTATACTAGAACAAGAGAGAATGAGAGAAGTATGATCGATTTATTCCTGGTGGATGACCGACTGCGAAAAACAGGTGATGGATACGCAAGTGTTCCGGGGTGCTGACCTGGGAACGGATCACTATCTAGTGATTACTAGATTTAGGGTCTGTTCGCGGTTGGCGCCACCGGACGGCGATACCAGAACCACAGTCGGTCGGTAGCATCCGAAGCTGGAAGCTTCAGGAAGCGGACACTAGGGATAAATATCAAGCAAGGTAGCCGAAAAGCTGGACAGCATCGATGTCAGGAAAGAATGTGTGGAAGAAATATGGCAGAGCCTTAGAGATGGAATGGTTAGTGCAGCGGAAGACGTGTGTGGAACTGTGAAAAGAGGTAGTAGTAAAAAGGGTGATGCATGGTGGAATGACGAAGTGAAAGAAGCTGTAAATAAGAAGAAGAAAGCATGGTTAGACTACTTGGCCTCTAGTAATGATAAGGATATGAGAGAGAAGAGGAAAGAAAGATATAAGCTCCAGAAAGTTCACAAAAAAGCATTGATTGAGGAAGTGCGTGAAAGGAGTAGAATGGAAGCGGACGAAAGGAGAACTCCAAACTCTTCTGGAAAGAGGTTGGAAGGACCCGGAGTGGTGCGATAGCCTTAATAATGAATAAAGTGCTTTTTGGGAACCAATAACGTCCTCTCAGAAAATCGGACGTCATGCAGCGATGGAGCGAATTTTATAGAGAGATGTATGCGTGTGATGATCTTAGTGAGGGATCCGGGGTGACGGCGTGACTGGTACGCCAGACTCGGACTTCGATGACACTAAGGTCATCAGTATGAAAGAGATTGAATGTGCGATTAGAAGTTTGAAATGTGGTAAGGCTGCGGGACCAGACAGAGTTACTGCTGAAATGGTCAAGTATGGTGGGCCACGCGTCTGGGACAGCTTTCATCTGCTGTGCAATTTGTGCTGGCGGACGGGGGCTGTCCCGGATGATTGGCGATCCGCGGTCATTGTGCATTTATATAAAGGTAAAGGTTGCCCGATAGCACCCGCAGACATTATGACGGGCGTTCAGCTTGACCAGTTTAGCAAGTAAAGTTTACTCGAAGGTTTTGACACGTAGGATGCAAGATAAATCGGAAAGATTTCTATGGGAGGCACAATGCGGATTTAGACCTGGAAAGGATGCACGGATCAAATGTTTTCTCTCCGCATGATCACGGAGAAGCTTCTGGCTGCTAAACAGAAGATTTTCTGTGCTTATGTGGACCTTGAGAAAGCATTTGATAAGGTTGTAAGGAAGAAATGTGGGAACTGTTGCCGGTGTATGGTGTGGATGGTCGATTGCTAAGGGCTGTGCAGTTACTTTACTGTGACTGTAAAGCCTGTGTGCGAGTAGGGCATGACCTGTCACCCATGTTTAGCGTCGAAACGGTTGTAAAACAGGGTTGTGTCATGTCTTCCTGGCTATTTATACTGTATGTCGACAGCTGTTTACAGAAGCTGAAAGATAGCTGTTTGGGTGTGAAATTGGGTGACATAAAAGTAAATTGTCTGCTATATGCTGATGATGCAGTGCTTATTGCACCATCAGAGGCAGAACTGCAGGGATTAGTCACGTGTATGAAAGAAGAATGTGAAATCAATGGTCTCCGTTTGAATGCTAATAAAACTAAGGTACTGGTATTTGAAAGGGACGAAGAAAGAACGAAGTGCGTAATTTGGGTAAATCAGGAATGTCTAGAACAGGTGAATGAAATTGTATACTTGGGGAGTGCGTTTAGCCGGGATGGAAGATGTGATTTAGATGTGGACAGGCGTGTCGCTGCCGGGAATAAAGTCAATGGTGCCCTGACTGCGTTAATCAAAAGGCAAGGCGTTGTGAAAAGTGCACGCCTTGCAATACATAACGCAGTGTTGGTACCGACTTTGTTATATGGCAGCGAAACCTGGGTATGCCAGAAGAAGCATAAAAGCAGGTTGAATGCATTGGAGATGCGATCTCTTCGTAAAATGTTCGGCCTTACCATGGCCGACCGAAAGCGAAACGAAGAGATCCGCAATATGGCAAGTTTGAGAGATGACCTTGTCTCAAAAATGGATAAGGACGTGCTTCGATGGTTTGGGCACGTTGAGCGAATGAGTAAAGACCGAATGGTGAAGAAAATATATAGCGCGAAAGTTAATATTAAAAGGTGTCGAGGTAGACCGAGACTAACTTTCGAAGACCATGTGAGTAAATTGCTCGAAGAGGGAGGGTCAAGAGTACTGAATACCTAGACGTGCATGTATGAAGATGATGATGAATCTGAAAGAAGCGAAAGAAGTATGTAGGGATCGTGACACTTGGCGATCTGTTCTCTCTGGCTACCCCGTCAGGGATTGTGCGTGAAGATAAATAATAATAAATAATAATAATAATAAAAAATACATATATAGATAGGGACAATATGACATACATTGCTCCGATCCCAATGTAAGATGCTAAAGCACTTGTGGTATGGGAATCGGAAGCTACGAAGGCACCACCAACAGTCAGACCCGAGAAAATGTAGAAAAAGTTGGTTGACATTGACCCTACCGGGAGTCGCACTTGAGACCTCGAGATGGCGACACCTTGAAAATCGGTGTTTACGCCACTCGTCCATGGAGACCGTCAAATTATAATAAGAATTATAAGAAGATTATGAATTATAAGCATATTATTTACAATAATAAATTATTGTAAATAATAATTTATAATAATCATTATTGTATACTTAATAAATTATTATTGTATAGCTTTATTAATCCAAGCACCAAAATGGAATTCAGACCTAATAAAAATACATTTTCACGCATTAATATTGGGATAGACAGTGGTTTAGACATTTAAGTCTTTTTGACCCACCTTTCTCCAAAACCTGTTTGGGACAACATGGCAGGTGGTGAGCCTATCGCCGTCTTGGTGAACAAAAACACAAATATTTACTAACATTAGTTTAATATGTCTATTTGAGGTGGGTGGGAGGTTCTTTTTTTTCGAACACTTATGGACGATTTATATCGTTGGCTTAGACATAAAGACCTCGACGGATTCACCACTTATCACTTAAAAATATCTTCGGGGGTAAGGTGGGTCGAAAGGACTTAATTGTCTAGACCTCTGTCTATCCCAGTATTGAGAATGGCGCGAAGATATTTTTAAATGCGTACAACTTGAGATACAACCTATGAGATATTATTGATTTATTTTATTTTTTAATTAATTACTTATTTACTTAATTATTAACTAAGATCCACAATGATCCACAATGATTATATGTAAAAAACAACTTAACTCATATATCCACATTCAACGTACAAATATTTGCCTCTAACGGGATTCAAACCCCGCAACCAGCTTCGAAGGGTACTATCAACTACCAGACTATCGCGTTGTAACACAACCTTACAAAAGCATAATATTCTAAAATAAACACAGTCACGATAGCAGAGTGGTTAGATGGTCGGAATTTCAAGTCAAGAGACCCGAGTTCGATCCCCAAGTGGCAGGCTCGTACCAATGGGATTTTCAAAAACTTATGTACGAATTATATCGTTGGCTTGGACATAAAGACTGCGACGGGCTCACCATCTGTCACGTTTTCCCGAAAATATCATCGGTGGAAGGAGGGTCGAAGGGACTTAATTGTCTAGACTAGACCTTTGTCTACCCTAGACTATTGGAAATTGCGTGAAGACTTAATATTCTCCTTTAAATTATTTCATATAAAGAACTATATGAATGAACCAAATTTAAATAAATAACATATAACGATTGGAAAAATTATTCAAAACTCCAACGAAGTAATTCCGCACAAAAGCCATTGTGATGCCTCATCAGCTCCCGACGTCACTTTGCTAAAAGCGACGAAGTGGAGTGCACTTTATAAAAATAATAGCTTCCCAAGTTAACAGCGCCTACTTGAGCCCAACCGACCTGTTATACCCTCAGACACTTGTCATTAGGTACTCAGTAAAAGAAGGGTAAGAAGTTCAAGTACATAATAACGTAAATGTGTTTTAAAAATTTGTTTTTCACGCATTATGCCTGACGGAGAAGCCAGAAATTAGATCTTTGTAGCTAATTATTAGCTATGTAATGCTAAAATTTGAAGATAATTTATAGAAAGCTTTTTATTTTACGCTTTCCATGACGATGATATTTTAATTTTATTGTTAATAAGGCGGTAGTAAGTACATATAAGATGTGTACATGTAAATAAGATATTTTTAAATTTGCATCCATTGATATTGTCTAGGACGACCTCCATGAACGAGTGACATATACACCGGTTTTTACAGTGTCAGCAGCTCTGACTTCCGGGTTCGATTCCCGGTCGTCGCAATGTAGATAATACATTTTCTACATTTTCTCGGGTCTGGATGTTTTTGGTAACTTTGTTGTTTCTTATATCAAATCTTTAATACAAGTGCTTAAGCTGCTTACTTAGGATAAGAGTAATGAATGTCATGCTGCCTCTAAATTGAAACTCAATAATTGAAGCAATAGCTCAAACCAATGATAGCGTTTTTCAACATTTTTAGTATAAACAAGCATTAAATTGGTAATAAATAAATAATAAATAAATATCTTCACGCAATTCCCAATACAGGGGTAGACAGAGGTCAAGTCTAGACAATTAAGTCCTTTGACCCACCTTCCACCGAAGATATTTTCGGGACAACGTGACAGGTGGTGAGCCCGTCGACGTCAATATGTCCAAGCCAATGATACAATTCGTTCATAAGTTTTTGAAAACCCATTGATACGAGCCTGCCACCTGGGGATCGAACTCGGGTCTCTTGACTCGAAATTCCGACCACCCTACCACTCGGCTATCGTGACTTATTTTAAATTGGTAACAATGAAAATTCAATGTACTACCCAAATAATGTTTACAGCACAAAAAGCAATTTCCGCGATGCATTTAATGTAATGCTGGTATTTCGAACGGACCAATGCGTAAATAGAATGAAATTTATCAATGTTACAGAACTGTTACTATAAATTAAACAAAACATGGGAATGCTAAAGGCTAGGACTAGGGTTACCACAAAGGGGCAAATAAAGTTTTCTTTATAAATATTAAAATAAATATCTTCAGGCAATTTCCGAATATAGGTGAAGACAGAGGTCTAGTTTAGACAAATAAGTCCCCTAGACCCACCTTCCACCGAAGACATTTTCGGGACAACGTGACAGGTGGTGAGCCCGTCGCCGTCAATATGTCCAAGCCAATAATACAATTCGTTCATAAGTTTTTGAAAAACCCATTGATACGAGCCTGCCACCTGGGCATCGAAGTCGGGTCTCTTGACTCGAAATTCCGACCACACAACCATTCGGCTATCGTGACTGTAAAGTTTTTTTTTTTTAACAAAATTCGGGTGAGACCTTAGTTCAATCCTCAGGTAGTACTTATGCTTGTACCAAGGGTGTTTTTTCAAAAACTTATACGATTTACATCGTTGGCTTGGATGTGGTCGCATTATGTCTGGGCTTGGTGTCGCGTTGTTCCAAAAATGTCTTCGGTGAAAGGTGGGTAGAAAGTATGTAATTGTCTAGACCTCTGCCTACTATTGGGAATAGCGTGAAGATATTTTCATTTTCTTTTTACAAGTAGCAAACCAAGATATGTTTGATTCTGGTATCGTAAATATGAATATCATTTTTGGCGATTACAGCAATTTAAAAAGGCATATTTATGAAAGAAGTCTATTGTCTATGGTGAAAATATTGCTTCCGAGTGATATCGGCGTAAGAATTTGTTCTTTCCTCTGCACTTTCTTTCATCGTTCTGTTCTTAAAAATGGCGATGGCCACCGATAGAACAATTACCAGAATGAAATATACTGATGACGCCGATTATCGTTGGCGGCCTAGCGCCCATGGTGATACGTCTCTTATCAATGGCACGTGGATTGGCGATACTCTCATGGGGTTATCAGATACCTCCAAAGACATTTTTAGAAGGGTTTATAGAAGGGCTACTAGGTTTCTTTACGTCTACTATACTGACTAATTTGACTTAGAATTTAAACATACCTTAGAAAGCTGGAAAAGAAATTGAGAAAAGCAATTAAATATAAGTAATTACTTAAAGTCAATGTTCCCGGGAAACGTATTTTCCAAGAATTTATTCTGTAGGTCCTTTTTTTATTTCAACCGCACCGTTTAGTCTTTGAGAGTACCTGCTTAGGCTGAATCGGATTCGTTGAGTTGTAAAATTCGAGATTAAGTTATTTAACCAGTGTACCGGAATTAAAAGGAAATAGGAAATTTAAATTGAAATTGAATTTTGTAATGAATATTTTATGTGAATTTTTTCACAATTAATTTAATTAATTATGAACAATAAGTGTTACGATAGCCGAGTGGTTGGGTGATCGGAATTTGAGTCAAGAGACCCGATTTAGATACCCAATGGGTTTTATCAAAAACTTATGTACAATTTACATCGTTGTCTTGCACATTAAGACGGCGACGGGCACATCACCTGTCACGTTGTCCGAAAAATGTCATCGATGGAGGGTGGGTCGAAAGGAATTGTCTAGACCTCTGTCTACCCCTGTATTGGGAATGACGTGAAGAATTTTTATATAAACAATAAAAGGACTTCATTATCTAAACTGTACTATTGTACAGTTTATATTGTGTACTATTTTACAGTGGTAGAGCCACGCATCAACTTTTGTTGTTGCATGAATGGGCCGGCTCGACCGGGGAAGTACCACGACCTCACAGAATACCGGCGAAAAGTAGAAGTCTAACAAACTTCTGTCTTTCGTCTGGTGAGTGCAGGTAACCGGTGGCCCACACACCCTCCGCCCCCAATTATGGGGGAGGGGGGCATTCTAAGGGAGGCAACGCATCTGCTAAACCTCTGGTATTGCGGGTGCTCATGGGCGGCGGTAATCATGTGAGCCACCTGCTCGTTTGCCGCCCTTTTTCTATAAAAAAAAACTGATGTTTACCCCAATATGTAATATGGGAAATAAAAAGGTAATTTATTTGATAAAAGTATGTGTAAAAGTAACGCACAGTAGGATAACTCCTCACAAGATGCAGCGACTTGCAAAATGTTGCTGTGCAGGTGGTTAAGGATCATTAGAAGAAGAAATAGACCGCCGTTTGATATCGGCGCAAGGATATGGCGTCCCTTTCCTTCCTCTGGGTATAGTAAGAAGCGACTAAGGAATAAGATGGAATAACCATCTCAAAACACACCAGTTGGAAATTCAGTAGGACCAACTTTCAGTAGGACTGCCGACAGGCAGCAGCGTCTAAGTTGCGATGTTTCCTACCCTACCCTAGTAGGTATAACCTCTCTTACGAGACAAGATGGAGTGACGAGCACAATTTTGAGGGTATAAGACAGATGCAGATGACACAGGACCATTCTATGTGAAGGCCTATGTGCAGCAGTGGACTTCTGACATGCTGTTATGATGATGATGATTACGGGAGCTAGGCCTCGTCCTGCAATGGACATGCCGTTGTGTTCGAAATGGTTACTCTGCCATCTACTACTACTGCTACCGATTACCATTTCTATTATTCTGTCTTTTTTTATCTTGACGCCATTCCCAATGTTGGGGTAGACAGTCAAAACAATTAAGTCCTTTCCAACCCATTTCTCATTGAAGACATTTTTTTCGACAACGTAATAGGTGGTGAGCCTGTCACAGTCTTCATTTCGAACCAACGATATAAATCGTACATAAATTTAAAAAAAATCCATTAGTACAAGCTTGCCACCTGGGCATCAAACTCGGGTCTCACAGATTCGAATTACCGATTACCCATTCAGCTATCTTCTAAAGCTATAAAAATATTCCTAAAGTTTATCGCTTAAGCCTAATATTTATAAGCAAGATTATGGCTAAGACAGTCACGATTCATAGAGGTTTTTTACGATTTTCCTAATGTTTTAGGTATTCTATTTTATTCGCAGTATCAATTTAAGCCTACTAAAGGCCGGAGTATGTCATGTGTGAGGAGGGTTATATGATATCCTATCATAAATATCTTTACAGTATTTAGAAGGGTATAGAACCATTGTCAAATAAATAATCTGGCTACAAAACGAAAAGAGAGAACAATACAAGAACAAGGACCGGTGTCGGGAAGCAGCGTCTTAAGTGAATAGTGTCTGGCACTGCGATCGCCAATCCGCTTGACAAGTTTGGCGAATATCATACTCACATATTGGAGAGGCCTTTGTCTTGCTTTCAACTTTTAAAGACTTTCAGGTGTTTATAAAAATAATATTATATATAATATTATATAATAATATTATATAATAGCAATCACAACTCTTCCAGCTCCAAGCCTCCCTTTTTGTTGGCAAGTGATAAAAAAATCGTCGCCCATCGCAATATTGGAGTGAAACGTGACAGGTGGTGAGCTCATTGCCGTGTTTAGGTCCAACCCAAAGATAAATAAATAATATTTATATATAAACTTGTGTATGATAAGATACATAAGTGTTTTTTTAAACCTATTCGTATGAGTCTACCTGGGGATCGAAGTTGGGTCTCTCGACTTAAATTCCAATCACCCGACTAATCGGTTATCGCAGCTATTCATCACACAAATAACAAACAACATATTCATCACACAAATGTTCGTCTCTTACGGATTCGATCCCGTAATCCTTATAACTTCGAAGGTACTACAAGCTAAGCTATCGAGCTGTCATGTCATGTTATAGGTCTATGTTTTAACCAGAATGATAATGTGTATCCTTTATGTCAGGGTATATAATATCTTCATGCCATTCCCAATACACAGGGTCTAGTCTCGACAATTAAGTTCTTACGATCCACCTTCCACCGAATACATTTTTAGGGACAATATGACAGGTGGTGAGAACGTCGCTGTCATCGCGTCCAAGCCACCCATTGGTACTAGCCTGCCACCTGGTGATCGAACTCTAGTCTCTTTTATGTTAAGGTGTCCTACCTTTTATCCAGAAAAAATACACAGTATCTGTGACAGAGCGCCCCAACTTTTTCTCCGTGAAAAAGTTGCCTGTGAATAGAGTAGTGTGTGTGGCTCACAATTTCGGACCAGAATAAAATAAAGTTCAATAGATCAATTTCACGATTTGGCACCATGAATTCTCGAAAATCTTTAGATGAATTGAATGTTCATTGGCGATTCAGGTCATTGAAGCAAAATACTGCATAGAATTTGCGAAAGACGTAACCCACTGCAATTTGTGAGCTGTTAAATTCTTATTGAGGTGAGGTAATTTGGGGAATTTGAATGACTTTGGGAAGTTTCTGAAAATACACTACTATTTGAAATGCGGTATCAATATGCGAAGGGTTGATGCAGACTATAAATTATAGGTTGAGTCTGTAAATTATAGGAAATTAGTTAAAAGTAATTTTATTATATAAAAGGTTCCTAATGTTAGATCTTTATGAAACATATTTGAGCAGTAAAGGTTCTTATTTTGTTTCATCCCTAAGGGACTAATTAAATTAAAAGTCGAAATCACGTCAAACCTTAACTTTGGGCGGTTCATTGAGTCTAAGGCTAAAGCCGCTGCAAGGAGATTGGGAGTTCTTGCAAAAGTGCGGCGTTACTTTACTCCGGGACAGCTTCTGACCCTATATAAAGCTCAGGTTCGGTCGGCTGTAGAGTACTGCTGCCACATATGGGCTGGAGCTCCTAAATATCAACTGGCGTTCTTGGACTCTGTGGAGGGACGGGCCAAGCGGCTAATCGGTGATCCTGACTTGGTTACTACCAATTTGTCCAGTCTCGAACACAGACGTCGGGTGGCCAGTCTCTCGGTGTTCTACAGGTTACATTTTGGAGATATACCCTGCATTCGGACGAAGCGTTTTGCTTCGTCGTTCATAATGCGTACAGCAAAGGACTGGAATAATTTGCCTGCATCAGTCTTTCCGTCCGATTACAATGTAGGTGTCTTCAAGAGAAGAGTGAATAGGCTTTTTCTAAGCTAGTGTGCCTACCAACAAAAACTACATCGCCACTTACCATCAGGTGGGATTGTAGTTAAACGCTAGCTTATAATGTTAAAAAAAAAATAATCTTTAGGAAAATGATCGACCCCAGGCTGTCTTAATACACTTGTCTGTTAAAATTTAATTATGGTAACTCTTATGCTCTTGTTCTTAAGTAATTATATTTAGCTAGCATTTTTTTTCACGTCACGATAGCCAGTGGTTGGGTGACCGGATTTACGAGTCCGGAGACCCTAGTTCGATCCCCAAATGGCATGCTCGAACCAATGGGTTTTTTAAAAAAAAAAACTTATGTACGATTATAAATCAATTTGGCATTAAGGCGGCGACGGGCTCACCTCCTGTCACGGTGTCCCGAAAAATGTCCTTCGCTGGGGGGTGGGTCGAAGGGACTTAATTGTCTAGACTAGATTTCTGTCTTCCCCTGTATTAGGGGGATTATATTATATTCCCACGTAGTTTCTTTGCTTGTTTCTTTTACGTGATCCGAACCTCGTATCGTGGTACATAGAAATACGACTATCGATCTATCGATATATCTTCTATCGATATGTCTTCGAAGACATTCGTTTTTCTTATTTTGATTTGACAAAAATTTAATGTTTTAAATAAAACGATTTTCGGACTTATTAAAAAACGCGATAAAATCCGAAAATCGTTTTATTTTTAAAATTTAGTATTCGCGTAAATACAAAAAATCAAAAATGGAATGTCTCATTGCTTTGTACTTCAATAAATATAACATGCTTTCACAACTACTTAGTTGTAGAAATAGATAAGCATCAATAGTCTAATGATTTAGGGCGCAGACTGTGAAATATGATGACGTAGGTTCGAGTCCGCTATTCGAGTATGGGCGTGAACCATTTTGTACATATCTGTTGCTGCTTGTTGGAGTGATTAACTGTCATAAGCATTTTCAAGGCTTTTCCTTAGCCTTTTAGGAGAACCACGGAGAAATAGGGGATGATATTTTCTTACAACTTTACTACAAACTTAAATATTTGTGAACAAATGCCCACGTCCTCAGAACGATACATAACTATCCTTACAGTTCGAGTTACAGCTCAAAAGTTTTTAAATTTTCCTTTTTTTTGTTTGAAAAATCATAATTGTATTCTTTATAATTTTCATGGAGGCATGTATCTATTTGAAGACGGAATTTTATCTCATTAAAGTGGAATCCGTGCATTGAAAAGTTACTGAATAAACTTTTCACATTTTTACTTTTGATTTTACTATATTCCATGAAACATAATGGCCTTTTTCACGACAGGGTAAATTAAGTAGGCCTGTTAAATTCCACTGTAGGACGTAGTCTTCTCTCTTTAGATAAGATTGCCATAATCGTCACGCTTGCCAAGTGTATTGGTAAATAAATCGCAGAAGACCGATGACGAGGAGCAGTGCCTAAAGTGCAAGGTTTTTGGTATTGATAATACCAATCCGCATACCAAAAGTTGCGATTATGGCCAATCCTTCCTTAGGGAAGCCTACATTTTGCAGTGGCCTTTTACAGACCGTCATTTAAGTTATGCGTGTATGTATGTCTGACAAACAACCTTTTTTAAACGGCTTCTAATGATACCTAACCATGTATCCCTAATTAAAATAAATTGGAGGAGGAGTGGTGAGCCCCCGTTGCCGAGGGGAGTGAGGTTCTGTTTGTCCTTCTTTTGAGGAGAAAAAAAAAGAAGAGCAGTTAGTTGTAAAATAGAATAAAGTAAGCTAGCTTTAAGTATCCAGTATTGGACAAAAGCCTTCTCTCAAGTGAGAGAAGTAGGAGAGATGTCCGTCACGCTACTCCAGTGCAAGTTGTAAGTAAGTGGACTGTACAAGTTCTCGACTTTTTTTCGGGCAGGTTGAAATCGAGACATGCCTTCATCGCCAATTGGTGTAAATTATGCCGTTTTTTACTAAAATATATATCCTTTATATGCAAACGACCACGATTCGGTTTACACCAGAAATTGTTAACGAAACTCAGTACATTTTCAAAATATACAAAGAAAAACTGGGCTATTCATTTCAAGAAAGCGAAAAGAGAAGCCGGAAATTCAACAGACCAGCAACGGGCAGCATCATCTAAGGAGCGATTAGGAAATGTTTGAAGTCAAAAATATTTAGTAGATTCTTACGGGCAAGGGAGGTGTCTAATTACAAGCAGTAAAATTCTACATATACTTCTGTATGAAATTTATGTATAATGTAATTTTTTAACCGTTATTCAGCATATTGATCACGTCTCATCCGCTTGTGGCCGAGTTAGGGGTTACGGGGACGTCTAATTATAGCCTCGTTCACTAGGGGAGCTTGTAGATGGAGAAATAAGAGAGCTTCGACAGCCAATTCAACTTAATTTACTAAAACGCTTCAATGAATCGTTGTAAAAAAAAGTTATAAAAGAAATTAATTGCTTTTGGATTAAGAATATGGAATATGATATTCATCATATTGAATTTTTAAAACTTTTTGAAGACAGTATTTATTATATTTAGGACGTCATAGGAGGACGATATAGTTAGGACGGGATGCGACCGCGAACTCATCCCTCTCACTCTTCAGGGTGGTTATCAGTCAGTGGGATGTGTGCATCAGAACAACTTGTGACAGGTCGGTAACTTATCGTTACCTATACCGATTGTTAAGACCTGAGTTGAGTCCTTTTCAAATATTAAATCTGTTTATTTATTTCGATGGTTCTCTGAGAAGAGACACAGGGATAAGCTTAAAAACTACAAGCCACCAAGAAATGCCGCGATAATCTTCAGCATCAGTATCAAACATTCGGCATCATTTCACCTGACGGTAAGTGAGGAACGCAGTTCCTAAAACCTGCAAACTAATTTAAAAAAAGAAGAAGAATAAGGGTCTCTTGACTCCAATTCCGATCATCCAACCACTCGGCTAACGTGACTTGAGTTAATTGTAGTGAGTGGAGGAAAAAAATATATTTATAAGAAGTTAGAAATCTACTAAAGTATTACGCTTGATACCAATGATCTTCCATAACATACCAATACAAACTCCGTGGACGAGTGGCGTAAACAACGGTTTTTTTTTATAGAAAAGGGAGGCAAACGAGCAGGTGGCTCACGTAATAAAAAAATAAAAATACAATATCTTCACGCAATTCTCAATACAGGGGTAGACAGAGGTCTACTCTAGACATTTAAGTCCCTTCGACCCACCTTCCACCGAAGATATTTTCGGGACAACGTGACAGGTGGTGAGCCCATCGCCGTCTTTATGTCCAAGCCTCCGATATAACTTGTACATAGATTTATAGAAAAATCTATTGGTACGGCCACTTGAGATTCGAACTTGCGTCTCTTGACTCGAATTTTCGACCACTCAACCACTCGCCTATTTGACGTAATGGTAAGTAATTACCGCCGCCCATGAACCTTGCAATACCAGAAATATAGCAGATGTGTTGCCGGCCTTAGAGTGCCCCCAGAATTGGGAGAGGGGGGTGTGTGGGCCTCCGGTTACCTGTACTCACCAGAAGTTTGTTACAGAAACGCAGAAGTTTGTTAAACTTCTACTTCACGCCGGTATTCTGTGAGGTCGTGGTACTTCCCTGGTCAAGCCGGCCCATTCATGCAACAACAAAATCTGATGCGTGGCTCTACCACTGCAAGGTTTTCAAGGTGTTGCCATCTAGAGGTCTCGGGTTCGATTCCCGATCGGGTCAATGTAGAAAAACCACTTTTTCTACATTTTCTTGGGTCTGTGTGTTTGTGGTACCTTCGTTGTTTCCGATTCCCATACCTCAAGTGCTTTAGCATCTTACATTGGGATCGAAGCAATATATGTGATGTTGCCCCTATCATTCATATTTTTATTTATTATTTTTATAATTTTACCTGAATTTTTTACATTATATTTTCACGTGAATATTCAGCCACCTTTTTAAAATTCCCTTAAAGTGTTGTTACTAAATTAGCCGGTTTATAACTTCATCAGCACAGAAATGACAAAGTGCTCCTGTCAAATTATCGGCATCACTGCAATTGCATATAAATCGAAGCTCGGGCAAGTGATGCACCAAACTTTTAATGCATACGATGAATATTTATATATCACATATAAACTTTTTCGTGCATATTTTTTTATCTTCACGCATATTTTCGTTACTAGGGTAGACAGAGGACTAAACCATTAAGTAGCATCCTTTCACCAAAGGCTGTTTGGGACAACGGTATTAGCGGTAATACCATGTTATTGTTAAAGCTAACGGTACACAGTACACTTACATTCATAAATATTTTAAATATTCATATACACGTATAAATATCCATGACTACTGTAAAAATATCCATATTCATAACACGAATATTTGCTCCTAGCGGATTTGAACCCGCAAACTTTAGTTTCGAGGCCAGTTTTACTGTCTAGTAGAACAAAAAATTGTTTTTTTGGAAACCTGTTCATAATTAATATTAATAAGACATTCTACAAGAAATTCAGTAGATTATGCAAATTAAAAGGAATAACATCAAATTTCAAAACAAATTTCTAATACGTCTACAATAAAAAAAATATAAAATAAAATAATAACAAATATGTATATAGATAGGGACAATATCACATACATTGCTTTGATCCTTAAAAACCCGACCTGAGAAAATGCAGAAAAAGTGGTTTTTCTACATTGACCCGTCCGGGAATCGAACCTCAGAGATAGCAACACTTTGATATCCGGTGTTTACGCCACTCATCTGTGGAGGTCCTCGTAAAAACGTCAAATAAATCTTTATAAAATCTTAAAAATGTCTATTTACATTGATACAAGCAAATAAATAAGGACTTATTTATTTTTAGAATGATCCAAAAATGAACCAATAGTGTATGAATTTCATTAATAATATTTCAGAGGCACACATATCCTTTCATCACTTTGTAATAGAACCGGTTAATTTATGGATTACCGCTTAATTCAGCGCCGTCACTGTGATGTTAACAATGTTGTTTGCGCTTCATAACATCCTTAATTAAGTATCATAATATTCATGTGATAATATTGGAAATGCTTACGGTTGATTAACAACTAATTAATACTGCAGTTCATTCTGGAATGAATAGGATAATACAGGTATGCTTCTATTAAATTATAGTCGGTATTAATTGATACTCTGTTGATTTTATACCATAATTTATTATAAAAGTGGTTGGGTGATCAGAAGTCGAGTCAAGAGACTCACAGATGGTAGGCCCGTGTCAATGAGGTTGACAAAAAGACGACGACAGGCTAAATCTGTCAAGTTGGTCACGTTGTCCCAGAATGTATCTTAGGTGGAACGTGGGTCGAAAGAACTTAATTGTTTACCCCTGCCTACCCTTGTACTGGAATTTGCGTGAAGATATTTATTTATTATACATTCTTCATAAATTCGTTTAAATTTTTAATTCAATTTAATCTCCTTTTAGTTCAACTGCAGTATCTACTTCTTTTCATCTCCTCATCGCCCTTTAGGTAGACTGGTAGAGAATGCCTCAGGCATTAAGTCCGCCTATATGCATAGCTAAAAGAAGTTTAAATAAATAAATAAAACTTTCGTTGTAAAAGAGGTATGTAGGGATCGTGACACTTGGCGATCTGGTCTCTCTGTCTACGCCGTCAGGGATTGTGCGTGAAGATAAAAAAAAAACTTTCGTGAGACATTATTAATCAAATAATCAGGGTGAGTGGAATGAGTTCGCGCTCGTGTTCCGCCTCGCACTGGTGAAGGACCTCCGATAAGTCCGAAACTAGTCGATACCTACACCGATTATTATAACATTAATTATGTTATTAACGTTACAGGGGTCGATTGCGTCACGACGTTGTTCTCATCTTCCTTTTACCTAGGCGCCTTCCTTTTCACAGGTCTCCTCAGATGAAGCTGTAAAGGCCTCCGGGCCAACAGCATCCCGTGGATGGTTTAAGTCGGTACGTTTCTCGTTCAAAGATCTGAATCCGACACTGTTCGTTTCAGTGGCCTCTCGGTCAGGAAACGTGCGTGTATAAACCATTTTCCTCCACGTTTATGCAAAAAAAAAATGTGATCATCAATGTTTTAGGTGCGAGATGTACTGCGATCGCCAATCCGTCTGCTAAGTGCGACCATTTTTCCAAGTAATAGACTTTTAGAGACATCTATTTACTGCGACCTCTGTGAACGAGTAGCATACACACCTGTTATTATTCTGGCGCCAGCTCAGATTTAGACTGAACTTTTGCCCACTCAAATAAGTTGATTTGGAGGGAAACTGGGAGTCAAAATTGAAACTCATCCTTCAATGCTGCGGAGCACAGTTTTGTAATAAAAGTGTTCTTTTTATTACCAACATCTTTTCTCTTTTTCTCTGTTACTCGTTTGTTTATTTTTTTATAGCCAGCTCGACGTGAAACTAAAGACAATTTTCATTTGAAAGCAATTTTCATTAAAGGCAATTTCGTTTTAAAATTTTATTGAACTCAAACGGTTATAACGCACCAGGCGCCGAAACGTCGGCAGTAGTCATTCGCAAATATTAATTTTAGCAACGTAAATTTACGAGTCTTTTGAAGGTTCATGAAAGTTTTAGATGTTTTATTTGAATAAGAGGAGCGGTAAATTGTTTCGGGAATTTTGGGTCTTGTTTTATTACGTACTCTCCACCTGAAATGATCCTCGTATTATCCTTGTATAGGAATCATTTACATTAATAGATGGACCGACCTTTTTCAATAATCAAACAAAAATGTATGATTTTTTAGGTAACTTACTAGTCAATAAATAAATATATACATAGCGAGAACATTACATTTATTGCTCTGATGTCAAAGTTAGCTTAAGAACTTGTGTTGGAATCAAAAGCAACAAAGTTATTGCAAAGTCCCAGTCATAAAATTTTTTAAAAATTGTTTCCTGAATTGACTCGACCGAGAATAGAACCCAAGGCCCTCGGAGCTGGCGACACCATGAAAACCGGTGTGCAAGCCTGTCCTTCACGAAAGTCGTCATCAGATTTATACGTGTATTAAACTTTAAGTAGAATGTTTTCATTATGATAAACTATCATATGTAATGCAAGCTCTCCATCATGTTTGTTTGTAAAATGTACGTACAGTTTTCGTTTTACATGCAAATCGGGATCGCTGCGAGTTATGATTCACTCAACGTCTATGTTTCAACATACATGTTGGAACATGCATCATGAAAATGTGTAAAGGCATTATTAAAAAAAACTATATTATAAATTCCTTCATGATCATATAAGTAGTCACGATCGTCGAATGGTTGGGTGATCGTAATTCTAGTCAAGAGACCCGAGTTCGAAACGCTGGTGACAGGCTCGTACCAATAGGTTTGTTCAAAAACTTATGTACGATTTATATCAAATTTTATTCGCAGTATCAATTTAAGCCTACTAAATGCCGGAGTATATCAAATGTGAGGGGGGTTATTTGATGTTGTATCATAAATATATTTACAGTATTAAGAAGTGAATAAAAAATATTGTCAAATAAATAATCTCACTACAAAACGAAAACAAAGACCGGTGTCGGGCCGCCGTGTATAGTGTCTGGTACTGCGATCGCCAATCCGCTTGACAAATTTGGCGATTATCACACACGCATATCGAAGAGGCTTTTGTCCTGTATTGAACTTTTAGACTTTTCGGTGTTTATAATAATAATATTACTAATCAATCATACGTCATCCTCCTACAAACTTACCGTCGTCTTGACAACTGGTTGGTGATAAGATAGAAATATACACAAATACTATACATACATAAATATTCATATCTTTAAACTGATTTGAGTAAAAACACACAAATTCATCACACAAATATTTGTTCCTCACGGGATTCGATTCCAACGCTTAAAACTTGAAGCTAGCATCACTACTAGCTATCGGCTATCGGGCCGTCATGTAAAGTTAAATAAATAAATAAATACATAGATAGGGACAACATCAAATACATTGCTCTGATCCCAAAGTAAGCAGCGTAAGCACTTATAATATGGAATCAGAAACAACGAAGGTATCTCAAACACCCAGACCCGCGAAAATATAGAAAAAGTGTTATTAAGTGTTAAATAGAACACATACATCTTTCGTTGATTGGAAAAAATTTAATGTTTTCAATAAAACGATTTTCGGACTAATTAAAAATGCGATAAAATCCGAAAATCGTTTTATTTTAAATGTGTTGTACATTTTAAATAAAACGATTTTCGGATTCGCGTAAATACAAGAAATCAAAAATGGAATGTCTCATTGCTTTGTACTTCAATAAAAATTACATGCTTTCACAACTACTTAGCTGTAGAAATAGATAAGCATCAATAGTCTAATGGTTTAGGGCGCAAACTGTGAAATATGATGACGTAGGTTCGAGCCGCTATTCGAGTATGGTCGTGAACCATTTTGAACATAGCTGTTGCTGCTTGTTGGAGTGATTAACTGTCACTAGCATTTTCAAGGCTTTTTCTTGAACCACGGAGAAAAAGGGGATGGTATATTCTTACAACTTTACTAAAAACTTAAATATTTGTGAATGAATGCACACGTTCTCAGAATATTACATAACTACCCTTACAGATAGAGTTTAAGTTCAAAAGTTTTAGATTATTCTTCTTTATTGTTGGAAAAAATCAGTTTTTTAATATTTTCCATGCACACATAGCAGCCTTTTTTCACAACAGGATATACTAAATAGGTTTGTTAAATTCCACTGCAGGACATAGTCTTCTTTCTTAAGATAATAAATAATCGCCACGCTTGTCAAGCGAATTAGCGCACAAAATTCAGCAGACCGGTGACGAGGAGCAGTGCCTAAAGTGCAAGGTTTTTGGTATTGATATCGCCAATCCGCGGACATAAAAGTGGCGATTACGGCCAATCCTCCCGTAGAGAGGCCTACGTTTTACAGTTGCCTTTTATAGACCGTCATTTAAGTTATGCGTGTATGTATGTCTGACAAACAAACAACCTTTTTAAACGACTTTTAAACGGCTTCTAATGATACCTAACCATGTATCCCTAATTAAAATAAATTGGTGGAGGAGTGGTGGGCCCCCGTCGCAGTGGTGAGTGAGGTTCTGTTTGTCCTTCTTTTGAGGAGAAAAAAAGAAGACCAGTTAGTTGTAAAGAAGAATAAAGTAAGCTAGCTTTAAGTATCCAGTATTGGACAAAAGCCTTCTCTCAAGTGAGAGAAGTAGGAGAGTGACAAAAGTAGGAGAGATGTCCGTCACGCTACTCCAGTGCAAGTTGTAAGTAAGTGGACTGTACAAGTTCTCGACTTTTTTTCGGGCAGGTTGGAATCGAGGTATGCCTTCATCGCCAACTGGTGTAAATTATTCCTTTTTTTACTAAAATATCTAACCTTTATATGCAAACGACTAAGGTTCGGTTTACACCAGAAATTGTTAACGAAACTCAATACATTTTCAAAATATACAAAGAAAAACTGGGCTAATCTTTTCAAGAAAGCGAAAAGAGAAGCCGGAAATTCAATAGACCAGCAACAGGCAGCAGCGTCTATGTTGCGATTAGGAAATGTTTGATGTCAAAAAATATTTTGTAGATTCTTACGGGTAAGGGCACCTCCCTTACCCGTAAGAATCTACTAAATATTTTTTCTAATTATAAGCATTAAAATTCAACTTACACTTCTGTATGAAATTTATGTATAATGTAATTTTTATAACCGTTATTCAGCATATTGATCACATCTCATCCGCTTTGTGGCCGGGGTAGGGGTTACGGGGACGTCTAATTATAGCCTCGTTCACTCGGAGAGCTTGTAGATGGAGAAATAAGAGAGCTTCGACAGCCAATTCAACTTAATTCACTAAAACGCTTCAATGAATCGTTATGAAAAAAGATAATTTCTACTAAGCAAGAAATTAATTGCTTTTGAATTAAGAATATGTTTCTATTTCATTCCATTAAATTATTAAAACTTTCGTGAGATTAAATTAAATAGTTAAATAGTTAGGACGGGACGCAACCCCGAACTCATCCCACTCACCCATCAGGGGTTTACCAGGATACCAGTCAGTGGGATGTGTTCATCAGAAGGACCTCCGACAGGCTAAGCTCAGGTCTTAACAATAGTTACCAACACCGATTGTTAAGACCTAAGCTTAGCCGTTTTTAAATATTTAATCTATCTATTTCTTTCTATGGTTCTCTGAGAAGAAACACAGGGATAGGCCTAAAAACTACAAGCCACCAAGAAATGCCGCGATAATCTTCAGCATCAGTATCAAACATTCGGCATCAGTTCACCTGACGGTAAGTGAGGAACGCAGCTCCAAAAACCTGCAAACCATTTGAAAAAAAAAAGAAGAAGAATAAGTTGTCAAATAAAACTTTATAAAATCTTAAAAATGTCTATTTACACTGATACAAGCAAATAAATAAGGACTTATTTATTTCTAAAATGAATCAAAAGATAAACCACTATTGTATTAATTTCATTAATTATATTTCAGAGGCACACATATCCTTTCATCACTTTGTAATAGAACCGGTTAATTTATGGATTACCGCTTAATTCAGCCGTCACTGTGATGTTAACAATGTTGTTTGCGCTTCATAACATCCTTAATTAAGTATTTAATTATAATATGCATGTGATAATATTGGAAATGTTTACGGTTGATTAACAACTAATTAATACTGCAGTTCATTCTGGAATGAATAGGATAATAAGGTATGCTTCTATTAAATTATAGTCGATATTAATTTATACTCTGTTGATTGTATACCATAATTTATCATCATTAAAAGTCACGATAGCCGAGTTGTTGGGTGGTCGGAATTTCAAGTCTAGAGACCCAAGTTCGGTCCCCAAATGGTAGGCTCGTGCGAATCAGGTTTTAAAACCATTATTAGTACAATTTATAACGTTGTCTAGGACATAAAGAGAGCGACTGACTCACCATCTGTCACGTTGTCCCGAAAATATCTGCGGGGGAAGGTGGGTCAAAGGGACTTAAATGACTTGACCTATGTCTACCCCTGTATTGGGAATTGCGTGAAGACATTATTTATATTTTATATTTATTAATTTATCATCAAATATACCTCTAAAAGTGGTTGGGTGATCAGAATTCGAGTCAAGAGACCCGAGTTCGGTCCCCAAATGGTAGGCTCGTGCGAATTAGGTTTTTAAAACCATTATTAGTACAATTTATAACGTTGTCTAGGACATAAAGAGAGCGACTGACTCACCATCTGTCACGTTGTCTCAAGAAATGTCGTCGGTGAAAAGTTGGTCGAAAGGACTTAGTTGTCCAGACTTCTGTAAATTCTTATTGTCTTCCTTTTTTGTCTTGTCTTAAGAGGCCACTGTAGCAAACATCTCAATAATTTCACAACTTCTAACAGATTCCGAAGGTAAACAAGGTAAGCAGTGATAAAGGAGCCAGGTGTCTAGTACTGCGATCGCCATGCGGGCAATGCACGCCGGTTTTCTTGGTGTCGGCAGCTCCGATTTAAACTGGACATTTGTCCACTCAAATAAGTTGAATTGGAGGGAAACTGGGTGTCAAAAATTGAAACTCAACCTTCAATGCATTGGATCACAGTTTTTTAATAAAAGTGTTCTTTTTATTACCAACATCTTTTTTTTCTGTATTACTCGTTTGTTTATTTTTTCAGCCAGCTCGACGTGAAACTAAAGACAATTTTCATTTGAAAGCAATTTTCATTAAAGGCAATTTCGTTTTAAAATTTTATTGAACTCAAACGGTTATACCGCACCGGGCGCCGAAACGTCGGCAGTAGTCATTCGCAAATATTAATTTTATGAACGTAAATTTACGAGTCTTTTGAAGGTTCATGAAAGTTTTAGATGTTTTATTTGAATAAGAGAAGCGGTAAATTGTTTCGGGAATTTTAGGTCTTGTTTTATTACGTACTCTCCATCTGGAATGATCCTCGTATTATCCTTGTATAGGAATCATTTATATTAATAGATGGACCGACCTTTTTCAATTATCAAACGAAAATTACATATACAATTTCGCAGCTAACCAGTCAGTAAATAAATAAATAAATAAATAAATATATACATATGACAACATCATTGCTCTGATCCCAAAGTAAGTAGCTTAAGAACTTGTGTTATGGAATCAAAAGATAAACCACTATTGTATTAATTTCATTAATTATATTTCAGAGGCACATATCCTTTCATCACTTTGTAATAGAACCGGTTAATTTATGGATTACCGCTTAATTCAGCGCCGTCACTGTGATGTTAACAATGATGTTTGCGCTTCTTAACATCCTTAATTAATTGTCATAATATTCATTTGATAATATTGGAAATGTTTACGGTTGATTAACAACTAATTAATACTGCAGTTCATTCTGGAATGAATAGGATAATAAGGTATGCTGATAAATAGAGTATAAATTAATATCGACTATAATTTAATAGAAATTAAATTATAGTCGATATTAATTTATACTCTGTTGATTGTATACCATAATTTATCATCAAATATACCTCTAAAAGTGGTTGGGTGATCGTAATTCTAGTCAAGAGACCTGGAGTTCGGTCCCCAAATGGTAGGCTCAAAGGAATCAGGTTTTTAAAACCATTATTAGTACAATTTATAACGTTGTCTAGGACATAAAGAGAGCGACTGACTCACCATCTGTCACGTTGTCTCAAGAAATGTCGTCGGTGAAAAGTTGGTCGAAAGGACTTAGTTGTCCAGACTTCTGTAAATTCTTATTGTCTTCCTTTTTTGTCTTGTCTTAAGAGGCCACTGTAGCAAACATCTCAATAATTTCACAACTTCTAACAGATTCCGAAGGTAAACAAGGTAAGCAGTGATAAAGGAGCCAGGTGTCTAGTACTGCGATCGCCATGCGGGCAATGCACGCCGGTTTTCTTGGTGTCGGCAGCTCCGATTTAAACTGGACATTTGTCCACTCAAATAAAATGAATTGGAGGGAAACTGGGTGTCAAAAATTGAAACTCAACCTTCAATGCTGTGGATCACAGTTTTTTAATAAAAGTGTTCTTTTTATTACCAACATCTTTTTTTTCTGTATTACTCGTTTGTTTATTTTTTCAGCCAGCTCGACGTGAAACTAAAGACAATTTTCATTTGAAAGCAATTTTCATTAAAGGCAATTTCGTTTTAAAATTTTATTGAACTCAAACGGTTATACCGCACCGGGCGCCGAAACGTCGGCAGTAGTCATTCGCAAATATTAATTTTATGAACGTAAATTTACGAGTCTTTTGAAGGTTCATGAAAGTTTTAGATGTTTTATTTGAATAAGAGAAGCGGTAAATTGTTTCGGGAATTTTAGGTCTTGTTTTATTACGTACTCTCCATCTGGAATGATCCTCGTATTATCCTTGTATAGGAATCATTTATATTAATAGATGGACCGACCTTTTTCAATTATCAAACGAAAATTACATATACAATTTCGCAGCTAACCAGTCAGTAAATAAATAAATATATACATAGCGACAACATCATTGCTCTCATCCCAAAGTAAGTAGCTTTAGAACTTGTGTTATGGAATCAAAAGCAACAAAGCAATTAAAAAGTCCCAGATATAAAAATATAAAGTATATTCTTAATTGACTTAACCGAGAATCGAACCCGAGGCCCTCGGAGCTGGCGACACCATGAAAACCGGTGTGCACGCCAGTCCTCCACGAAAAAGTCGTCAACAGAGTTGTACGAGTATTACATATGAAGTAGAATGTTTTCATTGTGACAACTTTTCATATGTAATGCAAGCTCTCCGTCATGTTTGTTTGTAAAATGTACGTACAGTTTTCGTTTTACATGCAAATCGGGATCGCTGCGTGTAATGATTCACTAACGTCTATGTTTCAACACACATGTTGAAAGATGACTTATTAAAGAGGACTTATTTATTTCTAAAATGAATCAAAAGATAAACCACTATTGTATTAATTTCATTAATTATATTTCAGAGGCACACATATCCTTTCATCACTTTGTAATAGAACCGGTTAATTTATGGATTACCGCTTAATTCAGCGCCGTCACTGTGATGTTAACAATGATGTTTGCGCTTCTTAACATCCTTAATTAATTGTCATAATATTCATTTGATAATATTGGAAATGTTTACGGTTGATTAACAACTAATTAATACTGCAGTTCATTCTGGAATGAATAGGATAATAAGGTATGTTGATAATAGAGTATAATATCGACTATAATTTAATAGAAATTAAATTATAGTCGATATTAATTTATACTCTGTTGATTGTATACCATAATTTATCATCATTAAAAGTCACGATAGCCGAGTTGTTGGGTGGTCGGAATTTCGAGTCTAGAGACCTGAGTTCAATCCCCAGGTGGCAGTACCAATGAGTTTTTCAAAAACTTATGTACGAATTTCGTCGTTGGCTTGGACATGAAGGCGGCGACGGGCTCACCACCTGTCACGTTGTCCCGAAAATATCTTCGGTGGAAGGTGGGTCAAAGGGACTTAAATGACTTGACCTATGTCTACCCCTGTATTGGGAATTGCGTGAAGATATTATTTATATTTTATATTTATTAATTTATCATCAAATATACCTATAAAAGTGGTTGGGTGATCAGAATTCGAGTCAAGAGACCCGAGTTCGGATGGTAGGCTCGTGCGAATCAGGTTTTTAAAACCATTATTAGTACAATTTATAACGTTGTCTAGGACATAAAGAGAGCGACTGACTCACCATCTGTCACGTTGTCCCGAAAATATCTTCGGTGGAAGGTGGGTCAAAGGGACTTAAATGACTTGACCTATGTCTACCCCTGTATTGGGAATTGCGTGAAGATATTATTTATATTTTATATTTATTAATTTATCATCAAATATACCTATAAAAGTGGTTGGGTGATCAGAATTGAGTCAAGAGACCTGAGTTCGGTCCCCAAATGGTAGGCTCGTGCGAATCAGGTTTTTAAAACCATTATTAGTACAATTTATAACGTTGTCTAGGACATAAAGAGAGCGACTGACTCACCATCTGTCACGTTGTCTCAAGAAATGTCGTCGGTGAAAAGTTGGTCGAAAGGACTTAGTTGTCCAGACTTCTGTAAATTCTTATTGTCTTCCTTTTTGTCTTGTCTTAAGAGGCCACTGTAGCAAACATCTCAATAATTTCACAGCTTCTAACAGATTCCGAAGGTAAACAAGGTAAGCAGTGATTAAGAAGCCAGGTGTCTAGTACTGCGATCGCTGCTGGGCGATGCACGCCGGTTTTCTTGGTGTCGGCAGCTCCGATTTAAACTGGACATTTGTCCACTCAAATAAGTTGAATTGAGGGAAACTGGGTGTCAAAATTGAAACTCAACCTTCAATGCTGTGGATCACAGTTTTTAATAAAAGTATTCTTTTATTACCAAAATCTTTTTTTCTGTATTACTCGTTTGTTTATTTTTTCAGCCAGCTCGACGTGAAACTAAAGACAAAGACACTGGTTCTCGGAGCTGGCGACACCATGAAAACCGGTGTGCACGCCAGTCCTCCACGAAAAGTCGTCAACAGAGTTGTACGAGTATTACATATGAAGTAGAATGTTTTCATTGTGACAACTTTTCATATGTAATGCAAGCTCTCCGTCATGTTTGTTTGTAAAATGTACGTACAGTTTTCGTTTTATATACAAATCGATACCCACCGGCGACAATCCGTATCGCTGCGTGTAATGATTCACTCAACATCTATGTTTCAACACACATGTTGAAAGATGACTTATTAAAGAGGACTTATTTATTTCTAAAATGAATCAAAAGATAAACCACTATTGTATTAATTTCATTAATTATATTTCAGAGGCACACATATCCTTTCATCACTTTGTAATAGAACCGGTTAATTTATGGATTACCGCTTAATTCAGCGCCGTCACTGTGATGTTAACAATGATGTTTGCGCTTCTTAACATCCTTAATTAATTGTCATAATATTCATTTGATAATATTGGAAATGTTTACGGTTGATTAACAACTAATTAATACTGCAGTTCATTCTGGAATGAATAGGATAATAAGGTATGTTGATAATAGTATAATATCGACTATAATTTAATAGAAATTAAATTATAGTCGATATTAATTTATACTCTGTTGATTGTATACCATAATTTATCATCAAATATACCTATAAAAGTGGTTGGGTGATCAGAATTCGAGTCAAGAGACCTGAGTTCGATCCCCAGGAGGCAGTACCAATGAGTTTTTCAAAACTTATGTACGAATTTCATCGTTGGCTTGGACATAAAGGCGGCGACGGGCTCACTACCTGTAAAGTTGTACTAAAACATGTCTTCGGTGGAAGGTGGGTCGAAAGGACTTAGTTGTCCAGACTTCTGTAAATTCTTATTGTCTTCCTTTTTGTCTTGTCTTAAGAGGCCACTGTAGCAAACATCTCAATAATTTCACAGCTTCTAACAGATTCCGAAGGTAAACAAGGTAAGCAGTGATAAAGGAGCCAGGTGTCTAGTACTGCGATCGCTGCTGGGCGATGCACGCCGGTTTTCTTGGTGTCGGCAGCTCCGATTTAAACTGGACATTTGTCCACTCAAATAAGTTGAATTGAGGGAAACTGGGTGTCAAAATTGAAACTCAACCTTCAATGCTGTGGATCACAGTTTTTAATAAAAGTATTCTTTTATTACCAAAATCTTTTTTTCTGTATTACTCGTTTGTTTATTTTTTCAGCCAGCTCGACGTGAAACTAAAGACAAAGACACTGGTTCTCGGAGCTGGCGACACCATGAAAACCGGTGTGCACGCCAGTCCTCCACGAAAAAGTCGTCAACAGAGTTGTACGAGTATTACATATGAAGTAGAATGTTTTCATTGTGACAACTTTTCATATGTAATGCAAGCTCTCCGTCATGTTTGTTTGTAAAATGTACGTACAGTTTTCGTTTTATATACAAATCGGGATACCCACCGGCGACAATCCGTATCGCTGCGTCCTATTCACTCAACATCTATGTTTCAACACACATGTTGAAAGATGCATGATGAAAATATGTTAAGTTATAAATAAAAATTAAAACTATATTAGAAATACTTCATGATCGTCGAATAGTTGGGTGATCGTCATTCTAGTCAAGAGATCCGAGTTCCATCCCCAGGTGGAAGGCTTGTACCAAAACGTTTCAAAAAACTAATGTACCATTTATTTCGTTGGACATAAAGACGGCACCGGGCTCACTACCTGTAAAGTTGTACTAAAACATGTCTTCGGTGGAAGGTGGGTCGAAAGGACTTAGTTGTCCAGACTTCTGTAAATTCTTATTGTCTTCCTTTTTGTCTTGTCTTAAGAGGCCACTGTAGCAAACATCTCAATAATTTCACAGCTTCTAACAGATTCCGAAGGTAAACAAGGTAAGCAGTGATAAAGGAGCCAGGTGTCTAGTACTGCGATCGCCAAGCGGGCGATGCACGCCGGTTTTCTTGGTGTCGGCAGCTCCGATTTAAACTGGACATTTGTCCACTCAAATAAGTTGAATTGAGGGAAACTGGGTGTCAAAATTGAAACTCAACCTTCAATGCTGTGGATCACAGTTTTTAATAAAAGTATTCTTTTATTACCAAAATCTTTTTTTCTGTATTACTCGTTTGTTTATTTTTTCAGCCAGCTCGACGTGAAACTAAAGACAAAGACACTGGTTCTCGGAGCTGGCGACACCATGAAAACCGGTGTGCACGCCAGTCCTCCACGAAAAAGTCGTCAACAGAGTTGTACGAGTATTACATATGAAGTAGAATGTTTTCATTGTGACAACTTTTCATATGTAATGCAAGCTCTCCGTCATGTTTGTTTGTAAAATGTACGTACAGTTTTCGTTTTATATACAAATCGGGATACCCACCGGCGACAATCCGTATCGCTGCGTGTAATGATTCACTCAACATCTATGTTTCAACACACATGTTGAAAGATGCATGATGAAAATATGTTAAGTTATAAATAAAAATTAAAACTATATTAGAAATACTTCATGATCGTCGAATAGTTGGGTGATCGTCATTCTAGTCAAGAGATCCGAGTTCCATCCCCAGGTGGAAGGCTTGTACCAAAACGTTTCAAAAAACTAATGTACCATTTATTTCGTTGGACATAAAGAGAGCGACTGACTCACCATCTGTCACGTTGTCCCGAAAATATCTTCGGTGGAAGGTGGGTCAAAGGGACTTAAATGACTTGACCTATGTCTACCCCTGTATTGGGAATTGCGTGAAGATATTATTTATTTATAGCCTAATTTGATGAAAAATTATACATTCCGCATCTAATACAAAGTTTCACAATAAATAAATGAGGTAATCTGCTCGGAGTATCAGACACCTTACACCTTAGATTTTGCTGCCCGTCATCCGTCGCCATATTTGCTTCCAGTGTTTTCTGCGATGGTTATCCTGCTATTTGAGGGTAGCCATTGATCAGTGGGTAGTTGTTAACTTTGTTAAGGCTTTTCTCTAAGTCGCTTTATACTGCACCCACGAAAAGAAAGGTCGTGGCATAGTCTTAGGCTATTATTAAGATACTACCACGGTCCAATGTTTGTCTAAGTAAGTAATATATCAATGTAAGCAATAAGTCAGTTGTATTATAAGTCACGATAGCCGAGTGGTTGGGTGGTGGAATTTCGAGTCATGGATGTTCATATTAATATTTATCTTACTAATTGGCCTTTAAAAGTTCACTGCTGGATCTAGACATCTCTTTTGGGAGGGTTTGCAAGAATCACCAAGCTTGGTAAGGCGATTGGCGATCGGAGTATCAGACACCTTACACCTTAGATTTTGCTGCCCGTCATCCGTCGCCATATTTGCTTCCAGTGTTTTCTGCGATGGTTATCCTGCTATTTGAGGGTAGCCATTGATCAGTGGGTAGTTGTTAACTTTGTTAAGGCTTTTCTCTAAGTCGCTTTATACTGCACCCACGAAAAGAAAGGTCGTGGCATAGTCTTAGGCTATTATTAAGATACTACCACGGTCCAATGTTTGTCTAAGTAAGTAATATATCAATGTAAGCAATAAGTCAGTTGTATTATAAGTCACGATAGCCGAGTGGTTGGGTGGTGGAATTTCGAGTCATGGATGTTCATATTAATATTTATCTTACTAATTGGCCTTTAAAAGTTCACTGCTGGATCTAGACATCTCTTTTGGGAGGGTTTGCAAGAATCACCAAGCTTGGTAAGGCGATTGGCGATCGGAGTATCAGACACCTTACACCTTAGATTTTGCTGCCCGTCATCCGTCGCCATATTTGCTTCCAGTGTTTTCTGCGATGGTTATCCTGCTATTTGAGGGTAGCCATTGATCAGTGGGTAGTTGTTAACTTTGTTAAGGCTTTTCTCTAAGTCGCTTTATACTGCACCCACGAAAAGAAAGGTCGTGGCATAGTCTTAGGCTATTATTAAGATACTACCACGGTCCAATGTTTGTCTAAGTAAGTAATATATCAATGTAAGCAATAAGTCAGTTGTATTATAAGTCACGATAGCCGAGTGGTTGGGTGGTGGAATTTCGAGTCATGGATGTTCATATTAATATTTATCTTACTAATTGGCCTTTAAAAGTTCACTGCTGGATCTAGACATCTCTTTTGGGAGGGTTTGCAAGAATCACCAAGCTTGGTAAGGCGATTGGTGATCGGAGTATCAGACACCTTACACCTTAGATTTTGCTGCCCGTCATCCGTCGCCATATTTGCTTCCAGTGTTTTCTGCGATGGTTATCCTGCTATTTGAGGGTAGCCATTGATCAGTGGGTAGTTGTTAACTTTGTTAAGGCTTTTCTCTAAGTCGCTTTATACTGCACCCACGAAAAGAAAGGTCGTGGCATAGTCTTAGGCTATTATTAAGATACTACCACGGTCCAATGTTTGTCTAAGTAAGTAATATATCAATGTAAGCAATAAGTCAGTTGTATTATAAGTCACGATAGCCGAGTGGTTGGGTGGTGGAATTTCGAGTCATGGATGTTCATATTAATATTTATCTTACTAATTGGCCTTTAAAAGTTCACTGCTGGATCTAGACATCTCTTTTGGGAGGGTTTGCAAGAATCACCAAGCTTGGTAAGGCGATTGGTGATCGGAGTATCAGACACCTTACACCTTAGATTTTGCTGCCCGTCATCCGTCGCCATATTTGCTTCCAGTGTTTTCTGCGATGGTTATCCTGCTATTTGAGGGTAGCCATTGATCAGTGGGTAGTTGTTAACTTTGTTAAGGCTTTTCTCTAAGTCGCTTTATACTGCACCCACGAAAAGAAAGGTCGTGGCATAGTCTTAGGCTATTATTAAGATACTACCACGGTCCAATGTTTGTCTAAGTAAGTAATATATCAATGTAAGCAATAAGTCAGTTGTATTATAAGTCACGATAGCCGAGTGGTTGGGTGGTGGAATTTCGAGTCATGAGACCCGAGTTCGATCCCTAGGTGGCAGGCTCGTACCAATGGGTTTTTCAAAAACTTATGGACATAAAGACAGCGATGGGCTCACCACCTGTCACGTTGTCCCGTAAAATATCTTCGGTGGAAGGTGGGTCAAAGGGACTTCATTTTCTAGACTAGACCTCGTTTTACCCTTGTATTGGCAATTGCGTGAAGATATTTATTTATTTATAGCCTAATTTGATGAAAAATTATACATTCCGCATCTAATACAAAGTTTCACAATAAATAAATGAGGTAATCTGCTCCAATTATCGACAACCCTACATTTTTTCCGATTCAGAACTATTGCAAGCTCATTCATCTAATCTAAGTGTTCTTTTTATGCTTTAAGTAAGTCTTCTAGTCTTTTTGCTATCTAAAACGATCAAGTTACTTTCTTACTTTGTCTCGGCGTTACCCGATCATTTTATTGCTCTGTTTTCAAGTAGCTTTACTCACTTAACTTCAAATTAATGTAACGTAGTCAAAGAATAGATATTAATTAGAGAATAGATAATTAGATTCCAAAAATATCTTCGGTGGATGGTGGATCGAAACGACCTTATCGTCTAGACCTCTGTCTACCCACTATCCTGTATTGGTGTGTGTGAAGGCATTTATTTATTTATTTTTAATTAGATCTTATAAGTTTAAATTTACGCTGCTGTGTCATCAGCGAATATGACACCCCCTTTCTTCTTTTGGGTATCGTAAGAGACGACTAAGGGAAAAGGCATGACTACTGGCTACTACTGACTGAATATCGTCTATATTAGTGAAATGTATGATATGACAGATGGCTAGATAATCATCTCGAAAAAATACCAAACCAAAATGAATAGACAGTTGAGGAGCAGCAGCGTCCTTTCAGCGTCATTCAAGATGTCTGGTATTGTGATCGCCAATCGTATCGAGGCCTCTCCCATGAGAGAGTTTGCCATAACCGCCATGGGTTATGGCAAACTCTCTCATGGGAGAGTATCTGTGTCAAGCAGTGGAATTTTACAGACTATTACGATATGTATACATATAAACTCATTTCTACATTCTTTCCTCGGAAACTAATGTTAGCAACGAAGATATACAGTATAGAAGTGAACGGAACTGCTTATGTTCAAGCGCACGTACGACGTCGCTCGGATATGGCGACGGGCTCACCACTTGTCACGATATCTTAAGATATCTTCGGGGAAAGGACTTTTATTTAATTGCCTAGACCTCTGTCTTGCCTTATATGGGGCCATTCCCATGAAGATATTTTTTATCATTTTCTTCATACACGCACGTCTTGGTATCCGAGAACTCTTGACCCTCATACATAAATACTTCTTTAAACCGTACAAAGTTTCGAAAAATATCATTAATCGAGCCTTCCATCGTCATTCGTTTGTTTTTTATTCATTCACGTATATGGACACCCTTATATAGTTACTGTCTTACTGTTATTTTAAAATTATGGCTAACCTTCCTCTATGGGAGAGGCAGGTATTCAGCAGTGGACTTTAACACGCCGTCATGTATGTATGTATATAAATCGGGGTTGTAAAACAGCAGATAAATTTATTTATTTTATTTATTTACTTAATTGCACACACCATAACACCGTAACATAATTTTAAAAAGGTTACATAAAATGGTTGTACAAAGGGCGGGCTTATCGCTTCAATAGCAATTTCTTCCAGGCAGGCATTTCATAAAGAAAATTTAAAAACAAAGGAATTTAGCGGGAGTGTTTACATATGAATAAGGATAATTAGACAACATTTATATAAAAATTATAAATAAATATGCATTATATATTATTACACACATACACTGTACCCTCGAAAAAACACAAAATAACAAAGGAAGTAAATACATATTTTTAAAAAAGAAAAAAAAGTTAATGTTTCCACCTCATAGAGGCGAATGAAATAATAGAAAATATTCCTTCCACATTCATTTATTTGGACTCAATTAGCGGTAATTTAATAATGAAGTGCTGTTAAATGTTTTCATTATTTACACCGCTAGCATAAAGCGGTATAAAGCGCTCCCGTAAAGTGAGTCATTAAGCGCTTACAAACAAATTCTCAGCTCCGTTGAAATTTGCATATAAAGCGAAATTCGTACACTGACGAATTGCTAAACGTTAACACGCTGTCCACGTGACAATAAATATTGGATGATGATTTATTTTTTATAAAATAAAACAATTTTTCGACAAACAAACAAATACGTAAATAATAAATACATACATAGATAGTGACAACATCGCATACATCTCTCTGACCTCAAAGAATGCAGCTAAATAACATGTATTATGGAATTGGAAACAACGAAGGTACTACCTACCCGAGAAAATGTAGTAAAAGAGTTTTTTTTATAGGGAAGGGAGGCAAACGTGCAGGTGGCTCATGTGATTGTAAGTGATTACCGCCGCCCATGAACATCTGTAATACCAGAGGAATAGCGGATGCGTTGTCGGCCTGTAAGAAAGGTATAGGCTCTTTTCTTGAAGGTCCCTAAGTCGTATCGGTCCGGAAAAACCGCTGACGGCAGCACATTCCATAAAGTGCAAGTGCGTGGCAGAAAATATCGCGAAAAACGCACTGTGGTGGAATGCCAAGCATCACGATGGTGTTGATGGAATTTTTGACTATGCCGTAAGATACGATGGTGAAATTCAGCGGCTGGGATTAATCCGAACAATTACTCGTGCTCCGAGTACAATTCCTCGGAGCACTCCCCGTAGTAAATCTTGTAAAAAATGCAAAGGGATGCAACTTCTCTTCGCAATGCCAGGGGGTCTAGCCTATGAGATAGAACATGGTCGTCGACGATTCTATGAAACCCAGGAACTCACTGTTGGTGAGACCATGCAGACCGGTGTGTGCGCCATCACCGATCACTCCTACCGATGATTACGACTATATTTATAAATTATTATTTTATTACGACTAATGTAATACTTTATTTATAGAAAAAATTATGTTAATATTTACAATACTTATTAACTAAAAACTATTATAATCGTAGACCCCTACTCTTCGTGGCATGGCACCAAGAACGCTGGCTGCATTTCCACGTTGAATGGCTAGACCTAACCGTTTAGCGAGAAAAGAACCAGCCCTCTTGTCACCAGCGGCAACGATAAGTCGCGGATACAATTCCTTTAGAAACTGCATCGCGCGGGGACCCCACGGACCGAATGTCTCTACGGCAAATGGAACAAATATATAGTCTCCTTTCAAAGACTCATATTTCCGCCATTTACCCGATTCAGCTGCCTCTGATGCCGCTCCGGTCCTTATCGAAGTACCCTTGATATGAGAGGCCGCTAATGTATCGACGCAAGTTGCGTCCCACACAAGAGCTTTGCCTCTCTCCCAAGGGACTAAAGTCAAGCCGTCGGGTCTCTTACCATCCTCCCTAAATATTCCACAAGGCTCTTAAACCGATGGAATATTTATGGAAACAAGAGCCCTTCGGATGATTTCATTCAAGGAACCGTGACGAGATAGTCTGCCGGCACTTTTTTGGCATGAAAGTCCGTGGAGGCCTAACTCGTCGACGTCGCTGCCACAAGGACATCGATGTGGTTGACAAATCGTTGCTCCCAATCGTATTCCTACAGCTATACGTAATCTTTCGTTATCCAGTAATGTACCAAAGTTACTTGATGGTAAAGCATGTAGCCAGTAACTGGATTCCTTTGTCGAAACACCTAGAAAGCGGGAAAATTTTATTACAAATTATTATTAAAGCTATTTCCAATACTGCGGTACACAGAGGTCCAGACAATTAAGTCCTTTTGACTCGCCTTTCACAGAATACACTTTTTGTGACAACGTGACTGGTGGTGCGGCTATAGCCGGCTTTATGTACAAGTCAACGATACCTAAGTTTTGTAAAAACTTATTGGTACGAGTCACGATAGACGAGTGGTTGGGTGGTCGGATCGAACTCAGGTCTCTTGATCCGATCCCCAGGTGGCAGGCTCGTACCAATGGGTATTTCAAAAACTTATGTACGAATTATATCGTTGGCTTGGATATAAAGATATATAGGTAGATATAGGTATAGATAGGCTCACCACCTGTCACGTTTTCCCGAAAATATCTTCGGTGGAAGGTGGGTCGAAGGGACTTAACTGTCTAGACTAGACCTCTGTCTACTCCTGTATTGGGAATTACGTGATGATATTTATTTCAGTAGTACGAGCCTATCACCTGGGGATTAAATTCTCCCTTCGGGTCTCTTGACTGGAATTCCGATTAACCCAACCGCTATCGTGACTTTTTATATCAAACAAATTTGATTATTATAAAAGACAAATATATTTGAATAAACACAACCAACAACAAAATAATATCAAAGCCTCCGCGGCAAGTAACGTCGTGTACGTCACTTTGGGAATTCACAAAGTAATAAATCAAACGAAATTGTTTCTCTCTCTTTTCAAATTGAAAAAAAAAAGGAATCTCATGAGACAGTACTCATTCAGGAATTGGATAATAAGTAAGAAAAAATAATAATGTAAGACACGGTGGCTCGGAGGTAAAAGCGTTGCCACGGAACGGCAGTTCGGGGGTTCGAATCCCGCCCGTGTCAGTTGAAATTTTAGAAAAACCTTTTCTCTTTAATTTAATCACATAAAAATTCAGCATAAATATGCTTTAAATATCAATAAAACTGCGTAATAAAAATTAGTTGGCGTTATCTTATTGATAATTCCTAACTGAAAAGAAAGGAATGTCAAATTGTCACTTGCAAAAGGGATAATAGATGGCGCCGATGCCAAAACAAGGCATAAGTAAAGAAAAGAGAATACAGATTTAAAATTTCAACGGATTCGTGTGAGATACGATGACTCGGAGGTAAGAGCGTTGCCGCGGATCGGCAGAGGTCGCGGGTTCGAATCCTGCCCGTGTCAGTTGAAATTTTATAAAAAAATTTTCTCTTTAATTTAATCACATCAAAATTCAGCATAAATATGCTAAAAAATCAATAAAATTGCGTAATAAAAAAGTAATAAATTAATTATTGAATCGTTTAAGTGGCGTAAATATGAGTCTTTGAAAGGAGACTATATATTGGTTCCATTTGCCATAGGGACGATCGGTCCGTGGGGTCCCCGCGCGATGCAGTTTCTAAAGGAATTGTATCCGCGACTGGTCGTAGCCGCTGGTGACAAGAGGGCTGGTTCTTTTCTGGCTCAACGTTTAAGTTTAGCCATTCAACGCGGTTCAAGCTTAATTCCATGGTGGTAGGCACGAGCCTACTAACTCGGGTTATTTCAAAACCACTTATTCGTACTAACTCGGGTTATTTCAAAACTTACAATTTATATGACAACTAGCTCGCCACCAGTCACAATGTCTTCGGCGAAAGGTGGGAAGGATATAATTTTCTTGATGCTTTATTTACTATACTTTTTTTTAAATAATATAATTAGAAATAGCATGGGAGAGTTCAACTGTTCCAATAGGTTACTATTATACATTACTATTACATACACACTTTTATTCTCTTTAATCGTCTCTATTATTTCTTTATATATCTAATTCAAGTTCTTTACACCACTTACGATTTCTTTTAAAATAGTATCTTCTGCCCTAAGGTTGCCTAAAACAGTTCGCTGTTTTAACGATTGCCTGTTGTACCCTGCAATAATAATATTACTACTGTGTTTCTTGTTGTGCAATAAAGAATATTTTACTTTACGTTTACTTTTAAATAACATTTTTATACATACTCGTATACTTAAAGGCTTTAAAATTTGTATTAAACAAAGAGGAAAAAATATTAAAACACTAAATTTTTCCGCTCATATGTTTTGAACTTAAATTGTACATAGCTATTATGGCTCTTTCCTTTCTCAAAATAAATAATAGACAATTGAAATCGTTGTCGTTTGCATTATAATTTATTATTTGCTTCCCATATTGATCATGAAAATATTCTTTATTCAATATTATTTGACATAATCCTAGATAACTGGCCATTTATTTTTTGATCTGTTTAATTTACTTTTTTGATTTTGTACAAGTAGCGTTGAATCGTTTTGTGCCAGATTTATAGCGGCATAAAAGAATTTAATATAAAAACACAACAAATGGTATACGCTAAGTGAGACATTACCCGCGTGAAACGAATCCACGAGTCTTGTATAATTTGAGCATAAAAAACACTTGATACGTAACGCTTGGGGATACTGGAGTATGAGTTAGGGTGTTGTTGGAAAAAATGGTGGTTAATTTTTTCTTTATACATAACCGGGAAATTGCCGAAATTGTGTGACAGCAATCGAGCGATTGGCGATCTGTTTACTGTGGCAACCCCGTCAGGGACTATACGTGAAGATATGTAACGAAGACTGAAGTAGATCTCTAGTTATAAATATAAACTAAAATTTCTATTACTTCTCTAATTAATCTTTTTTTTTACTTCATATAATTTCCTTTTCTTTTGATTAAATTTTAGGTCTACAGTACATGGTATAGCATACATAAGAAAAAATAAGATGTTCTTCCGAAGTCCGTGCATATATCAATGTTGTGTTTACCTATAATTAGGGATACATTTACCAAAAATCTGTAACACTTAAATATTGTGTTTGTTGCTGTGATGGCCACAAAAATAAATAAATAAGTAAATGTTCTCCTGTAATATCCCTGACGTACCTATCAGCAGTCATTCCCTCCATCGATCGTCACTTACTCCGTACAGTTGTCTCTCCTCACACCACAATTGAGCCGCCTCTATATGCCACCGAATCTTCAAAATTAGTCTGAATGTATCGTTCTCCTTTGTGTGTATTCTCCGCATTCCATCGATCTGGTTAAAGAGCACTCTACACTCGTCATTGAAAAGTTCCCGCCTCCATTGTACCCAACAACGAGTTTAACCGATGTAAACGACGGTGTCTCTCAATTTTGGAGCTTTGGCAGGTACATTAGAAATCATGTCCAACTCTTCGCATATCATTTGCCCTAATATTCACGAATGGTGTTAAATAGAACTAGAAACTAAGATGCCTACCATTGTCACGGAAAATAACTTTTAGTAATAAAGTTGAGAAATCATCGAGTTTATATTACTTATAAATTTCTCCTCAGACCGAGCTGTACCCACTAACAAATAAGTTTTACCGGGAAAGAGAAAAATCGATGAAAAGAATTACGGTCGCCTTATATTCCCATTCCATTTTAAATTAAAGTTCTAAATAAAAAAAATTACATAACTGGTCAGGCTTTAATGGGTTTTCTGTTCCGCTAATTGTGTCGACGTGTGTATTATTACTTTTTTATCTTCACATATTTTCCCATTATTGGTCTAGACAGTGATCTAGAAAATTCATCCATTCTGATGAACGTTTCACCGAAGCTTGGGGACAACATATTGTTGGTGAGTCTGTCGCCGCATTAGTGGCCAAGTTATTGGTACAATACGACCACATAGATACATATATTATAGATAAATATATGTCTATGTAGTTATAAATATTATGTTCGGTGGAAGGTGGGTCTAAAAGCCTCAATTGTCGAGACCTCTATCTACTCCTGCATTGGGAATAGCGTGAAGATAATAGTTATAGATAAATATTCATGTATACATATGTATTCGTGGTTGGAGTATAAAGATTCGTATTCATCACACAAAGTTTACCCCTAGCGGCAAACATTTGTGACATGAATACGACGGGCAAGTTACTAGCTAGGCTAATCAAATAACATTATTTTTATACTTTCTTTCTTTTTATACATTCTTACTAAAATATTCTTTTGGCGGCGATATAGCCATGTCGAAAATACCAAAACAAAATTCAAATGTACTATACATAAGTGTATAAATTATGTATGTAAGTATTAAAATTCAAAAATATTATAGGTATATTAATTAAAATAACTTTCTTTAGACGCTGCTGCCTGTTTCTGCTTCGCTGTTTTTTTTTTTTGGTATTTTAGACATGGCGAAATCGCCACCAAAAGAATATTTTTAGTAAGAATGTATAAAAAGAAAGAAAGTATAAATCTGTTTGTGCGTAATATCTGGTACTGCCAATTCGCGTTGCGATTAATGCTAATACTTCTTATTGGAGAGGCTTGTCTCAGCTTCGCTTCGCTTGTTATAGGGCGATTTAGTGGCCGGTAAGTTAAAATAAAATTGCTTCTAATCCATTAAAAACATAAAATTACTTGCCAGTTAGTAAGTTAAAATAAAATTACTTTCCAAACCGTTAAAATTATTGGCCAGTTAGTGATTTAAAATAAATACATTGCTTTTATAAAAAGGTATATGTTACCTGGTCCGAAAAGAAGAGCACCACCCTCCCTCTGGGAGGGAGGGTGGTGCTCTTCTTCTCTTCGGGCCAGGTAACATATACCTTTTTATATTGGCATGCGGAATGTTGCGAAGTAACTTTTTCAATAACGAACGTAAAATTGATTATATTCAGCTAAAAAAAACATAAAATTAGTAAGGTAACATAAAATTGGTAATATTCAGATAAAAAAAATATGGTGGCCAGTTACAAAACCGGGTCGCTGTCCCAAAAATATGCGAATACAAAGAACGAATACACATAAAGTGATATTTGCTAACGGCGCCAATGGCCATTCGTAAAATTTACGTCCGAGTAAGTATTACTCTTTAGTGGATGTCATAAATTTCTGTTATGCCAAGTATAATAAAATTATGATCTATTGCTATATCTCTTATATTATTGGGGCCGTGTTAAATTTGGAATCCTATATTCCAAATAATATTTATTTTGCAATATAGGCGTATTTGTAGTGTCACGATAGTGGTTTTGTGATCGAGGTCTGTGATTGGTTTCTCGTGCCAATGGGTTTTTTTAAATCTCAGATTTATATCGTTGGATTGGACATGCGGATGGCAACGGGCTCACCACTTGTCACCAAAAAATATCTTCAGTGGATGGTTGGTCGAAACGACTTAATTGTCGACACCTCTATCTATATATGTGGAATGGCGAGAATATATTTAAGTAATAAAATATATTTTTTATTTATTTATTTATCTTCACGCACAATCCCTGACGGGGTAGCCAGAGAGAACAGATCGCCAAGTGTCACGATCCCTACATACTTCTTTCGCTTCTTTCAGATTCATCATCTTCTTCATACATGCACGTCGAGGTATCCGAGTACTCTTGACCCTCCCCTCTTCGAGCAATTTGCTCACATGGTCTTCGAAAGTTAGTCTCGGTCTACCTCGACACCTTTTAATATTAACTTTCGCGCTATAAGTAATAAAATAAATAAGTAAATATCTTCACGCAATTCCCAATACAGGGGTAGAAAGAGATCTAGTCTAGACGTTTAAGTCTCTTCGACCCACCTTCCACCGAAAATGTTTTTGGGACAACGTGACAGGTGGTGAGCCCGTCGCCGTCTTTATGTCCAAGACAACCATATTCGTACATAAGTTTTTGAAAAACCCATTGGTACGTGCCTGCTACCTGGGGATCGAACTCGGGTCTCTCGACTCGAAATTCCGACCACCCAACCATGTTTCATATTAATATAGTACTAATTCATTTTGCAATAGGTTATGGCTGTAAGGCGTTTGACGTGTGGTATCAGTGTAACAATCTTCCCCTATCTATTAGGAATGTCGTGAAGGTGTTCTGGTGTATTTTTTATTGTAGTTACGATATCAGTGTAAAAATTGTATCGGTTGTACATTTTTACTATCTTACTCTTTACTTACCATACTATCTAACTCTTTCTTCCATGGGTGTCATAGGAAGACTGTCGACTAAGAGAAGAAAACTTGAAATTGATGATAGATCTAAGGCTAATGACAGATGGCGAGATAACCAGCTGCAAAATACCAGACCAAAATAAGCAAATCAATGACGGGCAACGGCGTCTAAGGTGCGAGATGTCTGGAGGTGATCGCAAATCCGCTTGTTTACGCTTATCTCTTGTATATGTGTGTATGAGACATTTTATATACGACACGATGCGATGACGAAATGCATGGTTTTTATTGTCATTACTGTTCTCTATACAAACAATTTATTTACTGTAAATTGAAAGGATGTTAGCACAACCGCTATGACAACAATGTATTGCCAAAGCATTTTTAATTCTTCTATTGAAATCGCTTTGCCTTGCCTTTTCAGTTATCTAGTGAGCGAAACCACTAGAAACATAGTTGGAAGAATGAAACACTTTTTAACGGACTAATTTTTCAAACTTTTACCATAATATGATAAATAAATATAAACTTTTTTGTCATATTATGTCTTTTTTATCATTATTTATCATTGAATTAAATTATAGGTATAATAAACGAAAAAAAAAGCACAAAACAAATTATACAATAAACGGCGAAAGCCTGGCACGAAAGGAAAATATATAAAATTTATAAAATACAGTAACACACGAACCAGTTCGACAGTTTTTATTCGTAATCGTAGTCGAGACTCTAGTCACGTTCCGTTTCAGACGAAGATCGTAAAACATATCTAAGTTACATAGGCTTATATCGGGTCTTCTACAAGACGTGGACGACTCATCCGACGTTTCATAGCTTAACGTGGTTTCACTGACATTCAAAGTTGTCAGTTGTAAAGGAATTAAACTTATTTTTTTATTTGAAGCCTAGTAGTCACGAGAGCCGAGTGGTTGGTCGGAATTCCGAGTCAAGAGACCCGAGTTCGATACCTCTTACCAATGGGTTTTTCAAAAACTTATGTACGTATTATATCTATGTCATGGACATACAGACGGTGACGGGCTCACCACCTGTCACGTTGTCGCGAAAGTATCTTCGGTGGGAGGTGGGTCGAAGGGACTTAATTGTCTAGACTAGACCTCTGTCTACCCTTGTATTGGTTATTGCGTGATGATATTTTTTTAGAAGACTATCAGAAGCTAATCCCAAAAAATGGGATCGAAGTAGACAGAAAAGACAATATCTATAACAGAGAGTAGGACGAACCCTCGGAGAACACTCACACCAACAAACGTGCGTGTATGAAGAAAATCTAGAATTTGAAAGAAATGAAAGAATTATCTATCTACGAACGAATCTCCGAGATCGTGACGGAGAATTCTTCTCTCTGTCTTCCCTGTCAGATATTATGTGTGAAGATGAACAGAAGAAGCCTATTCGATCCTATGATAAAACCTTTTCTTGTTCTTTTGCAGTGAAAACTTACTAAAATACTTAACACGTAAACCCGGTTGGTTACGTAAAAGCTATTTCGAGCTTCTATACTGAACAAGTTAATTTTTTTACATCCCTTTAATTACGAGTATTCTTAATTATTTAAAAACGTCGACAGGCTTACCACCTGTAACGTTATCCTAAAATGTCTTCGGTAGAAGGCGGTCGAAAGGACTTAATTGTCTGACTGTAAACCTCCCTTTTGGTCAATTTAGAATGGCGTGAAGACATTTTTTTTCTTTATGTCATTTGGCAATGGTTGGGAAACGAACATTGGGCTCACCGGTTGGTTTTACGTTAAATATTCGCCATTAAACCAAATAGTTGAGATGCTTTGTTTTTAATTTAACATGCACTTTTAAAATATCATTGTCTTGTTCTTTTCCCTGCGCTCCCACTCTCACTTTCTCCATAGTTCACTCGTAACATCACTATAACTTGCATACAATAAAGATTATATAATAGAAATTCTATTACTAAAAAAATAGATATATCTTCACGCCATTCCCAATGCAGGGGTAGACAGAGGTCTCGAAAATAAAGTTTTTTCGACCCACCTTCCACCGAATACATTTTTAGGACAACGTGACGGGTGGTGAGCCCATCGCCGTCTTTATGTCCAAGCCAACGATACAAATCGTACATAAGTTTTGGAAAACAACTCATTGGTCGATCTTGGGTACGAACTCCGGTCTCATGACTCACCCGATCACCCTACCACTCGGCTATCGTGACTCTTACGACATTCTACTGCCACTTCCCAAGCCACTTGCCAAGTCCCTTTGACCCACCTTCCACCGAAGATATTTTCGGGACAACGTGACAGGTGGTGAGCCCGTCGCCGCCTTTCTGTCCAAGCCAACGATATAATTCGTACGTAAGTTTTTTTTGAAAAACTCATTGGTACGAGCCTGCCACTTGGGGATCGAACTCGGGTCTCTCGACTCGAATTTCCGACCACCCAACCACTCGGCTATCGTGACTTTTTTTTTAAAGTCAAGTGCATTTTACTGTAAAATTAGATTCTTTACCACCCGATAGTCTATTAAGTGGTTACCCTACGTTGGAAGACAAGGGTTGGCGGATGTGAATCGCGTAAAAGGTGGTGAGCCTGTCCCCATCTTTACATAGAAGCAAACGATATAAATCGTACATAAGTTATAAAAAAAATCATTGGTACGAGTCTACTTCCTGGGGTTCGAATTCACCCATCCATACAAAAATCACCATTGACTAGCGTAGTTCTATTTATATATAATAATATATTTTATAATACACAAATATTATAATATAAAAAATATAAAAAAAATACAAAAATATAATATAACATTATTATATTATTTGTACTCATAGTCATAGATGTTTATAAGTGTGTTTTATCTAAGTAAGTATAATGTATTACTGGTTTGGACATAGAGAAATCGGTAAGCTCACCTATCAAGTTGTCCCAAATAAGCTCTGGCGATACTTTAAAAAGCTGCTATGTACATACATTCGTACGTATGTGCAAATCCAGTGTTATCATAACGCAAACGATTCATGTATTTAACTCGTTATTGCAAACCACAATTTACGTGGATATTTATAAAACGAACTGTGGCAATTCCATAAGTGTACATTTTGAACCACAAACAAATGTCGGAGTGTTTATTGTTTTAATTCTCAATTTATTTTATTGTAATACATACGAGAATTATTCTCTTTATGCTTGTGATAAAGGTTGGTAGCTATGAGGTGGCGACATAATAATAATCCACCTCTTTTCTACCCGCGGGTGTCTTAATGGACTGAGGGAAACAATAACTAGAACAAACATGGATGAGGACAACATCATATACATTAACTAAAGCATGAGTGTTATGGAATCAGTTAAGACGAAGGTACCATAAATACCCAGACCCGAGACAATGTTAAAAACGTGGATTGAACTACACTATACTGAACTGTCCGGTAATCGAACGCGGGACATAAAACCCCGCGACACCATGAAACGTGTTTAAGCTTCTCGTCAAAGGAGATCGTCGGAACTACCCCTTGAACACCGTAAGGGCTTTCGCCTGATAATGACATTGACATGTAAGAGATGTTTGGTACTGCCATCGCCAATCCGCTTGCCAAGCGGAGCGATACTGGAAATTTCTCTTTACAGGAAAGGCCTATGTCCTGCAATGGAGTTTTACATGTCTTTGTGCAGGACTTATCAGGACTTTCTATAATAATAATTACTCCTTGGAATGAGTTGAACGATACTACGCCATTTATAATTAAATTTATATTCAATTTTGTAATTTCTTTTTGTTAAAAAAGTACAAAAAAGAGAAAAGGTGTTAGATTAAAAATGACGATCGATGGATGTAATGTATGTTACTCATGCCGATGGTGAAATACCTGAAACTTTCAAACCGAATCCCGTAACCAAAGTGTATTGTATCTCACAGAATACCGGCGTGAAGTAGAAGTCTAACAAACTTCTGCATTTCGTCTGGTGGCTGCAGGTAACCCCACACACCTGCCCTCCCCTCCCCCAATTCGGGGGGGAGGGGGTACTCTAAGGCCGGCAACGTATCTGCTAAGCATTAAGGTATTGCAGGTGTTAATGGGCGGCGGTAATCACTTACCATCACGTGAGCCACCTGCTCGTTTGCCTCCCTATTCTATAAAAAAAATTGTGGTTTATAAAAAATTAAATTTACAAAAATAAAAAGTCACCATAGCCGAGTGGTTGGATGGTCGGAATTTCGAGTCGAGGTGACAGATTTTATTTTAAATGTATAATAAATATTAGTACATTTCATTTAAGATCTGTTTGATACTATAAGCCGGCTTAGTGCACGCTGTGGGTTATATTGTCACATAGGTTCTATTTAGAAATGGCGTAGAAACGTTAAATGGTCTCTAGATGGCGCTTTATTACTATCAATGCCTAGCAGCTAATGTTGGGGTAGTTGTAGTAAGATATTAGTAAGTTCTATATTATGTTTAGGTCTAGTAAAGTACTTACATTTGTTCTTTGTAAGTACTTTACTAGACTTATTGTTATTAGTATTTTTCCTTTTTTACCAGTACCTACACATACAAATAAAATTGGAGTGTCTGTTTATAATATTGAAATAACCGTTTTTAACTACATGTATATGAATATGTACGGTATATACTCCAAATAAATTTTACAATTTTTATCTGTCGGTTTGTTGCGGCTAATCTCTGAAACGGCTGGACCGATTTTAACAGGACTTTCATAGACAGGTAGCTAATGTTATAAGGAGTAACATAGGCTACTTTTATTTTAGAAACATAATTAGGGTTCCGCGTTAAGTGATAAATCGCGGGCAAAGCCGCGGAGAGCAGTTAATTAACAATTAACTCTTATTTTATATCTTAACGCAGTTTTATTGTAACTGGAGTAGGCTCGTTCACCACAGAAATAGATCTCTCTTTTGAAGGAGATTTTGCTACGATCGCCAAGCTTGACATCTAGGTTGGCGTTCATAGTATCCAGTTCATAGTACTAGTGTCTCATGATTTTGGTTTGGTATTTTTCGAAGTGTTTTTTCGCAATGAAAAGGTAGCAATTGGCAATTTTATTTATTTATTTAGGTTTACCAACAAGGATTACATCGCAGCAATTAACACAAAACTTAAGTATTAAAGATTTTAGGTAAATATATCCTTAATTAAAGGTAAATACAACATTCATAATTGTACGGACTACGGAAGAAAATCTCATTTTTTCGTATATAGTGTACTATGCACTGTACACCATAAATTTTATTAAAAAAAGTAATTAATATAAAGTAAAAAAAAAAAAAAAGAATTGTTAGATGCTTATGTGCAATTATACATTATTTCATTTCTGTTTATAACTAGAGACATTTCCATTATAAATACATAACTCATTTAATTTCGACATATTGTTATAAGTTCTACATAATCTCCAAAAGGGGTGCATGATGACCTAAATTTGTTTTACATGTAAGAGGTTGTAAGTACCTTTTCTGGGGTAATTAAATAGGGACATTGAATAAAAATTATATCTAAGAGATTGTACAGTCAGTGACAGCCGTTACTAGCCTGTGCAGAAATACAAGGTCTAGAATTCGCCGACGATCGAAAAACGATTGGATGTTGAATTTATTTATTTTAAGGCGCCAGAGCCTATTTATCCTAGGCTCTGGCGCCTTAAAATAAATAAAAAAGAAAAAAAGTCCTATTCGATATTAACCTAATGAGAGACCATGTGGCCATTTGTGATAATGTAGGCTATGGCAAAGAGCCCAGGAGTCGCGGCACTAACGAAATATTCATCAGTGCTACGTAAGGTGTCTGGTACAGCGATCGCCAATCGGCTTTTCACACGTGCCGATTGGCAATTGCCCCCTTACGGGAAATTATTACGTTCTGCAGTGGACTTACAAAGACCTTTTATGTATGGTACATTCAGAAAAAAATATCTTCACGCATTTCCCAATCAGGGGTAGACAGAGGTCTAGACATTTAAGTCCCTTCGACCCACCTTCCACCGAAGATATTTTCGGGACATGGTATATTCAGTATAATTATAAATAAATATAATCACTCCATTCTCAACACAGGGGTAGATAGATGTCTAGACAATCAAGTGCTTCTACCCACCTTCTAATGAAGAAATTTTTTGGGACAATGTGACAGGTGGTACCCAACGATATAAATCGTAAGTAAGTTTTTTTTGAAAACCTATTGATGTGCGCCTCGGGTATCGAACTCGGCTGTCGTGACTCGAATTCCGATCACTCAACTATCGTTATATGTTCAGAAAGTAATGAAAAAACATACAAAGTCATAGAGATGTGAGCGTTTTCTAATTAATTACCTCAAGGATGACGAATATCCCCTGTGAGTTTGTTCTGTGTCGGACGGCTTTTGGGTAAACATGTTTTTGCGTCTCGTCGCATTAAGTATGTGAAGTAAATTAATAATAAATACATATATAGATAGGGACAACATCACATACATTGCTCCGATCCCAACGTAATAATAATTAAAAAATAAATATCTTCACGCAATTCCAGAATCAGGGGTAGACAAAGGTCTAGTCTAGACAATTAAGTCTCTTTGACCCACCTTTCACCGAAGATTTTTTCGGGGCAACGTGACGTCGCCGTCTTTCTGTCTATGCCAACGATATATAATTTGTACATAAGTTTTTTGAAAAACTCATTGGTACGAGCCTGCCACCTGGGGATGGAACTCGGGCCTCTCGACCCGAAATTCCGACCACCCAACCACTCGGCTATCGTGACTTGTGTAAATATAAATAAATATATATGTACATTGGGACAACATCACATACATTGCTCCGATTTCCATGCAAGATGCTAAAGCACCTGGGGTATGGGAATCGGAAACAACGAAGGCACCACAAACACTCAGATCCGAGAAAATGTAGAATAAGTGGTTTTTCTACATTGATCCGACCGGGAATCAAACTTGAGACCTCGAGGTGCGACAACTTGAAAACCGTTGTTAACGCCACTCGTCTACGGAGGTCGTCAAATTAGAAAATAATTTTTATTTAAAAATGTGTGTGTGTTCAATTTACACATGGCAGATTTGAAACATCACAAAGAGGAGAGTCAGAATACAAAATTATGTGTATTCTATCTCATTCTCTCGACGACTTATTCATATACATTTTGTGTGTTTTTTTATCGTGTGGCATTTGCGTTCCATCGGGTTTCATAACACAATGATTCATAACACAAAAAGTCACGATAGCCGAGTGGTTGGGTAGTTTGAATTTCGAGTCAAGAGACCCGAGTTCCCGAGATCCCCAGGTGTGCTCGTACCAATGGGTTTTTCAGAAACTTATATACGAATTACATCGTTGGCTTGGACATAAAGACGGCGACGGGCTCACCACCTGTCACGTTGTCTCGAAAATGTCTTCGGTGGAAGGTGGGTCGAAGGAACTCAATAGTCTAGACTAGACCTCTGTCTACCCCTGTATTGGGAATTGCGTGAAGATATTTATTATTATTATTATTATTCTACAGAAGTTTCAATTCAAAAAGAAACTCCCAACCTAATACTAGAGGGTGCTTCTCCATAGTCTGCATATTTTACTACTATCAAAGCCAATTAACATCAGGGCTTAAAACTATTAACATTCTAAGATTTAAGTCACGACAGCTTAGTGGTTCGGTGGTCGGAATTTCGAGTCAAGAGACCCGAGTTCGATCCCCAGATGGCGTGACTCGAATTCCGATCACTCAACTATCGTTATATGTTCAGAAAGTAATGAAAAACATACAAAGTCATAGAGATGTGAGCGTTTTCTAATTAATTACCTCAAGGATGACGAATATCCCCTGTGAGTTTGTTCTGTGTCGGACGGCTTTTGGGTAAACATGTTTTTGCGTCTCGTCGCATTAAGTATGTGAAGTAAATTAATAATAAATACATATATAGATAGGGACAACATCACATACATTGCTCCGATTTCCATGCAAGAAGCTAAAGCACCTGGGGTATGGGAATCGGAAACAACGAAGGCACCACAAACACTCAGACCCGAGAAAATGTAGAATAAGTGGTTTTCTACATTGATCCGACCGGGAATCAAACTTGAGACCTCGAGGTGCGACAACTTGAAAACCGTTGTTAACGCCACTGTCTACGGAGGTCGTCAAATTAGAAAATAATTTTTATTTAAAATGTGTGTGTTCAATTTACACATGGCAGATTTGAAACATCACAAAGAGGAGAGTCAGAATACAAAATTATGTGTATTCTATCTCATTCTCTCGACGACTTATTCATATACATTTTGTGTGTGTTTTTATCGTGTGGCATTTGCGTTCCATCGGGTTTCATAACACAATGATTCATAACACAAAAAGTCACGACAGCTTAGTGGTTCGGTGGTCGGAATTTCGAGTCAAGAGACCCGAGTTCGATCCCCAGATGGCGAGCTCGTGCCCAAGGGTTTAAAAAAAAACTTATGTACGAATTATATCGTTGGCTTGGACATAAATACGGCGACGGACTCACCACCTGTCACGTTGTCCCCAAAATATCTTCGGTGGAAGGTGGGTCGAAAGGACTTAATTATCTAGACTAGACCTATGTCTATCCCTGTGAAGGGAATTGCGTGAAGATATTTATTTATTATTATTTAAGGTAAGATTGAATTCAAATCGCCTATACAGTACAGACAACTTGCTGGTACAGACACCATAGAAATTGCTCACCGGCACAGGTACGTTGAATTCCGGTCTGGTATTTTTCGGGATGGTTCTGTCGGTAGACAATTGTATTTTCAAGACTTTTCCTCAGCTGCCTCTTACTACATTCACTGAAAGAAATTTAGGGACTGGATTATTCATAATTATGTGTACATATATATACATATTTTACATATATATACTTATATATACATTTTTTTAACAGTGGTAGAGCAACGCATCAGCTTTTATTGTTTCATGAATGGGCCGGTTCGACCGGGGAAGTACGTAAGAGGTAAGATGATGTAAGTAAGTAAGAGGTCGTGACCTCACAGAATACCAGCGTGAAGTAGAAGTCTAACAAACTTCTGCGTTTCGTCTGGTGAGTGCAGGTAACCGGAGGCCCACACACCACCCTCAGCCAATTATGGGGGCACTCTAAGGCCGGCAACGCATCTGCTATGCCTCTGGTATTGCGGGTGTTCATGGGGGGCGGTAATCACTTACCATCACGTGTTCCACCTGCTCGTTTGCCTCCCTATTCTACAAAAAAAAAAAAACACATGGCAGTAGAAGATTAATATATTATATTCACATCATTCCCCATACTGGAGTTGAGATGAAGACAGAGGTCTTTTCACCTAAGACTTTTGTGGGATAACTTGACAGTTGATGATCCTGTCACCGTCCTTTTCTCCAAACCAAATGATAAAAATCGTGCATAATTTTTGAAGAAATCCCATTGGAACGAACTTATAACCAGGGAATCGAACACGCGTCTCTCGTATGCCTAACACGCAAACAAACTGCTGTGGTGTTGACGTAACTAAAAGAGCATTCGTAGTAATATTACAAATATGAATGTTACTCTGTCCGTATGTCTTCTACCTTACATTAAGGAATAAACCGCTCAAACAATTTTGATGAAATTGTTAGGGAGTTAACTTGAAGTTATACAAGACCATAGGATTTTTCAATAACCAAAATATATGTACGATTGGTGTCTTTGGCTTGGACACTGAGACGGGGACAGCCTCACCTACCACGTTGTCCCTGTTACGATCTGGTGGAATGTATATCGAAGGGAATAAATTATCTAGACTTTTGAAAATCGCAGTAAATTAGCTAAAGCCTAAAGATCTTAAACAAAACGATTTTCGGATTTTATCGCGTTTTTCATTGTTTGCAATATTCAGTCCGTACTGGGGCACATAATGATTTAAATGCGTAAAGATTAAGACATAAAACTTAAAAAGTTACATTTAGGTGAACTAATAGCTTCATAAAATTTCAGTTTACGGTACTACGGAGGTATTTTGTTTAAGAGCCCATTTCAAAGGACAGTAGAGGGCTCCTAATAGATGAATTTATAAAGAGACCCTCCTGAATACAAAATGAAATGCTTTGAAGTCTTCAAAAAGTTCCTTTCACGCTCTTTTTTTTATAAAAGCTGAGTGCCTCTAAATAATCGCTGTGTCATAAGAAAGGTGTTTTAGAATTGTTGATTTAGAGATGACTGAACGATTCAATCCAACTTCCTGCTAATAAAAAAGATGTAAAAGTTAGAATAGGTATAGGTCTAGATTAGAATAGGTAGTGATGATTTAGATGCTTGATATATAATGTCTGCGCTACAGACAAATACGGACATAGATAGGGACAACATCATATACATTAATTCTAAAGTAAGCTGCTTAAGCCCCAAGGCTTAAGACCCAAATCCGAGAAGATGTAGAAAGTGTTTTCTACCACCGACCGGGCATCGAACCTGGGACATAACACATAAAGACATAAGAGCTGGCGACACCATGAAACCCGATGAAACTTTAAGAACTAACTTTAGAACTAAGTCACGTAAGCCGAGTAGTTGGCTGATCGGAATTACAGTCAAGACCCGAGATCAATCCTCAAGGTACGGTACACCACCTGTCATGTTGTCCGAAGAAATGTCTTCAGTGGAAGGTGGGTCGAAAGGACTAAATAGTCTAGACCTCTGTCTACAGGGGTATTGGTAATGGCGTGCAAATATTTAGTTAATTATTTATAGGAACTAATTTCTAAGGTGAACGCATAAAATGCTACAAAAAATATTGTTTTAATTAAAATAATTTTACTTTGTATTACAATTATAATATAAAAGTCACGATAGCCGAGTTGTTGGGTGGTCGGAATTTCGAGTCGAGAGACCCGAGTTCGATTCCCAGGTGGCAGTACCAATGAGTTTTTCAAAAACTTATGTACGAATTTCATCGTTGGCTTGGACATAAAGACGGCGACGGGCTCACCACCTGTCATGTTGGCCGAAGAAATGTCTTCAGTGGAAGGTGGGTCGAAAGGACTAAATAGTCTAGACCTCTGTCTACAGGGTATTGGTAATGGCGTGCAAATATTTAGTTAATTATTTATAGAAACTAATTTCTAAGGTGAACGCATAAAATGCTACAAAAATATTGTTTTAATTAAAATAATTTTACTTTGTATTACAATTATAATATAAAAGTCACGATAGCCGAGTTGTTGGGTGGTCGGAATTTCGAGTCGAGAGACCCGAGTTCGATTCCCAGGTGGCAGTACCAATGAGTTTTTCAAAAACTTATGTACGAATTTCATCGTTGGCTTGGACATAAAGACGGCGACGGGCTCACCACCTGTCATGTTGGCCGAAGAAATGTCTTCAGTGGAAGGTGGGTCGAAAGGACTAAATAGTCTAGACCTCTGTCTACAGGGGTATTGGTAATGGCGTGCAAATATTTAGTTAATTATTTATAGGAACTAATTTCTAAGGTGAACGCATAAAATGCTACAAAAAATATTGTTTTAATTAAAATAATTTTACTTTGTATTACAATTACAATGAAATTAGTTTTTTTTATTTTGTATTACAATTATAATATAAAAGTCACGATAGCCGAGTTGTTGGGTGGTCGGAATTTCGAGTCGAGAGACCCGAGTTCGATTCCCAGGTGGCAGTACCAATGAGTTTTTCAAAAACTTATGTACGAATTTCATCGTTGGCTTGGACATAAAGACGGCGACGGGCTCACCACCTGTCATGTTGGCCGAAGAAATGTCTTCAGTGGAAGGTGGGTCGAAAGGACTAAATAGTCTAGACCTCTGTCTACAGGGTATTGGTAATGGCGTGCAAATATTTAGTTAATTATTTATAGAAACTAATTTCTAAGGTGAACGCATAAAATGCTACAAAAATATTGTTTTAATTAAAATAATTTTACTTTGTATTACAATTATAATATAAAAGTCACGATAGCCGAGTTGTTGGGTGGTCGGAATTTCGAGTCGAGAGACCCGAGTTCGATTCCCAGGTGGCAGTACCAATGAGTTTTTCAAAAACTTATGTACGAATTTCATCGTTGGCTTGGACATAAAGACGGCGACGGGCTCACCACCTGTCATGTTGGCCGAAGAAATGTCTTCAGTGGAAGGTGGGTCGAAAGGACTAAATAGTCTAGACCTCTGTCTACAGGGGTATTGGTAATGGCGTGCAAATATTTAGTTAATTATTTATAGGAACTAATTTCTAAGGTGAACGCATAAAATGCTACAAAAAATATTGTTTTAATTAAAATAATTTTACTTTGTATTACAATTACAATGAAATTAGTTTTTTTTATTTTGTATTACAATTATAATATAAAAGTCACGATAGCCGAGTTGTTGGGTGGTCGGAATTTCGAGTCGAGAGACCCGAGTTCGATTCCCAGGTGGCAGTACCAATGAGTTTTTCAAAAACTTATGTACGAATTTCATCGTTGGCTTGGACATAAAGACGGCGACGGGCTCACCACCTGTCACGTTGTCCCGAAAATATCTTCGGTGGAAGGTAGGTCAAAGGGACTTAATTGTCTAGACTTGATCTCTGTCTACCCCTGTATTGGGAATTGCGTAAAGATATTTTTTTTATTATTATATGTAATAATAAAATGTAACATCCCAAATTCCACGCACAAACTTTGTTACGACTGTGCTATTGTTACAGATAAAACAATACACTACAACAGACCAAATATAACTTTGCAAGATGAAACTAACACAACAAATTACTTATGAAACGATTACAGAAGCAATAAACAAATATACCTAACTATAGAAGGAGGCAAAAGAGTAGGTGGCTCACGTGATGGTAAGTGATTACCGCCGCCCATTAACACCCGTAATACCAGAGGCTTAGCAGATGCGTTGCCTCCCTTACAGTGTGGGCCACCGGTTACCTGCACGCACCTGACGAAACGCAGAAGTTTGTTAGACTTCTACTTTACGCCGGTATTCTGTGAGGTCGTGGTACTTCCCCGGTCGAGCCGGCCCGTTCATGCAACAACAAAAGCTGATGCGTGGCTCTACCACTGTATTTGATGACTCTTGGATATTTATGACTAAGTAAATTGTAAAATAGTAAAGGCTTGGACATAAATAAATACATAAATAGTGCAGTATCAAATACATTGCTTTTGATAAGTAAGTTGATGAAGCACTTGTACTAAGGCTGATTCCATAATACAAGTGCTTAATCAACTTACTATAAACACCCAGACCCGAGAAAATGTATAAAAGTGTATTCTACATTGACCCGACAGGCAATCGAACCCGGGACCTGGCGATAACATGAAATATATATCTCACTTAGATAACCTTATTAGCTATCTCATTTGAGCCGATATTTGCTGCCTTTAGCAACAAAACGCGAAGTAATCAGATATAAAATAATTCACGGCAAAAGATGACTATTTTTGAAATAAAAAAAAAACACGACAATTTTTTTTTAAAGAAAAGGGAGGCAAAAGAGTAGGTGGCTCACGTGATGGTAAGTGATTACCGCCGCCCATGAACACCCGTAATACCAGAGGCTTAGCAGATGCGTTGCCTCCCTTACGGTGTGGGCCACCGGTTACCTGCACGCACCAGACGAAACGCAGAAGTTTATTAGACTTCTTCTTCACGCCGGTATTCTGTGAGGTCGTGGTACTTCCCCGGTCGAGCCGGCCCATTCATGCAACAACAAAATCTGATGCGTGGCTCTACCACTGTATTTGATGACTCTTGGATATTTATGACTAACTAAATTGTAAAATAGTAAAGGTTTGGACATAAAGACGGCGACGGGCTCACCACCTGTCATGTTGGCCGAAGAAATGTCTTCAGTGAAAGATGGATCGAAAGGACTTCATTTCCTAGACCTTTATCTACGCCAGTGTTGGGAAAATGTGAGAAGTTAAAAAATATTTTCATTGTACTTCAAGGTATTGAATGTATATATCTCACTCAGATAACCTTATTAGCTATCTCATTTGAGCCGATATTTGCTGCCTTTAGCAACAAAACGCGAAGTAATCAGAAATAAAATAATTCACGGCAAAAGATGACAAATTTTTGAAATAAAAAAAAAACACGACAATTTTTTTGTGATAACAGACAAAGACATTATTCATTAGGCCGATAACAAAACCGTTCAGCCGTAAATCGAATGTCATTTGCACTCACGCCATGTTTATCTCCAGTTCCGTCCGCGTGTTCTGCATCCAATTATACTGGATCTGGGTTAATCGGTTCATTTCTACGATGAGGCTGTCATAAAAATGACTGGTGTCCTTACACAGCGAGTAAGTTAATTATTTTAATGGCCAGCCCGGGAACTTTAGTTTGCACAATACATAATATTGAAAGATGATCTTATAACAAAATGGACAAGGGCGTGCTTCGATGGTTTGAAGAACGTTGAGCTAATGAGTGAAGACCGAATGGTGAACCAAATTTGGTGAACCAAACCAAAATTTAACAAGGGCTCGAGGTAGGTGAAAACTAATTTTCGAAGACCATGAGAGCTAATTGCTCGAAGAAAGTAGGGAAGTGCATGAAGAAAATGATGAATATGAAAAAAGCGAAAGAAGAAAAGAAGGAACGTGTCTCTTGGCGATGTGTTCTCTATGGCTACCCTGTCAGGGATAATATGTGAAGATATAATAGTATGAATAACACAGAACAGAAAAACAGTGAACAGTATGGACGAATCTATCCAAAGATCTTTGTAGTTTACTTTGCTATTGATTTTATTTTTAAGAAGGAAAGCAGCGTGAAGTGTGGAGTAGATCCCCTAACAGTATAACGAAGAAGCCAAAGCCGAAGCCTAAGACGCCTTTACTTAGTATCTGTGGCTGTGTTTTTGTCCCAAGCCCTTGCCTTGGCCTATTCCTGCAGTATTCTGCTGATTAGCCCTACTGCAACTGATATAGTAAATAGGTAAATAGGAACAACATCGCATACCGTGCTCTGATCCCAAAGTAAGTACCTAAAGAAATTGTGTCCCACAAACAACGAAGGCACATCAAACACCAAGACCCGAAACAAAGTAGAAAAAGTAGTTTTCTAGATTGACCCGTTCGGGAATTGAAACCGTAAGCCAGAGCTGGCGATACCTTGAAAACCGGTGTGCACTTCAGGTCCACAGAGGTCGTCTATCATAAGGAATATTTCTTGAATTAATGAACATTCATTAAGTGTGATAAAATGTTTAATTAATTATCGCATATTACTCGATGAATTAATCGATGAAGTTTACTCTGCACTCGACATCCATTAAGAGGCGAGCTTTTGAATAAATTACGAAGTGGTCTGATTCGGGCAAAGTGATGACGTTATTCACCTACCCAGCGATAATAAGACAAGAGGGAGCGAGTGAGAAAGGTTAGTGGAATAAGAGGTTACACTTGTAATTCATGGTTTTTAAGATGTTAAATAAATAGCACGAGGCAGGCCGATACTAGATTACGAAGATTATCTGAGGGAATTATTCGAAGAAAGGAGGGGCAAGGAGTGGACAAAATGGTAAATTGAAAGAGGAATGTAAGGGCCTCGACAATTAGCTATCTGTTCAGTCTGTCTACCCCGTCAGGGACTGTGCGTGAAGATAAGTAAATAATATGTTGATTGCTGACTTTTGTATTTAAAATACCTGTGTAAGACTGCTAATTCAGATACCGGTCAAATCTCCCCAGGGACTAACGGCAATTGACTAAAGGCAGACCATTAGTCACTTGAACGATGTATATATTAGAATATATTGACACAACACGTGACAGGTGATAAGCCCGCCGCCGTCTTTATGTCCAAGCTTTCAATATAATGGTACTTAAGCTTTTTTAATAAATCGAAAACAAAAATTTTTTTTTTTTTTCAAAAAACCCATTGGACAAGCCAACCATCTAGGGATCGTACTCGGGTCGTTGACTCGAATTCCGATCACCCAACCATTCGGCTTCAGTTACTTTTATAAAAAAAGTATTAAGATAAAAAACCTTATAGTACTTTAACCAATTTCTATTTACATTTTAAATAAAAACGTGATAGTCGTTACACAACACTGACAGTAAAAATGAGTGCGAAGAAAGAACCCAAAGTACTAAACAGCAAAGGCTTGAAGGCGCGCCACTTTAACGCAACTCAGGCAAGCCTAACGTGTGCAGCGTTCGTGCAAGCAGTTCCGTTCGCATATATACTGTATTTTTTTTGTTGTAAATTATCAAACGATTCTTATCTGTCCACTCCATGATAATACGTATCCAGCCTTCGAAAATAAGAAACGAACTGAACGGGTGAACCGAGATGAACGCGATGCGCGCAAGGCGTACGCACACGGGTGGTTCATTCACCATTTTTGGACGCACCCTTAGACTAATGTCTTTCGTCTGTCATATTAATTTTGATCAGGTATTCTTGGAAGTAAGCCTGCTTGAATTCTCAAACTTTTTACGTATCTGTAACTATTGTAATTGTATTAGTAGTATGTAGTGTCTATTGTATTGTATTGTGTATGTAACTTGTCACTTTCCCTCAGTGGCCTTTAATGATATTGGACGGTAAATTTATACTTCAATACCACAAATCTTAGTCACGATATCAAAGTGGTTGTGTGATCGGAATACGAATCAATAGACCTGACTTAGATCCCCAGGAGATAGGGTTATGCCAACAATTGTTTTTAAAAATTACGTACGTTTTTTTATCGTTGCACATAAATATACCTGTTGTGTTGTCACAAAATAAGCTCCTGTGTAATATATGTCGAAATGACTATATTGTCAAGACTTCTGGCAACCTTTGTATTGCGAAATGCGTGAAAATTAAAAAAAAACGCAAATCTTAAAAACAAAAGTCCCTAGTAAATAAGCTTTCTTAAAATAATAAAAAAAATTAAGAAATTACTGCCCATAAATAAGATGTTATGCTAATTAAATGAAAAGCTCCATGGAGAGCGTTTTTATCGCTGAAATATATCCTCAGTAATTACGTCACGTGAGACAAGGGACCTTCATTAAGGAAATTCGTCTAGTTATCGTTACGTACACCAATTCCACAATATTAACGGCAGCGGAAGGTAATATATACATAGATAGGGACAACATCACATATATGGCATTGATCCAAAATAAGTAGCTAAAGCTAAACCACTTTTTATGGAAACAGAAACGGTGAAGGTACCACAAACATACAAACAAAAAAATAGAAAGAGGTTACAAATAATTACATAATTTTTTATATACGGTATATATAATTTAAAATGTCTTCAAGTCTTACCCAATACTGGGGTAGACAGATATCTAGACAATTAAGGCATTTCAAGCCTCCATTTTCAATGTGACAAGGCGTCTTAATGTCCATTCCACGATATAAATCGTACATAACTTTTTACACAAACAATTGGTAGGCCTTGGGGATTTAACTTGGGTCTCTTGACCTGAATTCCGATCACTCGACACTCGGCTAATGTGATTCTCAACCACGCGGCTATCGTGACTGTTCTGCCTGTTATTATTTATTTTAATTTATTTAAACTTCATTATATTATATTTATTATATTTTTTTTAAAACTTCATTATTTAACCTTCACAATTCAGGCAAATGGTGACATGGACATGACAAGAAATTACTGACATGGGCAGGGCACTGACTTTTAAATCTTTAATTTAATAAGAAAAACTTCAACATAACTTATATGCTTTAAAATTAAATATAAATTGCATAATGTTGTGTTAAATATGGGTATTCAAAGGCAATATTATGAAGCAATTCCCAATACAGGGGTAGACAGAGGTCTAGTCTAGACAATACTATTCACCGAAGCTTATTTGGGATAACATGACAAGTGGTGAGCCTATCAGCGTCTCAGTGTCTAAGTTAACGATGCAATATAGTTACACATACACATATATAGTCTTAGATAAACACGTGATAGAATGAGATATATAATAAACACTAAATAAAAAATACAAAATAAAGAAACATGGCGGTCTGTAAAAGTAAAAGCATAGGCCTCTTCCGTAAGGGACAGTTTTCGGTAATCGCCACGCTTAGTACCGCGATGACTTAGGCAGAGCCTAATCATGAGAATGATCAGGCATGTGGCGTTCACAACTATATTAAAGGGAAGTGGAGGATACACGAGACCGTAATTACACTGAAGAATAAGAAGAAGAAGACACGATAGCCGAGTGGTTGTGTGGTCGGAATTTCGAGTAAAAAAATATCTTCGGTGAAAGGTGGGTCGAAGGGACTTAATTGTCTAGACTCGACCTCTGTCTACCCCTGTATTGGGAACTGCGTGAAGATATTTTTTTTTTTTTTTATTTTTTTTTTATTTAATAATAAAAATTAAAGGAGAACTTACGAAATATTACACGAATAATTACACATAGCAGAATTCGGATAGGCATTATGCCGGTAGACGGTATCCCATGGCGCGACAATGGGGCGCCTGAGTGCGAAATAATGTAACAAAATTTCGTTTCAATGTTACGGCTCAGTAAGCTTTACTTACATATTTATTATTATTTGCTTAAAGATTAGGTAGAGTACATTCTAATATAAATGCGAAAGTGAATTTGTATGTTACGCTTTTAAGCCTAAACAGCTGAAACGATTTTACATAGATACATACTTAGATAGGGACAACGATCCCAAAGTAAACAGCTTCAGCACTTGTATTATGGAATCAGCAACAACCAAGGTACTATAAACATCCAGACCCGAGAAAATATATGACCCAAGAGATTTAAATCGAACCCGGAACCGCAGATCTAGCGACACCTTGAAAACCGGTGTACGCCACTCGTCCATGAAGGACGGCAATTTTTTAATATTTTTTTTTAATAAGTAGAAAGCGGTATTACCTTCTTGCATTTTCCCAACACAGTAGCCCATTTAAAAATAGGTTCTAAACAATTTAGTCTCGATCCACATTTCACCGAAGCTTAATTTGGCACAACGTGACAGGTGGTGGGCCTGTAGATAGATAGATACTTGTCTCTAAAAGCAAGCCAACGATGTAAACCGTACATAAAAAAAAAACTCTTTGGTACTAGCCTACCTTCTAGGGACCGAACTCGGGTCTCTTGACTCTAATTCTAATCACCCAACGACTCGGCTATGGTGTGTTACAATTTTTTTTTAAATAAATATCGTTTTTTTAGTAACGTTCTGAGAACTAACTGAAATATTTTGCGATAAATGTGGGTCGCTAATTTTTGCCTTATAATACATAATTCTAAGTATGGAGAGAAGCATTATGGGAGTCCGTAAAGTACAAAAAATATCTCATGCCAGTATTAGAAACAAAACGAAACTAACCGACGCTTTAAACTACTCTCTAAAGCTAAAGTGGCGATGGGCGGGGCACATTTCTAGAATGAGTGATGACCGATGGACGAAACGAATAACATCATGGCCTGGAGCAATGGGTACCAGAAAGATAGGTAGACCTATAACTCGATGGGAAGATGATATTATGAAACTAACGGGTAAGAATTGGATATTAAAAGCGAAAGATAGAGACCGGTGGAAAAATCTGGAGGAGGCCTTCACCCTCACACGAGGGGTTCTTGCATGAGATCATTCAATCAATAATTAATCAAAATTAAATATAAAAAGGAAATAATTTAATTAATAATAGGAATAGTCTTATTTATAATATTATATACCATTTCTTTGCAATTTTATACTACAATAATAAATTAAAAGATAATATATTGTAAAAAGAAATTTATGTAATTATTTAAAAAAATAATCATTAGGTAAAATGTATTATGTAATTTTAGTGCATGAAATAAAAGGCTATTTTATTTATTTATTTATTCAATACAGAATTCTGCATTATTAGTAGTATATAAGTATAATTTAAGAAAGTAATAGCATTAGCAGTTTCTGTTTGTTTCACAAATTAATAATAAAATAAAATAAATAAATATCTTCAAGCAATTCCCAACACAGGGGTAGACAGAGGTCTAGTCTAGACACTTAAGACCCTTTGACCCACCTTCCACCGAAGATATTTTCGGGACAACGTGACAATTGGTTAGCCCGTCGCCGTTTTTATGTCTGAACCTACGATATAATTCGTACGTAAGTTTTTGAAAAACCCATTGGTACAAACCTGCCACCTGGAGATCGAACTCGGGTCTCTTGACTCGAAATTCCGACCACCCAACCAGGCTATCGTGACTTAAATTTATTTTATTTTTAATAATTTTTAATTTTATAGAATACTAGTGTAGCGGAAGATGAGCTGCAGGAAAAGGTTAGCTACCCGCCAGGTCGGGTGTTCGTAACCTGGGGAGGACGCTTCCTCCACCAGTGTTTTTTTTGTTGATAACCGTGGAGGAAAATGCTTTATGCACGAACGTTTCCTGACCGGGAGGCCACCGAAACGAACAGTGTCGGACTTGGATCTCAGAAGGAGAAACATACCGACTAAAAACCATCCACGGATGCTGTTGGCCCGGAGGCCTTTACAGCGTCATCTGAGAGGCCTGCGAGAACGAAGGCCCGCAGGTAAAAAGAAGAAAAGAGACAACGTCGTGACGTACTCGAACCCTGTAACGAACTCCTCCTCCGGTGTGCGGTCGGTAATCGTATATATACGTGTAATCATGAGAACTTCGATGGCACGATGAAGGACGTCGATGTGTTTCCTGAATCCGCCACTATCAAGCTTCTTATATGGAGACATAGATGACAGTACACTAATAATATCAAGTAAAATTACTAGTATTCCTGTTAACCACTGAAAAAAAGCTGCATTGCTTGTATCTGGAGATGGTTTACGACAATAGTCGAATGTCGAGCCTGAACCTGCGACGTTATGTTTCAGACAACGCACCTGAAACCTTTAGGCTATCGACTAATATATTTTTAAATGTTTACTTTCTAATAATAATTATGACTGAAAGTTTTTTAAAAACATCAACACGAGCAAAGCCGCTAGTAAAAGTTAGTATAACTTACATAAATATAAAATTAAAATTTAAAAAAGATTTATATCGACCTTTAAGCGAAGATGAGCATGAGATCTACGCTGATAAATATATGAAAATGTTATTTCTAAAGATATTCTTTTAACGTAAATTTTTACTGAGGGTTGGATCTACATTAGAGGGTGATAACACTCCCTTCGCTGTCATCCCTAAACCTTTTATATCACTGACGTTAAGATAAGATACAAACCGTGCGTTTAAGTGACGTTGTTTTTAATAAATAAGTAGTCGAAAAAGTCACGATTGCCGACTGGTTATGTGGTCGGAAGTTTGAGTCAAGAGACCCGAGTTCGATCCCCAGATGGCAGGCTCGTACCAATAAGTTTTTTTAAAACTTATGTACGATTTTTAAATCGTTCGCTTAGACATAAAGACGGCGACGGCCTAACCATCTGTCACATTGTCCCAAAAATGTCTATGGTGGAAGGTGTGTCGAAAGCACTTCATTTGTCTAGACCGCTGTCTATCCCATTGTTAGGAATGGCGTGAGATATGTAAATATATAGGGACACCATCACATACATTGCTGGAAGTAGTTAAAGACAGCTATATTACATTATATTGTATTATGGAATCGAAAAGAACTAAGGTACCACAAACACCCAGACCCGAGACAACATTAAAAAGGTAATTTTGTAATCTGACCTGCCCGGGTATTGAACTCGGAAGCTCGCAGCTGGTGATGAAAGCCGGTGTTTACGCTTCTCACCAACGAACGTAGGCGAGGTTTTGCATTTTGGGTAGCAAGTTATACAGTAAATATTATCCATACTGTGTCTGCTTCGATCCCGGTTTATTTTATAACAAATAGGATTATCTATATACTATTACTAACTTGTGTACCTGTCCGCGACTTCGTCTGCATGGATTTCAGAATTGGATTCAAGAGAGAACTGAAAAATGTGAGAGAATTAAAACAATATTGAGAAAATAAAAAAGGAGGAGTTGGGTATGCACCGATTTTCATGATGTCGCCAGCAGTGACAATGTGGGAAACAACTTTTCCATACATTGCAGGTCTGGGTGTTTGTGGTACCCTAATTGTTTTCTATTCCAATACAAAAGTGCTGAAGCTACTTTGGGATCAGAGCAATTTATGTGATGTTGTCACTGTCTACGTATATAATGGTATAGCTTTTCTATGTTAGAAATCTGTGTGAATAAGTCACGATAGCCGAGTGGTTGTTTAGTAGGAAGTTTGAGAGAGAGACCCGAGTTCGATCCCCAGGTGGCAGGCTCGTACCGAAGGGTTTTCTAAAAACTTATGTACAAATTATATTGTTAACACGTGGTCCCGAAAATATCTTCGGTGGAAGGTAAGCCGAAGGGAATTAATTGTCTATACTAGACCTCTGTTTACCCTGTATCTGTATTGGAAATTCCGTGAAGATGAGAGAATCTGTAAGGTTTTTCAAGTTTTGTTAAAAAACACTAACCGATACCGGCGGGGTTTATTAAAATTTTTCTTTTAATTTAACACAAAAAAGTCCAGCATGACCTACATGCTTTTAAATCAATAATAATCTGTAAGGTTCACCAGTAAGTACATAAAATTCCGAGCTCCAAAGGGCGCCTTGGTTCCCCGCTGGGAGACAACGGGGCGTCTTATTGATAACCTTTATTGTTAAGACATATAGTGATAAAGTGAGTATTTTCGCAACGAGGTTGCTTATTGTGACATACTCGTGTGTGTCTTATGTAGTCTGTACTAGTTTATTATCATTATCAAAAAGTATATATTCACGCCATTTCCCAATGAAAGGGTAGACAGAAGTCTAGACAATTATGTCCTTCCGACCCTCCTTCTACCAAAGACATTTTTTGGAATAGCGTGACAGGTGGTGAGCCAGTCGCAGCTTTTATGTCCAAGTCAGCAATATAAGTTTTTGAAAAAAACCTATTGGTAGCCTTGGGGATCGAACCTAGGTTTCTTGACTCGAATTCCGATCACCCGTCCACTAGTCTAAGGTGATCATTTCTTATTTTTTAACTTATTACCACCGTAGCAAAACCCTTTTTTATAGTATTTTTCTACTAAGTACTCGCTGACTGACTGTACTGACCCAGTAATGTATTATATCTTCTCTTCGAGTATAGCTCAAAGTCTTAAATCCAAAGTATACAACCAGTGCGTGTTGCCAGACCTCTGACGACGTCTTTCACACTGACCGCGTGAGGAAGCTCAATGTTGCTCAGCGTGCTATGGTAAGAGCTCGGTGTATCTCTGCGTGATAGAATACGCAATGAAGACATTCGCAGTAGAACTAAAGTAACCGACATAGCAGTGCAAAGATTAGCGCGCTAAAGTGGCAATGGGCCGGCTACATGGCTCGACGAACTGATAACCGTTGGGGAAAAAAGGTTCTCGAGTGGCAACCTCGTTTAGGCAAACGTTCTTTGTGGTGAATACTAGGGGAGGCCTATGTTCAGCAGTGGACTCTTGATAGGCTGCAAAGAAGAAGAAGAAAGAAGACCCTGCAAACGTTGTTTTGCCATATCAATGCTTAAATTGCCGGAAAAATAAAAAAAGTCACGATAGCCGAGTGGTTGGGCGGTCGGAATTTCGAGTTGAGAGATCCGAGTCCGATCCCCAGGTGGCAGGCTCGTACCAATGGGTTTTTCAAAAACTTATGTTCGAATTATATCGTTGCAAGCCAACGATATAATTCGAACATAAGTTTTTGAAATACATAAAAGACGGCGACGACCTCACCACCTGTCACGTTGTCCTGAATATATCTTCGATGGAAGGTGGGTCGAAGGGACTAGACCTCGGTCTACCCATGTATTGGAAATTGCGTGAAGATATTAATTTTTATTTTAATTTAAAAAATACACACACAAGAAGAAAGGGGAAAATAATTACAAGGATACCCCACGGTATCAGTAGATCGCTCTTTAGCGATAAGACCGTCTTATTGTGGCTATATTCTTTAGCTGTGTTTTATATTAACTTTGTAATCATTTGTTTACACCACAAACAAATGTAAGTGTATACATGCATACACAGTATAAGTACACTATTAAAATACAAAATATCGTCTAAATTTTTAGAGGTATATCTGAGATCTAAATATATAAATTTTTGCTTTAAAAACATTAAAGTACTAAATAACTTATGATTTGTCAGTGAAATGAAAACAGAGAGAGAGAGAGAGAGAGAGAGGGTTTAATTTTTTTCTCAGGAAATTTTTTTATTTCTTTAACGATTAATACACGTAACACTTTCAGTGCCAAGGTTAACTAATATTCGGTATATAGTGTTCACCGGAAGCTGTAGCCATAAGAACTTATCACTCCATTTCTTACCACCCATATTTGGGTGTCGTAAGAGGCAACTAATATAAAAGTCATAATAGTACTATTTGCTAACGACAGATGGCGGGATAACCATGTATACATTTGTTGACTGGAATTGTTAAAACTGAACTTCAGCTATAAATTTTAACTACGATCTTCGTCAAATTCCTCCCCGCGAGTTCTGTGTGAAAACTTTACGCCATAAATTGATATTGTTACGCCACAAAAACCTTTTTACGTCGGCGATAGTTTATGTCTAGTTTAACCTATTTCTACCACTACCGAATATAGGCATATACTTCGCCAATAAGAACACTTTATTGAATGATTAAAGACAGGTTCTATACTACTCAGCATTATAATACATAAAGGAAAGAAAGAAACACCTTAATGCGTGATCTAACCAAAATAGATATAAAACAAACAAACCTAAAAAAATATGGAATTAGTATGCGTCCAGAACTGGCGATTGCGCCGTAAGCCGCCGCTCAGTTGCACCTTGCATCCTTCTTCCCGTCCGCTCACCCGCACAGTTCGTTTCTTATTGACTAAGGCTAAATACAAGTGGACAGATGAAGTGTTTGTATTTTTTTATTTATTTACGATTAAGATATGTATATCTTAATCGCTTGCGTGTAAGACGTTCCGTTCGCTTCCATACTGTAGTATAGAAGCGAACGGAACGTCTTGCACGCAAGCTGCAAGCGTGCGGCGCGCGCACTGTGCGAGCCTTGCGTGAGTTGCGCTAGAGATAAACAATAGAGTTCTCTCTATTGTTTCTCTTGCCTTATGTTTGGCGCCACTCTGCTGCACGCGTGCAGCGCGGTGTGGGAATAGCGTAAAGGTTTTGAATAAAAGAGGCCGGTTAAGGACTGCAGGGTCTAAGGTGAATGGTGTCTTGCGAAAACCAATTGGCTTTTCAAGCATAGCGAATATGGAAAATACTTAAAACTCTTTTTAGAGTAGAGTATAGGTAATACTCCTGTAATCAACTTTTTCATACAGGTAATTATTTTAGAAGAACCTTTAACTTATGTTCAAATCAGTATAAAATAGGAATTGATATCTCAGATCTAACGACAACAACGGGACAATCGATTTAAACGGATTTAAAAATCTTCAATTCTAAATTGTTTTTGTACTAAACCCACAATAGCCGAGTGGTAGGGTGGTTGGAATTTCGAGTCGAGAAACCTGAGTTCAATCCCCAAATGGCAGGCTCGTATCAATGGGTTTTTCGAAAACTTATGTACGAATTATATCGTTGGCTTGGACATAAAAACGGCGACGGGCTCACCACCTGTCACGTTGTCCCGAAAATATCTTCGGTGGAAGGTGGGTCGGAGGGACTTAATTGTCTAGACTAGACCTCTGTCTACCCCTGTATTGGGAAATGCGTGAAGATATTAATATTAATTAATAAAAATAATAAAAAAAATTTAATTAATAACTAAACACTGTTCATATTGGAAAAAACTAGTGTCGGTTGGTTATTTTAAATAAAGAAAGGAATACTTTAATATATTGGGACAACATCACTAACATTGCTCTGATCCTATAATAAGTAGCTAAATCATTTGTGTTATGGAATCAGAAAAATCGAAAGAAAAAACATACCTCCAGACCCGAGAAATGTAGAAAAAGTGTTTTCTAAATTGACCCAAGTGGGAGAGCAGGCCAAACCATGAATATCGGCGTGTCGACACAAAAGACTTCAGACCTTTTTGTCGACGACAGGTTAAACATTTAAAACTGTTTTAGTTTAATGATTTAAAAGACTTTTATTCTATAGAGTTAATTTAGTCTACCTATATATAATAAATGTTTTTCTTTCTTTCTATCCCATCAGCCAATATTTATATTGACAGCGTATTAGACGACGTGTCGTATAAATCTTACCAAGTACCTCCTCCGCCATAAATCTGGAGAATGACGCGTAGCACACTATACCATAAGATCGTAAATTTAAACTGCTGTAAAAATCGGAATAAATTTATTACATTGGTTTATATCACAATAAAAACTTTTTTGACAGTAGTTTATTTACTACAAAAGTTCTTATTACATACATGCAATAAATGTGCGCTATAGGTCGTTGGCCACTCTCATAACCGAGGCTTCACTATAATTATTCATAGGGTTATAATCTTAGAAAAGTTTATTGAAATGAAACTTGCTTTAGAATTATTGTGATTTGAGCCCGATGAAATAAAAGTGCGTCACGATAAAGAAATAAATAAATAAAATAAATATCTTCACGCCATTCCCAATACAGGGGTAGACAGAGGTCTAGTCTATACAATTAAGCCCTTTCGACCCATCTTCCACCTAACATATTTTCGGGACAACGTGATAGGTGGTCAGCCAGTCGCCGTCTTTACGTCCAAGTCAACGACATAATTCGTACATAAGTTTTTGAAAAACCCATTGGTACGAGCCTGCTTGGGGATCGAACTCGGATCTCTAGACTCGAAATTCCGACCACACAACCACTCGGTTATCGTGAAACATTAGATTAAGTCGGGGAGAGAATGAGATCTAATATTCTAATATTAAATTGCCAACATGAACCAATTGCGTCACTTTCTATAGTAAACGACGCAGTTGTCTGTGGACTTCGTTGATGTTGGCATAATTACACCATCTATTTCGTGCAAGTAGTCAATGATAGCTCACTAATAAATTAATTTTGCTATTATGCCGAAAACTGATGCTGATTGGAGTCGTGAGTATAGGCGGAAAAATAAAAGATTAATATAATTATTAAATAAATTTGAAATAAGTCACGGTAGCCGAGTGGTTGGGTGGTCGGAATCGTATCTATGAACTCCTACCTATGGGCACGTACTCGTATGAGTTTTAAACAAAAACTTACGTACGAATTGTATCGTTGGATATAAAGACGGCGACGCGTTCACCACCTCTCACGTTGTCCCGAAAATATCTTCGGTGGGCCAATGGGACTTAATTGTCTAGACTAGACCACTGTATACCCCTGTATTGGGAATTGCGTCAAGATATTTATATTTTTATTTATTAAATAAATTTTGTTAGAAGATACTATAGCCGACAACCAACAACGCGAATCAAATTCGAGTCAAAAGACTCGAATTAGATTTCCAGGCTCTTATCAATGGTTTTTTATTAGAAAATTTATGTGCGATTAATATATCGTTAGACATTTAATATATTTGTCCTCTGTCTATTCTATTGGGAATGCCGTGAAGATTTTTTTATTAATAAAAATAAACCTGAACACCGAGAAAGAATCGCTGAATTAGTTCTCACGAAGAGAAAAACGATGGGAATAATTAATGTGACGTTTCTAAGTCCCGAGATATGTAGGTCTGTATCACTCATAGTCTTTATTAATTTGATGACGGCGTGACTGGAATCATAAGGTACGCTTTATTATAACACTATATATTTATTTCTCTTTCATAAAGTTGCTTCAGCTTACGGTTACAGTGTACCTGCACATACATATATACATACATACATATACACAGACATTCATATCAGCTTATTAAAGTCCATTGCAGGACATAGGTCTCTCCCATAGGGAGGGTTTGCCATAATCGCCACTCTTGGCAAGCGGATTGGCGATCGCAGTATCAAACACCTCGCATCTTAGACGCTGCTGCTCATCTTCAGACTGATTATTTTGGTCTGATATTTTTAGAGATGATTATCCCGCCATCTATCGCCTGCCATAACGATATTCAGGACTGTTTCCCTTAGTCGCCTCTTATGTCACCTACGGGAATAAAAGGGGTGGTAATATTCTTACACAGTTATGAAACGCCTAACGCACGGTTACAGTGTACGAGATACAATTTCGTAAATCGAATTATGAATGAGACTGGTATCAATGCTTGGTTGCTCTGTCTGATAGATTACTAGGCCCTCATCCATTGGATCACTTACTTAATAAAATATTAATTGACTTTTTAAACTAAAAATAATGCAAATGATATGTAATACTCGTTCAGGATGGTTTCGAGCCACATAGCGCGGTAATCCTGCCAGCATATGTGTACCTTTGTACTAGAGACGATGCTGAGTGTAGAAGTTATGTAATCATCTAAGTTGGTGGATTTATATTTATAAAAGTAATAGTATACTAAAGTAATAGTATAGTAGGCCCACACACTCCTCTCCCCCAATTCTGGGGGGGGGGGCACTCTAAGGCCGGCAACGCATCTGCTATGCCTCTGGTATTGCGGGTGTTCATGGGCGGCGGTAATCACTTACTATCATGTGAGCCACCTGCTCGTTTGCCTCCCTTTTCTATAAAAAAAAATTATTAAATTAAAACTTAAAATAAATAAATTGTTTAAATCATATCGCTATTCTTATCGGTATAAAAAACATTGCTGAATTAAAAAAAAAGTCTTTTGTTAACTTAAGCTGGACTTCAACTATGAATTCTCTGACCTAAGACATTTTCGGGACCCTTGATTACCATTCTTTTGTTGTTTCCTTTTCCTTTACGGATATTTAAATATTTTCAGACAAAAAATACTATCACAAAGGGAAGTCAGATATTGTGACATTATATAGATATTGACATAATTTAGGATGAGCCCAGGATAAAACATTGGAATATTTTTAAAGCACTTAGTTTCAACACGACACTGACATGGTACCGGAAACTTCAGAAAAGTATGTTGTTGGGTACTGTAAGTCGAATATAAAACGTTCACACTACTACAATGATTTGTCTATAAATATTTAAATCTCTATATATGAAGTGTTTACATATTTGTGTATACATATGCTCATGCTTGGCAAATGCAGTGTAGAACGACTCCTACAAGATGTAACCCTGATTAGCACAATGTTTCGGACAGTCGATGGATGATGATGATACAGGACCGTTCTATATGGCAATCTTTGGGGGAAACTTTGACGATCTAGGTGGACGCGTGGCGTATACAATGGTTTTCATGGTGTAGCCAACTCTGAGATCGCGGGTTCGATTTCCGGTCGGGTCAAAGTAGATAACAATTTTTACATTTTCTCGGGTCTGGGGGTGTTTATGGTAACTTCGTTGTTTCTAATATCATAATACTTAATCTTCTTACTGTGGGATTAGAGCAATATAAGTTAAGACTTTACATAAGCTGACATGATGATGATGATTACAGTCTAGTACAAGATCGATTCCGGGCCTTTATATCACAGGATCAAAGTGAGAAAAGTAGCTAGTACAGTACAATTTATCTGATGGTGAAAAGTGGTTCTACTACATCCTGTGAACATCCGCAATGAACTCGAACGAAGAATGTTGCAAATGCGATGTTAGATTCGATTGTCAAAACAGAGAGCAAATATGAAATGTGATGTGTCACGTACTCGTAATTACATTGACTCTATATGAAAGGGGAACATATCAATTGTTACAGTATTATTTACCATAGGACGACCTTTAACCTTTAAATTTTTTGATTAAATTAAGGTTTTCGATTATATTTAAAACAATAGCCAATTGGTTGAGTGATCCCTATTCAAAGAAGGAGTTTGATCTCGTATGGAAGACAGCAATGAGATTTTTCCAAACTTAGACTACTGTTTTGGAAGTTGTTTCCTTTCGAAAATAATTTATATCGTAGACTCGGATACTAAGACAAGCTCACCACGTGTCACATTTTCCCAAATAAGCTCTGGTGAAGTGTCTCGAAAGCAGCTTAGTCTGCCTAGCCCACAGATTATACCACTAACGTGTGTAAGAACAAGATGTGTGCTTAATGTATATAAATAAAAAGATTTGTATGGCATAAAGATTACAATATAAATAAATTCTGCCAAGATTATATCAACGGCGATAAATTTGGAATATGTTATTAGAAACGTACGACTTTTTTGGTCATAAATCGCATTCATCGGCTGGTACCGCGACCACGCACTAAAATATGAAAATTTTATCTATAGATACTAGTATTATATTTTGAAAACACATATAACTCTGTCTATCTTGTTTGTAGACTATCTAATGCTTAATGACTAAATGTTCCTTAAACAATAGCCTAATGGTTTAGGGTGCGGACTGCGGAACGTAACGTCGCAGGTTCGGGCCCGCCGTTTGACTATTCTCGTTACTTTTGACACGACCATTGCAGATTAGTTGAAGAGGTTAACAGAAATACTAGTAATGTTATTTCACTTTTTCATTGCTAGTACGAGTATTCTTTAAAAAGACTAAGAAGGTGGGTCGAAACGACTTAATTTACTAGAACTCTATCTATCCCAGTATTGGGAATGTGTGTGAATTGAGAATGAGAACTATATTTACGAAGGTCTTTTTAAAAGTGGAAGATAGAAGGAGTGATCCTCTACATTGAGTGGGTGCTGAAGAGGGTCTTTGGCAAGAATATAATTTTGTGAAAATACTTTGTCAAAAATACTTTGTAAAAAAACTAAATAATACACGCGATAAAATCCCAAAATCGTTTTACTTTTGATTTTAAAAATTGTTTTTGTGTAAGTTCCACATATACTTGCATATGGATTTACTAAAAAGCTATTTCGGTGTAACGAATCGGCACATCAATTTTATTTAAATGTGTAGATTTCCTGGATTAACATAAGCTACTTTTTATCTCGAAAGCTTATTTGAGATAATGCGGTATGGATCCATTTGCATAAAATTTTCAAGTACGTGAGCCATTCAGTGTTTTGTCATCATATAAATAATAAATTTAAAGGCAGCTCAAATAAATAAATAAATATCTTCACGCAATTTCCAATACAGGGTAGACAGAGGTCTAGTCTATACAATTAAGTCCCTTCGACCCACCTTCCACCGAAGAGCCCGTCGCCGTCTTTATGTCCAAGCCAACGATATAATTCGTACATAAGTTTTTTTAAAAAAACCCATTGGTCAGAGCCTGCCACCTGGGGATCGAACTCGGGTCTCTCTATTCGAAATTCCGACCACCCAACCTCGGCTATCGTGACTAAAAAGCAGCTCAGAGGTAAACATCGCCATGGAACGGCGGAAGTTGCGGGTTCGAATCCCGAGCGGGTCAATTTAGAAAACCGCTCTTCTACAACGGGTACGGGTGTGGGTTTTTGTGGTACCTTAGTTGTTTCAATACGCGTGCTTAAGTTACTTTCGGATCAGAGTAATGTATGTAATGTTGTTCCTATTTATGCACAATAAATCAATGTAATATTGAATAATTTTATATAACTTTAATAAAGCTTCAGATTTTACAAATGGCAACACGGCACTTTCGAAGAGTTCATAAATCACATCCGAGATAAGTTTTTCGAGTTTCGCGTGCATTTCACTTTCTGAACGGTGGAAGTTATACGGAGCATGTCGCGAATTTCACGGGAATACATAATTCATCGTTTGCTGCCAGCTTCTGGCAAATTTCTGCTACAAAATAAAATATAAATTTGTAAAAAAAGAAGTTTAAGTTGAAGCGCTACGCTCGTTTGTGCTTGATTTTGTTTTAATATCTTCACACCATTCGCAATACTGAGTTAGACAGGGATCTAGACAATTAAGTCCTTTCGACCTTCCTTTGACGTTTTTTTTTTGGGACTATGATTTGTGACAGGCGGACAGGCTCACCAGCCTGTCCGCCGTCTTCATGTCTAAGCAAACCATATGAATCGTAAATAAGTTTTGAAAAAACCCATTGGTACGAGCCTCCCAACTGTTGATCGAACTCGGATCTCTTGACACGAATTCAGAATTTCCGATGATTATGTTTTTAATTAAAGAATACTGTTACCGCTGTTCGTCCAATACGTTCTCATTTCCGGGAACTTACCTGTAACGAAAAAAATTGTTTATTAATGTGAAATAAACTTAAATGTGATGATGTGTATTAGTATCATACTGTATAAATTAATACATAAATGCGAAAGTAACAAAGGTATCAAAAATTTGTTCGTAAAAGTCACACATAATGTGTGGTGCCATTTTGTCATTGGTTAGAAAATTCAGATTACTGTAGAAGTCTCTTCGACAGGTTATTTGACGTGCTCTGCCACTTTGTTACTTGTTGTAAAATTTTCTAACAAGTAAAAAATGTTACTGTGAAGATCGCATTGACACGTAACATTCAAATGGGAATAAGTGTCAAATAGTAAGGCGAAACGAAGTTTCAATTAAGTGAATATTAGCGGTCAGCTCACTATTCAATTAAGTATAGCATCAGCTGTTTCTATTTGTTTACGAAATAATCATATTATAACTCTATCGATAAGCGAATGTTTTATTCTGATGAATAAATAAAAATGTGTGACCACCAGTTTTAATGATGTCAGATGTCTACTAACTTTGGGATCAGAGTGTTAGAACAATTTGTTTCTTTTTTTAGAAAAAAACGGCGATGGGCTCCAAACCAGTCATGTTGGAAACGAAAGTACTTAATTGTCTAGATCTCTTTCTACCCCTGTATTGGGAATGACGTGAAGAGATTTTTTAATTAATGTAAAGAACAGGTTTATTTATATTAATAAAATTAATCTTCACGTTCAACACCAAGAAAGAGTTGTTGAATTAGTTCTCACGAGGAGAAAAATGATGGGATTAATTAATGTGACGTTTCTAGTCTTTGTTCTAACCTTTGTCTGCCCCTGTATAGGGAATGACGTGAAGATATATAAGAGCAATATCTAATGTTCTCCCCATCTATCTTTTTATGTATCTATATGATCTATATTTTTATTATGTATCTATATTTTTATGTATCTACGCATTTATATGAGTGAGAATATACCTTCCTTTTTCTTCCTACAAGTATGATAGGAAGCAACTTAGGGAAAAGCCTTGTAAATGCAAAAAGTGCAGTGTTTAGTACTGCGATCGCCAATCCGCTTGCAAAGCGCGACGATTGTGCGCGGAGTGTGTAAGTAATTATGCATATGTGTCTATTGATTTGTTGGGTTATTTTTCTTCACCTTTGGCTTCTCACATTTGGCAGTTCTGAATCATAAAATATGCGGTGTATGTTCTTCTATAAGAGCAATAGTGATTTATGTACGTTCCGAATATGGATGGAACAACTTTACCGCATATTGCACTCAATCTCTGTGAGTGCTGCGCCAAAGCGAATGCAGTACGAACAATACTTGAATATTCTAGTAATTATTCAGCAATCGTGTATTGATGAGATGAGGTGGGGAATCTGACGAGTTACTGAAATGCTGCTATACAGATAGAGTTTTCGAAAACGTAGTATTTCTAAATCGTAAAACGAAGAAAGATCCAGAAGAAGCATAAAAGCAATTTGAATTTAGTAGAGATGCGGTTTTTTCGTAAAATCAGAGGGTAACCTTGGCCAACCGAAAGCGTAACGAAGAGATTCGCAATAAGGCAGGTTTGAAAGATGACCTCACTAAAGTTGATAAAAGCGTGACCTCACTAAAACCCCACGGTGACCATCAGCGTTAAGATGGCGTCGCGAGATCTCCGTTCGGAACGCAACCGTGGCCCCTCTTTCGTTTAGCTGAACTAAGATAAGCCCCATTATGGTATCCATAACCTTGCCCCCAGGATATCCGCGGTGCTAGAACGGTAATTTGAGACTACGTCGAGCCACGCCATTCCTCAGTCGCTTTAATGAGCGACTGAGTACCTGCGACTCTTGAGGCCCCGTTTTTGGTAGGGATCTGTCCTCTCTCGATCCTGCTCAGCAGCCTTCTTCTGGATCATCACGGTCTCACAAAAGTATCGTCGACACGACTTCTGGCAGGGAGAGGTTCCAATGCGCCAATGGGAGGCGGAGCGCAGTATCCTGGTGAGGCACCAGGATACTGCGCTCCGCCTCCCATGCTGGAAAAACCTCGAGTGTATGCGATGAAGAGTCCTGGTCCGTCCCACCGCAATGGAAGCAGTTCGCCGGCGCCTCTAGTCCGATTCTATACAGATAATCTCCGAAACACCCATGTCCGGTAATTATCTGTGTAACTCTGTAGGTAAGTCTTCCACTCCGTCGCTGGAGTCAGGTCTCGAAGACCAGCAGGAATGCCACGACAACGCGTTTGCGTCTTTGTACAGTGTAGATTTTAGATCTAAATCGGCGGATGGCTAGACTTTTTGACCACACAGGCGCCCCATAAAGATCTCCGGATCTAATGACTCCTATGGATATAACGCAGTGCAGAAAAATTTTCTATGTTAAAATCTCTGCGGTATTGAATAGTGAAATTAATTAAATCTTTGTGACTAGAGACTGATGTTTCATTGTAGAAATCCTTATCGACGTTCAGCCATGACTTCCTGCACCATCAGTTAGATTTTGTTCACATACATACCTATTGTAGTATATGTATTTTTTTATGCAAAAGGGAGGCAAACGAGAAAGCGGCTCACGTGATGGTAAGTGATTACCGCTGGTCATGAACACCCGCAATACCAGAGGCATTGCAGATACGTTGCCTCCCTTAGAGTGCCCCCCACCCCTCAGAATTGGTATTTTATGGCGAACAAATGTATGGTACCTTTGGGAGAGATCTGAAGCTAGTTATGGAACCACAAGACCCTAGGGTTTTTAGAGTATGTACTAGAAACTCGAGGAGGCTGAATAAGCAAAGTAAAATAAATAAATAAATATCTTCACGCAATTCCCAATACAGGGGTGGAGAGAGGTCTGGTCTAGACAATTAATTCCCTTTGACCCACCTTCCACCAAAGATATTTTCGGGACAACGTGTCAGGTGGTGAGCCCGTCGCCGCCTTTATGTCCAAGCCAACGATGTAATTCGAACATAAGTTTTAGAAAAACCCATTGGTACGAGCCCGCCACCTTGGGATCGAACTCGGGTCTCTCGACTCGAAATTCCGACCACCCAACCACTCGGCTATCGAAACTTTTTTTTTAAGCAAATAAGCAAAGTATTATATTAAATAGAGTCAGCACTTTTGGTTGCATGATGGGAACCGTATTAACATCCACATCGAGTTAAGGACAGGTCGTATTAACATCCACTTCTATTAAGACGTTAGTCAAGTAGTTATAAATAAATAGTTTAAAATCATTTTACAGTCTCGTAAACTTAACGAGGTTGATTTTGATGATTACTTTTGGCCGTGTGGTATCGACGTAAGAATATACAACCTTCTTATTAAATTAAAGAGACAGGCGGGATTCAAACCTGCAACCTCTCCCATAATAAAAAGTTCAGAGCAGAAAAGCAAGTTTATTACTACTATGGTCTTCTGGAATCACAAAACAACTTCAACCCTACGTTGGAATGAATTAAAGACAGCAATAATATTAAATATTAGATAACATTTGCATCGAAAATATCGAGTTTTTCCAACACACAGGGGAGAGGTTTTCCCAGTCGTGGGATAATATAGTTTAAAAAAATGAATGCACAATATGATAGGTGGTCGCCGTCGTGTCGAAGCAAACGATGCTAATATACACGTTGCATAAGCCTCGAACTCGGATCTTCTGGTTCCAATTTCGATCCGCAACCAATCAACTCTGCACTGGGTTTTGGGGCTAACAATAAAACTAGGTAACTAAATACGGAATCGAACTCAACTATCACTGAGGCGTGTCCTCGAACTGCTCGACTTATATGATCTAATACTATAAACGTAAATAATTATTTGTATATTGATATTGACACAGACATGTGGCGCCTAGGTAATGGAAAACAGGATGTGTGACGTCATTGCGCACATGTCTTGATTTTGTATATCGAACGGCTTCAGCGTAAAGCAGGAAATTTTCTTAAGCACAGTATAAAAATCGTTTTAGAATACTAACACAAAAAAAAACAGGGAGTGGTCTAGACAATTAAGTCCTTTCGACCCACCTTTCACCGAAGATATTTTTTGCGACAACGTGACATGTGGTAAACCTGTCGCCGTCTTTATGACCAAACCAACGATATAAATCATCATTTTTTTTATAAGAGTTGAAAAAATCAGTATACGCCTGCCTATTGTGGATCGATCTCGAGTCCCTTGACTCAAATCCGATCACTCAACAACTCGGCTATAGTGACTACTTACACAAGTTATATACATCTTGTTATGATCGGCGTAAGAACCTTTTCATTCCATCAGAATCAAAAGTGGAGACTAAGGAATAAGCCTTATTGAACAGACTACTGTCGGACGATGAACTGTGAGTTACTGCGTGTGTTGTGTGAGTGATTTATTGGTATGCGCTGCAGGACGGCCGGGCTTAGCAAGCGGATTGGCGATTGCAGTAATAAACATTTGGCACCTTATGCTGCATTTATAACACTTTTCCCTAAGCCGCTTCTTATGACACTCACGGGAAGAAAGAGAAAGTTATATTCTTACGCCGATATACATACATTAAACACTTGTATTAAGAAATCAGAAACAACGAATGTCCCACAAACAGCCAGATCCGAGAAAATGTAGCAAAATTCTTTTCTGCATGGACCTCATCGGGAATCGGTCTTGATCTCAGAGCTGACTTCAAGTAAACCGGTTGTACGCCACTCATCTACAAGGTATATTAAGTTATAATATCATACGGCAAAACGCTAATCTCTGACGATCTTCAATACATAATAATATGACGTATAGACAATAATATGAAAATATGTATGAAATATATACTTCCATTTGTTCAGCTTGTCATTCGTGGGAATGACCCTGGGGTAAACATTTGTAACGTCGCTCTAACATACTAGATCGATTTCTGTTCGTTGTTAAGTATGCAACTGGCATGACAAAATCATCCACTGGCAGTTAGTATGATTTGCTCCGAAATTAAATTAATTGCTCGAAATTTCTGCGAGATACTTTGATTTCCTGTAGGAAAAAGTATCGAGCTCCGTGGACGAGTGGCTTACACACCGGTTTTATGAAGTCGCCAGATCTGAGGTCCTGCATTCCAGTCGGGTTAATGTAGAAAACACTTTTTCTACATTTTCTTGGAACTTAGTGTTTCTGGTACCTTCATTGTTTCTGATACCATAGCACAATTGCTTAAGCTACTTTGCTTTGGTATCAAAACAATGTATGTGATGTTGTTCATATAAAAAAGTAGCTTACAGCTATATATATATATAGTATGACAGCCTGTAAAAGTCCACTTCTGTGAATAGGCCTCCCTATAAGGAGGATTCGTGACGCTGGGGGAGGCGATAGGCGATATCGCATAACCTACATACATACCTTTAAACATAGCAGTTATCACATACACATACGTACATAACAGCCTATTAAAGTCCACTGCAGGACATAGGCCTCTCCCATAGGGAGGATTTGCCATAATCATCACGTTTGGCAAGCGGTATGGCATCATCGCAGTATCAGATACCTCGCACCTGCGCATTTTTCGGTACGATTATTTTGGTCTGATATTTTTAGAGATGTTTATCGCGCCATCTATCGGTTGCCATGACGATATTCAATGCTGTTTCACTTAGTAGCCTCTTACGACATCCACGGGAAGAAAGGGAGCGGCAATACTCTTACACCGTTACCACACGGCGGACGTATCTATTATCGTCAGCAATTGATATCGATATTGTATCCACCTATTAATATCAATCAGCATTAATAGAATTAGTCATTAAATTAATATACGTCTGACCATACGAGGACGTTTAAGAATAATGATATATAAGCGAACACTAAACATTAAAATAAAGTTTGCAGTTATTTTGAACCTTCACAATGAATGAAACTTTATAAGGTTCTAACAAATACTTGGGCCATTATCGATGACCATTACTTCAACTTCGAAGGCCCGCAAAAGTTCCCAACTGAGAAAGTCTTGTTTGAACTGGAGGAAATTATCTCGGAAAGTTGGAACTTGAGTTAAATAAATACCAGTTATTTGAATCTGACTCCGCGGTAATTGTTTTTCCGCGTTTTTTATATCTGTTTTATTTGAATCTTTTTAACTTTTATTTTATATTGTGAATCGAGATAATAATGTGATATAGAGGCACGATAGCCGAGTGGTTGGGTAATCGGAATTCGATTCAGGAGACACCAGTTTGAACCCCAGGTGGTAGGCTCGTATCTATGGTTTTATTCAAATACTTATGTACGAATTACATCGTTGGCTTGGACATAAAGAAGGCGACAGGTTTATCACCTGTCACATTGTACCAAATATATCCTCGGTGTAAAATGAGTAGAAAGAATTTAACTGTCTAGACCTTTGATTTTTATTTCCCGACGTTTCGAATGCTTTACAGCATCCGTCCGTGACCACGGATGCTGTAAAGCAATTGAATACTACAATTCGCGTAAATACAAGAAATCATTATATATTTGGAAACATTTTTTTATTCAAATAAATTATTTTAATTTCTACACTAACGAATGACGGGTAGCGCACACAGCGTAGCGAACGGGTCAATAAAGAAAATCACTTTTTCTACATTATTATTGAGTATTGTATTATATTATTATTTTTGTGCACAATTTTATATAACCTTACAATATGCGAAGGAACAAAGGCGGACTCGATGCCAATAGCATTATCTGTCCGTCAAACTTAAGGCAATGGGAAAATATTAAAGAGGGTTACAGAAAAAGAATGGTATTAAATAAAAAAAATACACTGTCTCGGATCAGTGTGTATGTGGTCAGATTCCATAACACTAGTACTTTAGTGAATTACTTTGGGATCAGAGCAATGTATGTGATGTTGTGCCTACGTATGCAAAGTCAAGTGTCTATTTGCCTGTGTAGGACGTCCTACACAGGCCAATAGACACTTGACTTTGCCTCAACAGTTGGATATACGACTAGATAAGTATGTAGAAGTTTCAAGCGCTATTAGAAACGGCGAGGAGCCTTGACACATTGACATCATTATGTATTTAAAAATAAGAGTTTAAAAAAAATTACGGGTTGCACTCCGGGGTGCCGACAGAAGTGAAAAATATTTACCTACGAATGAGGAACAGTGATTTCAGCAGTGATAGATTTATGAACTTTAATTCAAAACATTTGCGGTACTATCTCTCCTTCTTATTCTACCAATGTACAGTACATAATTACTGAAACTTCACAGTTTAAAGTTAATTTTAAGACATATCATTCACAGCAATAGCTGAAATATATTGTAAATATTTTAATTATTAAAATTACAACGAAATTGAAGAGTCACGATAGCCGAGTGGTTGGGTGGTCGGAATTTCGAGTCAAGAGACCCGAGTTCGATCCCCAAGTGGCCGGCTCGTACCAATGGGTTTTTCAAAAACTTATTTACAAATTATATCGTTAACTTGGACATAAAGACGGCGACGGGCTCACTACCAGTCACGTTGTCCCGAAAATATCTTCGGTGGAAGGTGGGTCAAAGGGACTTAATTGTCCAGACTAGACCTCTGTCTACCCCTGTTGGGAATTGCGTAAATAGTGTAGTATAGTGTTCAATTGAGAGAAAATATGAAAAATGCATTCCCGATTTGCGATATGTAATGTGTCGCGAGTCCAGAGATTTTATCACATCTAAAAATATGCGTACCGCGCTAAAAGCCCGCGTAAAGAAGTTTTCACTTTAAATAAAGTCACGATAGCCGAGTGGTTGGGAGATCCGAATCCGAGTCACGCGATCCGAGTTCGTTTCCCAGGTGGTCGTACCTATAAAAAATCCTCTCGTATGGTAGGCTCGTACTAAAGGGTTTTTTTCATAAACTTATGTACGATTTGTATTGTTAGCTTGGACATCAAAAGACAGCGATAGGCTCTTGCAAAGCAAGCACGCAAACTGTTTAATTGCACGCAAATGTTGAAAGAATTCGAACCCGCAACCCTTAGCTTTGAAGAGAAGGTCACTATCGACTAAACGAATATCAGGTCATTTATAAATCTGCAGTAATTATAAAACCAATTACAAATGGATTACACAAACGATATCGGGGCGATAAGAAATTAGTTAATACGCAATATTTGGACTAGAATTCCATTTAAACCTGCAGGAATTTCATTGGAATTCCAATTGCGAGGTAACCCATCTCAAGAGACTGTGGAAATTCCGCAAAGGTACTCCACAGTGAATTGAGGAATGTAAACTTTACGCTTGAATACCGCGAAATCATGGGATGCTTGCGTATACAAAGAAGGAATGTTTAGAAATTACCAACTATTTTACTTTTAACAGTAACAAAAGATAACAAACATTCTGTTTTTTTATCTTCACGCAATTCTCCTATACAAGGGTAGTCACAGATCATGACAATTTAGTTGTTTCGATCCACATTTCACCGAAGCTTATGGAGCAACGGTACTTGTGGAGAATCTAAAGCTTTCTTGGTGTTCAAGCCAACGGTACCATTTAATTACAAAGATTTATAAAGAAATATTTGTGCAATCAAACATACATTGCTTGAGTACAAACATTCGTGTTCATTGCAGAAATTTCTGCTCCACAGTGATTGAAACACGCAAACCCGAATTTCGAAGACAGGAACGCTATATAAGTTGAACTTTTTGTTATTAAATATAAATAAAAATTAAATATCTTCACGCAATTCTCCTATACAAGGGTAGTCACAGATCATGACAATTTAGTTGTTTCGATCCACATTTCACCGAAGCTTATGGAGCAACGGTACTTGTGGAGAATCTAAAGCTTTCTTGGTGTCCAAGCCAACGATACCATTTAATTACAAAGATTTATAAAGAAATATTTGTGCAATCAAACATACATTGCTTGAGTACAAACATTCGTGTTCATTGCAGAAATTTCTGCTCCACTGTGATTGAAACACGCAAACCCGAATTTCGAAGACAGGAACGCTATATAAGTTGAACTTTTTGTTATTAAATATAAATAAAAATTAAATATCTTCACGCAATTCTCCTATACAAGGGTAGTCACAGATCATGACAATTTAGTTGTTTCGATCCACATTTCACCGAAGCTTATGGAGCAACGGTACTTGTGGAGAATCTAAAGCTTTCTTGGTGTTCAAGCCAACGGTACCATTTAATTATAAAGATTTATAAAGAAATATTTGTACTAACATACATGGCTTAAGTACAAACATTCGTGTTCATTGCAGAAATTTTTGCTCCTGAGTGATTCTAACACGCAAACCTTAACTTATAATACAGGGACACTATGGAACATAAAGACGGCGACGTGTTCACCACCTGTCACGTTGTCCCAAAAATGTCTACGGTGGAAGGTGTGTCTAACGGACTTTTTTGTCTAAAACTTCTTCTATATTGGCAATGACGTGAAGATTTTTTAATAATATAAATAAACCTGAACAACGAGAAAGAATTGCTGAATTAATTCTCACAAAGAGAAAAACGAACGATGGGAATAATGAATGTTTCTAAGTCCTGAGATATGTAGGTCTATATCACTTATAGTCGTTATTAATTTAATGACGGCGTGACTTGAGTCATGATATACGTTTAATTATAACAAGATATATTTATTTCTCTTTCATAAAGTGGCTTCAGCCTACGGTTACAGTGTAAATACACAAACATATATACTTACATATATACATACACATATAAATTCATAACGGCCTATTAAATTCCACTGCAGGATATAGGCATCTTCCATAGTGAGGGTTTGCCATAATCGCTACGCCTATCAAGCGGATTGGCGATTGCAGTACTTCGCACCTTAGACGCTGCTGCCCATCTTCGGTCTGATTATTTTGGTCTGATATTTTTAGAGATGGTTATCCCGCCACCTATCGGTTGCTATAACGATATTCATGGCTGTTTCCCTTAGTCGCCTCTTACTACACCCACGGGAAGAAAGGGAGTGGCAATATTCTAAAACCGTTACCACGCGGCAAACGTACAATTACACACTGTAATCGTGCGTTTGCCGTGTGGTATAAGACACAATTTCGTAAATCGAACTTTGAAAGAGACTGGTGTCAATGCTAGGTTGCCCTGTCTTATAGATTACTAGGCCCTCATTGATTGGATGATTTATTTAATAAATTATTGAAAGACTTTTTAAACTAAAAATAATTAAAATATGTTATACTCGTTCAGGATGGTTTCAAGCCATATGGCGCGGTAATTCTGCAAGCATTATGGTTACCTTTGAACTAGGAACGATGCAGAGTGGACTATTTTAATTATGTAAGTTATGTAATCATCAAAGTTTGCGGTTTTATAGTTAATAAAGTAATTTTTTGAATTAAAAATTAAAATAAATTGTTAAAAGAACATTGCTATTTTTAACGGTACAAAAATGTTAGTGGATCATTGGTAAATTCGAAAAAAACACCTCTTTTGTTAACTTAAGCTGGACTTCAAATATGAATTCTCGGACCTAAGACATTTTCGGGACCCGTGATTACCATTCTTTTGTTGTTTCCTTTTTCTTTACGGCTATTGAAATATTTTCAGACAACAAAATACTATCACAAAGGGAAGATATTGTGACATTCATAATTTAGGATTAGCTCAGGATAAAACATTGGAATATTCTTAAAACACTTAGTTTTAACACGAAGTTACATGAAACTGGAAACTTCAGAAAAGTATAATTATGTTGGTACTGTAAGTCGAATATAAAACGCTCACACTACTACATGCATTGTCTATAAATATTTAAATCTCTATATATGCAGTGTATAATGTATACATATTTGTGTATACATATGCTTATGCATGTTCATGTTTGACAAACGCAGTATACAACGACCCCTACAAGATGTAGCCCCGACTAGCACAATATTTCGGACAGTCGATGGATGATGATGATACAGGACCGTTCTATATGGCAATCTTTGGGGGAAACTGACGACCTAGGTGGACGCGTGGCATATACACCGGTTTTCACGGTCGTCAGCTCTGAGATTCCCGATTCGATTTCCGGTTATGTCAAAGTAGAAAACAATTTTTCTACATTTTCTCGAGTCTGGGAGGGTTTATGGTCACTTTGTTTTTTCTTATTCCATAATACACGTGCTTAATCTGCTTACTGTGGGATTAAAGCAATATATATTTTGTCCTTATCTCTGTGTGTATGTATGTGTGTAAACTTATGTTCATCAGTGGACTTTACACATGCAGAAATGATGATGATGATTACAGTCTAGTACAGGATTGATTCCGGAACTTTAAATCACAGGATTAAAGTGAGAAAGTAGCTAGCACAGCACAATTTATCTGATGGTGAAAAGTGGTTCTACTACATCCTGTGAACATCCGCAAAGAACTCGAACGAAGAATGTTGCAAATGCGATGTTAGATTCGATTGTCAAAACAGAGAGCAAATATGAAAGAGGAGCAGAGTGATATGTCATGTAATTACATTGACTTTATATCAAAGAGGAAAATATAAATTGTAATAGTATTATTTACCATAGGACGGAACCTTTTTTTTATAGAGAAGGAAGGCAATCGAGCAGACGGCTCACGTGATAGTAAGTGATTACCGCCGCTAATGAACATCCGCAATACCAGAGGCATAGCAGTTGTGTTGCCGGCCTTTGAGAGAGGCATAGGCTCTTTTCTTGAAGGTCCCTAAGTCGTATTGGTCCGGAAAAACCTTTAAATTTTATAATCAAGGTTTTTGATTATATTTAAAACAAAATTCACTATAGTCAATTGGTTGAATGATTGGACTTCAAATTAGAAGTTGGATCTCTTATGGAAGGAAGACAGCAATGAGTTTTTTTCAAACTTAGACTAATTGTTTCGGAAGTTGTTTTCTTGCGAAAATAATTTATATCTTAGACTTGGATACTAAGATAGTGACAAGCTCACCACGTGTCACATTTTCCCAAATAAGCTCTGGTGAAGTGTCTCGAAAGCAGCTTAGTCTGCTAGGCAGATTACACAGATTATACCATTAACGTGTGTAAGAACAAAATGTGTGCTTATTGTATATAAGTAAAAAGTTTTGTATGGCATAAAGAATATACATAACTTCTGCCAAGATTATATCAATGGAGATAAATTTGCAATATGTTATAAGAAACATACGACTTTTATTGGTCATAAATCGTATTCATCGGCTGGTACCGCGAGCACGCACTAAAATATGAAAATTTTATCTATGGATACTATTATTATGAAAACACATATAACTCTGTCTGTCTATCTTGTTTGTAGCTTATCTAATGTTTAATGACTAAATGTTCCTTAAACAATAGCCTTATGGTTTAGACTGCGGAACGTAACGTCGCAGGTTCGGGCCCGCCGTTTGACTATTCGCGTTACTTTTGACACAACCATTGCAGATTAGTTGAAGACGTTAACAGAAATACTAGTAATGTTATTTCACTTTTTTTTCATTGCTAGTACGAGTATTCTTTAAAAAGACGAAGAAGGTGGGTCAAAACGACTTAATTTACTAGAACTCTATCTATCCCAGTATTGGGAATATGTGTGAATTGAGAATGAGAACTATATTTACGAAGGTCTTTTTAAAAGTGGAAGATAGTAGGAGTGATCCTCTACATTGAGTGGGTGCTGAAGAGGGTCTTTGGCAAGAATACAATTTTGTTTTAAGTGAATTATTGGAGTCAAAATTTCTCTCGGCGCATTGAGCAAGTCTTGAATGAGTAAAATCTTTAAGGCATTTGAGCGTGTAATGTGCGCTGCCGATACTTTTTGAGATGTGACTAAAATATAATTAGTTAATTTATAAACAATTTTTAGGCGTGCAAATCATGGTTAACTTATTTTTTTATAAAATTAAAGAGAAATTTGACACGGACATGACCTGTACCGGTACGGCAGTTGGTCGCGCGTTCGGATCCCGCTATGGACAGTTGATTTTTTAATTCTTCTCTAATTTATTAGTATTATTTAATGACAATTTTAAAGTTTTAATTTTTTATATTAGAACTGATTGGAAAATTCATAACAAAAATAGCTATGGTATTTCATAGCTTTTAGTTTTCATACATTTTTTAAATTTTAACTTTCGAGGCAAGCCGAGATTAATTTTCGCCGACCATGTCAGCAAATTACTCGAAGAGCTGAGTGTCAAGAGTACTCGGATACCTAGAGGAGCATGTATGAAGAAAATGATGAATGTGAAAAAAGCGAACGAGGTATGTAAGGATCATGATACTTGGCGATCAATTCTACACCGCCAGGCACTGTGCGATCGTAAGAAAGTGTGTAAGAAGTTTTAATACATAGATAAGGACAACATCGCATACATTGCTCTGATCCCCAATTACCTCAAAAACACGCGCGGTTTTATGGTATCAGAAATAACGAAGTGACCATAAAACCCAGACCCGAGAAAATGTAGAAAAAGTTATTTTCCTTACTGTTAACTCAGAACTGGCGTAGCGATGATACTTGATCGCGTAGGTTGTCAAAATATCTTCTTCATAAAAACGGTAAAGCCGTTTCAGAGTTTATCCTCAACGTACAGAGAGACACTCCAGGAAGTTTCCAGGAAGAAGAAGTATTTCACAAGCCACATATCCTCGCGAAAGAACACCAATTCCCACCCAGGATCACCCGTGAGGGACCCAATTTCATTAGAGAAGATGGTTGGGTATTACCACCTGCTTAGGATCCTGTCATAAATAAAATTAACTCCACGACCTAACTATAAGTTGGCGGTAGTAGGCGGTAACAATGACAACGGGACGTTGAAGACGTCAGTCCCTCCGTGTGCACACTCGTCGAAAAGCAAAAATACTTTGTAAAAAAACTAAATAATACACGCGATAAAATCCCAAAATCGTTATATTTTAGATTTTAAAAATTGTTTTTGTGTAAGTTCCACATATACTTGCATATGGATTTACTAAAAATTTATTTCGGTGTAACAAACCGGCACATCAATTTTATTTAAATGTGTAGATTTCCTGGATTAACATAAGCTACTTTTTATCTCGAAATTCGACTCGAATGTATATCCAAAAATCCAATACGTATCAAATAATGGAGTGGCAGACATTCTAATCCTTATATTATTTCATCAAAGCTTATTTGCAATAATGCGGTATAGATCCCTTTGTATAAAATTTTCAAGTACGTGAGCCAATCAGTGTTTTGTCATCATATAAATAATAAATTTAAAGGCAGCTCAAATAAATGAATAAATATCTTCACGCAATTTCCAATACAGGGTAGACAGAGGTTTAGTCTAGACAATTAAGTCCCTTCGACCCACCTTCCACCGAAGAGCCCGTCGCCGTCTTTATGTCCAAGCCAACGATATAATTCGTACATAAGTTTTTTTAAAAAACCCATTGGTACGAGCCTGCCACCTGGGGATCGAACTCGGGTCTCTCTACTCGAAATTCCGACCACCCAACCACTCGGCTATCGTGACTAAAAAGCAGCTCAGAGGTAAACATCGCCATGGAACGGCGGAGAGGGCGGGTTCGTATCCCGAGCGGGTCAATTTAGAAAACCGCTCTTCTACGACGGGTACGGCTGTGGGTTTTTGTGGTACCTTAGTTGTTTCAATACGTGTGCTTAAGTTACTTTCGGATCAGAGTAATGTATGTAATGTTGTTCCTATTTATGCACAATAAATCAATGTAATATTGAATAATTTTATATAATTTTAATAAAGCTTCAGATTTTACAAATGGCAACACGGCACTTTCGAAGAGTTCATAAATCACATTCGAGATAAGTTTTTCGAGTTTCGCGTGCATTTCACTTTCTGAACGGTGAAAGTTATACAGAGCACGTCGCGAATTCCACGGGAATACATAATTCATCGTTTGCTGCCAGCTTCTGGCAAATTTCTGCTACAAAATAAAATATAAATTTGTAAAAAAATAAGTTTAAGTTGAAGCGCTACGCTCGTTTGTGCTTGATTTTGTTTTAAGATCTTCACACCATTGACAATACTGTGTTAGATAGGGATCTAGACAATTAAGTCCTTTCGACCTTCCTTTGACGTTTTTTTTTTGGGACTATGATGTGCGACAGGCGGACAGGCTCACAAGCCTGTCCGCCGTCTTCATGTCTAAGCAAACCATATGAATCGTAAATAAGTTTTGAAAAAACCCATTGGTACGAGCCTCCCAACTGTTGATCGAACTCGGATCTCTTGACACGAATTCAGAATTTCTGATGATTATGTTTTTAATTAAAGAATACTGTTACCGCTGTTCGTCCAATACGTTCTCATTTCCGGGAACTTACCTGTAATGAAAAAAATTGTTTATTAATGTGAAATAAACTTAAACTAATACACATCATACTGTATAAATTAATATATAAATGCAAAAGTAACAAAGGTATCAAAAATTTGTTCGTAAAAGTCATTATGTGTGGTGCCATTTTGTCATTTGTTAGAAAATTCAGATTCCTGTAGAAGTCTCTTCGACAGGTTATTTGACGTGCTCTGCCTCTTTGTTACTTGTTATAAAATTTTCTAACAAGTAAAAAATGTTACTGTGAAGATCGCATTGACACGTAACATTCAAATGAGAGTAAGTGTCAAATAGTAAGGCGAAACGAAATTCCAATTAAGTGAATATTAGCGGACAGCTCACTATTCAATTAAGTATAGCATCAGCTGTTTCTATTTGTTTACGAAATAATCATATTATAACTCTATCGATAAGCGAATGTTTTATTCTGATGAATAAATAAAAATGTGTGACCACCAGTTTTAATGATGTCAGATGTCAGATGTCTACTAACTTTGGGATCAGAGTGTTAGAACAACTTGTTTCTTTTTTTAGAAAAAAACGGCGATGGGCTCCAAACCAGTCATGTTGGAAACGAAAATACTTAATTGTCTAGATATCTGTCTACATTCCCTGTGTTGGGAATGACGTGAAGAGACTTTTTAATTAATATAAAGAACAGGTTTATTTATATTAATAAAATTAATCTTCACGTTCAATTGTAGAAGCGTGCTCGTCGCGACCCCTGCCAGCCCTTTTCAGGGCTGCAATTCTACACAGTTGCGCCCCCATGCCAACGAGGGTTAGGGCGTCCCCCCAAGGCGACGCACACCAGTTCGTCCCCGTTGGTATGGAATGCAGCGAGCAAAGCGGCGATGGGGACCGCCACCCGTCACGCACAGTCCGACACGGCGGAAGGTGGCGGAGGACGAAGTGCAGAGTTGGCACGTGGAATTTTAGAGGGGGCATGAGAGATAAAACGAATGAGTTGATTGAAATAATGAAAGAAAGAGAATTAGATGTCGTGTGTTTGTCGGAGACCAAGCGGAAGGGCAGCGGTACTGAAGAGCTCCCTGGCGGGGCGTTAGCTCTATGGTCCGGAGTCCCGGAGAGCGAGAGCGCCTGCCAGGGAGTGGGGGTGCTGCTGTCGTCTCGGTTGGTCGATGTTATGACTGAATATAAGGTTGTGAACTCGAGACTTCTCTGGGTTCGCTTTAAATTGGGACTGACGAAGTTATTCCTTTTGGCAGTTTATGCGCCGGTAGCTTCGTCGTCCAGAGCTGAGCTGGAGGAGTTTTGGGAGAATGTAAAAGAAGTTCTAGACTTGGTTAGAGGAAACGAAAGAATTGTTATATGTGGTGATTTGAATGGATGGATTGGTACCGCTCGGCCAGGGTACGAGTCGGTGCTTGGAATGTTTGGTGATAAAAGGATTAACGATTCTGGCAAGCTTATACTGGCTGTATGCAAGGAAAAGGGTCTTCTTGTGACAAACACTATGTTTAGTCACAAGAAAATCCATATGTATACTAGAACAAGAGAGAATGAGAGAAGTATGATCGATTTGTTCCTGGTGGATGACCGACTGCGAAAACAGGTGATGGATACGCGAGTGTTCCGGGGTGCTGACCTGGGAACGGATCACTATCTAGTGATTACTAGATTTAGGGGTCTGTTCGCGGGTTGGCGCCACCGGACGGCGATACCAGAACCACAGTCGGTCGGTAGCATCCGAAGCTGGAAGCTACAGGAAGCGGACACTAGGGATAACTATCAAGCAAGGGTAGCCGAAAAGCTGGACAACATCGATGTCAGGAAAGAATGTGTGGAAGAAATATGGCAGAGCCTTAGAAATGGAATGGTTAGTGCAGCGGAAGACGTGTGTGGAACTGTGAAAAGAGGTAGTAGTAAAAAGGGTGATGCATGGTGGAATGACGAAGTGAAAGAAGCTGTAGATAAGAAGAAGAAAGCATGGTTAGACTACTCGGCCTCTAGTAATGATAAGGATATGAGAGAGAAGAGGAAAGAAAGATATAAGCTCCAGAAAGTTCACACGAAAACATTGATTGAGGAAGTGCGTGAAAGGAGTAGAATGGAAGTGGACGAAAGGTTGTCTCACAACTTCAAGGAGAACTCCAAACTCTTCTGGAAAGAGGTTAGAAGGACCCGGAGTGGTGCGACAGCCTTAAGAATGAATAAAGTGCTTTCGGGAACCAATGACGTCCTCTCAGAAAAATCGGACGTCATGCAGCGATGGAGCGAATTTTATAGAGAGATGTATGCGTGTGATGATCTTAGTGAAGGATCCGGGGGTGACGCCGTGACTGGTACGCCAGACTCGGACCTCGATGACACTGAGGTCATCAGTATGAAAGAGATTGAATGTGCGATTAGAAGTTTGAAAGGTGGTAAGGCTGCGGGAGTAGGCAGAGTTACTGCTGAAATGGTCAAGTATGGTGGGCCACGCGTCTGGGACAGCATTCATCTGCTGTGCAGTTTGTGCTGGCGAACGGGGGCTGTTGCGGATGATTGGCGATCCGCGGTCATTGTGCCTTTATATAAAGGTAAAGGTTCACATTATGACTGCGGGTGCTATCGGGCGATCAGCTTGACCAGTTTAGCAAGTAAAGTTTACTCGAAGGTTTTGACACGTAGGATGCAAGATAAATCGGAAAGATTTCTATGGGCCGCACAATGCGGATTTAGACCTGGAAAAGGATGCACTGATCAAATGTTTTCTCTCCGCATGATCACGGAGAAGCTTCTGGCTGCTAACCAGAAGATTTTCTGTGCTTTTGTGGATCTTGAGAAAGCATTTGATAAGGTTGTAAGGAAGAAAATGTAACTGTTGCCGGGGTATGGTGTGGATGGTCGATTGCTAAAGGCTGTGCAGTCACTTTACTGTGACTGTAAAGCCTGTGTGCGGGTAGGGCATGACCTGTCACCCATGTTTAGCGTTCAAACGGGCGTAAAACAAGGTTGTGTCATGTCTTCCTGGCTGTTCATACTGTATCTCGACAGCTGTTTACAGAAGCTGAAAGATAGCTGTTTGGGTGTAAAATTGGGTGACATAAAAGTAAATTGTCTGCTATATGCTGATGATGCAGTGCTTATTGCACCATCAGAGGCAGAACTGCAGGCATTAGTCACGTGTATGAAAGAAGAATGTGAAATTAATGGTCTCCGTTTGAATGCTAATAAAACTAAGGTTCTGGTATTTGAAAGGGACGAAGTAAGAACGAAGTGCGAAATTTAGAAGTGAGGAATGTCTAGAACAGGTGAATGAAATTGTATACTTGGGGAGTGCGTTTAGCCGGGATGGAAGATGGCAAGGCGTAGTGAAAAGTGCACGCCTTGCAATACATAACGCAGTGTTGGTACCGACTTTGTTATGTGGCAGCGAAACCTGGGTATGCCAGAAGAAGCATTAAAGCAGGTTGAATGCAGTGGAGATGCGATCTCTTCGTAAAATGTGCGGCCTTACCATGGCCGACCGAAAGCGAAACGAAGAGATTCGCAATATGGCAGGTTTGAAAGATGACCTTGTCTCAAAAATGGATAAGGGCGTGCTTCGATGGTTTGGGTACGTTGAGCGAATGAGTGAAGACCGAATGGTGAAGAAAATATATAGCGCGAAAGTTAATATTAAAAGGTGTCGAGGTAGACCGAGACTAACTTTCGAAGACCATGTGAGCAAATTGCTCGAAGAGGGGAGGATCAAAAGTACTCAGATACCAAGATGTGCATGTATGAAGAAGATGATGAATCTGAAAGAAGTATGTAGGGATCGTGACACTTGGCGATCTGTTCTCTCTGGCTACCCCGTCGGGGATTGTGCGTGAAGATAAGTAAAAAAATAAAATATATATTCACGTTCAACACCAAGAAAGAGTTGTTGAATTAGTTCTCACGAGGAGAAAAATGATAGGAGAATAATTAATGTGACGTTTCTAGCCTTTGTTCTAACCTTTGTCTGCCCCTGTATGGGGAATGACGTGAAGATATATAAGAGCAATATCTAATGTTGTCCCTATCTATCTTTTTATGTATCTAGCTACGCATTTATATGAGTGAGAATATACCTTCCTTTTTATTCCTACAAGTATGATAGGAAGCAACCCTAGGGAAAAGCCTTGTAAATGCAAAAAGTGCAGTGTTTAGTACTGCGATCGCCAATCCGCTTGCCAAGCGCGACGATTGTGCGCGGAGTGTGTAAGTAATTATGCATATGTGTCTATTGACTTGTTGGGTTATTTTTCTTCACATTTGACTTTTCACATTTGGCAGTTCTGAATCATAAAAGATGCGTAAAAAGAAGAATCATAAAGTTAAAGTGTGTAAGTTCTTCTATAACAGCAATAGTGATTTATGTACGTTCCGAATATGGATGGAACAACTTTACCGCATATTGCACTCAATCTCTGTGAGTGCTGCGCTAAAGTGAATGCAGTACGAACAATACTTGAAAATTCTAGTACTTATTCAGCGATCGTGTATTGATGAGATGAGATGGGGAATCTGTCGAGTTACTGAAATGCTATTATACAGATAGAGTTTCCGAAAACGTAGCGTTACTAAATGGTAAAAAGAAAAAAAAAATCCAGAAGAAGCTTAAAAGCAATTTGAATGCAGTGGCTGATCGAAAGGGAAACATAGAGATTCGCAATATTGCAGGTTTGAAAAGTGGCCTTATAACTAAAGTTCATGAGGGCTAGCTTGGGCTTTGTATGTTTTGAGCACGTTGAGCGAATGATTGAAGACCGAATGGTGAAGGAAATAATGGGTTGGGGAAAAAGTCTTGTCGTATTATGGTATGTATGAACTTGTAATAAAATCTATTGGCCATACTATTTATATCTAGCTGGTTTTGGTATCATTAAAATCAATTTAAATTTTAAAGAAGATAATTTAAAATTCAAATTAGGGGTAGAGTCAGCATCGAACTAGGGTCTCTCGACTCGAATTACCCTCGGCTACTACTTTGGAATGAATTGAAGACGGTGATTTAATGTTAGTTAACATTTGCATCGAAAATATCGAGTTTTTCCAACACGCAGGGGAGAGGTTTTCCCAGTCGTGGGATAATATAGTTTAAAAAAATGAATGCACAACATGATAGGTGGTCTCCCTTGCGTCGAAGCAACCGATGTCTCCTGGTTCCAATTTTGATTCGCAACCAATCAACTACAGTTGATTGTAACGATAATATTATAAAATAAAAAAATAACAAATAAATAAATAAATATCTTCACGCAATTCTCATTACAGCGGTAGACAGAGGTCTAGTCTAAAGAATTAAGTCCCTCTGACCCACATTCCACCGAAGAAATTTTCGGGACAACGTAACAGGTGGTAAGCCCGTCGCCGTCTTTATGTCTAGCCAACGACGTACATAAGTTTTTGAAAAACCCATTGGTACGAGCCTGCCATCTGGGGATCGAATTCGGGTCTCTTGACTCGAAATTCCGACCACCTAACCACTCGGCTATCGTGACTTTTAACATTATAGATAAGATTAAAAATATTCATTGGTGTGAGCTCCCCTATACGGAATCGAACTCAACTATCACTGAGGCGTGTCCTCTATCCGTTCAACTAACATAATCTAATACTATAAACGAAAGTAATTACATGTATGTTGATATTGACACAGACATGTGGCGCCTAGGTAATGGAAAACAGGATGTGTGACGTCATTGCGGACATGTCTAGATTTTGTATATCGAATGGCTTCAGCGTAAAGCAGGAAATTTTCTTAAGCACAATATTAAAATCTTCGTAGAATAGTTATACAAGTAACGGAGAGAGGTCTAGACAATTAAGACCTTTCGACCCACCTTTCACCGAAGACATTTTTTGGGACAACGTGACATGTTGTAAACCTGTAGCCGTCTTTATGACCGAACCAACGATATAAATCATACATAATCAGATCTTTATATAAGATCTCGGATCTCTTGACTCAAAATATATATATATCTTGTTATGATCGGCGTAAGACCCTTTTTATTCCATCAGAATCAGAAGTGAAGACTAAGACATAAGCCGTATTAAACCGTCTAGTGTAGGACAACAGTGTCTAAGATGAACGGATAGTTACAGTGTGTGTGTGTGTGCGCGTACTTGCGTGCGTGCGTACGTGCGTGCGTGCGATCGCTCCCGGAACCCCGAGTTGGGGGCATCAAGAAAACCGGCGTGTACGCCACTCTTTCACGAGGTCGATTAAGTCATAATAGCATACTGAAAAACGCTAATCTCTGCGGATCTTCAATATATATGACATACATACTGCCGTTAGTTCAGCTTATCATTCGTGGGAACGTCCCAGGGGTGAACATTTGTAACATCGCTCTTACATATTAAATCGATTTCTGTTCATTGTTAAGTATGCAACTGGCATTACAAAATCATCCACGGGCAGTCAACATGATTTGCTGCAGAATTATCGAAATTTCCGCGAGATACTTTGATTTCCTGGAGGAAAAAGTGTCGAGCTCCGTGGACGAATGGCTAACACATCGGTTTTTATACAGTCGCCAGATCTGAGGTCTCGGGTTCCGGTCGGGTTAATGTAGAAAACATTTTTTCTACATTTTCTTGAAACTAAGTTATTTATTGTTATTTCTGATACCATAGCACAACTGCTTAATCTATTTTACTTTGGTATCAAAACAATTTATGTGATGTTGTTCTTATATAAAAAAGTAGCTTACAGCTATATACATCTAGTATGACAGCCTGTAAAAGTCTACTTCTGTGAATAGGCCTCCTCTACAAGGAAGATTCGTGACGCTGAGCGAGCGGATAGACGATATCGAATAACCTACATACATACCTTTATAAATACCATACACATGTTATCACATACACATACACACATAACAGCCTATTAAAGTCCACTGCAGGACATAGGCCACTCCTATAGGGAGGATTTGCCATAATCTTCACGCTTGACATGCGGTATGGCATCATCGCAATATCAGACGCCTCGCACCTTAGACGCTGCTGCGCATTTTTGGTGTGAATTTTTTGGTCTGATATTTTTAGATTATCCCGCCATCTATCGGTTGTCATATCGATGTTCAAAGCTGTTTCCCTTAGTCGCCTCTTACGACACCCACGGGAATAAAGGGAGTGGCAATAATCTTACACTGTTACCACATGGCGGACGTATCTGTTATCATCAGCAATTAATATCGATATTGTAACGACCTATTAATAACAATCATTATTAATATAATTAATCATTAAATTAATATACGTCTGACCATACGAGGACGTTTAAGAATAATGATTTCTTGTATATAAGCGAACACTAAACATTAAAATAAAGTCTGCAGTTATTTTTATGATCATATTATAAATCTCCCCAACCATTAGTGTTAGATTTAACAAGCAACATATCCTTGCAAAAGAACATCAATTCCAACCAGCAATTGGATAATTTATTTTATTTATTTATTTATTTAAACTTTATTTGCACACATTATAAAAATGTACAAAATGGCGGACTTAATGCCTAAAGGCATTCTCTACCAGTCTACCTTTGGGTTGAGCAGAGAATCTAGAGATGGGTGTAAAACTCATAATTAAAAAATAAAGGAGTAAAGAAAGTAAGGCAAAATTAAAATATAATGATAATAAATTTAAGAGACATTCATTTACCTATACATCACTATATACAGTCATACAACAATACTTCATATATATATACAAATACCTTCAATAAATAAATATATAGTAAATAAATATGAAATTTATATATTATAAAGTCACGATAGCCGAGTTGTTGGGTGGTCGTAATTTCGAGTCGAGAGACCCGAGTTCGATCCCCAGGTGGCAGTACCAATGAGTTTTTTAAAAACTTATGTACGAATTTCATCGTTGGCTTGGACATAAAGGCGGCGACGGGCTCACCACTTGTCACGTTGTCCCGAAAATATCTTCGGTGGAAGGTGGGTCAAAGGGACTTAATTGTCTAGACTTGACCTCTGTCTACCCCTGTATTGGGAATTGCGTGAAGATATTTATTTATTATTATATATTATATATACTTAAAAATATAACTGTTTCTTTATTAATTTGTCGATACAATATTCATTAAAAAAAACTACTACAGCTTGCATTACGTAATATTCCCAGAGTAAACGTTTAAAGGTAGCTTAAGTTTATGCTTCTTTAATACTTGATGATCCGTGAGACTATTTAAATTAAAAAAACATCCCAGAGAAGATGGTTGGGTGCTACCAACTCCTAAGGATCTAGTTATAAATAAAATGAAATTCAAGCCCATGCACGTCACTGCTAAAGAAACAGCATCAAAACACAGTAAAGCACCCGAAACGTCGGGAATAAAATTTTTACGGGTTACCACAATAAATCGTTATAAAATACACCCGCGCTCTACAAAATGTCTATTGGAAGCTTCACAATGAATGAAACTTTATAAGGTTCTAACAAATACTTGGGTCATTATCGATGACCGTTACTTCAACTTCGAAAGCCCGCAAAAGTTCCCAACTGAGAAAGTCTTGTTTGAACTGGAGGAAATTATCTCGGAAAGTTGGAACTTGAGTTAAATAAATACCAGTTATTTGAATCTGACTCCGCGGTAATTGCGTTTTTTATCTGTTTTATTTGAATCTTTTTAACTTTTATTTTATATTATGAATAGGAATATTAATGTGATATAGAAGCACGATAGCCAAGTGGTTGGATGATGGAAATTCGAGTCAAGAGTTCCTCCAGTTCCCGAGTTCGATACTCAGGTGTTAGGCTCGTACCAATGAGTTTTTAAAACTTATGTACGAATTTCATCGTTGGCTTGACATAAAGGCGGCGACGGGCTCACCACTTGTCACGTTGTCCCGAAAATATCTTCGGTGGAAGGTGGGTCAAAGGGACTTAATTGTCTAGACTTGACCTCTGTCTACCCCTGTATTGGGAATTGCGTGAAGATATTTATTATTATTATATATTATATATACTTAAAAATATAACAGTTTCTTTATTAATTTGTCGATACAATATTCATTAAAAAACTACTACAGCTTGCATTACGTAATATTCCCAGAGTAAACGTTTAAAGGTAGCTTAAGTTTATGCTTCTTTAATACTTGATGATCCGTGAGACTATTGAAATTAAAAACATCCCAGAGATGATGGTTGGGTGCTACCAACCCTAAGGATCTAGTTATAAATAAAATGAAATTCAAGCCCATGCACGTCACTGCTAAAGAAACAGCATCAAAACACAGTAAAGCACCCGAAACGTCGGGAATAAAATTTTTACGGGTTACCACAATAAATCGTTATAAAATACACCCGCGCTCTACAAAATGTCTATTGGAAGCTTCACAATGAATGAAACTTTATAAGGTTCTAACAAATACTTGGGTCATTATCGATGACCGTTACTTCAACTTCGAAAGCCCGCAAAAGTTCCCAACTGAGAAAGTCTTGTTTGAACTGGAGGAAATTATCTCGGAAAGTTGGAACTTGAGTTAAATAAATACCAGTTATTTGAATCTTTTTAACTTTTATTTTATATTATGAATAGGAATATTAATGTGATATAGAAGCACGATAGCCAAGTGGTTGGATGATGGAAATTCGAGTCAAGAGTTCCTCCAGTTCCCGAGTTCGATACTCAGGTGTTAGGCTCGTACCAATGGGTTTTTCAAAAACTTATGTACAAATTACATCGATAACTTGACATAAAGACGGCGACCGACTCACCACCTGTCACGTTGTCCCGAAAATATCCTCGGTGGAAGGTGTGTCGAAGGTACTTAAGTGTCTAGACTAGACCTCTGTCTACTCCTGTTGGAAATTGCGTGAAGATATTTATTATTATTATATATTATATATACTTAAAAATATAACAGTTTCTTTTATTAATTTGTCGATACAATATTCATTAAAAACTACTACAGCTTGCATTACGTAATATTCCCAGAGTAAACGTTTAAAGGTAGCTTAAGTTTATGCTTCTTTAATACTTGATGATCCGTGAGACTATTGAAATTAAAAAACATCCCAGAGATGATGGTTGGGTGCTACCAACCCTAAGGATCTAGTTATAAATAAAATGAAATTCAAGCCCATGCACGTCACTGCTAAAGAAACAGCATCAAACACAGTAAAGCACCCGAAACGTCGGGAATAAAATTTTACGGGTTACCACAATAAATCGTTATAAAATACACCCGCGCTCTACAAAATGTCTATTGAAGCTTCACAATGAATGAAACTTTATAAGGTTCTAACAAATACTTGGGTCATTATCGATGACCGTTACTTCAACTTCGAAAGCCCGCAAAAGTTCCCAACTGAGAAAGTCTTGTTTGAACTGGAGGAAATTATCTCGGAAAGTTGGAACTTGAGTTAAATAAATACCAGTTATTTGAATCTTTTTAACTTTTATTTTATATTATGAATAGGAATATTAATGTGATATAGAAGCACGATAGCCAAGTGGTTGGATGATGGAAATTGAGTCAAGAGTTCCTCCAGTTCCCGAGTTCGATCCCCAAGTGGCAGGCTCGTACCAATGGGTTTTTCAAAAACTTATGTACAAATTACATCGATAACTTGGACATAAAGACGGCGACCGACTCACCACCTGTCACGTTGTCCCGAAAATATCCTCGGTGGAAGGTGTGTCGAAGGTACTTAAGTGTCTAGACTAGACCTCTGTCTACTCCTGTTGGAAATTGCGTGAAGATATTTATTTATTTTATTAAAATTACAATAAAGGTATAGTGCTTAATTGAGAGAAATTAGCGTCAAAGACGTTCCCAATTTGGGATATGTAAATGCATAAACTATAGCTGCGTCTCGTAACGGTGTCGCGAGTCCAAAGATTTTATCACATCTAAAAATATGCGTACCGCGCTGAAAGAGGTATTCACTTTAAAAAGGCACGATAGCCGAGTGGTTGGTGATCCGAATCCGAGTTCGTTCCCCAGGTGGCAAGCTCGTACCTTAGTTTTTTCAAAAATCGTACTAATGGGTTTTTTCATAAACTTATGTACGATTTATATTGTTAGCTTGGACATCAAAAGACAGCGATAGGCTCTTGCAAAGCTTGCACGCAAACTGTTCAATTCCACGCAAAATGTTGAAAGAATTCGAACCCGCAACCCTTAGCTTTGAAGAGAGGGTCACTATCGACTAGACGAATATCAGGTCATTTATAAATCTTCAATAATTATGAAACTAAATACAAATAGATTATACAAATAATATCGGAGCCATAAGAAATTAGCTGATACGCAATATTTGGACTAGAATACCATTTAAACCTGCAGGAATTTCATTGAAATTCCAGTTGCAAGGTAACCCATCTCAAGAGACTGTCGAAATTTCGCAAAGTTACTCCACAGTGAATTGAGGAATGTAAACTTTACGCTTGAATACCGCGAAATCATGGGATGCTTGCGTATACAAAGATGGAATGTTTAGAAATTACCAACTATTTTACGTTTAATAGTAACGAAAGATCATATACATTCTGTTCTGTTTATCTTCACGCAATTCTCCACATACAAGGGCAGTCACAGAACACGACAATTTAGTTCTTTCGATCCACATTTCACTAAAGCTTATGGAACAACGGGACTAGTAAAGAACATATCGCTGACTTGGTGTCCAAGCCAACGGTACCATATAATTACAAAGATTTATATACATACATACATAACGACCTATTAAACTCTACTGCAGGACATAGGCCTCTCCCATAGACAGGATTTGCGACAATCGCAACGCTTGGCAAGCGGATTGGTGATCGCAGCATCAGACACCTCGCACCTTAGACGCTGCTGCCCATCTTCGGTCTGATATTTTTAGAGATGATTATCTCGCCATCTATCGGTTGCCATAACGATATTCAAGGCAAAGGGAGTGGTAACATTTTTAAACCGTTCCCACGCGGTTGACAAGGCTTACAAAGATTTTTAAAGAAATATTTGTAGAATCATACATGCATGGCTTGAGTACAAACCATACGTGTTCATATCAGAAAATTTTGCTCCAGAGTGATTCCAACACGCAAATCTTAAATTACAAGACAGGGACACTATATAAGCTAAACTTTTTGTTATTAAATGAAAGAGAAATATAAAAAATATTAATTAAAATAACTTTCTCAGTTAAATTTCTTGATTATTAATTCAATAGCGACGATAATTAGTCACGATAGCCGAGTGGTTGGGTGATCGGAATTCGAGTCAAGAGACCCGAGTTCGATCCCCAAGGCTCGTACCAATGGGTTTTTCAAAAACTTATGTACAAATTACATCGATAACTTGACATAAAGATGGCGACCGACTCACCACCTGTCACGTTGTCCCGAAAATATCCTCGGTGGAAGGTGTGTCGAAGGTACTTAAGTGTCTAGACTAGACCTCTGTCTACTCCTGTTGGAAATTGCGTGAAGATATTTATTTATTTTATTAAAATTACAACGATATTGAAGAGTCACGATAGCCGAGTGGTTGGGTGATCCGAATCCGAGCCAGGAGATCCGAGTTCGTTCCCCAGGTGGCAAGCTCGTACCTTAGTTTTTTCAAAAATCGTACTAATGGGTATTTTCATAAACTTATGTACGATTTATATTGTTAGCTTGGACATCAAAAGACAGCGATAGGCTCTTGCAAGGCAAGCACGCAAACTGTTCAATTCCACGCAAAATGTTGAAAGAATTCGAACCCGCAACCCTTAGCTTTGAAGAGAGGGTCACTATCGACTAGACGAATATCAGGTCATTTATAAATCTTCAATAATTATGAAACTAAATACAAATAGATTATAGAAATAATATCGGAGCCATAAGAAATTAGCTGATACGCAATATTTGGACTAGAATTCCATTTAAACCTGCAGGAATTTCATTGAAATTCCAGTTGCAAGGTAACCCATCTCAAGAGACTGTCGAAATTTCGCAAAGTTACTCCACAGTGAATTGAGGAATGTAAACTTTACGCTTGAATACCGCGAAATCATGGGATGCTTGCGTATACAAAGATGGAATGTTTAGAAATTACCAACTATTTTACGTTTAATAGTAACGAAAGATCATATACATTCTGTTCTGTTTATCTTCACGCAATTCTCCACATACAAGGGCAGTCACAGAACACGACAATTTAGTTCTTTCGATCCACATTTCACTAAAGCTTATGGAACAACGGGACTAGTAAAGAACATATCGCTGACTTGGTGTCCAAGCCAACGGTACCATATAATTACAAAGATTTATATACATACATACATAACGACCTATTAAACTCTACTGCAGGACATAGGCCTCTCCCATAGACAGGATTTGCGACAATCGCAACGCTTGGCAAGCGGATTGGTGATCGCAGCATCAGACACCTCGCACCTTAGACGCTGCTGCCCATCTTCGGTCTGATATTTTTAGAGATGATTATCTCGCCATCTATCGGTTGCCATAACGATATTCAAGGCAAAGGGAGTGGTAACATTATTAAACCGTTCCAACGCGGTTGACACGGCTTACAAAGATTTTTAAAGAAATATTTGTAGATTCATACATGCATGGCTTGAGTACAAACCATACGTGTTCATATCAGAAAATTTTGCTCCAGAGTGATTCCAACACGCAAATCTTAAATTACAAGACAGGGACACTATATAAGCTAAACTTTTTGTTATTAAATGAAAGAGAAATATAAAAAATATTAATTAAAATAACTTTCTCAGTTAAATTTCTTGATTATTAATTCAATAGCGACGATAATTAGTCACGATAGCCGAGTGGTGAGGTGGTAAAAGGTAGTTCCACTTTATTGTCGTGACCAATCAAAACAAAAATCTGTTATATGGTGTAGTATTACAAATAAAAGAAATATCTTCACTCCATTTCCAATGCAAGGGCAGTCAAAGGTCTAGACAATTAAGTTCATTCGATCCAACTTCCGCCAAAGACCTTTTATTGGGACAACGAGACAGATGGCGATTACGTCGCTGTCTTTATGTCCAAGCCTTATCTTCACGCACAACCACTGACGAGGTAGCCTAAAATAAAGGCACACATAAGTTTTGAAAAAAAAAACATTGGTGAACAAACTCGGGTCTCTTGACTCGAAATCCGATCACCCAAACACTCAGATATAGTAAATCTCAATATTGACATGATAGAAATAAAAGTCTGTTACATAGTGTAATATTACAGAGCATATAAAATATAGCGTCTACTGCCTCATCGAATTGCACAGCCGAATGGTTTGTAATAAGGCCATTAGGAGTCTCTCTTGGGAACTCGGACGGGGTAAGCATATGTCTCGCTTCGACGCAGTGATCTGATAGCTTAGTCAATTAAAAAAATATATCATTCACAATACCCCCTGTATTGTGAATGTCGTGAAGATATATTTTTATTATATATTAGACATTAGACAGTACATTTATAAAACACGAATGACTAAACTAACCGAGACAACGCATAAACCATTTTGGAGAAATATTCTTAATGGAAAGCAATAGATTTTTCCAATACTTTTAAATTCGGTAGTAAATCTTCGTTAAAATAAGGTTAATATTAATATAAGTAAATAAATTGGCAATCTGTAGCAACGCTCTTACCTCATGATCATTTCCGCACAAAATATATGGCGTTTGACTAAGCGTTTCAAATTACGGCGACAGGCTCACGGTAAAAGTGTTTTTCTTTGACATTATGCTGTCCACGATACAACTTAAAATATCGCGACAGATACAGAATACTTAATGTATCGAATAACTACAAAAAAAAGTTTGAAGTCACGGTAGCCGAGTGGTTGGTTGATCGGAATTCGATTCATGAGACCCCGAGTTCGATCCCCAAGGCTCGTACCAATGGGTTTCCTCAAAACTTATGTACGATTTACATCGTTGGATTAGACAAGAAAGCGACAGGCTCACTAGCGGTCACGTTTTCCTGAAAAATGTCTTCGGTGAAAGGAGGATCGAAGCGACTTAATTGTCTAGACTAGACCTCTGTCTACCGCTGCATTGGGAATGGCGTGAAGATATATTTTTTTTATATAAAGAGAATCAACAAAATAAACACATATCGCATATATAAATCACTAAAATTTTAAATTACATAAATTATATTATAAGTAATAGCTATATTATTGATTATTTAATCGAGAAATTTTAAAAATTGGCCATAATATCCTGAATTTGAATCCTAAAAAGCACCGAGACCATAACAATCGATGTCGTGTAAATATTTATTCGTTGTAGAAGCAACGCGGCTGTTGTTCGACGCCGTAGGTTTACGCGAACGTAAAGCGCTTTAATGGACTTCATTGTTTTGATTTACAACGCTTGGAGTATGTTAGGCTAGTGAATGCTTTTTATATATTCACCAGATTCTAGTAACGATAGCCGAGTGGTTGGTTGGTCGGAACTTCGAGTCAATAGACCCGAGTTCAATCCTCAGGTCGTAGGCACGTACTAATGGGTTTTTCAAAAACTTATGTACGAATTATATCGTTGGCTTACCCCTGTATTGGGAATGGCGTGAAGATATCGGAGTTGCGATCGGAGGTAAGAGCGTTGCCACGGTATGGCAGAGGATGCAGGTCCGAATCCTACCCATGACAGTTGATTTTTAAATTTCTCTTAAATTTATTAAGAAATAGTGAGCTATTCCTATTTATAATTTTCTGTGATTAAATTAAAGAGAAAAAGGTTTTTAAAATTTCAACTGACACGGGCGGGTTCGAAATCCGTCCGTGTCACTTAATTTAATCACATAAAATTTCAACATAAATATGTTTTAAAAATCAATAAAATTGCGTTAACTTACTGTGCTAAATTTCATTCAAATCTGTTCAGCAGTTTGAAGTTGATTCAGTAACAAACATTCTAAGATCTAAACATCCAAACATACTAAATTGGTTTTGGATTAAAAACATTAGTACGATGCATAAAATACTTTTTGAATTTTTAATAAAGAATCCATCCATTTCGATGCTATTTAAACTAGCGATGAAACAGTGATTTATTGCTTAAATTCCAAACTCAATAAAATTAAAACCCATCACGTTCCTATGTAGATGGATAAACTCACGGAGATACATCAAGGAAACCGGATTCCTATAAAAGTTACGTGATTTACGTTTATTTTTCTGTAACAAATCAGCGGTTCGTTCCAACAACGCGTTAAATCTGCTATCAATGTCGAATGTTAACCAACTGTGCGTTGAATTTTGCAATGTTGACGTGAACTTTTACTTTTCTGTGGTAAATATTATTAAAAGGGGTCAAAATTTCGATAAATTCTGAAGAAAAAATATATAATAAAACCTTATTATACAATAACTCACGATAGCTGAGTTGGGTGATCGGAATTCGAGTCAAAAAACCGGAGTTTGATAACCCAGCTTGCAACAATGAGTTTTATAAAAACCTACGTACGATTCATATCGTTGGCTGGGATAAAGACGGTGTCGCCGACGGCTCACTATCTGTCACGTTGTCCCGAAAAAGCTACGTACTCCGTAAAAGTTCATTACGGAATATTGACTTCTCATATAAAAAATGATTTGCCATAATCGCTAAGCATGGCAAGTGGATTGGCAATCCCAGCTTGAATAGTTCAGCTTAGTTTTGGTCTGGTGTTCTTCGAGATTTTATACTTTCAATTGTTGTCACTTGTTGAGAATGCGTTCCATTGAAATTCATTTTTGTACACTTGTACACAATTCACTTTATTTAATTATTCATTAATTAACCAAAAATTGCCAAATCGGCAACAATGAATTTTAATTATTCGAGATGGCTATGCCGGCATCTATCGGCTTCCATTCCTACTTTCAGGGCCTTTCCCTTGGGTCCCTACGACACCCACGGAAAGAATGGGAGTAGGACATTCCCACACTACGCGTCTGATATAATATAATATGTAAATAAATAAATTTCAGAAAATTTCGAAGTGTTTTAAAAGCAATCCTCAGAGGTTACTGTCTTAATATATTCATTTATATTGTAATAACCCTTTCAATAAATTCTTTAATACATTTCTTAATCCTATTAATAGACAGGCTTTGAATATAATAAAATTAACATAAAACTAAATGTCCCAACTCCCTAAAAAATTAATTCTAAATAAGCATAAAAATGCATACATTAACATTAAGAAAAACAATTTTAGCTATTATCACAATAATGATATACAATTACTACCGAAAGATGGCGGTAAACCCTCACGTAACCTTCCAGACTAAAATACAGCAGACCGGTCATGGGTAGCAGAGTGTAAGTAGCATTCTTGTACTGCGATCGCCAATCCGCTTGCCAGGCATGATGATTGTGGCAAACAGTCCCTTACCGGAGAGGCCTATATCCTGAAGTGGACCTTTACGCTATGTGTGTTTGTAGGTTACATTATTATTTAGCATATATTAGTACTAGGGTTTCTTTATTAATTTATTTACAGAAATTTATATTTCAATTGTTGTCACTTGTTGAGTGACAACAATTGAAAGTATAAAATCTCGAAGAACACCAGACCAAATGCGTTCCATTGAAATTCATTTTTGTACACTTGTACATAATTCACTTTATTTAATTATTCATTAATTAACCAAAAATTGCCAAATCGGCAACAATGAATTTTAATTATTCGAGATGGCTATGCCGGCATCTATCGGCTTCCATTCCTACTTTCAGGGCCTTTCCCTTGGGTCCCTACGACACCCACGGAAAGAATGGGAGTAGGACATTCCCACACTACGCGTCTGATATAATATAATATGTAAATAAATAAATTTCAGAAAATTTCGAAGTGTTTTAAAAGCAATCCTCAGAGGTTACTGTCTTAATATATTCATTTATAACCCTTTCAATAAATTCTTTAATACATTTCTTAATCCTATTAATAGACAGGCTTTGAATATAATAAAATTAACATAAAACTAAATGTCCCAACTCCTTAAAAAATTAATTCTAAATAAGCATAGAAATGCATACATTAACATTAAGAAAAACAATTTTAGCTATTATCACAATAATGATATACAATTACTACCGAAAGATGGCGGTAAACCCTCTCGTAACCTTCCAGACTAAAATACAGCAGACCGGTCATGGGTAGCAGAGTGTAAGTAGCATTCTTGTACTGCGATCGCCAATCCGCTTGCCAGGCATGATGATTGTGGCAAACAGTCCCTTACCGGAGAGGCCTATATCCTGAAGTGGACCTTTACGCTATGTGTGTTTGTAGGTTACATTATTATTTAGCATATATTAGTACTAGGGTTTCTTTATTAATTTATTTACAGAAATTTATATTTCTTTATATTATATATTTCTTTAATTATTAATATTAATTTTTTAACAGTGGTAGAGCCACGCATCAGCTTTTGTTGTTGCATGAATGGGCTCTACCGGGGAAGTAACACGACCTCATAAAATACCAGAGTGAAGTAGAAGTCTCACATTTAAGACATTATATATTAAGTGCGTAAAACATTAAAGTTTTGTGTAGGTTTCGTGCTATATATTCATTAACAAGCTGCATCCCCGCGGCTTTGTCCGCAATTTAACACTTAACGCGCAACACTAATTATGTTTCTAAAATAAAAGTATCCTATGTTACTCTATAATAACATTAGCTATCTATCAGTGAAAGTCCTGTTAAAATCGGTTCAGCCGTTTCAGAGATTAGTCGAAAAATAGTAAAAAAATGTTATTTTGGTGTATGTACCGTATATATTTATATCCAAGTTGTTGACGACCTCCGTGGACGAGTGGCGTAAACACTGGTTTTCAAGGAGTAGCCATCTCGAGGTCCCGGGTTCGATTCCCGGTCGGGTCAATGTAGAAAAACCACTTTTTTGTGGTGCCTTCGTTATTTCCCATTCCCATGCCTCAAGTGCTTTAGCATCTTACACTGGGATCGGAGCAATGTATGTGATGTACTATCTATACATCTTTATATGTATGTAATGTTACAAGTAGCAAGAAATGGTTATTTTAATATTACAAATTTATTATATGTATAGATGTATTTTATGATTAATTTTCGTAGTGAAACAACAATCTATTTGTTACGGCTGATCTGGAGAATCTCTTTTGGTTATGGCAGAATTACCAGGGCTGTAGGTCGCCCTATAACAGTACACTTAACCTTTTCGATAACAAGGTAAATGCCTATTACTAATTTGTTTTATTTGCTAATTCTTTATATAATTAACCAAGGATGTTGTAAAGCATCCGAAACGCGCGATACTAAAAATTGTTGGTAAAAATGTAAAGAATACACGCGATAAAACCCGAAATTCGTTATATTTAAGATGTGTGATGTGTGTAGTGTTCGCGTAAATACAAGAAATAATTTGAAGTATATGTTATGTGTATTAAGTTAACGAATAAAGATCTTTAAAGACATATACATTTATATACAATGACCGTAGAACAAATAATTATTTACTCGGGCAACATTTCTTTGTAGATCAACATTGTTATTATCGACGACGTTGTGTTTTATGTGTATATAAAGCGCTTTAATGGGCTTTTGATGTTTCTATTCTGAGAATCTAAAACAAAGCTCCCGGCGCTTCCGTTGAAATGGACAATTTAAATCGCGTTCCAACCGATAAAGAAAAATAAACAACGTTACAAAACCGTTTTGGACTCAATCGTTTGATTTTCATTTATTCAAGAAAGGCGATCTTAAAAAAAGATTAGTGGAGCGATCGTTGATGGACTAAAACAACAAGTTAATATAATAATCAATAAATTTTCAGAAGATTAAAGATTCTTGAAAGATTGAAAGGAGATGAAATGACTAAAATTGAGAATGGTATGCTGAGATGGATTGGCCATGTTGAAAGAATGAATGAAGAACGATTGACGAAAGAAGTGTGAGTGTAAATGGAAGTGTTGCAAGGGATAGACCTAGGCGGACGTAACGAGACCAAATCTGGGACGTCCTGAAAAAAGGCCAGGTCAAAAGTACCCTAAACCGAAGAGCATGTATGAAAGGAATAATGTAAGTTGACGAAGCGAAACAAGTATGTAACAATAGTAGCAAGTGGAAAGAAGCTGTCTCTGCCTACCCTTTCGGGAAAGAGGCGTAATTATATGTATGTATGTATGTATGTAAATATATAAATAGAAAGGAGCAATGTCACATATATTGATGTGATTCCAAAGTAAGTAGTGGTTTAGCTACTTGTGTTATGATGATGAGTGGTTGGGTTGTCGGAATTTCGAGTCAAGAGACCCGAGTTCGATCCAAAGGAGGCAGGTACGTACTAATGGGTTTTCAAAACTTATGTTCGAATTACATCGTTGGCTTAGACTTAAATACGGCAACGAATGACGATAACTAGAAAGGTTAATGTGTGTATTATAATATTTAATTTAGAAATGTTTGTTAAATACAACGGGTATTGATGAAGCTCACGGGGACTTCTAATAGCCAATAAAATGTAAAATTTAAAGTTAAATGTCAAATATACTGTAATATATTCTTTCATTTTAGTAAAATAAATAATCATCTTCACGGCCATCCAGGGGTAAACAATCAAGTCTTTTCAGGGGTAAAAAATCGATGGAATCGATGGAAATCGAAGATATTTTTGAGACAACGTGTCAGGCGGTAAGCCCGTTGTCGTCTTTAAGTCCAAGCCAACTTAATAAATCGTACATAAGTTTTTGAAAAAAACCCATGGGTACGAGCCTTCCACCTGTGGATCGAACTCGGTTCTCTTTACTCTAATTCCGATGACCAAACCACTCGACTGTCGTGACTATTTTTTTGTGTTCTGTAAAGTTACGAACAAAATTTCTATCTGAATACCGATCTATCTAACTCATCATGGTATGTAAAATAGAGTTTTATTTTCTTTCCTCAAAGGCTTGCATGTTTACTGCTCAAATAACACACAAAATCTTCGCATTTTCGTGGAAAGACGTTAGATCAAATGTCACTCCTAATTTCCCTAAGGATTCGCAAAAAGGAAAATGTTAATTTCACGGAAGCGTGGAAATATAATTAAAAATGGAAGTAAGAACTTCATTATATACTAGAAGCTGTATTTTACACATTTTTTTAATATTTACTTAGAAAAAGAAACTATTTATTTGACTTCACAATAACAATAATAGAAATATATTAACAGAAATAAAAATATTATATTCGTGTCAAATCAGGTCTTTTCAACAAATAGCTGCAACACTCATTTTCAAATGAAGCCTGATGTAGACTTCGGTAATACAAAAAAAATTAACTTATATTAATAACTTCAAAATAGTCAAAAAGAGAGACAAATAAAAAGACATAAAATTAGTAAAATAAAAACTGTACTAAACACGAAATAAAGAAAAAAGAATCATTTTTTAAGTAATTTAAAACATGTACGAAAAATTATTTAAATGTTAAACTGCTAATGACATTAACATTCTGTACACTAAATAAACGCAGTAATTAAATACTCTTTGGGACTAACTTTGAAAAGAAACATTCACTCTCTGTACCATGTATATTCACCACAGATAAATTTCTATAATATATAAACAATAAAAATTACTAAAAAGATATTTAAAAAAGTAGTCTCGATAGCCAAGTGGTTGGGTAATCATAATATGAGTCCACCAATGGGTTTTTTCAAAAATAATGTAAGTTTATGTCATTGTCTTGGACATAAAGACGGCAACAGGCTCACCACTTGGCACGTTGTCTCAAAAATGTCTTCGGTGGAAGATGGGTCGAAAGGACTTAATTGTCTAGACCTTCGTCTACCCCTGTATTGGAAACGGCGTGAAGATATTTATTTTTTTTAAATTAAATTTTGGGCTTTATGGTTGTACTAAAAATTATCTTCACGCCATTCCCAATACTGGGAATGGGGTAAACAGAGGTCTGGACAATTAAGTCTTTACGACCCACCTGCCATCGAAAACATTTTTCCACGGAAGCCAACGATATAAAGCGTACAGTATAAAAACCCATTAGTAGGAACCAACCATCTGGGGATTGAACTCGGATCTCACGACTCGAAATCTTTCACCCATCCCCTCAGATAACGTTAGTCACGTTATCTGAGTGGTTGGGTGAAAGATTTTTTGATTTTTTTTATCGAAGTCGGCGACGGGCTCCACCTGTCCACCTTGTCCCGAAATATCTTCCGTGGAAGGTGGGTCTAGTCTAGCCAACGACAGAGGTCTAGTCTAGACTAGACCTCTGTCGTTGTCTTGGACATAAAGACGGCAACGGGCTCACCACCTGTCACGTTGTCTCAAAAATGTCTTCGATGGAAGGTGGGTTGAAAGGAATTAATTGTCTAGACCTCCGTTTACCCCTGTATTTGAAACGGCGTGAAGACATTTATTTTTTATTAAATTTCCTTCTTGGGCTTTATCATTGTACTAAAAAAATATCTTCACGTCATTCCAAATACTGGGAATGGAGTAAAAAGCGGTCTCGACAATTAAATCTTTACGACCCACCTGCCACAGAAAACATTTTTCCGGAAGCCAACGATAAAAAGCATACATAAGAATAACCGATTGGTACGAACCAACCATCTGGGGATCGAACTCGGGTCTTTCGACTCGAAAATAGACCACCCAACCACTCAGGTAACGTGACTATTATTGATTTTGTCAAAGCTTAAACTGATAACGGATGGATTATTGAAATAAATTTCGGGCTTTTTCATTACCCGAAGCTATGTTAATTTGACATCAAATACAAACTCATTAAGCTGTCGGTTTGAAATCCCTGAAGGATTTAAGATGGCCTTACCATGGTCGTAATCGCTATACGATGATTCTATCTAATGTTATTAGTGCGTACAATTTTACTGAAGATTATATAGAAACCCAAACACCGATAGCTGAGTTGGTGGCGACCCAGTCTTCGAAGCTACGAAATGCAGGTTCGAATCCCGTTGAAGGCAAAAATTTGTGTGATGAAAATGTTTGTACTCGATGATTTTGATGATGCGAAAAATGTTTCGAAGCAGTAGAAGCGCGACGGAATATTTTAAAGAATCATTAGGATTTGTAACTCGATAAAACGATAATACGTCATGATAAAGAAACAAACACATAAATGACATATCCATTTACGTTGGCGAGAGAATGAGATAGAATAAATGTCACCTTATTTTATATTCTCACTCTCCTCTTTTTTAGGTTTTAATTCTGCCGTATGTGAATTGCACACACAACAATATACACATAAATAAATAAATAAATATCTTCACGCAATTCCCAATACAGGGATAGACAGAGGTCTAGTCTAGACAATTAAGTCCCTTCGACCCACCTTCCACCGAAGATATTTTCGGGACAACATGACAGGTGGTGAGCCCGTCGCCGCCTTTTTGTCCAAGCCAACGATGTAATTCGTACATAAGTTTTTTGAAAAACCCATTGGTACGATCCAGCCACCGAACCGGGATCGAACTCGGGTCTCTCAACTCGAAATTCCGACCACCCAACCACTCGGCTATCGTGACTGTAATACGACGTACTAATATTGACATCATTTGGCGCACGCTAAAACTCAGCCATTTTGATTTTGTTTGTTGATTGCACGCATGCCAGAAACAAATAAAACCGGGTTTGTAAAACTGACTTCGTTTGTTTTTTATTTTATCGAGTTTTCTTTGGCTGTGCATTGGTACTGTTTTATATACAAACACCATAGAAACAGCGCATACTAAACTGGCTTTGTAAAGCACTGTAGGCGGTGGCTAGAGCTTTGGTATATTTCCAACTCATTTCGGGTCTGGGTGTTTGTGGCACCTGCATTTTTTCTAATTCAAAAACACATTCATTCACCGTCTAAACAATTTAAACTTTATACTTTTGATAGTTTTGGGACATCGAGACAGGTGGTGAGCCTGTTGCCGTCTTCATGACCAAGCCAACGATATAAATCGTATAAAAGTTTTCAAAAAAAAATACATTAGTACGAGCCTACCACCTGTGGATTGATCGAATTCCGATACCACAACCACTAGGCTATCGCGTCTCTATGTCTATCTATTTATTTATCTTTTAGAAACACTCTACGTCACGTCAATTATATAATGGAGGCTTGAATATGCAAGCGTGCCACAATACTGCAGTGATAACTACATACATAGATAAATATGAACAACATCACATACATTGATCTGATCCCAAAGTAAGCGCTAAAGCACGTGTAGTATGGAATCAGAAACAATGAAGGTACCACAAACACGCAGACCCGAGAAAATGTAGAAGAAATGTTTTCGAAACTGACTCGACCGGGAATCGAACCCGGCACCTTTGAGATAGCGACACAATGAAAACCGACGCGTACGCCACTCGTCCCCGAGGTCGTCGACTACGACAGCGCTTTCAAGAGTGTAACGGCAAAGAAGAACAATGTTGATTATATCAGGATTTGTGGATCTAGGCATCTTACGCAGACACTGCATCAGGGCTGAATATTGCCTGAAAACTTTCTCTTATTTTTCATCTTAATTATTTCCATATCCTAATAGCCGATTTGGTAGTGACCCTGCCTTCTAAGTTAAGGGTTCCGCGTTTGAATCCCGCTAGGGGGAAACATTTGTTTGATGGATGTTAAATTTTAATATGCAATATAAAAAATATCATCAAGCAATTCCCGAGAAGTCACGATAGCCGAGTTGTTGGGTGGTCGGAATTTCGAGTCGAGAGGCCCGAGTTCGATCCCCAGGTGGCAGTACCAATGAGTTTTTCAAAAAACTTATGTACGAATTTCATCGTTGGCTTGGACATAAAGGCGGCGACGGGCTCACCACCTGTCACGTTGTCCCGAAAAATATCTTCGGTGGAAGGTGGGTCAAAGGGACTTAATTGTCTAGACTTGACCTCTGTCTACCCCTGTATTGGGAATTGCGTGAAGATATTTTTTTTTTATCAAGCAATTCCCAATACTGGAGTAAACAAAGGTCCAGACAATTAAGCCCTTTCGACCAACCTTTCAACCAAGACATTTTTGGGACAGCTGGAAAGGTTAATATGAACGTAAAAGGTGAACCTGTCGCCAACGAAGTAAAGCGCACATAAGTTTTGAAAGCATCGTCTATCCAACCTCTCGTGTCATAATAAGTGATTAAAAAAGTAACTCATTTGTTCATTCTGGTATTTCTCGAGATGGTAATTTTACCATCTGCTGTTACCTATTGTCTTTTTAAAGGCTTTTCCCTAGTCGCCGTTACCACACGCCAGTATTACTATGATGTGTAAATAACGGCCTGTAAAAGTTCAATACAGTACATATGCTTCTCTCGTAAAGAGAGCATGCTATCATCGCCGTGCTTGGTCAGTGGATTGGCGAACGCATTACCAATCACCTTGCACACCGTAAAACTTAAACGCTGCTGAACACCTCATACGTTGCTGTCCGACACCGTACCGCAAAATTTGAGCCAGTTGTAACCGCTTGTATTTTCAAGGCTTTTCCTTATACAACTCTAACGACACCCACGGGAAAAAAGAGGTGGTATACCGCAACCACATGGAAAACCTAAATAACAAACAATAAAATAAAGTGACAAATATTTACTCTATATCATAGCAGTATAGACATTTATTTCTCTCTATAAGTGCAGTTTGAGTGAAGTGATATTAAAAATCAGAAACATTTTAAAAATTTCCAGTCGAGTTGAATAGAGAATTCATAACAATCGAGTGAAAATCGATGCCAAATACGAATCCGATTGTGGATATATAACGTTCACAATTTTTATTGCGATAGTCTGTTTGACAAGATAGAAAAATGGACAATCAAAGCGCATGACTAGATATAGGCAATAAAATGGTCTGTGAAATTGCACAACGAACTATCAACTATTTTCGTTTAATTTCAAACAACACAAAAATCGGGTAGGTTTAAAGTTACAAAAACCTCCGTGGACGAGTGGCGTCCACGGTTTTCACGGTGGCGCCAGCACTGAGGTAGCGGGTTCACAACAACGTTTCGTTCTACATTTTCTTATTTATTTCTGCTTATTTTGGTATAAAGTGACAACTGGTAAGGTTGTCGCTGTCTTTATATCCTATCCAACGATATAAATCATACATACGATCTGAAAGAAACTCATTGGTACAAGCCTACCTCCTGGATAATCGAGCTCGGGTCTCTTGACTTCTCCGATCACCTAAGCCGGCTATAGTGACTTTTATGAAGATGCCTGTGTTTCAGATTTACAATGACTGATTTTAATTAATTTATTAAAACTTTCGTGAGACATTATTAATCAATTAATTAAAAACGCCTAAATTCACGTTACAATAATCGGTGTAGGTATCGACTAGTTGTTTTTGAAATTCAAATTAAAAATTTACTTTCGGCGTCAGTCTTCCACAATATATTCGAAAAGCTTATTTTACTTAAGCTTTTTAAACCTTTCATTGTGTACATTAAAAATATCTTCACGCAATTCGCAATACAGGGGTAGACAGAGGTGTAGTCTAGACAAGTCCCTTCGACCCACCTTCCACCGAAGATATTATCGGGATTACGTGACTGGGTGAGTCCGCCCGTCGCCGTCTTTATGTCCAAGCCAAGGATATAATACGTACATTCATACATACAAACCCATTGGTTCGGCCACTTGGGGATTGAACTTGGCTCTCTTGACTCGAAATTCCGACCACCCAACCACTCAGCTATCGTGACTTTATTGTGTATATTGTGGTGTGAAATAAATAATAATAATTATTTTTACTCGTAGACACCTAACATACAAATAGGTGAAGGTGATAAATTTAATTCTGCTATGTACCTACACGTCTACATTGTTATGATCCTTACAAACGTTGCTTTATGTCATAGTAAAATGGTTAACGGTCTTTTAAAAGTATCTGAAACGAAGTAAGTCGTAACTGTATGTCATAATAACTAAAGACCTCTGTCGCATGGATATTAACAAGACATGGTTTAAGATGATTTGTTTCTCATGTACATTATGCGTATTAAAATAGAAAGAATTTTTTTTAAATTACAACTTACTTCGGCGGGTTTCGAACCCGTGACCTCTGCCGATCCGTGGCAACGCTCTTACCTCCAAGCCCCCGTGTCTTACACGCATCAGTTGAAATTTTAAATCTATATTCTCTTTTCTTATGCCTCGTTTTGGCATAATAGATGGCGCTGATGGCATCGGCTATGGAGGATGGGCAGAGGTCGCAGGTTCGAATCCCGCCCGTGTCAGATGAAATTTTAAAAACATTTTTTCTCTTTAATTTAATCACATAAAAGTTCAGCATAAATATGCTTTAAAAAACAATAAAATTGCGTAATGTATTATGCGTAATTAATTTTTTAAGAGAAATGAATATACCCTGAAGAACGACGAAACCGTAATCTATACATATAAATAAAATCTGAGTGCCTGTTTGTAATATTGAAATAACCGTTTTTCACTACATGCATAAGAATATTTATATGGTACGTACAGCAAAATACCATTTTTTAAAATATTTTGTCTGTCTATCTGTCTATCAATCTGTCTGTTCCGGCTGATCTCTGAAACGGCTGGACCGACTTTAACAGGACTTTCATTGACAGATAGCTAATGTTATAAGGAGTAACATAGGGTACTTTTATTTTAGAAAAATAATTAGGGTTCAGTGTTAATCGTGGGGTACCTAGTATTAAATACAATAATATACAAATATTTTTAATTTTTCGTCTGTCTAAATGTTTGTTATGGATAATCTCTCAAACGGCTGGACCGATTTTAAAGGTACTTTCACTGGCAGATAGCTGATGTTATAATAAGTAACTTTGGCTACTTTCATTTAAGAAAAATAATTAGGGTTATGTGTAAGTGTTAAAACGCAGACAATGCCGCGAGAGGCAGCTAGTATTTAATACGCTGGTGGGCTGTTTCTCTTCTCGCTTAACAGTTAAGTCTAGCCATTCGACGTGGAAATGCTGCTAGCTTTTTTATACCTTGTCACGAGGAGTAGGACTGGACTAATTATTGTATATTTTAGTTAATAAGTATAGACATAGTATCCCGACCGATTTCGGCCACAGCGACTTGGACTATTGCGAGCGTCGTTCGTGTGCTCGCAGGTGACTGACGTAACCGATTTTTGCGCTGAACGTGCGAGCACAATGAGCTCAAGTCAACATCCCTCCTAACAGACATAATTGTAGGTGATGGCTGCAGGTGATCGAGCCTTGAGCGCTTCTCGTTTGACATCAAGCTGATTCATACGTAGTCTTTCATACTCTAATACCTTAGTGCTCACGGTCCGCCTCCACAGTGATCGGTCCGCAGCCATTTCTTCATGTGGCGCATAAGTACATCTTAGTATCGCCGCCTTGTTTTCGCTTGCCATTATGCAGTTCAGAATAGAAGACGCACTTGACCACAGCATTATTTATTTATTTATTTATTTGCTTTTATATGTACATACATTGGAGAAAAGAATATAAAGTTCCCATATGAAGTGCTTAAAATATGTTCACACCCTGAAAGAGTACGTATATAGCAATTTGATTTTTATTGACATATATTTCTATAAAGTATATTATAAATTAACTAAAGAATTATTTTATTAATTTTATTATTTTAGCAATATTAGTTAATAAGTAGTGTAAATATAAACACAATTTTGTTTCTGTAAATAAAATATTGAAACAGGAAACCTAGAGACTATAATCGGAAGTATAAATTATATAGCTTTAAGCCATGTTAAGCTTTTTGTAAATAATAAATGACAGGTTTAAAGTACCGTGGCTACAGTACCTATTAGACAGGGATTCTCGTGACGTCCGCCATGCTCTAGCAAAGCTTTTTTAATCGTCAAAAATAGGAGGAGGTTTTCAGTTCGATTGTCGGTGCTTTGCCCTTTAACGAAAACTGTAAGTAGAATTACATAGAATTACATTAGAATGTTTCTTTTGAATTATTAAGTTACAAGATAAGCTAAGTAAGTTCTTATTTGTTACTTTTTTGTATAATTTGGTATTTTTAAAAGCGGAATAATTTTTTATGTGATTTTCGTGTCTTCTGACTGTATCTTCACGCATTACTTCAGCATTCAGCTTCAGCATTATAAGTCACGATAGCCGACTGATTGGGTGATCGGAATTCGAGTCAAGAGAACCGAGTTCGATCATCAGGTGGCTCGCTTGTACTAATGGGTTTTCGGTGGAAAGTGGGTGGAAACAACTTAATTGTCTAGACCTCTGTTTACCCCTGTATTGGGAATGGCGTGAAGATATATATCTATATAGTGAACTTTTGCAGGCCTTATTCAGTCAAATATAAACACAATTTTGTTTCTGTAAATAAAATATTGAAACAGGAAACCTAGAGACTATAATCGGAAGTATAAATTATATAGCTTTAAGCCATGTTAAGCTTTTTGTAAATAATAAATGACAGGTTTAAAGTACCGTGGCTACAGTACCTATTAGACAGGGATTCTCGTGACGTCCGCCATGCTCTAGCAAAGCTTTTTTAATCGTCAAAAATAGGAGGAGGTTTTCATTTCGATTGTCGGTGCTTTGCCCTTTAACGAAAACTGTAAGTAGAATTACATAGAATTACATTAGAATGTTTCTTTTGAATTATTAAGTTACAAGATAAGCTAAGTAAGTTCTTATTTGTTACTTTTTTGTATAATTTGGTATTTTTAAAAGCGGAATAATTTTTTATGTGATTTTCGTGTCTTCTGACTGTATCTTCACGCATTACTTCAGCATTCAGCTTCAGCATTATAAGTCACGATAGCCGACTGATTGGGTGATCGGAATTCGAGTCAAGAGAACCGAGTTCGATCATCAGGTGGCTCGCTTGTACTAATGGGTTTTCGGTGGAAAGTGGGTGGAAACAACTTAATTGTCTAGACCTCTGTTTACCCCTGTATTGGGAATGGCGTGAAGATATATATCTATATAGTGAACTTTTGCAGGCCTTATTCAGTCAAATATAAACACAATTTTGTTTCTGTAAATAAAATATTGAAACAGGAAACCTAGAGACTATAATCGGAAGTATAAATTATATAGCTTTAAGCCATGTTGCTTTTTGTAAATAATAAATGACAGGTTTAAAGTACCGTGGCTACAGTACCTATTAGACAGGATTCTCGTGACGTCCGCCATGCTCTAGCAAAGCTTTTTAATCGTCAAAAATAGGAGGAGGTTTTCAGTTCGATTGTCGGTGCTTTGCCCTTTAACGAAAACTGTAAGTAGAATTACATAGAATTACATTAGAATGTTTCTTTTGAATTATTAAGTTACAAGATAAGCTAAGTAAGTTCTTATTTGTTACTTTTTTGTATAATTTGGTATTTTTAAAAGCGGAATAATTTTTTATGTGATTTTCGTGTCTTCTGACTGTATCTTCACGCATTACTTCAGCATTCAGCTTCAGCATTATAAGTCACGATAGCCGACTGATTGGGTGATCGGAATTCGAGTCAAGAGAACCGAGTTCGATCATCAGGTGGCTCGCTTGTACTAATGGGTTTTCGGTGGAAAGTGGGTGGAAACAACTTAATTGTCTAGACCTCTGTTTACCCCTGTATTGGGAATGGCGTGAAGATATATATCTATATAGTGAACTTTTGCAGGCCTTATTCAGTCAAATATTTGATACCTTATTTATCTGTGGTTTTTATTGGGTATTGGATATATTCCAGATACCAGCACTAGGCAATGAGCGTGTGCGTTTGGCAAAAGGCCTTGTGTTCTGCCTTTCAATAAATAATAAAATGGTAAAATATGTTTATTATACTACTTCTATGTTTTCCTTCCATGAATAGTTTTAACCCGCGACTTTGTCGCTGCAGTCTCTGTATTCATGGAACTTTCAATCTTCCGGAGCCAAAGTGGCCTATGTCCCTCTAATACGCCTAGTACTTACTAACACGCCCTCTAATACCTTAAATATAATAATATCATTTTTTCTCGTCAATGTATGGTTATATAAACGTAATGATTGACTGACTGATTTCCGTAAGTCACTGGTTGGACACGATTGCGGTGCACAACCAGTGTGTGGTGTGGTGCCTTCGTTGTTTTCGATTCCCATACCACATGTGCTTTTACACCTCACATTGGGAGGGGGGCAATGTATGTGATGTTATCCCTATCTTTATATGTATAAATAAAATAAATATCTTCACGCAATTCCCAATACAGGGGTAAAAACAGGTCTAGTCTAGACAATTAAGTCTCTTTGACCCACCTTCTACCGAAGATGTTTTCGGGACAACGTGACAGGTGGTAAGCCCGTCGCCGTCCTTATGTTCAAGCCAACGATATAGTTCGTACATAAGTTTTTGAAACCTATTGCTACCAGCCTGCCTCCTGGTGGAATCGAACTCGGGTCTCTTGACTCGAAATTCCGACCACCCAACCATTCGGCTATCGTGAATTATTATTATTATTACAGAAGGCTTGAATAATAAAGACGACGACAGGCAGACCACGACTCATGTTATCAAAAATAGTCTTCTTTCTTTATTTACTTGCCTAGACTTCTGCCTACCACATTGAGTAAATACGTGAAGGTAATTAAATAAATATTATACTTTCAGTTTACTATTTTAATACACGGCATTACAAACAACTATTACATAATTCTCCAGAGAACTTAATCTGGCCTCACCATAGTCTAAATCCCCATTTAAGTTTATGCAAAGGCGGTGAATTAACATGTTAAATTTTAATGATGCTAATTAGGAAGGGTCGCAAGTTGTTGAGACATAAATAATAGCACCTGGACAACGCTTTGCTTGCTGTCAATAGATGGCGCTGAAATACAATCTTTAAAAAATTATGACTTAAGTTTATGTATAGAAAATAATTTTGTTACTTATAAATATCTATAAATTTATAAATAAATTAAATAATCAATAAATAAATAATATCTTTACGCAATTCCCAATACAGAGGTCTAGTTTAGACAATTAGTGAGAGTTTATATAAACAAAAATTCAAGCCACACTGATGTACCTAGGATCCTTATTCCAACTTTCATTAAAGAATCAAAATTTTGTATTTATAATTTGAATACTTTTTAAATAAAAATGTCACTTCACGATATTCCCAATACTGTGGTAGATAGAGGTTCAGACAATTAAATCCTTTCGACCCATCCATCTCCGAACACATTTTGTGAGACAACATTGCAGTCGTGGCCAACGACATAAATTACACAAACTTTAAAAAAATATCATTACTACGCGCCTAACACCTGGAGATGCAACTCGGGTCTCTGGACTCGAATTCCGAAGATCCTACCGCTCGACAGTCGATACTTAACCTAAAAAGAACACTGGCTTAATGTGGCCACGTTGAATAGTTGGACTTAACTTTTTAACTAGAAAAGAAACAGCACTCACAATAGTTAGTTCAAAAGACCTAAAAGTTAACAGCATAGTTCAACCGAGATAAGACTGTACCAAGTACTAGAAGTCTAGGACTTCGTTCACTGTAATCATTGGAACTAATGGTGAAAAGTTTCGTACTCCAGTAACTTTACGTTTTAAAAAGTAAATTATTGGTACGCCTGCCACCTGGGGATAGAACTCGCGTCTCTTGACTCGAATTCCGATCACCCAACCAATTGGCTATAAACAAATACATACAAAGATAGGGACAGCATCACATACATTGCTCTGATCCCAAAGTAAGTAGCTAAAGCACGCACCTTATGGAATCGGGAAGAACGAAGGACCCGAGACAACGTATAAAAAGTGGTTTTCAACATTGACTAATCGAACCTCCCCCTCCCCCGTATGTCGAAGGTCTTCGCTTCGTTACAGGGTTTTAGTCAGGTTTTTAGTCGGTATGTTTCTCCTTCTGAGATCCGAGTCCGACACTGTTCGTTTCGGTGGCCTCCCGGTCAGGAAACGTTCGTACGTAAAGCATTTTCCTCCACGGTTATCAACAAAAAAAAAGACTAATCGAACCCGGTACTCAGAGCTGGTGACACAGCGTGACGTTTCGGATACTTTACAGCATCCGTGGTCCCCGGGGGTCTCAAAGTCGGGAAATAAAAATAGTTTGTAAAAACTAATTAAAAACGCGATAAAATCCGAAAATAGTTTTATTTAAAAATGTGTAGTATTCGCGTAAATACAGGAAAACATTATGGTATTCTTTAGTTCTCATAATTACAGGCTCTTTATGCCACTCAAACTGGAAGACAATTATTGTAATCCTCCTGTTTGTAGACAAAATGTTTATATATCAAGAAATACGATCTTTTAGTGTGTGTTCGGGGTACTATGCAAAATTTTTGAAATGATTTTGTTTTTTTTTTGTCATAATTTCACTTTAATTTAATTTACAAATAGTTTATTTTATGTTGAATCAAAAAATATTTACTAATACAGCAATATACATACAATTTTACAACATACGTCTCATGCCTCTTTAATCTCAACACGGTGTAACAATTGACGCTTTATTGTTATTTAAAATAGAACCGAGGCTAGCGACGACTGAATCCATACAAATCGTGTCACGTTTACGTGTTTACTGCTTACACGTAACGTGTTGCTCTTTAGAAGGCATGATGTTGATAAATAACATATAAATATTTTTGGGTAACCGCCGTGGACGAGTAGCGTACCGGTTTTTATGGTGTCGCCAGCTCTAAGGACGGGGATTCGATTCTCTTAATATTATATTTATTTTTCGTGGAAATTTAAAAAGAAATTATAAGAAAGTAGGTGCCTTTCTGCATGTCAATTACCGAAGGTTTAGGGTGCGGATGCAGATTAATTCGAGTGGTTAACAGGAATATCGTATAAAAAAGAACCTTGTTTTTACCAGTTTTGAAACATTCTCGCATGCTACTGCTCGTACTTACCTGAAATGAAATACAGTATTTAGTCACAATTGCTGTATATTATGACCTATAACTACAGAAATACAAACATATGCTTTATATCATTTATATAAAATAATATATCTAATAATTATAACTTAATTTTTATTTTATGAAGTTTTAATAATTTGTTAAATATAGATATTTGTTATTAAAATTTTATTAATTAATAATTTTAATGTAAGTTATATAACCAAAGTAATCAATATACATATTTGAATCATCATCATCACCATAAAATGACTTGTAAAAGTCCACTGCTGCCTCGCTCGTAGAGAAGAGGAAGTCCTCTTCTACGAGCTCTTCTCTTCCCGCACACAATCCCTGACGGGGTAGTTAAGTGAACAAAACGCCAAATGATAATTGGGAGAGGACTATATATGTCATAATTATAAATCTTGATATGCGGATTAGCGATTGTTGGCCCGGAGGTCTTCACATCTTTATCTGTAATGATTCAGAGAAGCGAAGACCCTAAAGTTAAACCAAAACAAAGTTATCAATAGTCTTCATAATTTAACCCTAGCCGACACGGTAGTCTAGTGGTTGAGTGGTCGGAATTTCGAGTCAAGAGACCCGAGTTCGATCAGGTGACGGACTCGTACCAATGGGTTTTTCAAAAAAAAAAAAACTTCTGTACGAATTACATCGTTGGCTTGGACATAAAGATAGCGATGGGCTCACCACCTGTCACGGTGTCCCAAAAATATCTTCGGTGTAAGGTGGGTCAAAGCGACTTAATTGTCAAGACTAGACCTCTGTCTACCCCTACCTCTATTGGGAATTGCGTGAAGATACAGAATATTTTTTTTATTAATATGTTTTTTATATCTTAGGAGTTGTACAGAAAAAATCAGGCAAATCAATCTAATTATTATGCCCTGTCATACATGTGACAAAGGAGATTTATGTAAATAAATCTCTTTTTTCACATGTATGAACAAACAACATGTATGTATGACTATATAAATAGTTCTATGTAGCGTATTACATAATAAATTTATATTTATGTTTTTTAGATAAGTTTTCAAGTGTATATCTTCGGTGGAAGATGGGTCGAAGGGACTTAAATGTCTACACTAGACCTCTGTCTACCCCTGTATTGAGAATTGCGTGAAGATATTTTTTTAAAGTATGCATAGAGATCTAAAACAAGTCACGATAGCCGAGTGGTTGGGTGGTCGGAATTTCGAGTCAATAGACCCGAGTTCGATCCCCAGTTGGTAGGCTCGTACCAATGGGTTTTTCAAAACTTATGTACAAATATCGTTGGCTTGGACATAAAGAAAGCGACGACAAAAATGTCTTCAGTGTAACGTGTGTCGAAAGGACTTAAATGTCTACACTAGACCTCTGTCTACCCCTACCTCTATTGGGAATTGCGTGAAGATATTTTACATTTGCAGAATCGTAATCCAATAACCAAGGATTATATTTGACTTTTTTGAAACCTTTTTAAAACATTGGCTTAGTAATAGTCCTTACAATCGTTAATGCAAGCCGTCGAACATAAAATAACTTGAAAACTCCTTCGAAGAAAACTCTGAGTCTCAGGATTGCGATATCTGGCACTCTGCCAGAAGTGATAAGCATCATTAGATATGTAAAGGGAAAAGGTAAGACTAGACATAGACAATAAAAAGAATTATATATCATCAGGAAAATACAAAAGTTACATAATGTAGGCTTTATTATTCAATTTATATGCATTTATATTATTTATTAATTAATAAATAATTAAATAAAAGTGTTCAGCTATGAATTATAATGCAATGCAATTTCACCAAGTGACAACAATCGCAAGTAAAAATTTTATGCATTATATCTTTACTTGTGTTTAGTAAAATAATATGAAAATAAATATATCTTTATGCCATTCTCGATTCTGGGAATGGGTTGAAGCGTTAGCTTGAACATAAAGACGGCGACGGGCTCACCACCTGTCACGTTGTCCCGAAAATATCTTCGGTGAAAGGTGGGTCGAAGGGACTTAAATGTCTACACTAGACCTCTGTCTACCCCTGTATTGGAAATATCGTGAAGATATTTTTTTTAAAGTATGCATAGAGATCTAAGCAAGAAGCCATACAATGAATGCATAAGGCAGATCACAAATGAGTGAGAACTAGGTCACCTGTAATCTATTACCTAAGTTATAAGGGTAAACTTAATCTTGCTAGTCGTCCGCTCGTCTTGAGATGTGTGGATTAACTTTCTACAGAATGTCTAAACCAGGTTTATAACAATACAAGTCTACTAACAAGACTAACGTAAAAATATGTAACAGTATAGGTCCCAATAAAATCCCCTGAGAAACACTACAACACACATGCACAAATGCTCAAAGATAACATAATATCGACATTAGAGGCTTCCCACACATACACATTTTATCGAATTATTAATTTTTATTCTTCTATTATAATATGCATAAAACCAAATTACGTAATAAAGTGTAGACTGGATTATTTATTTAATACTTTTTGCCTTATACACACATAACATAAATAAAGGCCTCCTAAAACCCACCGCAGGACGTAGGCCTCTCTCGTAATCCCGGGAGGGTTAGCGGTAATCTCCAAGCGAATGCCATTTGGCAAACGAATTGGCGATCGCAGTACTAGGCACCTTGCACCTACGATGCTGGTGCCTGGTCACCTCATGACTATGCTGTGTTTCGGTCTGGTATTTTTGAGATACGCCATTCCCAATACAGGGGTAGACAGATGACTAGTCTAGATAATTAGTCCCTTCGACCCACCTTCCACTGAAGATATTTTGAGATAACGTGACAGGTGGTGAGCCCGTCGTCGTGTTCAAGGCAATGATATGAATCGTAGATAGGTTTTTGAAAAAACCATTTGGTACAAGCATGCCAGCTGGGGATCGAACTCGGGTCTTTCGACTCGAATTTTGACCACCCACTCGGCTATTGTGACTTTTTTGAGATGATTATTCAACCATGTGTCGGTAGCCAAAGATCCAATGCTTATCAGAAAAAAGCACAGTGCGTTTTTCGCGGAATTTTCTGCCACGCACTTGCACTTTATAGAATGTTCTGCCGTCAGCGGTTTTTCCGAACCGATACGACTTAAAGACCTTCAAGAAAAGAGCCTATACTTTTCCCAAAGGCCGGCATCTTATCTGCTATGCCTCTGGTATTGCGGATGTTTATTACGATAACCACGGTATTGTATACCGACGGATATCCAAGGATTGTTGTATTTCGACGCCGTAACCATACGGTACGCTTTATACACTTTATTTGCCTTGTACTCGTAATGTTTAATAAATAAAATTAATAAATTAACAAGCGCCAATAACCAAGATGGTAAGACTATGGACTGTAAAATGAGGGTGCAGATTTGAGGTCGCCTTTCGACTATTGTCTTGAATCACTTATACAAATATTTAGGCTTAGGATAATAACTATGCTACTTTGTCTTCCTCCGTGGTCGAGTGGCGTTCACACCGGTTCTCGCTCATGTATCGCCTGCTTTAGTTCACGAGTTCGATTCCCGGACGGGTCAAAGTAGAAAACTGTTATTTCTATATTGTCTTGGGTCTGAGTATTTGTAGTTCCTTCATTGTTACTAATTCCAATATGCGAAAGCTTTGATATCACAGCAATGTATATGATGTTGTCCCTATCTATGTATTTTTTTATTTCTTTAAGTATGGATGTATTTATTTATTTTGTCTTTTATTAGTATTTATACTTACTGTCATTCATATCTTTCAAAACATAGTACAAATGTCCGTACCGTTTCCCAGTGATAAAACAATTTAAAATATCCACGGCAAATCTTTTAAGAATTTTAAATAAAACGACGTTTAAGTGGAGAATATATGAGACAGAACAATTACTGAAGAAGAGGGAAAGAAGTACTAATAAGTTAATTAAAAAGTTAATTAAATTAGTCACCAATAAATGTTATGTACATCAAAATTAAATTTATAAATTTGAAAGTAACATTATGGCAATCTTTATTAAATTTTAACAATGCTTTATTTAAATTTCAGTTCTTTATTAGGGAATCATGCCAAATATCCTCTAAGGTTGGAACTTAGCCAGTACAAACTACAAAGACCAGAGTTCATAAATTTGACATTGTTTTACTGTTCTACTGATATTACAAATGAGAATAATAAATGACGTAACGGCGATAAGCTTATCACCTGTCACGTTGTCTCAAATAGTCTTCTGTGAAAAGAAGGTCGAAAGTACTTAATTATCTAGATCTCTGTCAAACTTCGCCAGGCTTAGGCGTCTTGTCTACATATATCTTACTTTTTTATTATCATAGTAAACGGGCGAACCCGCGGGCGGAAGCTAATCAATAATTACATAAATAGATAGGTTGATACAACATCATATACAATGATCAGATCCCAAAGTACTGCTTACTTTGGGATCTGATTATTGTATATGATGTTGCGCGCTTACGCACTTGTATATTGGAATCAAAAATAACGATGTCGCCACAAACATCCAGATTCGAGAGAAATTAGAAAAAGTATTTTCTACATTGACCTGAACGGAAATCAAACCCGAGACCACAGAGCTGGCGATAATATGAAAAACAATGTCTGCGACACTCGTCCACGGAGGTAGTCGAGCTTATAGCTCGAAATAAAAGCTTTGGAGCTACAAAGCTCATATAGCTCAAAAAGCTATTTATGCTTTCGAGGACGTGTGAAATCTGCCAACATCACGGCAGCTAAGAAGATATTTTACATTTGCAAAAACGTAATCCAATAATCAAGGATTATATTTAACTTTTTTGAAACCTTTTTAAAACATTGGCTTAGTAATAGTCCTTACTATCGTTAATACAAGTCGTCGAACATAAAATAACATGAAAACTCCTTCGAAGAAAACTCTGAGTCTCAGGATTGCGATATCTGGCACACTGCCAGAAGTGATAAGCATCATTAGATATATAAAGGGAAAAGGTAAGACTAGACATACACGACAAAAAGAATTATATATCATCACGAAAATACAAAAGTTATATAATGAAGGCTTTATTATTCAATTTATATGCATTGATAATATTTCTTAATTAATAAACAATTAAATAAAAGTGAATTGTGTACAAGTGTTCAGCTATGAATTTTAATGCAATGCAATTTCACCAAGTGATAACAATCGCAAAAATTTTATGCATTTATATCTTTACTTGTGTTTAGTAAAGTAATATGAAAATAAATATATCTTTATGCCATTCTCGATTCTGGGAATGGGTTGAAGCGTTAGCTTGAACATAAAGACGGCGACGGGCTCACCACCTGGCACGTTGTCCCAAAACATGTCTTCGGTGGAAGGTGAGTCGAAAGGTGTTAATTATTTAGACCTATGTTGCCTTAATCTATCCCTGTATTGGGAATGTCGTAAAGATTTTTTTTTGTTTAAAGAACTATACAGAAAAAATCAGACAAATCAAACTTTGTTATCGAGCAATGCTTTGTAATACACGTGGTAATGGAGTTTTTTATATAGATCTACATAGCGTATTAAACAATTAATGTTTATTTTTGAGATATATTTTAAAGAATGTATAGAGATCTAGAAATAAATAAATATCTTCACGCAATTCCCAATACAGGGGTAGACAGAGGTCAAGTCTAGACAATTAAGTCCCTTTGACCCACCTTCCACCGAAGATATTTTCGGGACAACGTGACAGGTGGTGAGCCCGTCGCCGCCTTTATGTCCAAGCCAACGACGAAATTCGTACATAAGTTTTTGAAAAACTCATTGGTACTGCCACCTGGGGATCGAACTCGGGTCTCTCGACTCGAAATTCCGACCACCCAACAACTCGGCTATCGTGACTTAGTGTATTATAGAGATCTAGGCTATACAAAGAATGCATAAGGCAGATCACAGATTCATGATTAAGGCAAACACTCCCTACGGGAGAGGCCTAGAGTATGCATAGACATCTAAGCAGGAAGCTATACAATGAATGCACAAAGCAGATCACAGATGAGTGAGAACTTGGTCACCTGTAATCTATTACCTAAGTTATAAGGGTAAACTTAATCTTGCTAGCCGTCCGCTCGTTTTGAGATGTGTGGATTAACTTTTTACAGAATGTCTAAAGCGGGCTTATAATAATAAAAGTATAAAAGTATCTACTAACAAGACTAACGTAAAAATATGTAACAGTATAGGTCCCAATATAATCCCCTGAGAAACACTACACCGCACTAATGGATTGTTGTAACATTGTCGTGATTCAAATGCCCAAGGATAACATAATATCGACATTAGAGGCTTCCCACATATAAACATTTACCAATATATTAATTTTTATTCTTCTACTATAATAAGCATAAAAACAAATTACGTAATAAAGTGTAGACTTGATTATTTATTTAATACTTTTTTGCCCTATACACACATAACATAAAAAAGGCATCCTAAAACCCACTACAGGACGTAGGCCTCTCTCGTAATCTCGGGAGGGTTAGCGGTAATCGCCAAGCGAATGCCATTTGGCAAACGAATTGGCGATCGCAGTACTAGACATCTTGCACCAACGATGCTGGTGCCCGGTCTCCTCATAAGCTTATGCTGTGTTTCGGTCTGGTATTTTATTGAGATATCTTCACGCTATTCCCAATACAGGGGTAGACAGAGTACTGGTCTAGATAATTAGTCCCTTCGACCCACCTTCCACTAAAGATATTTTGGAACAACGTGACTGGTGGTGAGCCCGTCGCCCTCTTCATGTCCAAGCCAACGTTATGAATCGTACATAGGTTTTTGAAAAAACCCATTGGTACGAGCCGACTCGAATTTTAATCACCCAACTACTCGGATGTCGTGACTTTTTTGAGGTGATTTTCCAACCATGTGTCAGTAGCCAAAGATTCTCAGGCTTCTCCTGTTTACGATAACCACGGTATTGTATACCGACTGATATTCAGGTATTGGTATATTTTGACGCCAAAACCATACAGTACGCTTTATACTCTTTATTTGCCTTATACTCGTAATGTTTGATAAATAAAATTAATAAATTAATAATAAATCGCCAACGCTTGGCAATTTATTAATTTATAAATAACCCAGATAATAGGTAAGACTATGGACTGTAAAACGAAGGTGCAGATTTGAGGTTGCCTTTCACTATTGTCTTGAATCACTTATACAAATATTTAGGCTTAGGCTATAATAACTATGCTACTTTGAATGCCTCTGTGGTCGAGTGGCGTTCACGCCGGTTCCCGCTCATGTATTGCCTGCTTTAGTTCCCGAGTTCGATTCCCGAACGGGCCAAAGTAGAAAACTAATTTTTCTATATTGTTTTTTGTCTGAGTATTTATAGTAGCTTCGTAGTTTCTGATTCCAATATGTGAATACTTTAAGATCACAGCCTTGAATATGATGTGGTCCCTATCTATGTATGTGTTTATTTATTTAACTATGTATGTAATGATTGTCTCTTTTATTAGTATTTATACTTACTGACATTGATATCTTTCAAATCTTAGCACAAATGTCCGTACTGTTTCCCTGTCATAAAAGAATTTAAATTATCCACGGCAAATTTTTTTAGCATTTTAATAAAACGACGTCTACGTGAAATATATGAGGCAGGACAACTACAGAAGAAGAAGGACAGAAGTACTAATAAATTAATTTTTAAATAAATGTTATGTACATTAAAATTAAATTCGAAATTTTAAAGGAACTTTATGGGAATCTTTAGTAAATTTTAATAATTCTTTTATTTAAATTTCAGCGCTTTATTAGTGGCTTCATGCCAAATATTCACCAAGGTTGGAACTTAGCCTGTACAACTACAAAGTCCAGAGTTCATATCTTTTGTTTTACTATTCTACCGATATTATAAATATGAATAATAAATGACTTAACGACGATAGGCTTATCTCCTGTCACGTTGCCTCAAATAGTCTTCTGTGAAAGGTAGGTCGAAAGTATTTAATTGTCTAGATCTCAGTCTACCCTTCCCTAGGCTTAAGCGTCTTGTCTATATAGCCTACTTTTTATTATCCAAACACACGAGCGAAACCGCTTGCTTCATCTAATTAATAATAACATATATAAAAACAACATCATATACATCGCTGTGATCCCAAAGTTAGCTTAAGCACTTGTATATTGGAATCAAAAAAAAACGATTTCACCACAAACATCCAGATTCGAGAGAATTTAGACAAAGTTTTCTACATTCACCCGAACGGGAATGAAACCCGGGACCTCAGAGCTGGTGATACCATGAAAAACAATGTCTGCGCCACTCGTTCACGGAGGTAGTGGAGCTTATAGCTACAAATAAAAGCTATTTATGCTTTCGAGGACGTGTGAAATCTGCCTACAGCAGGGCAGCTGTGTGGCGGAGCTTTTGACATCGATTTTCTTAGCTTTGTCTCGAAGAGTACAGCGAAGTAATCAAACATCCATTAGATCCAACGTAACTTGAAAGTCCCTTTATGCATAGAACTCGTGTGCATATTGAAGTGCTTTCGGCAGTTACTACTTTAATTATAATAGCTTATCACGATAGCCGAGCGTTTTGGTGATCGGAATTCGAGTCGAGGGACTCGAGTTCAATCCCCAATACTCGTACCAATTGGTTTTTTCAAAAACCTATGTACGATTCATATGGTTGTCTTGGGCGTAAAGACGGCGACGGGCTCACCATATGTCATGTCGAAAGGTCGTAAGTACTTAATTGTCTAGACCTCTGTCTGCCATTGTATTGGGAATGGCGTAAACAACAACTAATGGAGACCTATGTTGTCGTCTGGCAAATACGCCGGTCTTCTACTTGTTGCCAGCTCTGAGGTTCCTTGATCAATTCTCATTCGGGTCAAAGTAGAAGACACTTTTTCGACATTATCACGGGTCTGAGTGTTTGTGGTACCTTCGTTGTGCCTGATTTCATAATACAACTGCTTTAGTTACTTACTTTGGGATCAGGGCAATGCATGAGATGTTGTACCTATCTATAGGACAGTAGGCAGTGACAGTAGGACAGTAGGCAGTGGCTAGAAACAACTGAAAGAGGTAAAGCCCCGTACAATTTTCCGGTGCCCACTTTGGATGCGAGATGTCCTACCTAAAACACCGAGGTAGCCGCCCTTTCCCTGTAGCACATCATCCACAATAAGCATCGCTGTTCCGCATTAACAAATAATTTGAACATTGCAAACAGACCGTTTATGTAAATAAGAGAAAACAAGGTCTGGGAATAATGTACAAAATGTGAATGATAAAATTAAATTTAAGAATAATGGTAGAAGGAAATAATAAAATAAAGGGAGCGGCGGGAAAACGAGGCTTTTGTGGAATATAACTGTTATGTTAACTTCGGGATCGACGAAATATATTTAACTTGCAAAACATGTTGCCGTGCGGTTACGACATATGAATGTACCATCCCCTTTCTTGCTGTGGTCGTAAGAGGTAACTAAGGGGTAAAATATCTTATAAATATAAAATAAATATCTATCACGCCGTTCCCAATACTGGGGTAGACCGAAGTCTAGTTAATAAGGTCCTTTCGACACACCTTCCACCGAAAATATTTTGGGGACAACGTGACAGGTGGTGAGACCGTCGCCGTCCTTATATCCAAATTAACGATATAAATCGTTCCTAAATTTTGAAAAAAAAAAACCTGTAACGTAGGTCTGGTATTTTCCGAAATATTTCATCTGCTATCTCTAGGTAGTCACTAATATTTTTAAGCTTCTTCCAAAATGTCACGATAATATAGCGGTAGGGTGATCGAAATTTGAGTCAAGAGACCCAACTTCGATGCCTAGGTGGGTACCAATGATAAGCCTGTACCAATGATTTGTTTTTTCAAAACTTACTTACGATTTATATCGTTGGCTTGGACATAAAGAAAGCGACGACAAAAATGTCTTCAGTGTAACGTGTGTCGAAAGGACTTAATGGTCTAGAACTGTAACTAGCCCTTTGGGAATGGTGTGAAGATATTTTACATTTGCAGAATCGTAATCCAATAACCAAGGATTATATTTGACTTTTTTGAAACCTTTTTAAAACATTGGCTTAGTAATAGTCCTTACAATCGTTAATGCAAGCCGTCGAACATAAAATAACATGAAAACTCCTTCGAAGAAAAATCTGAGTCTCAGGATTGCGATATCTGGCACTCTGCCAGAAGTGATAAGCATCATTAGATATGTAAAGGGAAAAGGTAAGACTAGACATAGACAATAAAAAGAATTATATATCATCAGGAAAATACAAAAGTTACATAATGTAGGCTTTATTATTCAATTTATATGCATTTATATTATTTATTAATTAATAAATAATTAAATAAAAGTGTTCAGCTGTGAATTATAATGCAATGCAATTTCACCAAGTGACAACAATCGCAAGTAAAAATTTTATGCATTTATATCTTTACTTGTGTTTAGTAAAATAATATGAAAATAAATATATCTTTATGCCATTCTCGATTCTGGGAATGGGTTGAAGCGTTAGCTTGAACATAAAGACGGCGATGGGCTCACCACCTGTCACGTTGTCCCAAAACATGTCTTCGGTGGAAGGTGAGTCAGAGGAAGGTTTTTTTATATAGATCTATGTAGCGTATAACACAATTTATTTTTATTTTTGAGATATATTTTAAAGAATGTATAGAGATCTACGCTATACAAAGAATGCATAAGAAAGATTACAGATTCATGATTAAGGCAAATACTCCCTACGGGAGAGGCCTGAGTCCTGCAGTGGACTTTATTTATTAGGCCGTTATGAATGTATATAATATAATACATCTGTTTAAGAGTAATACAATTTCCACCTAAATTTTCGAATTTGCTGTTGAATAATTTTTTTTATTATTATTATTTTTATATCTAAATCGTGTCTTAAGAGTTGTACAGAAAAAATCAGGCAAATCAATCTAGTTATTATTGACCAATGCCTTGTCATACGCATGAAGAAGGAGATTTATATAAAAATCTCCTTTGTCACATGTATGAATAAACAACATGTATGTATGACTACATAAATAGTTCTATGTAGAGTTTTACATAATAATTTGTTCATGTTTTTAAGATATGTTTTAAAGTATGCATAGACATCTAATTTAGGGGGTCATTGTAGAAGCGTGCTCGTCGCGACCCCTGCCAGCCCTTTTTCAGGGCTGCAATTCTACACAGCTGCGCACCCATGCCAACGAGGGTTAGGGCGTCCCCCCAAGGCGACGCACACCAGTTCGTCCCCGTTGGTGTGAAATGCAGCGCGCAAAGCGGCGATGGGGACCGCCACCCGTCACGCACAGCCCGACACGGCGGGAGGTGGAGGACGGAGTGCAGAGTTGGCACGTGGAATGTTAGAGGAGGCATGAGAGATAAGACGAATGAGTTGATTGAAATAATGAAAGAAAGAGAATTAGATGTCGTGTGTTTGTCGGAGACCAAGCGGAAGGGCAGTGGTACTGCAGAGTCCCGGAGAGCGAGAGCGCCTGCCAGGGAGTGGGGGTGCTGCAGTCGTCTCGGTTGGTCGATGTTATGACTGAATATAAGGTTGTGAACTCGAGACTTCTCTGGGTTCGCTTTAAATTGGGACTGACGAAGTTATTCCTTTTGGCTGTTTATGCGCCGGTGGCTTCGTCGTCCAGAGCTGAGCTGGAGGAGTTTTGGGAGAATGTAAGAGAAGTTCTAGACTTGGTTAGAGGAAACGAAAGAATTGTTGTATGTGGTGATTTGAATGGATGGGTTGGTACCGCTCGGCCAGGGTACGAGTCGGTGCTTGGAATGTTTGGCGATAAAAGGGTTAACGATGCTGGCAAGCTTATACTGGCTGTATGCAAGGAAAAGGGTCTTCTTGTGACAAACACTATGTTTAGTCACAAGAAAATCCATATGTATACTAGAACAAGAGAGAATGAGAGAAGTATGATCGATTTGTTCCTGGTGGATGACCGACTGCGAAAACAGGTGATGGATACGCGGGTGTTCCGAGGTGCTGACCTGGGAACGGATCACTACCTAGTGATTACTAGATTTAGGGTCTGTTCGCGGGTTGGCGCCACCGGACGGCGATAGCAGAACCACAGTCGGTCGGTAGCATCCGAAGCTGGAAGCTTCAGGAAGCGGACACTAGGAATAAATATCAAGCAAGGGTAGCCGAAAAGCTGGACAGCATTGGTGTTAGGAAAGAATGTGTGGAAGAAATATGGCAGAGCCTTAGAGATGGAATGGTTAGTGCAGCGGAAGACGTGTGTGGAAATGTGAAAAGAGGTAGTAGTAAAAGGGTGATGCATGGTGGACTGACGAAGTGAAAGAAGCTGTAAATAAGAATAAGAAAGCATGGTTAGACTACTTGGCCTCTAGTAATGATAAGGATATGAGAGAGAAGAGGAAAGAAAGATATAAGCTCCAGAAAGTTCACACGAAAGCATTGATTGAGGAAGTGCGTGAAAGGAGTAGAATGGAAGCGGACGAAAGGTTGTCGCACAACTTCAAGGAGAACTCCAAACTCTTCTGGAAAGAGGTTAGAAGGACCCGGAGTGGTGCGACAGCCTTAAGAATGAATAAAGTGCTTTCGGGAACCAATGACGTCCTCTCAGAAAAATCGGACGTCATGCAGCGATGGAGCGAATTTTATAGAGAGATGTATGCGTGTGATGATCTTAGTGAGGGATCCGGGGATGACGCCGTGACTGTTACGCCAGACTCGGACGTCGATGACACTGAGGTCATCAGTATGAAAGAGATTGAATGTGCGATTAGAAGTTTGAAATGTGGTAAGGCTGCGGGACTAGACAGAGTTACTGCTGAAATGGTCAAGTATGGTGGGCCACGCATCTGGGACAGCTTTCATCTGGTGTGCAATTTGTGCTGGCGAACGGGGGCTGTTCCGGATGATTGGCGATCCGCGGTCATTGTGCCTTTATATAAAGGTAAAGGTTCACATTATGACTGCGGGTGCTATCGGGCGATCAGCTTGACCAGTTTAGCAAGTAAAGTTTACTCGAAGGTTTTGACACGTAGGATGCAAGAGAAATCGGAAAGATTTCTATGGGAGGCACAATGCGGATTTAGACCTGGAAGAGGATGCACGGATCAAATGTTTTCTCTCCGCATGATCACGGAGAAGCTTCTGGCTGCTAACCAGAGGATTTTCTGTGCTTTTGTGGATCTTGAGAAAGCATTTGATAAGGTTGTAAGGAAGAAAATGTGGGAACTGTTGCCGGGGTATGGTGTGGATGGTCGATTGCTAAGGGCTGTGCAGTCACTTTACTGTGACTGTAAAGCCTGTGTGCGGGTAGGGCATGACCTGTCACCCATGTTTAGCGTCCAAACGGGCGTAAAACAGGGTTGTGTCATGTCTTCCTGGCTATTCATACTGTATCTCGACAGCTGTTTACAGAAGCTGGAAGCTTCAGGAAGCGGACACTAGGAATAAATATCAAGCAAGGGTAGCCGAAAAGCTGGACAGCATTGGTGTTAGGAAAGAATGTGTGGAAGAAATATGGCAGAGCCTTAGAGATGGAATGGTTAGTGCAGCGGAAGACGTGTGGAAACGTGAAAAGAGGTAGTAGTAAAAAGAGTGATGCATGGTGGAATGACGAAGTGAAAGAAGCTGTAAATAAGAAGAAGAAAGCATGGTTAGACTACTTGGCCTCTAGTAATGATAAGGATATGAGAGAGAATAGGAAAGAAAGATATAAGCTCCAGAAAGTTCACACGAAAGCATTGATTGAGGAAGTGCGTGAAAGGAGTAGAATGGAAGCGGACGAAAGGTTGTCGCACAACTTCAAGGAGAACTCCAAACTCTTCTGGAAAGAGGTTAGAAGGACCCGGAGTGGTGCGACAGCCTTAAGAATGAATAAAGTGCTTTCGGGAACCAATGACGTCCTCTCAGAAAAATCGGACGTCATGCAGCGATGGAGCGAATTTTATAGAGAGATGTATGCGTGTGATGATCTTAGTGAGGGATCCGGGGGTGACGCCGTGACTGGTACGCCAGACTCGGACCTCGATGACACTGAGGTCATCAGTATGAAAGAGATTGAATGTGCGATTAGAAGTTTGAAATGTGGTAAGGCTGCGGGACTAGACAGAGTTACTGCTGAAAATGGTCAAGTATGGTGGGCCACGCATCTGGGACAGCTTTCATCTGGTGTGCAATTTGTGCTGGCGAACGGGGCTGTTCCGGATGATTGGCGATCCGCGGTCATTGTGCCTTTATATAAAGGTAAAGGTTCACATTATGACTGCGGGTGCTATCGGGCGATCAGCTTGACCAGTTTAGCAAGTAAAGTTTACTCGAAGGTTTTGACACGTAGGATGCAAGAGAAATCGGAAAGATTTCTATGGGAGGCACAATGCGGATTTAGACCTGAAGAGGATGCACGGATCAAATGTTTTCTCTCCGCATGATCACGGAGAAGCTTCTGGCTGCTAACCAGAGGATTTTCTGTGCTTTTGTGGATCTTGAGAAAGCATTTGATAAGGTTGTAAGGAAGAAAATGTGGGAACTGTTGCCGGGGTATGGTGTGGATGGTCGATTGCTAAGGGCTGTGCAGTCACTTACTGTGACTGTAAAGCCTGTGTGCGGGTAGGGCATGACCTGTCACCCATGTTTAGCGTCCAAACGGGCGTAAAACAGGGTTGTGTCATGTCTTCCTGGCTATTCATACTGTATCTCGACAGCTGTTTACAGAAGCTGGAAGCTTCCAGGAAGCGGACACTAGGAATAAATATCAAGCAAGGGTAGCCGAAAAGCTGGACAGCATTGGTGTTAGGAAAGAATGTGTGGAAGAAATATGGCAGAGCCTTAGAGATGGAATGGTTAGTGCAGCGGAAGACGTGTGTGGAAATGTGAAAAGAGGTAGTAGTAAAAAGAGTGATGCATGGTGGAATGACGAAGTGAAAGAAGCTGTAAATAAGAAGAAGAAAGCATGGTTAGACTACTTGGCCTCTAGTAATGATAAGGATATGAGAGAGAATAGGAAAGAAAGATATAAGCTCCAGAAAGTTCACACGAAAGCATTGATTGAGGAAGTGCGTGAAAGGAGTAGAATGGAAACGGACGAAAGGTTGTCGCACAACTTCAAGGAGAACTCCAAATTCTTCTGGAAAGAGGTTAGAAGGACCCGGAGTGGTGCGACAGCCTTAAGAATGAATAAAGTGCTTTCGGGAACCAATGACGTCCTCTCAGAAAAATCGGACGTCATGCAGCGATGGAGCGAATTTTATAGAGAGATGTATGCGTGTGATGATCTTAGTGATGGATAAGGGCGTGCTTCGATGGTTTGGGCACGTTGAGCGAATGAGTGAAGACCGAATGGTGAAGAAAAATGTGGGAACTGTTGCCGGGGTATGGTGTGGATGGTCGATTGCTAAGGGCTGTGCAGTCACTTTACTGTGACTGTAAAGCCTGTGTGCGGGTAGGGCATGACCTGTCACCCATGTTTAGCGTCCAAACGGGCGTAAAACAGGGTTGTGTCATGTCTTCCTGGCTATTCATACTGTATCTCGACAGCTGTTTACAGAAGCTGAAAGATAGCTGTTTGGGTGTGAAATTGGGTGACATAAAAGTAAATTGTCTGCTTTTATGTTGATGATGCAGTGCTTATAGCACCATCAGAGGCAGAACTGCAGGCATTAGTCACGTGTATGAAGAAGAATGTGAAATTAATGGTCTCCGTTTGAATGCTAATAAAACTAAGGTTCTGTATTTGAAAGGGACGAAGAAAGAACGAAGTGCGAAATTTGGGTAAATCAGGAATGTCTAGAACAGGTGAATGAAATTGTATACTTGGGGAGTGCGTTTAGCCGGGATGGAAGATGTGATTTAGATGTGGACAGGCGTGTCGCTGCCGGGAACAAAGTCAATGGTGCCCTGACTGCGTTAATCAAAAGGCAAGGCGTTGTGAAAAGTGCACGCCTTGCAATACATAACGCAGTGTTGGTACCGACTTTGTTATATGGCAGCGAAACCTGGGTATGCCAGAAGAAGCATAAAAGCAGGTTGAATGCAGTGGAGATGCGATCTCTTCGTAAAATGTGCGGCCTTACCATGGCTGACCGAAAGCGAAACGAAGAGATTCGCAATATGGCAGGTTTGAAAGATGACCTTGTCTCAAAAATGGATAAGGGCGTGCTTCGATGGTTTGGGCACGTTGAGCGAATGAGTGAAGACCGAATGGTGAAGAAAATATATAGCGCGAAAGTTAATATTAAAAGGTGTCGAGGTAGACCGAGATTAACTTTCGAAGACCATGTGCGCAAATTGCTCGAAGAGAGGAGGGTCAAGAGTACTCGGATACCTAGACGTGCATGTATGAAGAAGATGATGAATCTGAAAGAAGCGAAAGAAGTATGTAGGGATCGTGACACTTGGCGATCTGTTCTCTCTGGCTACCCCGTCAGGGATTGTGCGTGAAGATAAATAAATAAATAAATAATAGACATCTAAGCAAGAAGCTATACAATGAATGCACAAAGCAGATCACAGATGAATGAGAACTAGGTCACCTGCAATCTATTACCTAAGTTATAAGGGTAAACATAATCTTGCTAGCCGTCCGCTCGTTTTGAGATGTATGGTTTAACTTTTTACAGAATGTCTAAAGCTAGCTTATAATAATAAAAGTATAAAAGTATCTACTAACAAGACTAACGTAAAAATATGTAACAGTAGAGGTCCCAATATAATCCCCTGAGAAACACTACACCGCACTAATGGATTGTTGTAACATTGTCGTGATTCAAATGCCCAAGGATAACATAATATCGACATTAGAGGCTTCCCACATATAAACATTTACCAATATATTAATTTTTATTCTTCTACTATAATAAGCATAAAAACAAATTACGTAATAAAGTGTAGACTTGATTACTTATTTAATACTTTTTACCCTATACACACATAACATAAAAAGGCATCCTAAAACCCACTATAGGACGTAGGCCCCTCACGTAATCTCTCGATATGAAGTGAAAATGCTGAACCACTATTTGGCAAACGAATTGGCGATCGCAGTACTAGACATCTTGCACCAACGATGCTGGTGCCCGGTCTCCTCATAAGCATAAGCTTATGCTGTGTTTCGGTCTGGTATTTTATTGAGATATCTTCACGCTATTCCCAATACAGGGGTAGACAGAGTACTGGTCTAGATAATTAGTCCCTTCGCCCCACCTTCCACTAAAGATATTTTGGAACAACGTGACTGGTGGTGAGCCCGTCGCCCTCTTTATGTCCAAGCCAACGTTATGAATCGTACATAGGTTTTTGAAAAAACCCATTGGTACGAGCCGACTCGAATTTTGATCACCCAACTACTCGGCTATCGTGACTTTTTTTGAGATGATTTTCCAACCATGTGTCAGTAGCCAAAGATCCAAGGCGTCTCCTTTTTTAAGATAACCACGGTATTGTATACCGACTGGTATTCAGGGATTGGTATATTTTGACGCCGTTACCATCCGGCACGCTTTATACTCTTCCTTTGCCTTACACTCGTAATGTTTCATAAACAAAATGAATAAATCGTCAAGCGCCAATAAGCCAGCTAAATGTAAGATTATAGACTGCAATTTGTGGTTGCAGATTTGAGGTCGCCTTTCGACTATTGTCTTGAATCACTTATACAAATATTTAAGCTTAGGATAATAACTATGCTACTTCGAATACCTGCGTGATCGAGTGGCGTGGCCGGTTCCCGCTCATGTATTGCCTGCTTTAGTTCCCGAGTTCGATTCCCGAACGGGCCAAAGTAGAAAACTAATTTTTCTATATTGCTTTTCTATATTGCTGCTAGTAGAAAACTAATTTTTGTCTGAGTGTTTGTAGCAGCTTCGTAGTTTCTGATTCCAATATGCGAATACTTTGAGATCACAGCAATGAATATGATGTTGTCCCTATCTATGTATGTGTTTATTTATTTAACTATGTATGTATTGATTTTCCCTTTTTTAGTATTTATACTGACTGACATTGATATCTTTCAAAACTTTGCACAAATGTCCGTACTGTTTCCCTGTGATAAAATAATTTAAATTATTCACGGCAAATTTTTTAAGCATTGTAATAAAACGACGTCTAAGTGAAATATATGAGGCAGGACAACTACAGAAGAAGAAAGACACAAATACTAATAAATTAATTTTCAAATAAATGTTATGTACATCAAAATTAAATTCGAAATTTTAAAGTAACTTTGTGGCAATCGTTAGTAAATTTTAATAATGCTTTATTTAAATTTCAGCGCTTTATTAGGGGCTTCATGCCAAATATTCACCAAGGTTGGAACTTAGCCTGTACAACTACAAAGACCAGAGTTCATATCTTTTGTTTTACTATTCTACCGATATTATAAATATGAATAATAAATGACGTAACGACGATAGGCTTATCTCCTGTCACGTTGCCTCAAATAGTCTTCTGAGAAAGGTAGGTCGAAAGTATTTAATTGTCTAGATCTCAGTCTACCCTTCCCTAGGCTTAAGCGTCTTGTCTATATAGCCTTCTTTTTATTGTCAAAACACACGGGCGAAACCGCTTGCATCATCTAATTAAAAATAACATATATAGATACAACATCATATACATCGCTGTGATCCCAAAGTTAGCTTAAGCACTTGTATATTGGAATAAAAACAACGATTTCACCACAAACATCCAGATTCGAGAGAATTTAGAAAAAGTTTTCTACATACTCCCGAACGGGAATGAAATCCGGGACCTCAGAGCTGGCGATACCATGAAATACAATGTCTGCGCCACTCGTCCATGGAGGTAGTGGAGCTTATAGCTACAAATAAAAGCTATTTATGTTTTCGAGGACGTATGAAATCTACCTACACCATGGCAGCTGTGTGGCGGAGCTTTTGACATCGATTTTCTTAGCTTTGTCTCGAAGAGTACAGCGAAGTAATTAAATCAAACATCCATTAGATCCAACGTAACTTGAAAGTCCCTTTATGCATAGAACTCGTGTGCATATTGAAGTGCTTTTGGCAGTTAATACTTTAATTATAATAGCTTAACGACTTATCACGATAGCCGAGCGTTTTGGTGATCGGAATTCGAGTCGAGAGACCCGAGTTCAATCCCCAAGACTCGTACCAATTGGTTTTTTCAAAAACTTATGTACGATTCATATCGTTGTCTTGGGCGTAAAGACGGCGACGGGCTCACCATATGTCATGTCGTAAGGTCGTAAGGACTTAATTGTCTAGACCTCTGTCTGCCACTGTATTGGGAATGGCGAAAACAACAACTTATGAAGACCTATGTGGACGACTGGCGAATATGCCGGTCTTTTACTTGTTGCCAGCTCTGAGGTTCCTTGATTTTCAATTCTCATTCGGGTCAAAGTAGAAGACACTTTTTCGACATTATCACGGGTGTTTGTGATACCTTCGTTGTGCCTGATTTCATAATACAACTGCTTTAGTTACTTACTTTGGGATCAGAGCAATGCATGGGATGTTGTACCTATCTATAGGACAGTAGGCAGTGGCTAGAAACAACTGAAAGAGGTAAAACCCCGTAGAAATTTTCCGGCGCCCACTTTGGAGGTGCAAGAGGTGCAATACACTGGCGGAGGAGATAGGACATATCCTCCGCCAGTGCCATCTAAAACACCCGACACCTAGGTAGCCGCCCTTTCCCTGTAGCACATCATCCACAATAAGCATCGCTGTTCCGCATTAAGAAATAATTTGAACATTGCAAACAGACCGTTTATGTAAATAAGAGAAAACAAGGTCCGGGAATAATGTACAAAATGTGAATGATATCATTAAATTTAAGAGTAATGGTAGAAGGAAATAATAAAATAAAGGGAGCGGCGGGAAAACGAGGCTTTTGTGGAATATAACTGTTATGTTAACTTCGGGATCGACGGAAAAATCGATCGGGGAAAATATCTTTACGCTATTCCCAATACTGGGGTAGACAGAGGTGTAGACAATTATGTCCTTTCACCCCATTTTCTACTTTTTTGCGACAACATGACAGGTGAGCCCGTCGCCGTCCCTATGTCCAAGTTAACGATATAATTCGTTCCTAAATTTATAAAAAAAAATGTACGTGTAACGTAGGTCTGGTATTTTCCGAAATTTTTCATTCGCTGTCTCTAGACAGTCTCATATATTTTTAAGCTTCTTCCAAAAAGTCGCGATAGTTGAGTGGTAGGGTGATCGGAATTCGAGTCAAGAGACCCAACTTCGATGCCTATGTGGTGATTTATATCGTTGGCTTGGACATAAAGAAGGCGACGACAAAAAATGTCTTCAGTGAGAGGTGTGTCGAAAGGACTTAATGGTCTAAACCTATAACGACCCCTTTGGAAATGGTGTAAGAGATTTTACATTAGTAGAATCGTAATCCAATAATGAATAATGAAGGATTTTATTAAACTTTTTTAAAAATCTTTTTAAAATATTTGCTGCGTTCTTACTATCGTTAATGCACGCCGTCGGACATAAAATAACATAAAAACTCTTTGAAGAAAAACTGAGGCTTAGGATTGCGATATCTGGCATACTGCGAGAAGTGATAAGCATCGTTAGAGACATAAGGGAAAAGAAAGGACGAGAACTAGAAAATAAAAAAAAAATTTCGCATTATTAAAGTAATGTACATTTGTATAATTACTTGTGTTTAGTAAAGTTATATAAAAATAAATATATCTTCACGCCATTCCCGATTCTGGGTTAGACAGAGGTCTAGAAAATTAAGTAACCAATTAAGTATTAATTTATACTTCGACCCATCCACTTTCCGATTCCACCGATGAGTTTTTTTGGGACAATGTGAAAGGTGACTCTGTTGCCGTCTTTATGTAAGGTAACGATATAAGTCGTACAGGGTTTTTTGAAAAAACTCGTTAGTACATGCCTACCACCTGGAGATCTAACTCGGGTCTTTTGACTCAAATTCCGATCCTATCGTACACCGTTGTGTTTATTAAAAATAAATAAAAATAAAAATAAACGGTGGTGAGCCCGAAAACACAATCAAAAACCGAACTCGGGTCTCTCGACTCGAATTTCCGACCACTCAACCACTCGGCTATCGTGACTACTGTTGTGATTAGTAAAGGAATGAATAAATGTTATAAAAACAGGAATACCTACGGAACTCTATCGTCTATTTTGTCTCCGCTACGTACCTCGTTACGAAACGGGTGGTAGATTATAAAATGACTACCAAAGTAAGTTGGTAAGGCACTTGTGTTACTGAATCGGAAACATCGAAGTCTCCGCACGCACCCAGGCCCGAGACAATGTGAACAATGCGAGAACAAGCGGTAGTCCCGTCCAGGAACCAAGAGCTCAGAGCTGTTGATATGTTATTTCCACTAACATGCATAGGAAAGAATCTAAATACTTCTACCAGAATCTAAATATAACCAGCGTAGTAAAACACTTTCAAAACAAAATATACTAAAGACTTAGGAGTAACAAACATCGTAAACGGCTTTGGGGTTTTCCCGAAAACTTAAATTCAGCTTCTAACTTAGTGCTACAGTCTAGCTTAGTTCGGTTCGTCTAATTTAATTAAACTTTCCATCGGAACAATTTCAAAATTACTTCGCTTAGTAGTCGCTTTCAGTGGAATCGACTTAAATGCATTTCTATCGACATTATTCTAACTAGCGCAACGATAATGACAACGATGGACATGTGGTAGTGTAATCGGAATCTGAATCAGTAGACCCGAATTCGACCCCCAGGAGGAAAATATAATAATGAGATAAAAAAATCTTTTGAAATAGATAAGACCAAGGGAACGTCTGCAACATTGCCTTATAGTAAAATGGCAGAATTCACACATCTTTAAAAAACATTTTTTTAAAGATCTCCACTGTTAAATCCTGTGAATTCACCTTTCACCGAAGACATTTTTTGGGGACTACATGAGTGGTTTCGCTGCCATGTTACAAAGTCGATACCAGCACTGCGTTTTAAATCACAAGGCGTACACTTTTTACTGCACCTTGCCTTTTGATGAACGCAGTCAGCGCAACGTTGATTTTGTTCCCGGCTGCCTCCCGCCAGTCGACATCTAAATCACATCTTCCATCCCGGCTAAAAACACTGCCCAAGTACACAATCTCATTCACCTGTTCTAGACATTCCCTATTTACCCATATTTCACACTTCGTTCGTTCTTCGTTACTTTGAAATATCAGAACCTTACTTTTATTAGCATTCAAACGGAGACTTTTTTTTCTTATTCCTCTTTCATACACGTGACTTATCCCTGCAGCTCTGCTTCTGATGGTGTAATAAGCACTGCATCATCAGCATACAGCAGACAATTAACTTTCATGTCACCCAATTCCACACCCGAACTCACTATAGGCTATGAAAAATAAAGATGATTTGATTCAATTTGACATAATTCATTATCCTGCCGAGATGAGTCTAAAATTTAGGAATTTTCTCTCGAATCGTGTGTCTTTTAAGATTGTAAAGTTTTAGATTAAGTTTAATTAAATTAAAGTCTCCCACTGAGTCCATAGAAACTTCGCAGGGAAATCGGACAAATGTCTTATCTACGTTTTCCGACTACTGACTCTACACGGCTGAATTTTCAAATACATTTGTACACGCATACTAAGTAATGATATTAGCGATACGTTTCGCAGTAGGAAGTAACTCTGTGTTCGTAGCTAATAGTTGTGGGTTTGAATCTCGCTAGAGAAAAAATTTGTGTAATGAATTTGAATGTTCGTAATCGAGTCAAGATTGTTTATATAATACTTATAAATATTTATCTATGTAAGTGTATTATATAGTTGGCACATTAGATAATGCCTACAAGGTTTTTTTATAAATTAGATAAGGAGACATTTTTGGGGCAAAGTGACAGGTTGTGAGCCTGTCACGATCTTTATATCCAGGCAAACGACATCAATAGTACATTGTTTTTTTTTGTTTGAAAAAGGAAAGGAAATGTATTATGTGGATTTTTGTGCTTTTTCTAGCTTGAAGATTATTTTATACGTCTATAATTATACGTTATATAGTTTATGTTCCATTATTTATTTTTCATTTCTCTACACCTTTGATTTAGTTTGTCGTCGTGACGTGTTTTACTAAAACGACTTTATACAAATAGTTAAAATTTTACGAGGTGTAATGTTTGCAATGCGTGAACTCTTAACAAATAATAAACATTATATAGTATTGTAAAATAAGCAAAAGCTTTAGAATATTGTTTAGTAAAAAGCACATGAATGTTTTCAAAACAATAAAAAACCTTTCATGTTAAAATATAATCATCGCTGCAGAAAATACTGTATGAAATAAAATATTAATGTATACACTGTAAAATGATTTGTGTTTGTAACATTTTATGTTGGATACACAGATAGCCCAATACAAATTCGTAGCGTTAGGCCTTGAAAATCTGGGGACTACATTTGAATGATAAATAAATATTTACATTTCTGAATATTTTTCACAAATATTTGAGTTAATATAAATAAAAATATTAAAATAATTAAATATCTTCACGTAATTCCCAATACAGACAAAGGCTAGTCTAGGCAATTATGTCCCTTCGATGATCGGAATTTGAGTCAAGAGATCTCAGTTCGATCCCCAGGTGGTAGGCCCGAACCAAGGGTTTTTCTCAAAACTACACAATATACGATTTATATCGTTGGCTTGGACATAAAGACGGCGACGGGCTCACCACCTGTCACGTTGTCCCGAAATATCTTCGGTGGAAGGATGGTCAAAGGGACTTAATAGTCTAGACTAGACCTCTGTCTACCCCTGTATTGGGACTTGCGTAAAGATATTTATTTATTTTATTTATATCGTTTGCTTGGACATAAAGATGGCAAAAAACTGTGACTTGTCACGTTGCTTAAAAAAAAAGGTTAGTCAAAAATACTTGATTGTCTAGACCTCTTTCTACCTTAGTATTGGGAAAGGCATAATGATATTTTTAATGTCCTTCATATGGGGCCAAATAGACTCTCTATTGGCTTGGATACGTAGATGCGAGTGTATGAAGAGTATGATGAATTTGACAGAAGCGACACTCGGAGGCTTGACGGCTGCCCCGTTAGGCCGTATGTGTGAAAATAATAATAAGTAGGCAATTATTCGAGCTTCACAACTTAATGAAAGCGATCATCGACGCATGTTAATCGTAGTGCCATTGTATTGGAAGTAATTCACCCTCCTATTTCACTAATCGATCGTACGGAATTGATACGAGCGAAAGAAGAGTAGGATAATGTAAAAATGTAATGTTACATAAAGTTTTAGCTATTGAACGTGTGTTATATATTTTTCGGTTTGATGGAATTCTATACGAAATCCTTCTTAAATATAGAACATAACATAAGAACTCCGTCGTTTGTAAACTGATTTCAAAAATTCTTTTTTTGTTTGAAAGATTACACATCCAATTTGGTCCCATTGTAACCACATCAGGATCTGAGGATGGAATCCCAAGAAATGCAAGAAACTTAATTAAATTTTTCTACGCTACGCTACTGGTAGTACTTGCTTATACGTTTCTAGCGTAGCGTTTAGGCAGTGCCGAAATAACAGTGATATTACATCAAAACTGAATATAATTGCAATGTCAAATTACATAAATTTGTCAACACTAGGCATCGATTTCAAGTATATAAGAAAGAAGTTCAACTTTATCACTCCCTAAGGTACCTCACCACCTGTCACGTTGTCCCGAAATATCTTCGGTGGAAGGATGGTCAAAGGACTTAATAGTCTAGACTAGACCTCTGTCTACCCCTGTATTGGGACTTGCGTAAAGATATTTATTTATTTATTTATTTTATTTATATCGTTTGCTTGGACATAAAGATGGCAAAAAACTGTGACTTGTCACGTTGCTTAAAAAAAAAGGTTAGTCAAAAATACTTGATTGTCTAGACCTCTTTCTACCTTAGTATTGGGAAAGGCATAATGATATTTTTTATGTCCTTCTTATGGGGCCAAATAGAGGGTTCTTGGATAGGTAGATGCGAGTGTATGAAGAGTATGATGAATTTGACAGAAGCGGCTTGACGGCTGCCCCGTTAGGCCGTATGTGTGAAAATAATAATAAGTAGGCAATTATTCGAGCTTCACAACTTAATGAAAGCGATCATCGACGCATGTTAATCGTAGTGCCATTGTATTGGAAGTAATTCACCCTCCTATTTCACTAATCGATCGTACGGAATTGATACGAGCGAAAGAAGAGTAGGATAATGTAAAAAATGTAATGTTACATAAAGTTTTAGCTATTGAACGTGTGTTATATATTTTTCGGTTTGATGGAATTCTATACGAAATCCTTCTTAAATATAGAACATAACATAAGAACTCCGTCGTTTGTAAACTGATTTCAAAAATTCTTTTTTTGTTTGAAAGATTACACATCCAATTTGGTCCCATTGTAACCACATCAGGATCTGAGGATGGAATCCCAAGAAATGCAAGAAACTTAATTAAATTTTTCTACGCTACGCTACTGGTAGTACTTGCTTATACGTTTCTAGCGTAGCGTTTAGGCAGTGCCGAAATAACAGTGATATTACATCAAAACTGAATATAATTGCAATGTCAAATTACATAAATTTGTCAACACTAGGCATCGATTTCAAGTATATAAGAAAGAAGTTCAACTTTATCACTCCCTAAGGTACCTCACCACCCGTCACGTTGTCCCGAAATATCTTCGGTGGAAGTATGGTCAAAGGGACTTAATTGTCTAGACTAGACCTCTGTCTACCCCTGTATTGGGACTTGCGTGAAGATATTTATTTATTTATTTTATATCGTTTACTTGGACATAAAGATGGCAAAAAACTGTGACTTGTCACATTGCTTAAAAAAAAAGGTTGGTCTAAAATACTTGATTGTCTAGACCTCTTTCTACCTTAGTATTGGGAAAGGCATAAGGATATTTTTTATGTCCTTCATATGGGGCCAAATAGACCCTCTATTGGCTTGGATACGTAGATGCGAGTGTATGAAGAGTATGATGAATTTGACAGAAGCGACACTCGGAGGCTTGACGGCTGCCCCGTTAGGCCGTATGTGTGAAAATAATAATAAGTAGGCAATTATTCGAGCTTCACAACTTAATGAAAGCGATCATCGACGCATGTTAATCGTAGTGCCATTGTATTGGAAGTAATTCACCCTCCTATTTCACTAATCGATCGTACGGAATTGATACGAGCGAAAGAAGAGTAGGATAATGTAAAAAATGTAATGTTACATAAAGTTTTAGCTATTGAACGTGTGTTATATATTTTTCGGTTTGATGGAATTCTATACGAAATCCTTCTTAAATATAGAACATAACATAAGAACTCCGTCGTTTGTAAACTGATTTCAAAAATTCTTTTTTTGTTTGAAAGATTACACATCCAATTTGGTCCCATTGTAACCACATCAGGATCTGAGGATGGAATCCCAAGAAATGCAAGAAACTTAATTAAATTTTTCTACGCTACGCTACTGGTAGTACTTGCTTATACGTTTCTAGCGTAGCGTTTAGGCAGTGCCGAAATAACAGTGATATTACATCAAAACTGAATATAATTGCAATGTCAAATTACATAAATTTGTCAACACTAGGCATCGATTTCAAGTATATAAGAAAGAAGTTCAACTTTATCACTCCCTAAGGTACCTCACCACCTGTCACGTTGTCCCGAAATATCTTCGGTGGAAGGATGGTCAAAGGGACTTAAGGTACATAGCGCGTAGAACCGATGGCCGATGGGGCAGAAAGGTTCTGGAATGGCGGCCACGTACCGGCAAGCGCAGCATCGGACATCCACCGACTAGATGGTCGGACGACTTGACCAAGGTCGCGGGAAGACGCTGGATGCAGGCCTACATTCAGCAGTGGACTTCTTGCGGCTGATATGATGATGATGATGATGATGACTCCCTAAGGTTGACAAGTAGATAATGCTCTTAGCATTATGACCGCATCTTCATCTTAAATAATGGTAATGTAAAATGTAATGTAATGGTAATGTTCAATAAGGAATAAATAAATAAATAAAGTTCTTTAGATTATTATTTTTAACACACAGATATTAGATAGACTTAAATATATACATAGATAGAGACAACATTACATACATAATTCCGATCCCAAAATAAGCAGCTTTAGCACTTGTATCATGAAGGTACCACAAACACCCAGGCCCGAGAAAATGTACATTGAATTCTACATTGACCCGACCGGGAATCGAAACCGGGATTTATTTTTAATGTGTTTTTTACCATTACTTTCAATTTAATACAAAACAAAACTTAAAATACTTTAATTAAAACAAACTTACCTCAGGATTTATCACCGGAGGCATAACAATCTTCTTCTGCGGTGGAGATCTCAGAACTACGTTCTCATCTCTTATTATTATCTGTGGTTCCATTGCCAGGAGTTTTTTCTTGCACTCCTGCATTTGAAGACACTCCTTGTCCTTACGGGATAGCACCGACTCCGAAGAAGCATGTTTGGAAGAACCAACTGATGTGTTTTTGCTCGACAGTTTCAAGCTGTCCATTGACGCTGTAATTTTAGCGCTTTCTTTACCGTTCGACGACGCCATTTTGAATTATCAATTTCACTTCACTGTTTAACTGTTTGGAATTTACTTCGACATAATTAATTATGTAAGTAACACATAATATTAGCAGTCTTGAAAATACACTGACAAGTAGTATTTATATGAGTTGTGAGTGAATAGTTAATTCGATAACCGAGTGGTTGGGTAATCAGAATTCGAATCTAGAGACCCTAGTTCGATCCCCCGGGCTCATACTAATAGGTTTTTCAAAAACTTATGTATGATTTATAAAGCACATAAAGACGGCGATGGGCTCACCTCCTGTCACGATGTCCAAAAAAAATATGTATCGTTAGAAGGTGGGTATTGGAAATGGCGTGAGTGAATAGTGATATTTTGACATTATTTTTGCTATAGTTAATACTGTTTGTCAATAGTCACGCTAGCCGATAGGCTGGGTGATCGGAATTCGTGTCAAGAAATCGGAGTTCGATCCCGTATGGTGTGCTAATACCAGTTACTCAAAACTTATGTACGATAAAACCGCCTTATTCTTAATACGTATCTTAAGTTTGCTCTTTGTTGTGTTTATTCATTCTTTATGTGTGGTGTACAAATCAAAACAAATCATTTATTTATCGATATAAGTAACATACATTACATCCATCGATCGTCATTTTTGAAACTACCACCGTTTCGTATTGAGGTTCCTCTGAGGGAGAATAAACTGCGAAAGAAACTCCGTAGATATCCTCTTTTTTAGTTATTTTTTTATAAAAGAAATACAAAATAATTTAATTACAACAGTTAACAATAATTTAATTATAAACAATAATTTTATTATATCATTAATATATTCACTTATATTGTAATAACCCTTTTTGTATAGTTTTGCTTTGATGAATGCTTTAAACCTGTTAATAGACAAAATTTGTACTTTTGCCGGGAATTTGTTGTATAAGTATACAATAAAGTATATACTACTACGATTACTACTACGATTTATATCGTTTTATATCGTCTTGGACATAAAGACAGCTCACTCTTTGTCACATTGTTTAAAAATATGTCTTCGGTGAAAGGTGGGTCGAAAGGACTTACTTGTCTGATCCCCAGTCTGCGGTAGACCGATGATCAGACAATTATTGAGAAAAGCGTGAAGATGATTTTGTTGAATAATTTAGCTACACTTATATCAAGTTTAATTCTCATAAGATTTTTTTATTTACTCGTATTTTTGTTAGTAATTTGTTAAGGTATTAGTTATTAGTATGTTTAGATAGAAGACACTACGAAGCCACGACCTGGAACTGTAAATCTTAGCTTTATAGCAACTCTTTTACAGTCAGTCACGATAGCCGAGTTGTTGGGTGGTCGGAATTTCGAGTCGAGAGACACGAGTTCGATCCCCAGATGGCAGTACCAATGAGTTTTTCAAAAACTTATGTACGAATTTCATCGTTGGCTTGGACATAAAGACGGCGACGGGCTCACCACCTGTCACGTTGTCCCGAAAATATCTTCGGTGGAAGGTGGGTCATAGGGACTCAATCGTCTAGACTTGATCTCTGTCTACCCCTGTATTGGGAATTGCGTGAAGATATTTATTTATTTATTTATTCTTTTACAGTAAATATATAATAATAATAGTATGTAATACAATGAATGATTTGCAGCAATAATATCGTGAGTTCTTTAAAATAAACTAACAGATGCATCAGTAAAAAACGAACGGTAATAGGTGACCATTTGAGAATATAATGTTACAGACATGTAGTTACCGTTAGGGCTAATGGAATGCCTTACATTTATTTTATCGGATTAACATGAGACGAACTAAAACCCAAAACGATTGCTAATAACTAGCAAACAATTTAATGGCAGAAGGTGAAAGGTGCATTGTTAAAAGTATATTATAGGTTAGATTCAAAAGTATCTATTTTTTAACTATTTAGAATCGCGATAGCCGATTGGTTAATTTTTATCAATAAAAATATGAAAAAGGTTTCTTCACGCTATTCCCAATACAGGGGTAGACAGTGGTCTAGGTAGTTAAGTCGTTTCGACCCAACTTCCACCGAAGATATTTTTGCGACAACGTGACAGGGGGTGAACCCGTCGCCGTCTCAACGCTTACGATATAATTCGTACATAAGTTTTGAAAAAACCCATTGTTACTAAAATGAGGGGCTAGTAACAAAATCCCCAGCGGGGTCAAACTTGGGTCTTTTGAATTGAAATTCCGAACACCCAACGTGGTCTATCAGCTATCGTGAATTATTTTAGAGATTTCAATTAATATAATCTTCAAAATGAGTATTATGATAGCCGAGTGGTTGGGTGATCGGAATTTCGAGTCGAGAGACCCGACCTGTGTTCGATTCCCAGGTGGCAGGCTCGTACCAATGGGTTTTTCAAAAACTTATGCACGAATTATATCGTTGGCTTGGACATAAAGACGGCGACGGGCTCACCACCTGTCACGTTGTCCCGAAAATATCTTCGGTGGAAGGTGGGTCATAGGGACTCAATCGTCTAGACTTGATCTCTGTCTACCCCTGTATTGGGAATTGCGTGAAGATATTTATTTATTTATTTATTCTTTTACAGTAAATATATAATAATAATAGTATGTAATACAATGAATGATTTGCAGCAATAATATCGTGAGTTCTTTAAAATAAACTAACAGATGCATCAGTAAAAAACGAACGGTAATAGGTGACCATTTGAGAATATAATGTTACAGACATGTAGTTACCGTTAGGGCTAATGGAATGCCTTACATTTATTTTATCGGATTAACATGAGACACGTTAGCCGAGTTGTTGGGTGGTTGGAATTTCGAGTCGAGAGACCCGAGTTCGATCCCCAGGTGGCAGTACCAATGAGTTTTTCAAAACTTATGTACGAATTTCATCGTTGGCTTGGACATAAAGACGGCGACGGGCTCACCACCTGTCACGTTGTCCCGAAAATATCTTCGGTGGAAGGTGGGTCAAAGGGACTTAATTGTCTAGACTTGATCTCTGTCTACCCTGTATTGGGAATTGCGTGAAGATATATTTATTTATTTATTTATATAACGTGAGACGAACTAAAACCCAAAACGATTGCTAATAACTAGCAAACAATTTAATGGCAGAAGGTGAAAGGTGCATTGTTAAAAGTATATTATAGGTTAGATTCAAAAGTATCTATTTTTTAACTATTTAGAATCACGATAGCCGATTGGTTAATTTTTATCAATAAAAATATGAAAACTTTTGTTACGAATTTATCAGTAATAAAAGAGTTTTATTTTTATAATCTTTTTATTTATTTTTTTTATTTTTGTGATTTACCATGATGAATTTGTCTTTAAGTATAATATGCACTAATTCTTAGTTTAATCACTTATTTATATAAAAGGGATATTATATCAAACTTACTAAATATATAATAATAATGTATATGAATATATAACGGGAAGGATGATCATGACGCGACCTTCCGCGATCTTACAAACTTCCTCGCAAATTATTAAATATTTCAATCATCGAATAGATATTCTCAGTTCATCCATCACTACGAACAGGATGCCTTCAATCATCTGCAAACAAAACAAACCCGATTGTTTATTACACGTAGTACGATGGAGTTACGTTGGTAGAGCAGTTTACAATGATTTATTGACCGGTCTTATATAAATTTGTATTTTATCTGTGCACTGAAATCTTGAATTTTTCTTTTAAAATATTTGCCACAAATGCCAGATTTTAATTTGCGTGACACTAGATTTTTGTAATATTTTAAAGAATAAGAACTGTTTAAAAATAGGGTAACATTCCCATTGCTATGCAATAATTATTCATTTATTTATTTATTCTTTATTGAGACACCTTAAAGTAAGGGCTACAATGGGCGGACTGAATGCCTGATGGCATTCTATACCAGTCAACCCTTGTAATGGTTTTAAAATTATTGTTAATTTTAAATATTAGTATGGACTAGTTAAGATATATTTTTGTTTTTAACCGACGAAAGCCACTAAAAAGGTTCTCAAGTAAAGAAAAACTTGTCCAGTCAGTAGTCCAGACAATTAAATCATTTCGACCCAACTTCCACCGTAGATATTTTTGCGACAACGTGATGGGGTGGAACCCGCTCGCCGTCCCAACGCTTTTCACATGATAATTCGCAACATGTTTGAAAACCATTGTTACTAAAATGAGGGGGCTATAACAAAATCCCCAGCGGGGTCAAACTTGTCTTGAATTGAAATCTGAACACCTAACGGTCTATCAGCTATCGTGAATTATTTAGAGATTTCAATTAATATAATCTTCAAAATGAGTATTATGATAGCCGAGTTGTTGGGTGGTCGGAATTTCGAGTCGAGAGACCTGAGTTCGATCCCCAGGTGGCAGTACCAATGAGTTTTCAAAACTTATGTACGAATTTCATCGTTGGCTTGGACATAAAGACGGCGACGGGCTCACCACCTGTCACATTGTCCCGAAAATATCTTCGGTGGAAGGTGGGTCAAAGGACTTAATTGTCTAGACTTGACCTCTGTCTACCCCTGTATTGGGAATTGCGTGAAGATATTTATTTATTTATTTATTTATTTATTTATTTATTTATTTATTTATTTATTTATTTATTTATTTATTTATTTATTTATTTATTTATTTATTTATTTATTTATTTATTTATTTATTTATTTATTTATTTATTTATTTATTTATTTATTTATTTATTTATTTATTTATTTATTTATTTATTTATTTATTTATTTATTTATTTATTTATTTATTTATTTATTTATTTATTTATTTATTTATTTATTTATTTATTTATTTATTTATTTATTTATTTATTTATTTATTTATTTATTTATTTATTTATTTATTTATTTATTTATTTATTTATTTATTTATTTATTTATTTATTTATTTATTTATTTATTTATTTATTTATTTATTTATTTATTTATTTATTTATTTATTTATTTATTTATTTATTTATTTATTTATTTATTTATTTATTTATTTATTTATTTATTTATTTATTTATTTATTTATTTATTTATTTATTTATTTATTTATTTATTTATTTATTTATTTATTTATTTATTTATTTATTTATTTATTTATTTATTTATTTATTTATTTATTTATTTATTTATTTATTTATTTATTTATTTATTTATTTATTTATTTATTTATTTATTTATTTATTTATTTATTTATTTATTTATTTATTTATTTATTTATTTATTTATTTATTTATTTATTTATTTATTTATTTATTTATTTATTTATTTATTTATTTATTTATTTATTTATTTATTTATTTATTTATTTATTTATTTATTTATTTATTTATTTATTTATTTATTTATTTATTTATTTATTTATTTATTTATTTATTTATTTATTTATTTATTTATTTATTTATTTATTTATTTATTTATTTATTTATTTATTTATTTATTTATTTATTTATTTATTTATTTATTTATTTATTTATTTATTTATTTATTTATTTATTTATTTATTTATTTATTAATTTATTTATTTATTTATTCTTTATTGAGACACCTTAAAGTAAGGGCTACAATGGGCGGACTGAATGCCTGATGGCATTCTATACCAGTCAACCCTTGTAATGGTTTTAAAATTATTGTTAATTTTAAATATTAGTATGGACTAGTTAAGATATATTTTTGTTTTTAACCGACGAAAGCCACTAAAAAGGTTCTCAAGTAAAGAAAAACTTGTCCAGTCAGTAGTCCAGACAATTAAATCATTTCGACCCAACTTACGCCTAAGACATTTTTTGGGGACCTCGTTACAGGTGGTGAGCCTGTCACCGTCTATATGTCCAAAAGCCAACGACATAAATTGTACATAAATGTTGATCTCTAGGGGGATCGAACTGGATTCTGTTGACTCGAATTCCGATTACCCAACCAATCGGCCATCGTGACTTCTGAAGTAAACCTATATGTTTTTCGTTACATTGTGTATTCCTTGAAACTGTTTGTGTATTAAGAAAAGTAGACGTAAGACATAAGAAGTCGTACACGTAAGAATTCTGATTAATATCTTCACGCCATTCCTAATATATCACGGTTAGGTATTTATATCTTCACGCCATTCCCAACACAGGGGTAGACGGAGGTCTAGTCTAGACTCTTAAGTCCCTTCGAACCACCTTCCACTGAAGACTTGATTCGGGACAAAGTGACAGGGGGTGAGCCCGTCGCCGTCTTTATGTCCAAGCCAGTTTATTAAAAAAATCCTCCCCACGATAGCCGAGTGGTTACTCGGCTATCGTGATTACAAATGAACACAAATAATTAAAAAGTGAGCATCTATTTAAAGAAGGTGTGTCTTTAACCATTCTTTTTTTCCCCACAAAAAATATATCTTCTCGCCATTCCCATAGGAGGTTGAGGTCTACACATTTAAGTGCTAAGGTGACATTGACCTTCCACCGAAGATATTGTTTGGATAATGTGATAGGTGGTGAGCCTGTCACCGTCTTTATAATTAAAAAAACTGGTACGTGTCTACCTGGGGATCAAACTCGGGTCTCCCAACTGGAATTCCGATTAACCACTCGGCTGTCGAGACTACAAAAGAAAAGAGTTAATTTTTTCACTAATATTTCTATCTAGTTACATACATATTAACTATCTAGTTGCACGTCTTACGTGTTCTTTTATTCCACTAGTAAATTTCATAATAATTCTAGCAACAGGATTAGTTTCGAAATTCGTACAATCGTTTGCTCATTTATCCTGTTTCACCAAAGGGGTGTGCCGCGGCTTTTGTCGGTTCTTAGGGTACGCTATTCAATGACCTCACAAATTTTTACGTCACTTGGTGATTCAGTTAACTAAAGTTTCGAATTTTAAATTGTGACCGCAACTATGTTTCTTAATGTTATGTCATCATCATCATCAATTTAAGAGTTTAAAAATATATGACATAAAAAATATCTTCACGCTATTCCCAATTTAGGGGTTAGACAGACGTTTTTGGGGTCTCGTGACTCGAATTCCGATCAATTACCACTTGGCATCGGTATCGTGACTAAATATTTTAAGAGTCTACCCCAGTATTTGTATTGGCGTGAAAATCTCGTGTTGTAAATGTCTCCATGTTTGCACACCAAAATTTCAGCACGTAATGTATTTATTGATATGGCCCGAAAAATGTCGTCGGTGGAAGGTGGGTCGAAGGGACTTAATCGTCTAGACTAGACCTCTGTCTACCCCTGTATTGGGAATGGCGTAATGTATTGTTGAATATATATGTAAATTGACTTGATTCGAGTTAGTTTTGAATTTCATAGGTGCATATGTTCTATATCTCAGTTTTTGTTTCAGTCTTTTCATACAAATATTCCATACAACCACAACGTCCAATACAAATAACCTAGATAGTGCAATTTCTACCCGGCCACATTAGTATTATATAATTAGCTAGATACGATATATAATAAAAAATATCTTCACGTCATTTCCAATAATAGGGTAGATAGAGGTCTACACAATTAAGTGCACATAGGTGGATCACCTTTCACCGAAAACATTTTTGTTACACCGTGCCGGGTGGTAAGCCTCTCGCCGTCTTTATATCCAAGCCGTCGATATAAAGTGTATATAAGTTTTAAAGAAACCTCTTACGAGCTTACCACCTAGGAATCGAACTCGAGTCGCTTGAATCGAATTCCGATCACACCACTCGGCTGTTGGGACAATTTAACTATAAAAATCTTTCTCATACGAACAAATTATTCGAAAAAGAAAAAAATAAGTATTTTCGGGTTTCCTTACGTTCGTGGACGAAGATTATGACGAATCTGTTAGAATACGAACATATATGTAAACCATAAGGATAGTGTTTTAGCAATCTTTTTCTTCTGAATATCCTGAAAGGGGTGTTGTGTGAAGAAAACTTTATAAAAAAATACTGTGACAGTTAATTTGAAAACTTATAGCATACTGTTTTTTCACTAGATTAACTAATAAATAAATGAGTCAGAAAACATTACAATTTATAATTGTATTATAAATTGTAATGTAATTAACAATTAACAATTTATAATTATTATATTTAAAGAGCAATAAATTATTTATAAAACTTTGGGTTTCAGGATTTTTCTTAAATTTATAAACACATCTGTGAAATGTCTAATATCAAATCTCGCTACGTATTATAGGTTTGAGATTTTAAGTGTAATTTTTTTAATCTTCATGCTTTACGGATTACAGAGGTAGCCAGAGGTCTAGACAATGGTTTTTCCTCACAAATTTTACCGGAGCTTATTTTAGGACATCATAGATCAACAATATAAATCGTACATAATTTTCGAAAAAACTCATCGGCACGAGCCTACCTCCTAGAGATCGAACTCGACTCCCTCGATTCGAATTCCGATCACACAACAACTCGACTATCGTGACAGTTATAGTGAAAGTTAGTGTTGCTGTTATCCTAAATCCATCAAAATCGCAATCTTATAAAAACCTCAGAGTTCCTATAAAATCGATAAGGGCTTTTCTAAATCCGAATTAATTCATCGCAAAATAACACACAGCGAAGCACATTGTAATTCAAATAATTTGTGTTATTCATGTTTATTCAGTTATCACTAGAGCAGGGTTCCATCACTAGGATTAAATTTTAGTTCAATATATTATGTACGTCTTCGGAATGACAACGATTCGCGTGGAGACGTGTTCCACCCTTCGCGGCCAGCGGGATACTGGCTGACTGGAGCGAATGCCTTTGCCTTCCAGTTTCGTCGGCGGATTCTCATCCATTGTGCTCCCATCGTGGATTTAAGCAAAACAAAACCTGCTCAAGTTGCTCATAGCGTAATTGATTTTGGTTGAGATGTTTATTGCTCTCAGGATTCGGAGAAATGATTCAGGGGTTTTTATGTTCGATATTCGTTATATTCCTCTTGTAGATTTTGATGAGATGCTGAAAAGGTGTTTTTTCATTTTTTCTTTCTCTCAATTGTTGGTTGGTGTTTTATTTCTGTTCGTATTTTTTTATGCGTGGCACAAAAATCTTTTTGTTATTTTAGTATGCTGATTTTTGTGTCCGTATTTTCGAATTGAATTTGGAAATGGTTCGCGGTACAGATGGGAAATAGGAATAGGCCTATTAAAAAGCTTACAATAATCTGTCTATGCCAAAAAAGTCTCGATAGCCGAGTGGTTGGGTGGTCGGAATTTTGAGTCAAAAGACTCGAGTTCGATCCCCAAGTGGCAGGCTCGTACCAATGGCTTTTTCAAAAACTTATGACTCCACCACCACCTGTCACGTTGTTCCGATGTCTTCAGTGGAGGGTGGGTCGAAGGGACTAAATTGTCTAGACTAGACCTCTGTCTGCCCCTGTATTGAGAATTGCGTGAAGATATTTATTTTTGTCTGTGGCATAATCGCTCTTATTGTACGGATTAAGTACCGCTGTACCAGAAATATGGCAGATTAGCTACTGGTACGTTCTTTTTATGTAAATCAGCGATTTCCTTTCATAGTCCCTTGTTATGATATCACTTCGAACTCCATGGATGAGTGGCGCACACACCGGTTTTCATAGTGTCGCCAGCAGTGAGCATGTCCCGGGTTCGATAAGGGTCAATGTAGAAACACTAATATTCTCGGGTGTTAGAGGAACCTTCATTGTTTGTGATTCAATAATACAAGTGCTTAAGCTGCTTCCTTTGGAATTAGAGCAATGTATGTGATATTGTTCCTATTTATGTATTCATTTTTTATTTATGATATCTATAGAAAGAAACGGATGGAAAAGTGTGATATTTTTTACTTCTAAGAAGTTCTGGGTCAGTGGCCTGATAGCCTCGTTGGTAGGTTCGAATCGAGGGGCAAAAATTTATGTGATGTTAACGACATTTTGACACAATAATTTAGTGTATATTCTTAGCTAAACGCTTGTTTTAGTATAACTTATATTTGCTTAAGCTGTGTACTGAGTGATGGGTATGGTATACGGGCTGTACACTAAATGTTATTTGAATAGAAGTTTATTCAAAATATACATAATAACGGACCCTCCGCGTTCTAATGGCGAACTTGCCGGTTTTCAAGGTGTCACCAGCTCCGGGATGCTGGGTTTGATTTCCGGACGGAATCATTGTTGAAAACGTCTTTTTCTGTATTGTCTTGGATCTGGGTGATTGTGGTATCCTTCTGATTCCATAACAAAAGGGCTTTAGCTACCTAATTTGGGACATGAGCAGTGTATGTGATGATTTTATTAATTCAACATTTTTGATTCCCCATTTCATAAATATTGACAGTAACATAGCATAGAGGAGGGCTTCTATTTCTTCTTCTTCAATTGGAATTAGCGCCCGAATGTATCGCCCGAATGTAGACAGAGCTTAAGACAATAATGTCCTTTCGTCGAAGACATTTTTTGGGACACTGTGACAGGTGACGAGCCTATCGCCGTCTTTATGTCCAGGCAAACGCTATAAATCGCAAATAAGTTTATAATAAACCTATTGATACGTGCCTACCACCTGTGGGTCGAACTAACTCTGCCTCGAGAATGCTATTTGAAACACATATACGATAAGGTGGCGAAGAATTATGTAGATATGGGATAAAGTACACTGTTAAAATCAACGTCTTACGTACACCGGAAAATAACGTTTAGTTTTCGAGTTATCAGTCGAGTTTATAATAAAATAATAAATATCTTCACGCAATTCCCAATACAGGGGTAGACAGAGGTCTAGTCTAGACAATTAAGCCCCTTCGACCCACCTTCCACCGAAGATATTTCCGGGACGGGAGTTTGTCATAGAAAATGTCGTCTAATATTTGTTTTATATCTTTTCGCAGTTCCCAATACAGGAGTAGAAAGAGGTCCAGACTATTAAGTCCTTTCGATCCACCTTTCGCTGAAGACATTTTTTTTGGGACAACGTGACAGGTTGCGAGTCTGTCATAAGTTTGGAAAAACTCATTGGTAGGAGCTTTCCACCTGAGGATCGAACTCGGGTCTCTTGACTCGAATCCCGATCACCTAACCACTTGGCTATTCTGACTACAAAAATAAAGGGGATGGTAAATTCATACGTCATCGGATTTAAAATCTTCCAGTTTTAAAAGTAACCTACATGGTATTCTAGACTATATCTATGCCAAATCTTATCTAGATGCATTCAGCCGTTCTGAGGTGATTACATGACAAACATCCATAAAAACTTTCTTATAAATAAAAGCAGATTTACTTTTGCATTAGCAACACTCTTCACCTAACAAAAGGGTGTACCTCCTCAAATTTCGGGTGTTATTTAACACCCTCCCCATGTAGTGTAGACGGCCAATCAGGAAAGGCTCACACTCGAGCTTCGGCTGTTAGCGCTAATGTGTTTCCCTTTTAAATATAAGGCTTTCACTGTATATTTTATAAGTCACGATAGCCGAGCGGCTGTTTGATCGGAGTTCGAGTCAAGAGACAAGTGTTCGATCCACCAATGATTTGAGTACGATTTATATCGTTGGCTTGGATAAAAAGACGGTGACAGGCTCACCACGTTATAGCAAAAATGTCTTCCGTAGAAGGTGGATCGAAAGGACTTAATTGTCTAGATCTCTGTCTACCCCAGTATTGTAAAGATATTAGTGTGTATTTTTCGAGTTCCTCATAGTTCGAGCTAACAGTCTACAGCGGAATTCTGCGATCTATTTTTTTCTGCAATACATTTCATTTTTTAAATTTAAGTATGGGTACTGTAGCCAAGAGGTTTATTTAGCCAATTGAAAGTTGAAACTTGAGTAAGTAAAATATATACCAGTTTTTTGATTCACACAATTTCCCATACTGGGGTAGACTGAAACCTAGACAATGAAGTACTTTCGACCCACTTTTCCTCGAAGCCTGTTTGAGGTTACGTGTCAGGTTATGGACCTATCGCCGTCTTTGTTTCAAACTAACGGTCCAATACTATTACGTATATATTTACATACATACATACATGCATTCATACCTACATACATACATACATACACACCGGCCTATTAAATTCCACTGCAGGACATAGGCCTATCCCATTTTCGCCACGCTTGCCATATTCGCCACGCTTGGCAAGCAGATTGGCGATCGCAGTATTTGACACCTCGTGGCTTAGACGCTGCTGCCCATCTTTGATCTGATTATTTTGGTCTGATATTTTTAGAGATGTTTATCCCGCCATCTACTGGTTGCCATAACGGTGTTCAAGGCTGTTTCCCTTAGTGGCCTCTTATGGCAACTACGGGAAGAAAGGGAATGGCAATATTCTTACACCGTTACCACACGGCTTGTATTTACATATAAACATCCATGACTTGATAACAAACATGCACATCCATCACACAAATGTTTGTCCCGAGTGGGATTCGAACCCGCAACGCATAACTTCCAAGGCAGGGTCACTTCCAGTTCGGTTATGGGGTCGTGGATTAGGGGCAGTAATTACGTTTTTATATTATTTTGTTTGAATCTTTTACCTTTTAATTTATGTTATGTTTTTAATTTTATCTTGTTACTTTATAATATAATTTAAAATATCTTCATGTCTTTCCCAATACAGAGGTAGACAAAGGTATAGTTCAAACAATCCAGTCCCTTCGACCCACCTTCCACCGAAGATATTGTCGCCGTCATTACGTCCAAGCCAACAATATAATCGTAAACACTGGTTTTCAAGGTATCGCCGTTTCGAGATCCCGGGTTCGATTTCCGGTTGGGCCAATGTAGAAAAATCTCTTTTTCTACATGTTTTCGGGTCAGGGTTTTTGTGGTGACTTCGTTGTTTTCGATTCCCATACCTCAAGTGCTTGAGCATCTTACATTGGGATCGGATGAGATGTTATCTCTATCTATACATGTATTTATTTATATTTATAATAATAAATACATATATAGATAGGAACAACATCAAATACATTGCATGCATCAAATAAATACAAAAAGTTCTACAGTTCTAAATTGACCCGACCGGGAATCGACCCCGGAACCTCAAGATGGCGGCACCTTGAAAACCTGTGTTTACGCCACTCGTCCACGGAGGTCGTATTGTAATATATATTCTAAAGTAAGTACTACTATATTACTGTATAGTTCATAGATTCAGGCGTTATTTTGCGGGAATTCATTATTACTAAGCGACCTCCGATTAGCGACCGCAGACCGCTTTGTGGTCTCGCACGATCATCGTGGAGTCTACACTCTTGATAATGCCTTGCTTTGAGGCGAAACACGTGTCGCGTTGGCGGATGGTATATGTTACCTGGTTAGTGCAGTGGTGGTGGTGCATCCTGTAGAACTAGTGCACGCTTCTGTGGGATGGAGGGAGAACATATACCATTTATTTTTGCATGCCAAATCATAAATGAATATCTTCACGCAATTCCCAATTCCCAATAGACAGAGGTCTAGTCTAGACAATTAAGTGCCTTTTGATTGAACATTAAGACTGCGACGGACGGACTAACCACCTGTCACGTTGTCCCATAAATGTCTTTGGTGGAAGGTGGGTCGACAGCATTTAATTGAGTGAAGCTATTTATTTAAGGTTTTTAACTTTGGTATCAGAGCAATGTGTGTGATTTTGTCCCTGTTTATGTATGTATGTATTTGTCTATATATGTATACTTTTACTGTATATGTTTACAGTACCGAAATAATTTACTTTAACGTAAATGATTGGATTGGCATCAGAAAATCCAAAAACACAATTGAAATCCCGATGGCTTTGTCGCACAAGTCAGGTCAATTAATCTGGCCAGCACTCGTGTCCCTAATTCAATCTGTTCCGCTGACTGACTGTCGATACGTCTGTTCGTATGTCAACTATCGGTTCTAGTGCTACGCTTTCGCGCGTTGATATAGTGGTTTTGTATTTCGAATTTGTGGTCCGATGTACCCACTATGGCTGTATGGTTACGCCGTACCATATACCATCTTGTCCCTTCCTTATTTGAGTAAGGATTGATAAGGAATTGGAGAAAATAAAATTTAAATGACTGTATTTTAATTAATTTTTTTTAATTTAAAATAGTTATTGTGAGTATGCCTTACGAGATAGACATATCGACCCTTTCTGATACCGAAGTCGTTACTCCAAATACCATAATTTTGAAAAGGCCAAAAAAGGAAAAGAAAAACTTGACGATTCTTTTCCTCATTTAATTGCAATTATGTAAGAGAATAATTGAAAAAGTTTAAGGGTGTAACTCAAAGACATAAAAAAATGTATTTACAACCCGAAATTAAAGAGTCCGATCAACAAACGTCTAAAGTAAAAGCCGTTTACCGACTAGCCGACTTTGTTATATGCCAGCGAAACCTGGCTCTGTCAGAAAAGAATGTAAGCAAGTCTAATGCAGACGGAATGCGATCTCTTCGTAAAATGTGCGGGGTTACCTTAGTCGACCGAAAACGAAACGAAGAGATGGCAGGTTTTAAAAATTATCTTCTCATTAAATAAAACTACAATCAATTACAATTAATTACAATATTAATAAGACTACAACGACAACAATACAATAATATTAAATTATATACGTACAATACAATTTACATAAAATTATATAACATAAAAAGGTGTCGAGATAGGCTGCGATTATTTTTTAAGACCATGTGATCAAATGGCTCGAAAAGGGGAGGGTCAAGAGTACTCGCATACCTAGAAGTACGTGTAAGAAGAAAATCAGGGACTCCCCATCAGGGACTGCCTCGTCAGGGACTATACGTGAAGACATTTATTCATTTATTTTCATTTACGAAAAATATTTTTTAGCTTAGCTAATGTATATAATTTCATATGCATTTATTGAAAAGCTGTTAGACTTTTGGAATTAATAAAACTGTCAAGTTGTGTCAAAATATCATCGGTAGGTCGATGGGATTTAATTGTCTAGACTAGACCTCTGTTTACAGACTCCCAATACAGGGTATACCCCTGTATTGGGAATTGCGTGAAGATATATATTGTATGTTTAATAAAATTAATAAATAGATACTTCATTTGAATTTATATGGACAGATGTGTAACATACAATGTGGCATCAGAATTACAACCACCTTTTTTATGGAACAATAGCTACTGACAGATGGCCGGATTATAATCTCGAAAAATAAATATTAAACCAAACTTTAAATGACCGAAAAAGCGCAGCTTTTAAGTTGTGGGGCGTTAGGTTCGAAAACGCAAAACATCCAATCGGTAATTGCATAGATACATAGTACATTGGTCCGATCCCAAACTAGCTAAAGCTAACAAACGCCCAGAGACCCGAAAAACTGTAGAAAAAATGTTTTGCTGCTTTGACCCGATCGGAAATCAAACCCGGAACCTCAGACCTAGCGGCACCATGAAAACCGGCGTGTACACCACTCGTCCACGGAGGTCATTAAATTGGTAGTAATAGAAAAAACCCTAACAATAAAATTTTCGGGGGGCTTATACCTAGACAAATTTTATTTTACAGGTCTTTAAAAATATCATCGTTAAGAGAAAATTAAACGTTAAAAAATAAGAATATAGAAATTTAGCGCCAAAATATAGAAATTTTGAGGTAAACATATCTAGTGCACAAAACGCCATCTATTGTTAATTGTTAAAACTAAAGAGACTGCACGAGTACATATCAAATCATGATTTTAGTGCCTACCAAGAAAACAGATACCACAAAATATTACAGCCACATAGTGTGACTTTTAAAACAGCGCCATCTAGACGACATGACCAGAAACAAACTCTAACAACATACGAAAGATTGTAAAAATTTTTATGGTTGTTACGAGATGGCGCTGTTCTACACGTCTTCAATACACTGCAAATACAACAGACGGCTCTTTAACAGTTTTCAGTTTACAATGCAGAAAAAAGTAAATTATTCTACGGCGAATGCGTAATGGATCTACCGGTATCAAGGTAATATGAATTACAGTTGTATATTTGAAATCAGGTAAGAAAATTAATAACAGCTTAGGAAGAAAACGCGTCTTTTCTTTGGGCTACAGCTCCTCTGAAGAAGAGGGATGAGAATATTAACTTTGAAATAAAAAAAACGGTACTTGTTTACGTTCAAAATTAATTACTATTAGCGAATTTTGAAATAACATCAATTAAATTTTATAGAATTTAAAAACAATGGGGGAAAAGTGAAGTAATAATATCATGTTAGCGTAGTATACGAAGAGAAACATTTATATTCTGAAAACGTAGGTTTAGGAAAAACTTATAAATTTATAATTCGATGACGTATGTTAATATTTATATTTATAAATATATATTGTATCGATGGCTTGCTCACTAAAACGACGACAAGCTCACCACCTGTCACGTTATCTCAAATAAGCTTCGTTAACAGCACCAAGGCACTAGATTATCTATATTTCTGTCTACCCCAGTATTGGAACGATGTTTGAAGAAATTTGTTTATTTAAAAAATATATATCATTAGGCCATTTCCAATATAGGGGTAGACAGAGGTCTAGTCTATACAATTAAGATAATTAAGACTCAAGTAATTACTAGAAATACGCAGACCCGAAACAATGTAAACACAGAAGTTTTTGAGGGGACACGTCCGGAAATCGGAAATCGGTAAAAACCAGGTAACTTAGAGCTAGCGATAACCATCTCAAAAATATAAGATGAAAATTTAGCAGACAAGCACACTCCCTAAAGTGATAGCTAGAGAGAACATATCATCAAGAGTCGCGATCCTTACATACCTCTTTAGCTTCAAGTCAAGTCAAGTTCAGTCACGATAGCTTAGTGGTTGGGTGGTCGGAATTTCGAGTCAAGAGACCTGAGTTTGATCCCCAGGTGGCAGGCTCGTACCAGTGGGTTTTTCAAAAACTTATGTGCGAATTATATCGTTGGCTTGGACATAAAGATGGCGACGGGCTCACCACCTGTCACGTTGTCCCGAACATATCTTCGGTGGAAAGTGGGTTAAAGGGACTTAATTGTCTAGACTAGACCTCTGTCTACCCCTGTATTGGGAATTGCGTGAAGATAATTATTCAAAGGACTTTATTGTCATAGACCTCTAAGAAAATACTTTTTTGTAAATTGAATTAAAAAAAAATTATTTTCTTGTCTATACTAGATTTGGTTTAGATGTAAAAAGAAATAACTGTCTTGTAAGGATGTCGAATAAGCTTTCTTTCATTGACGATTCCAGTGTCGACGGAGTCAATTGGCATGCATACAATTATTTGTTCCGCTTTTTATATTGCATTTACGTAGACCGGGCGAAGTAAATGATGCTCTGAATTTAGAAGAGCTTTCAGCTCGAGAAGACAGAAGTTGCTCAATTTGTTTTTATGTTTACCAAATAACCGAGTTGCTAGAGAAGCTAAAGGTTGCGGGTTCGAATTCCGCTGGAAGAAAATTCAATTTGTAATATGCTGTGATCTTTTTACGCGTATTGGGTTTATGTTTTCGTTTGTTAGTTATTAATAGTGTGTGTATGTAAATAGTAAAATGAATAAATTGTGTGAGATGAATATGAATGTTTGTTCTAGAGTTCTACATGTTTATATGAACCATAGAATATGTATCTATGTAAATATATATGTTAACAGTGGTAGAGCCACGCATCAGCTTTTGTTGTTGCATGAATGGGTCGGCTCGACCGGGGAAGTACCACGACCTCACAGAATACCGGCGTGAAGTAGAAGTCTAACAAACTTCTGCGTTTCGTCTGGTGAGTGCAGGTAACCGGAGGCCCACACCCCCCTCCCCCAATTCTGAGGGGGGATTATAATTCCAATCATCCAACCACTCGGCTATATAACTATATTACTTTAAATTGCTCGGGATTTTGTTACAAAATTAATAATAGCAAAATTCTATAAAAAATCATTATTACTATTTTTACTAAACAAATAAAATTAAATAAACAAAAGCTTGCCACTTTTTGTATTACGCGTATTTATATATGTCACTGATTCGAATTTGCGATAGGATAATTGGACATCACCGTCAGACACCTAACGCGCGTCACGTGACACTAGCGACGCAATCCTGACACTAAAATTAATGGTCCTTCGAGTTGCGATGTTGACAAATTTTATCCTAATTATATATCTTCACGCATTTCACAATACTGAGAGAAACAGAGGCCAGTCTTCAGTTCAGGTTATTTCTCTTCAAATTTTGATTTTCACATATTAGCTTCAATAGTCTAATTATTTACTACGGACTGCGAAATATGCAGGTTCGGGTCTGCTATTCAACTTTTAAATCAACTCCAGACACAAATGTTGCAGCTTAGTTGGAGTGTTAAACAGGAATCCTAGTGCTGCTATTTGGCATTGCTAGTATACATTTAAGGAAAAAAAGAAAACTTCTGATTTTCAGCCATTCGGATTCTTTAACACCAGGAAATTGCCAGAACTTTCTTCGGGAAAGCCATTTGATATCGTCGAGGGAAGTTTGGGAATTGTAGAGTTAAATATTAAATTTATTTATTTATTAAGTTAAATATTAATAGTCGAGAGACCCGAGTTCGATCCCCAGGTGGCAGTACCAATGAGTTTTTCAAAAAACTTATGTACGAATTTCATCGTTGGCTTGGACACAAAGGCGGCGACGGGCTCACCACCTGTCACGTTGTCCCGAAAATATCTTCGGTGGAAGGTGGGCCAAAGGGACTTAATCGTCTAGACTTGACGTCTGTCTACCCCTGTATTGGGAATTGCGTGAAGATAATTATTCAAAGGACTTTATTGTCATAGACCTCTAAGAAAATACTTTTGTAAATTGAATTAAAAAGAATTTATTTTCTTGTCTATACTAGATTTGGTTTAGATGTAAAAAGAAATAACTGTCTTGTAAGGATGTCGAATAAGCTTTTCATTGACGATTCCAGTGTCGACGGAGTCAATTGGCATGCATACAATTATTTGTTCCGCTTTTTATATTGCATTTACGTAGACCGGGCGAAGTAAATGATGCTCTGAATTTAGAAGAGCTTTCAGCTCGAGAAGACAGAAGTTGCTCAATTTGTTTTTATGTTTACCAAATAACCGAGTTGCTAGAGAAGCTAAAGGTTGCGGGTTCGAATTCCGCTGGAAGAAAATTCAATTTGTAATATGCTGTGATCTTTTTACGCGTATTGGGTTTATGTTTTCGTTTGTTAGTTATTAATAGTGTGTGTATGTAAATAGTAAAATGAATAAATTGTGTGAGATGAATATGAATGTTTGTTCTAGAGTTCTACATGTTTATATGAACCATAGAATATGTATCTATGTAAATATATATGTTAACAGTGGTAGAGCCACGCATCAGCTTTTGTTGTTGCATGAATGGGTCGGCTCGACCGGGGAAGTACCACGACCTCACAGAATACCGGCGTGAAGTAGAAGTCTAACAAACTTCTGCGTTTCGTCTGGTGAGTGCAGGTAACCGGAGGCCCACACCCCCCTCCCCCAATTCTGAGGGGGATTATAATTCCAATCATCCAACCACTCGGCTATATAACTATATTACTTTAAATTGCTCGGGATTTTGTTACAAAATTAATAATAGCAAAATTCTATAAAAAATCATTATTACTATTTTTACTAAACAAATAAAATTAAATAAACAAAAGCTTGCCACTTTTTGTATTACGCGTATTTATATATGTCACTGATTCGAATTTGCGATAGGATAATTGGACATCACCGTCAGACACCTAACGCGCGTCACGTGACACTAGCGACGCAATCCTGACACTAAAATTAATGGTCCTTCGAGTTGCGATGTTGACAAATTTTATCCTAATTATATATCTTCACGCATTTCACAATACTGAGAGAAACAGAGGCCAGTCTTCAGTTCAGGTTATTTCTCTTCAAATTTTGATTTTCACATATTAGCTTCAATAGTCTAATTATTTACTACGGACTGCGAAATATGCAGGTTCGGGTCTGCTATTCAACTTTTAAATCAACTCCAGACACAAATGTTGCAGCTTAGTTGGAGTGTTAAACAGGAATCCTAGTGCTGCTATTTGGCATTGCTAGTATACATTTAAGGAAAAAAAGAAAACTTCTGATTTTCAGCCATTCGGATTCTTTAACACCAGGAAATTGCCAGAACTTTCTTCGGGAAAGCCATTTGATATCGTCGAGGGAAGTTTGGGAATTGTAGAGTTAAATATTAAATTTATTTATTTATTAAGTTAAATATTAATAGTCGAGAGACCCGAGTTCGATCCCCAGGTGGCAGTACCAATGAGTTTTTCAAAAAACTTATGTACGAATTTCATCGTTGGCTTGGACACAAAGGCGGCGACGGGCTCACCACCTGTCACGTTGTCCCGAAAATATCTTCGGTGGAAGGTGGGTCAAAGGGACTTAATCGTCTAGACTTGACCTCTGTCTACCCCTGTATTGGGAATTGCGTGAAGATATTTATTTATTTATTTTTTAAATATTAAATCCTATCATAACACTAGAGATAAGCATTAAAACTTGAAAACGCAACTGTTCTAGTAACAACTCACACAAATAAACTGTGCACTAAACAAACAGTGTAACATGAACAAGAAATAATATTGTTTTAAACAACAATCAACTTTGTTCGTTGTTCTATGTTACAGTTCGCTCTAAAACAATTCAAACTACATATACACACATACATAGATAGGGACAACATCACATACTCGTACATTGCTCTGATCTCAAAGTAAGTAGCTTAAGCACTTTTATTATGGAATCAGACAACGAAGGAATCACAAACACATAGGAAATCGACCTCTTAGCTGGCGACACCATGAAAATCGGTGTGTACGCCACTCGTCCACTGAGGTCGTCAAACATACGTAAAATAACATATTGGTCTATTTATTAACTTATGCACGTAGTTTCATTATCATAATCATAACTGCCAGTAAAAGTCCACTGCAGGACATAGGCTTCCCTTTTATTGGTCCTATATATTTCGACTTGGCTATCCCGCCATCTGTCGGAAGCCAATTCGAGTTTTAAGGCTTTTTCATTGGTCGCCTCTTACGACCCTTGTTTGTAAAGTTGTAAAGGCTATATGGAAAGGGCTATTTCCTGTATGCTTCTGCAAGATGGAATTTGCAACTGCATCAGGATACCCGACATAGCTGTAAGGATCAGCACGCTGAAATAGTAATGGACCGGCCACGTAGCATGTAGAACTGACAAGCGTTAGGTAAGAAAGGTTCTAGGCACGGAACGGCCGTGTAGGACGCCCCCCACAAGATTGAGCGACCTAATACAATGTTGTAGGGAGTCGATAGATGCTAATGGCAAGGTACTATTCTATATGGTAATCTTCGGGTAGGCCAATGTTCAGTAGCGGAATTTTGATAGGCTGTTATGATGATGATGATTATGATGACAGTCCAAGTTTAATTTTAGCGAAGCAACCAAATCCAAAATGTATTTCCTAATATATTTAGAAAAATTTGCTTACAATTTATTTCGAATCATTATGGATGTAAGCAAAATTTTTCTTTTATCTTTATTTATCTTAACGCATTTCCCAATAAAGCGGTAGCCAGAGGTCCAGACTATTTAGTCCTTTCACCGGAGTTTATTTTGGGACAACGTGACAAACAGTCTTTATGTCAAAGCCATTGATATAAAACGTACATAGGTTTCGAAGAAACCCATTGGTACGAGCCTCTCCTGAGGAGCTACTCGGCTATCGTGGGTTTAACATGTTTGTTGACATCACGTAACATAACAAAAGTTAAAATTATTTTCTTTGAAACATACGGTTACTTGGTTAATTATTAAAAAAACAGAAGTAAATATCGTTCTTTTCAAAGAAAAATAAACACTTGGGGCTCCTCCATTAAAATAACAATGTTGTAACCTAATGCATTATCTTAGCCGAGTGCTTTGTTGTAGAGAGTTCGTAACACAATAGTTTCATGTTTTCTGTTTTAATATACAGTAGCTGTTCTAGGGAATACCTTTTGGCTTTTTTCAGAAAAAAAAAACAACTTGCTAATCGTGCTCTTATGCTCTAGAGGTATTTAGTTTAATAATAAACTCCATGTTGAGAGCATAATTTATTTCTCAAATTGCTCGATGAAATGGTTGATGGGAACTTTCTCAGTTTTAAATTTTATAAACTTACCCAAGTATGAATGAAATTGTATACTGGGGAGTGCGTTTAGCCGGGATGGAAGATGTGATTTAGATGTGGACAGGCGTGTCGCTGCCGGGAACAAAGTCAATGGTGACAAATAAAAATGGTTAAATGCAGTGGAGATGCGATCTCTTCAGAAATGTGCGGCCTTACCATGGCCGACCGAAAGCGAAACGAAGAGATTCGCAATATGGCAGGTTTGAGAGATGACCTTGTCTCAAAAATGGATAAGGGCGTGCTTCGATCGTTTGGGCACGTTGAGCGAATGAGTGAAGACCGAATGGTGAATAAAATATATAGCGCGAAAGTTAATATTAAAAGGTGTCGAGGTAGACCGAGACTAACTTTCGAAGACCATGTGAGCAAATTGCTCGAAGAAGGGAGGGTCAAGAGTACTCGGATACCTAGACGTGCATGTATGAAGAAGATGATGAATCTGAAAGAAGCGAAAGAAGTATGTAGGGATCGTGACACTTGGCGATCTGTTCTCTCTGGCTACCCCGTCAGGGATTGTGCGTGAGGATAAATAAATAAATAAATATACATATTTCATTTTTTTATTTATTTTAATAAAAATACCAGGCTGGTTTCGCATTTATGGCGTTATCAAGGTTTATTATTAAATATTTATTTTTGTAATAATATAAAATTTTATATATAATAAAAATAATTTAATTAGAATACAGTTTCTAAAAAGCACCACGCACACTTCTTCAATTTTCGAGTGAAGTCCATAAAACGTCACTTACAATTCGTTTGGCATGTCGCCAGGCTGTTGACCGTACTTGACAACAAAAAAAGAGAGAATTCATTTCATCGGAGCTTATTTTTAAGGCAACGTGACAGGTGGCGAGTCTGTCGGCACCTTAATGTCCAAGTCAACGTTCGTAACGTTGACTTGGACATTAAGGTGCCGACAGACTCGCACAAAACTTTGGAAAAAAAAACTTATTGCTACATGTCCCACCCTGGGGATATAACTTGTGATAATACTCGGTAGACTCAAGCACTTACCACAAATACGCAGACCCGAAACAATGTAAACACAGAAGTTTTTGATGGGACACGTCCGGAAATCGAACCAGGTACCTCAGACCTAGCGAACCATCTCAAAAATACCAGATAAAAATTTAACAGACAAGCACACAACCTAAAGGGATAGCTAGAGAGAACACATCGCCAATCGTCACGATTACTTACATACTTCTTTGGTTTCATTCAAATTCATAATTTTCATCTTACATGCAGTTCAGAGTAATTATCATAATTTTCATCTTACATGCAGTGCAGGTCCAGAGTACTCGGATACCTAGTATCCGAGTACTCTGGACCCCCTATTCGAGCAATTTGCTCACATAGTTTCCGCTAGTCTTGACTTACCTCGATACCTTTAAAGTAAACTCTCGTGCTGTATATTTTTCACTATTTGGTCTTCGGAAATCGAGTCATGAGACCCGACTTCGATCCCCATGTGGTAGGCTCGTGCCAGTGGGTTTGTTTTCGAAACTATTGTAAAATTTATTTAGTTGGCATGGACTTAAAGACGGCGACGGGCTTACACAATGTCACAAAAATGTCTTCGTTAAAAGGTAGATCGAAAGGACATAATTATTTAGCTAATATGTGAAAATCAAATTTTCACATATTAGCTTCAATAGTCTAATTATTTACTACGGACTGCGAAATATGCAGGTTCGGGTCTGCTATTCAACTTTTAAATCAACTCCAGACACAAATGTTGCAGCTTAGTTGAGTGTTAAACAGGAATCCTAGAGCTGCTATTTGGCATTGCTAGTATACATTTAAGGAAAAAAGAAAACTTCTGATTTTCAGCCATTCGGATTCTTTAACACCAGGAAATTGCCAGAACTTTCTTCAGGAAAGCCATTTGATATCGTCGAGGAAGTTTGGGAATTGTAGAGTTAAATATTAAATCCTATCATAACACTAGAGATAAGCATTAAAACTTGAAAACGCAACTGTTCTAGTAACAACTCACACAAATAAACTGTGCACTAAACAAACAGTGTAACATGAACAAGAAATAATATTGTTTTAAACAACAATCAACTTTGTTCGTTGTTCTATGTTACAGTTCGCTCTAAAACAATTCAAACTACATATACACACAAACATAGATAGAAACATACTGTAAATTGCTCTGATCTCAAAGTAAGTAGCTTAAGCACTTTTATTATGGAATCAGACAACGAAGGAATCACAAACACATAGGAAATCGACCTCTTAGCTGGCGACACCATGAAAATCGGTGTGTACGCCACTCGTCCACTGAGGTCGTCAAACATACGTAAAATAACATATTGGTCTATTTATTAACTTATGCACGTAGTTTCATTATCATAATCATAACTGCCAGTAAAAGTCCACTGCAGGACATAGGCTTCCTCTTATTGGTCCTATATATTTCGAGATGGCTATCCCGCCATCTGTCGGAAGCCAATTCGAGTTTTAAGGCTTTTCATTGGTCGCCTCTTACGACCCTTGTTTGTAAAGTTGTAAAGGCTATATGGAAAGGGCTATTTCCTGTATGCTTCTGCAAGATGGAATTTGCAACTGCATCAGGATACCCGACATAGCTGTAAGTATCAGCACGCTGAAATAGTATTGACCGGCCACGTAGCATGTAGAACTGACAAGCGTTAGGTAAGAAAGGTTCTAGGCACGGAACGGCCGTGTAGGACGCCCCCCACAAGATTGAGCGACCTAATACAATGTTGTAGGGAGTCGATAGATGCTAATGGCAAGGTACTATTCTATATGGTAATCTTCGGGTAGGCCAATGTTCAGTAGCGGAATTTTGATAGGCTGTTATGATGATGATGATTATGATGACAGTCCAAGTTTAATTTTAGCGAAGCAACCAAATCCAAAATGTATTTCCTAAATATATTTAGAAAAATTTGCTTACAATTTATTTCGAATCATTATGGATGTAAGCAAAAATTTTTCTTTTATCTTTATTTATCTTAACGCATTTCCCAATAGAGCGGTAGCCAGAGGTCCAGACTATTTAGTCCTTTCACCGGAGTTTATTTTGAGACAACGTGACAAACAGTCTTTATGTCAAAGCCATTGATATAAAACGTACATAGGTTTCGAAGAAACCCATTGGTACGAGCCTTCCTCCTGAGGAGCTACTCGGCTATCGTGGGTTTAACATGTTTGTTGACATCACGTAACATAACAAAAAGTTAAAATTATTTTCTCTTTTGAAACATACGGTTACTTGGTTAATTATTAAAAAAAAAACAGAAGTAAATATCGTTTTTTTCTAAGAAAAATAAACACTTCGGGCTCCTCCATTAAAATAACAATGTTGTAACCTAATGCATTATCTTAGCCGAGTGCTTTGTTGTAGAGAGTTCGTAACACAATAGTTTCATGTTTTCTGTTTTTAATATACAGTAGCTGTTCTAGGGAATACCTTTTGGCTTTTTTCAGAAAAAAAAAACAACTTGCTAATCGTGCTCTTATGCTCTAGAGGTATTTAGTTTAATAATAAACTCCATGTTGAGAGCATAATTTATTTCTCAAATTTCTCAGTTTTAAATTTTATAAACTTACCCAAGTATGAATGAAATTGTATACTCGGGGAGTGCGTTTAGCCGGGATGGAAGATGTGATTTAGATGTGGACAGGCGTGTCGCTGCCGGGAACAAAGTCAATGGTGACTGACTGCGTTAATCAAAAGGCAAGGCGTTGTGAAAAGTGCACGCCTTGCAATACATAACGCAGTGTTGGTACCGACTTTGTTATATGGCAGCGAAACCTGGGTATGCCAGAAGAAGCATAAAAGCAGGTTAAATGCAGTGGAGATGCGATCTCTTCGTAAAATGTGCGGCCTTACCATGGCCGACCGAAAGCGAAACGAAGAGATTCGCAATATGGCAGGTTTGAGAGATGACCTTGTCTCAAAAATGGATAAGGGCGTGCTTCGATCGTTTGGGCACGTTGAGCGAATGAGTGAAGACCGAATGGTGAATAAAATATATAGCGCGAAAGTTAATATTAAAAGGTGTCGAGGTAGACCGAGACTAACTTTCGAAGACCATGTGAGCAAATTGCTCGAAGAGAGGAGGGTCAAGAGTACTCGGATACCTAGACGTGCATGTATGAAGAAGATGATGAATCTGAAAGAAGCGAAAGAAGTATGTAGGGATCGTGACACTTGGCGATCTGTTCTCTCTGGCTACCCCGTCAGGGATTGTGCGTGAGGATAAATAAATAAATAAATATACATATTTCATTTTTTTATTTATTTTAATAAAAATACCAGGCTGGTTTCGCATTTATGGCGTTATCAAGGTTTATTATTAAATATTTATTTTTGTAATAATATAAAATTTTATATATAATAAAAATAATTTAATTAGAATACAGTTTCTAAAAAGCACCACGCACACTTCTTCAATTTTCGAGTGAAGTCCATAAAACGTCACTTACAATTCGTTTGGCATGTCGCCAGGCTGTTGACCGTACTTGACAACAAAAAAAGAGAGAATTCATTTCATCGGAGCTTATTTTAAGGCAACGTGACGGGTGGCGAGTCTGTCGGCACCTTAATGTCAAGTCAACGTTCGTAACGTTGACTTGGACATTAAGGTGCCGACAGACTCGCACAAAAACTTTGGAAAAAAAACTTATTGCTACATGTCCCACCCTGGGGATATAACTTGTGATAATACTCGGTAGACTCAAGCACTTACCACAAATACGCAGACCCGAAACAATGTAAACACAGAAGTTTTTGATGGGACACGTCCGGAAATCGAACCAGGTACCTCAGACCTAGCGAACCATCTCAAAAATACCAGATAAAAATTTAACAGACAAGCACACAACCTAAAGGGATAGCTAGAGAGAACACATCGCCAATCGTCACGATTACTTACATACTTCTTTGGTTTCATTCAAATTCATAATTTTCATCTTACATGCAGTTCTAGGTATCCGAGTACTCTGGACCCCCTATTCGAGCAATTTGCTCACATAGTTTCCGCTAGTCTTGACTTACCTCGATACCTTTAAAGTAAACTCTCGTGCTGTATATTTTTTCACTATTTGGTCTTCGGAAATCGAGTCATGAGACCCGACTTCGATCCCCATGTGGTAGGCTCGTGCCAGTGGGTTTGTTTTCGAAACTATTGTAAAATTTATTTAGTTGGCATGGACTTAAAGACGGCGACGGGCTTACACAATGTCACAAAAAATGTCTTCGTTAAAAGGTGGATCGAAAGGACATAATTATTTAGATCTCTTTTGCCCCCGTACTGGGAATGGCGTGAAGATACCGTTTTGTTTATTCAATTAAAAAAAGAATGTCTTTGCTTGTCTGGACTAGATTTTGTTCAGATGTAAAAAGAAATAACTGTCTTGTAAGGATGTCGAATAAGCTTTCTTTTATTGACGATTCCAGTGTCGACGGAGTCTATTGGCATCATATAATTATTTGTTCCACTTTTTATATTGCATTTACGTAGACCGGGCGAAGTAAATGATGCTCTGAATTTAGAAGAGCTTTTAGCTCGAGAAAACAGAAGTTGCTCAATTTGTTTTTATGTTTACCCAATAGCCGAGTTGCTAGTGAAGCTAAAGGTTGCGGGTTCGAATTTCGCTGGAAGAAATTTATATTTGTAATAAGCTGTGATTTTGTATGCATATTCGGATTATGTTTTAGTTTGTTAGTTATGAATAGTGTGTGTATATAAATAGTAAAATGAATAAATTGTGTGAGATGAATATGAATGTTTGTTCTAGAGTTCTACATGTTTATATAAACCATTGAATATGTATCTATGTAAATGCATATGTTAACAATGGTAAAGCCACGCATCAGCTTTTGTTGTTGCATGAATGGGCCGGCTCGACCGGGGAAGTACTATGACCTCACAGAATACCGGCGTGAAGTAGAAGTCTAACAAACTTCTGCGTCTCGTCTGGTGAGTGCATGTAACCGGAGATCCACCACCCCCCCTCCTCCAATTTTGAGAGGGGGGGGGGCACTCTAAGGCCGGCAACGCATCTGCTGTGCCTCTGGTATTGCGGGTGTTCATGGGCGGCGGTAATCACTTACCATCACGTAAGCCACCTGCACGTTTGACTCCCTTTTCTATAAAAAAATGTATATAGTTACATAGTGTCGATAGCTATATAGTGTCGATAGATGACGGGGTCACGTTGGGTCTATCTAGGAGACGACAACTAAGGCAATATTTTATGTTCTATATATACCTAGTCAGGTCATAAATTCTGTCACATGTTTAACATTAAATAATTAAAACAAGTTTATTCTTTGTGTAACTATTTATATACCAAAATGAACTTAACAAAACATAGACTTATGACACTAAAGTTTATTCTAAATGACCTCCGTGATTTTGAATACAGGCCTTAAATTTGTGCGTCCAGTCGTCTATCGCAGCACGAACGAGGTCCATGTCAATATCGCCGGCTGCCTTAATCAAGGATGTCTTGAGTGACTCCAAATTGGGATGAGGCTTTGAGCACGCCTTTTCCTCCAAGTGTTGCCATATCTTCTAATCTAACAGAATCAAATCTGGACTGGAGGAGGGCCAGTCTTCGTGCCCGATGAAGTCGATTTCACGCGTCGCCAGCCAGCCTTGTGTGCTCTTCGCTCTATGAGCTGACGCCGAATCTTTTTCGAATACCCAGTGCCTGTTATTGAACATGGTATGAGAAACAGGTTCCACAAGGTTCGTCAGGACTGTATTTTGATACACAACTGCATTCGTTTTTACACCTTTTCCACAAAAATGTACCTCTGTTAAGCCCCAGTAAGACACTCCCAACCATACCATGAGCGAGGATGGAAAATGACCTCGTTGGACACGCGGAATACGGTTGCTCGCTTCTTTACTACTGTATGCGTACACCTTATCATTTTGTTTGTTGTAGCTCTCTTCTACGGTAAAAAATTTTTCATCCGAAAAAAGAATTTCCCGATATTTTTTTCCCGCGTACCGCTTCAACAAAGCGCGGCATCTCTTCAGTCTTAGCCCATTAGATGAGCATTCAAACAATGTCCTGTTTTTCTTCGATATGCCCGAAGCCCTAAGTCTTCATTTAACACCCTTTTCTCCGTGGTTCTGCTTAACCCCATCTGAAGGGCCAACAGTTTCTGCTTACGTTTGGGATTTCATTGAATTTGAGCCTTCACAGCTTTTATCACTGCTAGAGTCCTAACAAACCGAGGGCGACCACTTCTTGACCTGTCATCTACACTAGAGTCTTCATTGTATCGTTTGATGGTACGATAAACGAATCTTTTGGTTATATTCAAATTTTTCAGTACGTCAAAAACTTGAATTGGCGCGTAACCGCAACGATGCAACGCAATAACTGCAACACGGTCTTCTTTAAGCGTCCACTCCATATTTAAAAATGAGTAAAATTTTAAAAAGTATGTAGTTTTATTTTTATGAACAATTCGAAATTCGAATTCAATAAACTTTTTTGTGGCCAGCATTGTAAAAGAAAAGTTTTTACTGTGTGACTGTGTATATTTTAAAGATGTGTTTTTTCAGAATTACAGCATTGAAACAAGTGTATACGTCATGTTAATTGATTCATATGCCGTGGTAATTGCCATCGTAATTGTTGTTATTGTCTGTCAAGTTATAAATTCAATTGCTATGTTCTAAGGTTTATTCAATCAACCAATTTACTATCGTGGACTATTTTAGTGGTACCGGCAATAAACAGTGCTGCAGCAGTACCGCTACAGCATGGCTGCAGAGTCGGATATGCCGTATGGTTGCTGCAGTCAAGTAATTCGTTCTATTTTAATTTGTAATTATTAGTTATTACTGAAATGTTTTGTGGCAACGAATAAACCTAATTTCTTTCTTCTTCTTCTTTCAATCAACTGACACGAGCGGGATTTGATCCCCGATCTCTGCAGTATCAGTTGGTATTTAAAAAATATTAAGTAATAATAAATAAATAAATATCTTCACGCAATTCCCAATACAGGGGTAGACAGAGGTCTATCACTTTGACCCACCTTCCACCTAAGATATTTTCGGGACAAAAAATTTTAAGACTTATTAAAAATATATTTTCACGCTATTCCCAACGCTGGGGTAGCAGATGTATAGACATCTGCTACCCCAGTACAGTTAAGTACTTTCGACCCACCTCCCAGCGAAGATTTTTTGGACAACCCCGTCTTTATGACCAAGTCGACATACTTGTAAATAGTACATATACTTTTGAAAAAAAACCCATTGGTACGATCTTACACTGGCAAACTGGCAATCGAACCCAGTTCTATTAATTAGAATTCCAATCATCCAACCACACGGCTATGTAACTATATTACTTTAAATTGCTCAGGATTTTGTTATTAAATAAATAATTAAAACAAGTTTATTCTTTGTGTAACTATTTATATACCAAAATGAACTTAACAAAACATAGACTTATGACACTAAAGTTTATTCTAAATGACCTCCGTGATTTTGAATACAGGCCTTAAATTTGTGCGTCCAGTCGTCTATCGCAGCACGAACGAGGTCCATGTCAATATCGCCGGCTGCCTTAATCAAGGATGTCTTGAGTGACTCCAAATTGGGATGAGGCTTTGAGCACGCCTTTTCCTCCAAGTGTTGCCATATCTTCTAATCTAACAGATTCAAATCTGGACTGGAGGAGGGCCAGTCTTCGTGCCCGATGAAGTCGATTTCACGCGTCGCCAGCCAGCCTTGTGTGCTCTTCGCTCTATGAGCTGGCGCCGAATCTTTTTCGAATACCCAGCGCCTGTTATTGAACATGGTATGAGAAACAGGTTCCACAAGGTTCGTCAGGACTGTATTTTGATACACAACTGCATTCGTTTTTACACCTTTTCCACAAAAATGTACCTCTGTTAAGCCCCAGTAAGACACTCCCAACCATACCATGAGCGAGGATGGAAAATGACCTCGTTGGACACGCGGAATACGGTTGCTCGCTTCTTTACTACTGTATGCGTACACCTTATCATTTTGTTTGTTGTAGCTCTCTTCTACGGTAAAAAATTTTTCATCCGAAAAAAGAATTTCCCGATATTTTTTTCCCGCGTACCGCTTCAACAAAGCGCGGCATCTCTTCAGTCTTAGTCCATTAGATGAGCATTAAAACAATGTCCTGTTTTTCTTCGATATGCCCGAAGCCCTAAGTCTTCATTTAACACCCTTTTCTCCGTGGTTCTGCTTAACCCCATCTGAAGGGCCAACAGTTTCTGCTTACGTTTGGGATTTCATTGAATTTGAGCCTTCACAGCTTTTATCACTGCTAGAGTCCTAACAAACCGAGGGCGACCACTTTGACCTGTCATCTACACTAGAGTCTTCATTGTATCGTTTGATGGTACGATAAACGAATCTTTGGTTATATTCAAATTTTCAGTACGTCAAAAACTTGAATTGGCGCGTAACCGCAACGATGCAACGCAATAACTGCAACACGGTCTTCTTTAAGCGTCCACTCCATATTTAAAAATGAGTAAAATTCTAAAAAGCATGTAGTTTTATTTTTATGAACAATTCGAAATTCGAATTCAATAAACTTTTTTGTGGCCAGCATTGTAAAAGAAAAGTTTTTACTGTGTGACTGTGTATATTTTAAAGATGTGTTTTTTCAGAATTACAGCATTGAAACAAGTGTATATATGAATCAATTAACATGACGTACATGTTAATTGATTCATATGCCGTGGTAATTGCCATCGTAATTGTTGTTATTGTCTGTCAAGTTATAAATTCAATTGCTATGTTCTAAGGTTTATTCAATCAACCAATTTACTATCGTGGACTATTTTAGTGGTACCGGCAAATAAACAGTGCTGCAGCAGTACCGCTACAGCATGGCTGCAGAGTCGGATATGCCGTATCGTTGCTGCAGTCAAGTAATTCGTTCTATTTTAATTTGTAATTATAAGTTATTACTGAAATGTTTTGTGACAACGAATAAACCTAATTTCTTTCTTCTTCTTCTTTCAATCAACTGACACGAGCGGGATTTGATCCCCCGGTCTCTGCAGTATCAGTTGGTATTTAAAAAATATTAAGTAATAATAAATAAATAAATATCTTCACGCAATTCCCAATACAGGGGTAGACAGAGGTCTATCACTTTGACCCACCTTCCACCTAAGATATTTTCGGGACAAAAAATTTTAAGACTTATTAAAAATATATTTTCACGCTATTCCCAACGCTGGGGTAGCAGATGTCTATACAGTTAAGTACTTTCGACCCACCTCCTAGCGAAGATTTTTTGGACAACCCCGTCTTTATGACCAAGTCGACATACTTGTAAATAGTACATATACTTTTGAAAAAAAACCCATTGGTACGATCTTACACTGGCAAACTGGCAATCGAACCCAGTTCTATTAATTAGAATTCCAATCATCCAACCACACGGCTATGTAACTATATTAGTTTAAATTGCTCAGGATTTTGTTATTAAATTAGTAATAGCAAAATTCTATAAAAAATCATTATTACTATTTTTACTAAACAAATAACATTAAATAAACAAAAGCTTGCCACCTTTTGTATTACGCCTATTTATATACATCACAGATTCGAATTTGCGATAGGATAATTGGACATCACTCTAACATCAGGAAATTGTCAGAACTTTCTTCCGGAAAGCGATATGATATCGTCGAGGGAAGTTTGGGAATTGGAGAGTTAAATATTAAATCCTTTCAGAACACTAGAGATAAGTATTAAAACTTGAAAACGTAACTGTTCTAGTAACAACTTAAGCAAATAAACTGTGCACTAAACAAACAGTGTAACATGAATTAGTAATAAGAGTTCGTTGTTCTATGTTACACTTCGCTCTAAAACAATTTAAACTACATATACACACATAGATAGGGACAACATCATATATTGCTCTGATCCATAAGGAAGTAGCTAAAGCCTCTTAAGTATTATGGAATCAGAAACAACTAGAGTACCACAACCACCCCGACCCGAGAAAATGAAGAAAAAGTGTTTCCAACATTGTCCCGACCGGGAATCGACCTCTTACCAGCCGACACCATGAAAACCGGTGTGTACGCCTCCCGTCCACGGAGGTTCATGCTACGTCAAGTTTTTAATATGTTCTTCGAAGTTAATAAAGTTTATGCTTATCTCTATAGATATGTTATACCTATTTATATCTGAGCTGCGCGGTTAAATTTTGCTCCTTAATTTAAATTTAATTAAAATTAAATTTTAATCTACCTCAATTTCATATATCTTTGAAAAGCCTTATAATCAATAAATATTGTGTCAATCAAGTTTTTCATAAAATTACTGTGTTGAAGTTGATAAAGGTAACGAACTTTTTTGTAATTCTTGTCACCCCTTTCTGTGCTTATTTTTATTTTATTTAACTACATATTAATTTCATAATAAATAAAAATAAATAAATAAATATCTTCACGCAATTCCCAATACAGGGGTAGACAGAGGTCTAGTCTAGACAATTAAGTCTCTTTGACCCACCTTCCACCGAAAATATTTTCGGGACAACATGACAGGTGGTGAGCCGGTCGCCGTCTTTATGTCCAAGCCACCGATGTAATTAGTACATAAGTTTTTTAAAAACTCATTGGTACTGCCACCTGGGGATCGAACTCGGGTCTCTTGACTCGAAATTTCGACCAACCAACCACTCGGCTATCGTGACTTTTTTTTTTTTAATATCTATTTCATAATATCTATTGTTAAAATTGTTGTTGCCTCTATGGTTTCGTATTGAGTTGTTTTCAAGGCAATAGCTGTGACATTTGATCTTGCTTACTCTGCTACTTGTTAATTATTTTGAGTTTCTTTTATTATATACAAAATATATTAAAATGAATACTAGCAATGCCAAGGCACGTCAGGTGGGAAACCAACTCCAACTCGTGCTTCATGAACTAAAGGCAAGCAGGGGCAGTGTGAGCAATTACTTAAAGAAAGGGAGGATAATGAAAAAGAAATAATAGAAATAGTTAATAAAAATAGCCAACTAAAATCTGAAATGTATCAATTGCATATGGAATATTTAAATTTATTAAGAGAAAAAGACCAGTTGCAGCGAACGGTTGATGAGTGTGGAAGGGAGTATGAGGAAACTCTCACGCTCAATTCTACACTGATCACAAAGCACAACTAAATGAGGCTAGTAACCAAATAGCACAGTTTAAGAAATAAACAACTTAAAAGCCTCCCAGACTCAGAGCCTGTTCGATGAACTGGTTAATTATAAAGATTTTCAGGTATCTTGTACCACCAAAAGCTCACATCCACAGTAATTGACTTAACTGGTGATGATTCTGTTGCAACAAACCCAACAGGAATTCCATGCAGCAGAAATAAGTTCAAGAAGTATATAAAAATTAATAAATATTAAGTATTAGTAAGGTAAAAAAATTAATAAAATGCAAAATTCATGCCAAAAATTATACCAATTTGTGTAAAGAAAAACAGCAATTACTTGAAACAATAAAACAATATTCAATTACGGTGGATAATATTAGGACTGGCTATGAAGCTGACATAGAGAGTCTAAATTCTGAAATTTCTGGGTTATATAACTCTCTCAATATTATATCAAATAAATATAAATCGGCCCAGAAGGAGATTTCTGAGCACACATTGGCTATGGAAGGACTGGTTAAATTATGCGAGCATAATGAGAGGCGCTTTGAGTATTTGTCAAACTACTGTGAGTGTCAGTGCTCAATGCCAGTTTTTTCAGGGTCAGTATGTGACTCTGTTGTCAGTCAAAATGACTCCTCTGGTAATGCTGAACTCTATAGCAGGTCCATAGCTAAAAATTTTAATTTTAAACAAGATAAAATTAAAAATAAAAATAATATTATTGTTTATAGTGATGAATTAGGAAAAAATATTGACACATTGTTAAATACTAGCTTTAAGGGACAAATTACAAATTATTTTATGCCAGGAGCATCATTTAATGATATAATGAAAAAAGTTATCTCAAGTACTTTCTGTCCTAATTCTATTTTAGTACTGTTGATAGGGAGAAGGGGCAATCTTAACAAAAGACAAATGTTAAAATACTCTAGAGTATTTAAATAGCCTAAATGTCAATAAAATTGTCCTGTTCACTGGCAATGTGTCTCAAAGGTGGGTCTATTTAAAGGATATGCCACATGAAAATAAAATAAGATTTGACATAAACATTCAATTAAATAATTTATTGTGTAATAATTGTAAACATTTGACATGTCAAAATAATAACATTGATAAATTCCATTTAATTGATACTAACATTCTTATCAAGAATTCTTTAATAAAAGATAGGTATTTCCTATCCAAATATAATACAAGATTGATAGCAGATGCGCTATCCTATTTTTTAAATTTTACCTCAGCCAAGAATTTGGCTAAACCGACATCTGCTTTTATTGAGCAGCTTAATATGACAAGTAATTTGGAATCTGTTCCAGGTACTTTAAATTAAATAATAAGACAATAGAGGAAATCTCTTGCAATAATAACATTCATCAAAAGAATTTTAAAGCGAATAGTATAATTTTACAAAATAGTTTATCTAATAAAAGTTGTATTAACCTGGTGCATCAAAATATTCAAGGATTTTTAGGTAAAGATAGAAATTGAATTGTTTTTAAATAGTAATGATGTTTAAATTATGTCACTGAACATTGGTTAAAAAATGATAACTTTGTGTTTAACTTCAGTAGGCACCAGGTTGTTAGTTCTTTCAATAGAGAAAAAGCTTTACGTGGTGGCTCTTTAATACTATTGCGTAAGTCCTTCTCATTTAAGGAACATAAAGACATTGTGACCCTCTCTGTTGAGAGAACTATAGAAATGGCTAATGGCGAAAAAATTATGGAAGAAGCTTTACTTAAACTTCATAAACAGAATAATTCGGTAGTCATATGCGGAGATTTTAATATTAATCTCCTGGAAGGTTCTTCTATTACTATTAGATTTTTCTCGTTGTTAAAGTCGTTCAATCTTGTGAACTTGTTTTATGAGCCAACCAGAATAACAGAGTCAAGTGTGACGTGCATAGACAATTTTTTTTGACCATTGCACAGATTAATAATTCATAAGTTAAGTTCAGACCACTCTGGTCAATTTGTTAGTCTGTCTCACGACCGACAAACCACACGTATTAGGAAAGCTGTGTTTGTTCCGATAAATTTATATCCCAAAGAGAAATTTGGAAGTAATTTAATAAAAACATGAGGTAGCTAAAGTTTTGAGACTTTTTTAGTGAAATTCCAATTTTGACTACACAGTAGTTGAATTCTTCTTCTGTTGTTGCCAAGACGTTACTGAAGGAAAATGTAAGAGCTTGCACCACAACCTTCAAGTTTGAGGCTGTTAGTTCTAAAGATATTGTGAGAATGTTTAACACTATTGATTCCATTCGGTATTACCAACACTTAGTAAAATTTTTGAAAAATTATTCTTGCTCAACTGTTAAGATATTTTAATTTAAACAAACTATTACATTGCAATCAGTTTGGTTTTACAAGGGGTCGCTCAACAACCGATGCTAGTGTTAATATTTAAAATCAAACGACATATTGTTACACTTGACGACGTAAATGATGCTATGTCAAAAATAGTCCACTGGTTTAAATGGCAATAAGACTAAATGTATAAAATGTTCAACACCTTATGTTAAACAGTTGGGTGATACCAATGTACTAATAAATGGGGGAGAGTTGAGCTTTGTGGATACAGCTGTTTTTCTCGGAATAACACTTGATGCGAGGCTTCAATGGAGCCCCCATATATCCCAACTTGCGAGTAGGTTAAGCTCTGCAGCATATGCTGTAAGAAAAATAAGGCTTTTAACTGATGTGCAAACGGCTAGACTTGTTTATTTTAGTTACTTCCATAGCATAATGTCATATGGTATTCTGCTATGGGGTCATGCAGCTAACGTAGAAACAGTATTTGTTTTACAAAAGAGGGCCATACGAGCTGTATATTGTCTGGATTCCCGAGCAACTCTTAGAGAGAAATTTAAAGAAATTAATATTTTAACACTGGCCTCTCAATACATATATGAAAATTTAATGTATGTGCATAAAACATTAATACTTTTAGCAAGATTTCTAATGTAAATAATGTAAATACTAGGAACAAACACAAGCTTGTAACACCGGTTACTAGACTCCATAGAGTAAGTAACTCGTTCATAGGGCGGTGTATATGCTTCTACAACAAAGTCCCGGTAAACATGCAAAGCCTGTCTATTAACAGGTTTAAGAAATTTATTAAAGAAAAGCTTTACAGGAAAGGTTATTATAATATAAATGAATATATTAATGACAGTAACCCCTGGGAATGAGGTTATAGCTCCCAAGCTATTTCTAGAAAATATCACATTATATTTGTATAATGCATTATATTGTTAAAAATATTGATCAAAAAAAGAGAATACCTACGGAGTTTCTTTCGCCTGTTTCTTCTCCGTTAGAGGAACCTCATTACGAAACGGTGGTAGATTGAAATTGACGATCGATAAACGAATGTATGTTCTTATGTCGATGAATAAATGATTTGATTTGATTTGATTTATCTATAAATTAGTCGACCCGAATGCCTAGTTGTTAGTGACTCCGCCTGGATTGCGGCTTCAAATCCGACAAGGGACAATCATTTGTGTCATGAAATTTTGAACAGTCATAACTTTTGTATTCGGGACATGTTTGTTCATATCTGTCTATTTAAGTATAAGTACATATCTATATATGTATTGCAAAGCTTCTTTGGCTTGAAAATTAAAATGGCTATAGGCTAATACCTGCAGGGATATCCTGATAAGCACTGGTGATGTTTAAATAGATAAATATATAGAGAAAACATCACATACATTACTCTGATCTCTAAGTAAGTAGCTAAGGTACAAGTATTATGGAATCAGAAGCAACTAAGGTACCACTAACACCACAACCTTAGAAAATGTACAAAAATGTGTTTCCAACATTGTCCCGACCGGAAATGGACCTCATAGATGGCGACTTCATGAAAACCGCTGTGTACGCCACTCGTTCACAGAGGTCGTCAAACATAAGTATAATAATATATTAGTCAATATATTAATTTATGTACGAAGTTTCATTATCATAATCATGACTGCCTGTAATAGTCCACTGCAGGACATAGGCTTCTCACTTTTTGGTCTTATATTTATTGAGGTCATCCCGCCATCTGACTGAAGTCAATTGCATTTTCAAGGTTTTTCCTTTAGTCGCCTCTTACGACCCCCACGTGAAGGTTTCCTACGCAGATAAAATACGGCTAAATAGTATATAACTGTAGCATATAACAGATAACGTTAAAAATTGAAACCGGTATAATGATCCCGGTAATATCATCCAAGTAATGTATATACACTTAAAATAAATAAATAAATATCTTCACGCCATTCCCGATACAGGGGTAGACCGAGGTTCTTCACGGTCCACGTAAGATTTGTTTTGGAACATCGCGACAGGTGGTGAGCCCGTCGCCGTCTTTATGCCAATCTCTAATACAATAATAAATGAAACTACTTATAAATTAGTGCACATAATTAATAAAACATAAATAAGTAGACTGTTCTTGTCTACTGTATGACATTCATCGCAGCACTAGACACATCAGCCAAAAGTTTACTACATGCTTATGTTCATTACAGGCTTCTGACACGCGGGCTTTCGCTTCGGCAGGTCTTATTTGATGAAGATGTAAATGCTATGGAAAAGGCTATGCCATGAGTGCTTCTGTGTGATAGAATCCACGGCAGCAGCATGGTTACCGACATAGCCGTTAGGATCAGCACGCTGAAGTAGTAATGGACCAGCCACGTAGCACGTAGAACTGACAAGCGTTAGGTAAGAAAGGTTCTTGGCAAGGAAAGGCAAACGCAGTGTGGGACGACCCCCACAAGATAGAGCGAAGACCTTGCACGATGTTGCGGGGAGTTAATAGATAGATATGGCAAGGTACTGTTCTCTGTGGCTTTTTTGGATAGTTATATGTTCCGAAGTGGACATTTGATAGTCTTTTATGATGATGATGAATTTGATGACAGTTCAAGTTTAATTTTAGCGAAGCAACCAAATTCAATATCTATTTCCTAAATATTTTGAGAAAAATTTGCTTAGAATTTACTTCGGATCATGATGGATGTATGCAAAGTAATAATAATCATCAATATCTGAAGACAGATGGTGGCTATTTTTTTATCTTAGTTTATCTTAACGCATTTCCCAATAAAGGGGTAGCAAGAGGCCTAACCTTTTTAGTCCTTTCACCGGAGTTTATTTTGGGATTACTCGATAGACACATAAGTTTTGAAAAACTTATTGGTACTACTTTATTTACTACTTTAGTCGATTGTAACTTTAACATGGTTGGTGACAATATCACGTAACATAAATACAAAAAAGATAACATTATTTTCTTTTGGAACGTACTTAACTTATTTAACTTGTTATCCACTCATTTATTTAATAATTGAAATACATGTTCTACAAAGCATCATGTACACTTCAATTTTCGAGTGAAGTCCTTAAACTGTCACTTGTAGTTCGTTTGGCACGTCGCCAGGCTGTTGACCGTACTTGACCACACAATGTGTGTTCCTGAAGGACTCTATAGATTTTTGTTGATGGCTTTTCAATGTTCAAAACGAGCGGAGTTCTTATGGCTATGTTTTATTTATTCAAATACTAGCTGACCCACGCATCGCCTGAACCACATTTATATATACAACTTGATAATTATTGTAATGTTATTATCAAATTACACAAAATATTTGTAAATAATGTAAATATTTAGAACAAACACAAGCTGGTAACACCGGTTACTAGACTCCATAGAGAACTCTTCATAGGGCGGTATACCTGTATGCAAAGCCTGTCTATTAAAGAAAAGCTTTATAGGAAAGGTTATTATAATATAAATGAATATATTAATGACAGTAACCCCTAGGAATGAGGTGATCGCTCCCAAGCCATTTCTAGAAAATATCACATTATATTTGTATAATGCATTATATTGTTAAAAATATTGACCAAAACCAGGATAATTTACGGAGTTTCTTTCGCCTGTTTCTTCTCCGTTAGAGGAACCTCATTACGAAACGGTGGTAGATTGAAAATGACGATCGATAACCGAATGTATGTTCTTATGTCGATGAATAAATGATTTGATTTGATTTGATTTATCTATAAATTAGTTGACCCGAATGCCTAGTTGTTAGTGACTCCGCGTGGATTGCGGCTTCAAATCCGACAAGGGACAATCATTTGTGTCATGAAATTTTGAACAGTCATAACTTTTGTATTCGGGACATGTTTGTTCATATCTGTCTATTTAAGTATAAGTACATATCTATATATGTATTGCAAAGCTTCTTTGGCTTGAACATTAAAATGGCTATAGGCTAATACCTGCAGGGATATCCTTATAAGCACCGGTGATGTTTAAATAGATAAATATATAGAGAAAACATCACATACATTACTCTGATCTCTAAGTAAGTAGCTAAAGTACTAGTATTATGGAATCAGAAACAACTAAGGTTCCACTAACACCCCAACCTTAGAAAATGTACATAATTTATTTAGCAAATTGATCGAAGAGAATGGTCAGTGAGAAGTTTCTCATTGTGGTATTTAATAAATTAAAATTACCTAATTAATTGACTTATTCCACTATTTATTTAATAAATTAAAATTACCTAATTAATTGACTTATTCCACTATTTATTTAATAATTGAAATACATGTTCTACAAAGCATCATGTACACTTCCTCAATTTTCGAGTGAAGTCCTTAAACTGTCACTTGTAGTTCGTTTGGCACGTCGCCAGGCTGTTGACCGTACTTGACCACACAATGTGTGTTCCCGAAGCGACTCTATAGATTTTTGTTGATGGCTTTTCAATGTTCAAAACGAGCGGAGTTCTTATGGCTATGTTTTATTTATTCAAATACTAGCTGACCCACGCATCGCCTGCGCCACATTTATATATACAACTTGATAATTATTGTAATGTTATTATCAAATTACACAAAATATTTGTAAACTAATGTAGCCTATGTGTAATTCTGATGTAGAAGCTGTATAAGTAAGGTGAAAATTTCATCAAAATTAAGTTATTGTATTAATAAGTAGACTGTTCTTGTCTACTGTATGACATTCATCGCAGCACGAGACACATCAGCCAAAAGTTCACTACATGCTTATGTTCATTACAGGCTTCTGACACGCGGGCTTTCGCTTCGGCAGGTCTTATTTGATGAAGATGTAAATGTTATGGAAAAGGTTATGTTATGAGTGCTTCTGTGTGATAGAATCCACGGCAGCAGCATGGTTACCGACATAGCCGTTAGGATCAGCACGCTGAAGTAGTAATGGACCAGCCACGTAGCACGTAGAACTGACAAGCGTTAGGTAAGAAAGGTTCTTGGCAAGGAAAGGCAAACGCAGTGTGGGACGACCCCCCACAAGATAGAGCGAAGACCTTGCACGATGTTGCGGGGAGTTAATAGATAGATATGGCAAGGTACTGTTCTCTGTGGCTTCTTTGGATAGTTATATGTTCCGAAGTGGACATTTGATAGTCTTTTATGATGATGATGAATTTGATGACAGTTCAAGTTTAATTTTAGCGAAGGAACCAAATTCAATATCTATTTCCTAAATATTTTGAGAAAAATTTGCTTAGAATTTACTTCGGATCATGATGGATGTATGCAAAGTAATAATAATCATCAATATCTGAAGACAGATGGTGGCTATTTTTTTATCTTAGTTTATCTTAACGCATTTCCCAATAAAGGGGTAGCAAGAGGCTTAACCTTTTTAGTCCTTTCACCGGAGTTTATTTTGGGATTACTCGATAGACACATAAGTTTTGAAAAAAAACCTATTGGTACTACTTTATTTACTACTTTAGTCGATTGTAACTTTAACATGGTTGGTGACAATATCACGTAACATAAATACAAAAAAGATAACATTATTTTCTCTTTTGGAACGTACTTAACTTATTTAACTTGTTATCCACTCAGTTAATTATTAAAAAATAACTAAACATCGTTCTTTTCGAAGAAAAATAAACGCTTGGGCTCCTCCATTAAAATAATAATGTTGTAACCTACTGCATTATCTTAACCGAGTGCTTTGTTGTCGAGAGTTCGTAACACAACAGTTTCATGTTTTCTGTTTTTAATATACAGTAGTTCTACTCGGGAATACCTTTGCCTTTTTGCAGAAAAAAACAACTTGCTCTAGAGATATTTAGTTTAATAATAAACTCCTTATTGTGAGCATAATTTATTTAGCAAATTGATCGAAGAGAATGGTCAGTGAGAAGTTTCTCATTGTTGTATTTAATAAATTAAAATTACCTAATTAATTGACTTATTCCACTATTTATTTAATAATTGAAATACATGTTCTACAAAGCATCATGTACACTTCCTCAATTTTCGAGTGAAGTCCTTAAACTGTCACTTGTAGTTCATTTGGCACGTCGCCAGGCTGTTGACCGTACTTGACCACACAATGTGTGTTCCCGAAGCGACTCTATAGATTTTTGTTGATGGCTTTTCAATGTTCAAAACGAGCGGAGTTCTTATGGCTATGTTTTATTTATTCAAATACTAGCTGACCCACGCATCGCCTGCACTACATTTATATATACAACTTGATAATTATTGTAATGTTATTATCAAATTACACAAAATATTTGTAAACTAATGTAGCCTATGTGTAATTCTGATGTAGAAGCTGTATAAGTAAGGTGAAAATTTCATAAAAATTAAGTTATTGTATTAATAAGTTAGACCTCTGCCTACTCCTGTATTGGGAAATGCGAGAAGATTATAAAATGATATTACTCCAGCATACTTTTTGGTATTTTTTTCATCTAGCTGTAAATCCAGTTGTCTGTGAATCTCGCAGTCGTTAGGTGAAAAAAAGTACGAGTCTGTCACCTGGCGACCGAACTCGGGTCTCTCGACTCGAAATTCCGACCACCCAACATCTTGGCTATCGTGATTCAATCCAGGCAGTGTAAAAAGTGTTTTCTACATTGACCCGTCCGAATCTAACCAGGATGGCGACACCATGAAAACCGGTTTGTACGCCACTCGTCCACGGAGGTGGAAATGTATCCTCCTACCTTATCCTCTTCCCAATGGATTTTTTCAAAATAATTATGTTTCGCGCGGAACCCTAATTATGTTTCCGAAGTGACATTTGATAGTCTTTTATGATGATGATGAATTTGATGACAGTTCAAGTTTAATTTTAGCGAAGCAACCAAATTCAATATCTATTTCCTAAATATTTTGAGAAAAATTTGCTTAGAATTTACTTCGGATCATGATGGATGTATGCAAAGTAATAATAATCATCAATATCTGAAGACAGATGGTGGCTATTTTTTTATCTTAGTTTATCTTAACGCATTTCCCAATAAAGGGGTAGCAAGAGGCTTAACCTTTTTAGTCCTTTCACCGGAGTTTATTTTGGGATTACTCGATAGACACATAAGTTTTGAAAAAAAACCTATTGGTACTACTTTATTTACTACTTTAGTCGATTGTAACTTTAACATGGTTGGTGACAATATCACGTAACATAAATACAAAAAAGATAACATTATTTTCTCTTATTTGGAACGTACTTAACTTATTTAACTTGTTATCCACTCAGTTAATTATTAAAAAATAACTAAACATCGTTCTTTTCGAAGAAAAATAAACGCTTGGGCTCCTCCATTAAAATAATAATGTTGTAACCTACTGCATTATCTTAACCGAGTGCTTTGTTGTCGAGAGTTCGTAACACAACAGTTTCATGTTTTCTGTTTTTAATATACAGTAGTTCTACTCGAGAATACCTTTGCCTTTTTGCAGAAAAAAACAACTTGCTCTAGAGATATTTAGTTTAATAATAAACTCCTTATTGTGAGCATAATTTATTTAGCAAATTGATCGAAGAGAATGGTCAGTGAGAAGTTTCTCATTGTTGTATTTAATAAATTAAAATTACCTAATTAATTGACTTATTCCACTATTTATTTAATAATTGAAATACATGTTCTACAAAGCATCATGTACACTTCCTCAATTTTCGAGTGAAGTCCTTAAACTGTCACTTGTAGTTCATTTGGCACGTCGCCAGGCTGTTGACCGTACTTGACCACACAATGTGTGTTCCCGAAGCGACTCTATAGATTTTTGTTGATGGCTTTTCAATGTTCAAAACGAGCGGAGTTCTTATGGCTATGTTTTATTTATTCAAATACTAGCTGACCCACGCATCGCCTGCGCCACATTTATATATACAACTTGATAATTATTGTAATGTTATTATCAAATTACACAAAATATTTGTAAACTAATGTAGCCTATGTGTAATTCTGATGTAGAAGCTGTATAAGTAAGGTGAAAATTTCATCAAAATTAAGTTATTGTATTAATAAGTTAGACCTCTGCCTACTTCTGTATTGGGAAATGCGAGAAGATTATAAAATGATATTACTCCAGCATACTTTTTGGTATTTTTTTCATCTAGCTGTAAATCCAGTTGTCTGTGAATCTCGCAGTCGTTAGGTGAAAAAAAGTACGAGTCTGTCACCTGGCGACCGAACTCGGGTCTCTTGAATCGAATTGCCATATCGTGACAACGCTCTTACCTCCGAGCTAGTTTTATATAAGACTGTATACTATAATTATTTCGCCGAGTTCGGCTAAACTTCCTGAATTTGTAATTTCAAGGTTATAATAAAATAAATGCCATCGACAGCTGGAGTTTACGCGACCGCTTGATGCGTGGGTGAACCCTGATGGAAAAAGTTTGATTGAATTTCGAAAACTCGTACATTAGTTTCTTCTAATCATTATCACTTTGAACTAGTTATATATAGTGAATAAACACATGTAAATGATAATAAATAAATATATAAGTACAGACAACATCACATACATTGCTCCGATCCCAAAATAAGTAATTAAAGCATTTGTCTTATAGAATCGGAAACGAAGTTGGTACCACAAACATCCAGGCTCCAGGAAGTGTAAAAAAATATCTTCACGCAATACAGGGGTAGACAGAGGTCAAAGTAGACAATTAAGTCCCTTTGACCCACCTTCCACCGAAGATATTTTCGGGACAACGTAACAGGTGGTGAGCCCGTCGCAGTTTTTATGTCCAAGCCAACGATGAAATTCGTACATACGTTTTTGAAAAACTCATTGGTACTGACACCTGGCGATCGAACTCGGGTCTCTCGACTCGAAATTCCGACCACCCAACATCTTGGCTATCGTGATTCAATCCAGGCAGTGTAAAAAAGTGTTTTCTACATTGACCCGTCCGGGAATCTAACCAGGATGGCGACACCATGAAAACCGGTTTGTACGCCACTCGTCCACGGAGGTGGAAATGTATCCTCCTACCTTATCCTCATCCCAATGGATTTTTTCAAAAATAATTATGTTTCGCGCGGAACCCTAATTATGTTTCTGAAATAAAAGTAGTCAATTTTACTCCTTATAACATTAGCTATCTGTCAGTGAAAGTCCTGTTAAAATCGGTCCAGCCGTTTCAGAGATAAGCCGGAACAAACAGACAGACAGGCGGACTGGCAAACAGATAGATAGACAAAAGTAAAAAAAAATTGGTGTATGGACCGTATATATTCACACATACATACATGTAGTAAAAAACGGTTATTACAATATTACAAACAGACACTAATTTTATTTATAAGTACAGATTTATATCGTTGGCTTGAATATAAAAACGGCGAATGTCTTTGGTGAAAGGTGGATCAAAAAGACTTAATTCTCAACTCCAGTATTGGCGGGAAGTTATTTTTTGTGTGATTAGTGATCGCAGTACCTGACATTGTTAATCCTAGTTATGGTTGAGATCAATGTTCTGCGGTGGACTTTCATCAGACCAAATAATTAATAATAGTCAAATAATTGCATGGTCTGATGAATCCGGAGACTCGAGTTACCAAACGACATCAGTCACACGTAAGCAATTTATGATTTGTATCCTGGACTTATACACTGTGACACAAATGAACCAAAATACATTTTTCTATTTTGTTGTAAACTACACTACTCACATTATTATTTGGTCTGACTTCTGTAAGCTTTGATTAACACGTTCCGGATTCCGAACGATTTCTTATGTAGATAAAGAGCGCTTTCAGCAAAAAAATATGAAAGGTCACAAAGCCTTCTTGGCATTTCAATATCGAATATTTATGCATATATATTCTTTGTACGGTATTACGGAGTTTCATTTGATTGTTTCTTCTCCGTTACTAGAAGCTCATTAAAGACGGTATTAGATAATGTATGTTGTAATTATAATTCCCAAATGGATATTGAAATCGAGTCTCTAGATTTGAATTCAAATTACACAACTATATTGACATCTTCGTGTGGTATCTGCTTATGGGTTCTTCCTGGGGGCGTCGTAAGAGGCGTCTAAGGGATGCTTCAATGCAACCGACAAATGGCGATATGATTTGATTTAATTTATTAATGAGATTTCAAAAATGTATTGTCAGTTATTTCTGTTAAAAAAAAAGTTAAAATAGCCGATTGGTTGGGTGGTCGGAATTTCGAGTCGAGAGACCCGAGTTCGATCCCCAGGTGGCAGACTCGTACCAATGGGTTTTTCAAAAACTTATGTACGAATTATATCGTTGGATTGGACAAAGAGACGACGGGCTTACCACCTGCCACGTTGTTCCGAAAATATCTTCGGTGGAAGGTGGGTCGAAGGGACTTAATTGTCTAGACTAGAAGACCTCTGTCTACCCCTGTATTGGGAATGGCGTGAAAATATTTATTTATTATTTATTATTAGTTATTTCTTTTAAAGTTATTGTCTAGTTTTCTTTTTATAGTCATAACTAACGGACAGACATTTCTATCCTTTCACTATCTGCTATTTGATAGATTGTCTTTATTTTGTCAATAGTTGTTAAGTTGATAAAGATTAGACACTTCCAATTGAAAAGAATCCCCGAAGTCAAACCCCATAAAAAAGAAAAGGAAAGTCTCTTTGGCACTGAATCCCCAAACTCTAAACTGAGCTACATGATATCCCGCCCATAACTTCAACTGCTTAAGCTATAGCTTCGGCTGCTTTGCTCTACTCCGCTTAGGTAAATGAGAATTTGATCGCAATGGCCAGGAAGATCTGCAAGCTCAACGTTCTCTACCCCTAGAGCCTCAGTTCAGCCAGACCAGGGATCTCACAATGAATTCAGGGTATTTGCATCAGCTGTCGAGGCCATATAAAGTTATAAGTATAACGTTATAAGTAATGCAACAACATAAAAACTCGTTCCATATTGTGAATATTTCTATTGTTTGTTGATCGATGTGGGAATGAGAGAATAAGAATAAGATTCAACTGATGCGTGTAGGAGGCGGTGGCTCAAAGGTAAAAGTGATGCAACGATACGACAGGGGTCACGGAATCGACATACATCAAAATCGTACATGCTTCAAAAATCAAAAACATGCATCATCGAAATAAGATTTTCGGGCGACAGACTCACCAACTGTAACATTATACCAAATAAGATCCGGTAAACTGTTGGTCGAAAACTAAATAGCCTTGGGTGTAGCCCATAACATTGAGTAAGATTTAAAAAAGTCTATGATTTAAATAATTGAAATTGCTATTTGTTTGACTAAGATTAAAATTCAAAAAAGTTTTAATCCCAAAAGAAGACATTACAAGTTGTTTAAAACATATAACCAGAAGGCTCCTCCGTATTAATCACGCTTTTAGTCGCCAGACAGCTTCTAACCGCTGTCATCCACGATTGCTCAACCTTAATTCATTTAAATATCTGAATCAGTTGCTCGTAGATTTTATTTAGGTTGGCAAAAACAAAAGGGCAAGTAACGTTGTTTTGTGCTTATTGTTTTTTATTATCCTATAAATTTGAACAGTTCACTTACAATATTTTTTTCATGGTTGCTTTGTATACAATGAAAGAAAAAAGCATACATAAATATTAATGAGGGATTTTCGCCCTAACCTTTACGTTTGGTAAGCGTAAATCCGCTTGACTTAGACTGACTACAATATTATATCTTAAACAGACGCTGAAGACTGCTTACTTTAAGACTAGTTTAGACTAAAGCAGTCAATAATGCTATAAAAATAATGCAAATGCTAAAGTTGCTTTGCTCATTTAGCATTTTGTAAAAATTATGTATTTTTTTTTCATCGAATAAATAAATAAACACGTTAGCAGTATTTTAAGTTTAGTCTTTCTTAAAGCGACTTTAATCCGTAGTTATTACTTAGCTAGGCTTTCCTTTAAGTAACCACGACACCCACGGAAGAACGTGGGCGATAATTTCTTATAAGTTATACGAAACGGCACAGTAAAATTATCAAGGCTTAATACTCTAATGAATTTTAATACTCTTATGGAGTACGGGACCTATACATTAAGCTTAAAACAATAGATAACGTAAGACATAAATATTCCAGTGTAATGTGTTCCAAGAATAAGAACAAGTTTAGAATTTAAACCCAGGCAAGTTAAATTAAGGTGGAGAACAGTATATAAATTGTTTGCATTCCAAAGTAGATAGCTTAAGTATTCTCTCGTTAACAGAAACAATTAAGGTACCACAAACACCCAGACCCGTGAAAATATATGGAAAGTGATTTTATACATTTACCTGTCCGGGGACCGCAATGCTGGTGATACCTTGAAGTCCGGTGTGTAAGTTCGACCACAGAGGTTGACAAAGTAAGAATTAATTCATCACGTGATACATTTATCTCTGTTTCTGGAAAACCCAAGATGCCCTGCCATGTAATAAATTCGGTACAAGCACTGCGTTTTGTATAGCAATGCGTGCATTTTTCACTGCAACTTGCCTTTTGATTAACGTAGTCAGGGCACCGTTGACTTTGTTCACGGTAGCCACACGCCTGTCCACATCTAAATCTCATCTTCTGTCTCAACCAAAAGTGCTCTCCAAGTTACAAAGATATATTTTAAGTTACAGAAAGTGTTTCTCTTAAATAACCAACATTTCGGAATGTCTTTCCTTTACGAGCTTTGGAAGCAACAAAGTTAACGTACAACAAAGCAAATTTTAGTGGTCGTAAAATGGTTACTTTGTTTGATATTGTTACCATCTCTCTCCCTTTCCAAGTGATAGAGACAGTCAAACTAAACTAACGTTTAAACAAACGGTGTACAACACTCTACACCGATTGTTTAAACGTGACTTTAGCCGTTTCTAATTATTTAATTAATTATATCTCACGAACGTATTAATAATTTTATCAATCTGCTAGCCTTAATTTTTTAATTATATATGAAATAATTCAATTCAATTTTCTTAAGCCAACCCGATAGAGTCCCGATAGCCTAGTAATAATGAAACAAATAACCCCGCTTTCGAAGCTAACAGTTGCGGGTTGGCATCCTTGTAAGAGCCAAACATTATTATGATAAATGTAAATTAATGTCCACGGATCATCGATGCTTATACGTATTTATACATATTTATCTATATAAATATGAAAAAATATATTCTCGACATTCCCAATACCGGGGTAGAAATATATACAGTCCAGGTCGATCCACCTTTCGTCAAAAACATTTTTGGGAGATCGTAACTGGCTAACCGTAATAAACCGTAATAAGTTGAGAAGAAAATTCATTGGTACTAGCCTACTACCTGGGGATCGAACTGGGGTTTCATTATTATTATTTAAATATATGTCTAAGTAATTATATTGTAAAGTTGGTTGGGACACAAGATCGCGATAGCCCCACCACGGTATACTTCGGTAAAAGGTGGTATAAAAATAATATAACCAAAATTTCTAGATCTTTCTCTACACCAATATAGAGGATATACCTGAAGATATGTCTTTATGCTTCATGCATAAAACCATCTGCTTCACGTCGAAAATTTTTAACAATAAAAGTAACGGAATCATCCCAACAACTTCCTTCCGAAACTTCCCTCATATTTATAATCAGAACAAGCACTTAGCTCGAGCGGTTCATTTCTCTTATGAGATTAATTACAGTTAACATTTCTTTTAGGTTTGGGCTCAAAATAACTGTGTATTATTTTGAAAGAATTGTTAAGTATTTTGTTTACGTATATACATACATAACGGCCTGTTCAAGTCCACTGCAGGACATAGGCCATGAGCCATAATTTGCAAGCGGATTGGCAATCGCAGTACCAGACCAGTTGCACCGCAGACGCTGCTGCCCATCTTCGGTCTTATTATTTTGTTGTGACATATTTAGTGATTAACCATCTCTCGGTTGCCATTAGGACATTTTAGCTATTTTCCTTAGTTGCCTCTTTCGTCACCACCGGTAAGAAAGATTGGCAACATTCTTACACCGTTACCACACGGTTATTTCATATAGTAGTATATTAATTCTTGATTTCTGATGGGTAATAATTTTTGACGTTCATAAACGAGCATGTTTTATTATAAGCGAGATAAAAAGATAGAAAGATGAAAACTGCCCATCACTTCCTACCTCAACTGCAGAAGACTGAGCGAGAGCACACCCTGCTTAAAGCCCATCTTATCGTGCCAGAGAGATTAAGTGACCATAGCTTAATCATCCACATTTAATGCATGAGAGCTATATTCCCGGGCTTTAGCAGGAAGCTGGTCCCGGGAGGTTGGTCTGATTTGACTTGGTGGGCTCGGATGCATATTGCATATCCAATCCTCATCGCCAGTGTGAAATTTAAGACATACTTGCACTGTTAGGTATATTCTACGACTTGTTACATCAGGTTATTCCTCTTTGACCTTTACAGTATCATCACATTTACAAAATCATAGTGGCCATTGGTGAGGGCAGCAGGGGTGGACGCCCTATGTGCGTAGGTGTTTGCGTTCCTACGGCCTTATAATAATATTTTTTAATCTATTTTTTTATTATCTATACATATGTCGTTTTTTATTTTGTGAAATGAAATATCTTCACGCACTTCCCAATACAGGGGTAGACAGAGGTCGTGTCTAGACAACTACTAACTGATGCTGTTTCCTTCGAAGTAGGTGATTTAAACCGTTTGTTTATAGATCAAAAATTATGCCGCTTCCATTCTTTCCAAAGATGTCGTAAGGGCCGAATAAGGGAAAAGCCTTGAATATCGTTATGACAACCGATTGAGGTGAAGTTAACTATGTCTGAAAATATCAGACCAAAAGAATAAGACCACAGATGGGTAGTAGCGTCTGAGTAGTTACCTGCCTGGTATTGCGATCCAATCCACTTGTCTAGAATGGCAATTATTGGAAATCATCCTTATGGGAGAGACCTGTGTCCTACAATAGACTTTAACAGACCGTTATGTATGTATCCGTATGAGAAGATGATCAGCTAATAAGATTATCCAGGCTATGGATATTAAGTAAGAGGGTGATTTACGGTATTATATCTATAAAAGAGTTAATATATTTTATAAATGTACTAAGTGTTTACAAACAGTTCGACGCTAATGTATGTGGCGCCAAGCGATTAAAAAGTGCATTTCATTCTTCCAAAATAAAACGATTCACGAGCGAAATTGTGAGCTTTGTTTTTATTGCTTTTCGGATCCAATCGGTTCGATTATTCACTGGGTCCTTCTTCTCAGATTCTAAGATTCCGTAATTATGTTGTTAAACACAAATTAAAGGCATGTTCCTTACAAATATCAGTCTAAGGTGAACTATATGTTGTGCTGAAAATCAGTGTTGCAAATATCGTGATGTATGAGCGAAAACCTTTTTATTGCCACACAACTACATATCAATATAAAAATAATAAAAATCTTCACGCAATTCCCAATATAGGGGTAGACAGAGGTCGTGTCTAGACAACTACTAACTGATGCTGTTTCCTTCGAAGTAGGTGATTTAAACCGTTTGTTTATAGATCAAAAATTATGCCGCTTCCATTCTTTCCAAAGATGTCGTAAGGGCCGAATAAGGGAAAAGCCTTGAATATCGTTATGACAACCGATTGAGGTGAAGTTAACTATGTCTGAAAATATCAGACCAAAAGAATAAGACCACAGATGGGTAGTAGCGTCTGAGTAGTTACCTGCCTGGTATTGCGATCCAATCCACTTGTCTAGAATGGCAATTATTGGAAATCATCCTTATGGGAGAGACCTGTGTCCTACAATAGACTTTAACAGACCGTTATGTATGTATCCGTATGAGAAGATGATCAGCTAATAAGATTATCCAGGCTATGGATATTAAGTAAGAGGGTGATTTACGGTATTATATCTATAAAAGAGTTAATATATTTTATAAATGTACTAAGTGTTTACAAACAGTTCGACGCTAATGTATGTGGCGCCAAGCGATTAAAAAGTGCATTTCATTCTTCCAAAATAAAACGATTCACGAGCGAAATTGTGAGCTTTGTTTTTATTGCTTTTCGGATCCAATCGGTTCGATTATTCACTGGGTCCTTCTTCTCAGATTCTAAGATTCCGTAATTATGTTGTTAAACACAAATTAAAGGCATGTTCCTTACAAATATCAGTCTAAGGTGAACTATATGTTGTGCTGAAAATCAGTGTTGCAAATATCGTGATGTATGAGCGAAAACCTTTTTATTGCCACACAACTACATATCAATATAAAAATAATAAAAATCTTCACGCAATTCCCAATATAGGGGTAGACAGAGGTCTAGTCTAGGCAATTAAGTCCCTTCGACCCACCTTCCACTGCAGATATTTTCGGGACAACGTGACAAGTGGTGAGTCCGTCGCTGTCTTAATGTCCAAGCCAACGATTTAATTGGTACAGTTTTTGAAAAACCCATTGGTACGAGCCTGCCACCTGGGGATTGAACTCGACTCGAAATCCCGACCCCTCAACCACTCGGCTATCGTGACTTTACTACATATCGCATTTAAAATAATAGGATGGACAGAAGTTTAGACAAGTAAGTCCTTTCAACGCACCTTCCACCAAAAACATTTTTTTGGGACACCGTGACTGGTGGTGAACCTGTTGCCGTATTAACGTTCATGCTAACAATAGGAATCGCCCACAAGTTTGAAAAAAAAAACTGGTTGGTACGGTCCTACCATCTGAGGACCGAACTCGGATCTCTCGACTCGCAAGGCTAGCGAGACTATTGTGAATAATGTGTATTGTAACTCGTGCTAATTATTGTTACTTTTACTAACTCACGGAGAGATATATTCTGCTGCTGCTTTTAAAGGCCGTTATGTATGTCTTTTATTCCTCTTCTTTACAGCCTGTCAAGAGTCCACTGCTAAACCTCCCCTAAAGTATTTCACAAAGAAGTCCGAGTTATGTATGTTTATTTTATTAAATTTATTACAAGGAACCATTTTCCAGGGAACTCGCATGTAGGGAGTGGCCAAATTGCAAACTTTTTAAGCCACGTTGGTTTAATGGACTTATTTTGTTTGTTTAACTAATTGACTAATTACGCCGTGCAATTACTGAGTTTGTTCTAGATCAACAAGAGGTAATTTACTTTGTATAACTGGACATTACGTTTTGTTTACAAATCTTAATACTTGAGAGTAATTACAAAAATAACTTCACGCAATACAAGGATTAGACAACGGTCTAGACAATTAAGTCCTTTCGGCCGAAGCTGTCACCGAAGACCAAAGGATACAACAGGGATAATATGACAGGTTGACGATAGCCGAGTGGTTGGGTCGTAGAAATTGTAGCCAGGAGATCCGAGTCCTATCCCCATGTAGCAGGCTTGTACCAATAGGTTTTTTCAAAAACATATGTACGATTTATAACGTTGGCTTGGACATAAAGTCGGCGACAGACTTAACACCTGTTACGTTGTCCTAAAAAATGTTTTTCTAGAAACATTTTCTCTCGAAAGGCTTTATCTCGAATCGCACCTCAGTCCATCCTCGTTAAGATTCTGTACACACAAAGGGTCTATGTAGAAGAACACGTCGATTACGTGAACAAATTACTAAAAAAATTACAGACAATTTACTTTGAATCTGACCCAGTGGTAGAGCCACGCATCTGCTTTTGTTGTTGCATGAATGGGCCGGCTCGACCGGGGAAGTACCACGACCTCACCGAATACCGGCGTGAAGTAGATGTCTAACAAACTTCTGCGTTTCGTCTGGTGAGTGCAGGTAACCGGAGGCCCTCACACCCCCCTCCCCCAATTCTGTGAGGGGGGGGGGGGTACTCTAAGGCTTGCAACTTGCTTCATGGGCGGCGGTTATCACTTACCATCATGTGAGCCACCTGCTCGTTTGCCTCCCTTTTCTAAAAAACACCTCCTGTGAGGCACACAGGTCCTGTGGTGCCTCTCCACAATCTCCACATTAAACCACTTATTGGTAAAATTTATCTACTAATCCTTACCTGTAGTTTTATATTGCTTATTATATGTTAATGTGATAGTAGTCAGAATAATTTAAGTTGCTGTATCTCGATTTTTACAAATCCAGTTTATTTCACGGTGTAATTCTGCTGCCGATATTTTGATTTTTTTAATTGTTTTTACTTATTTTAATTAAAGCAATATCATTTTAAGTTTTGTGTAATTTTATTATGATTCTCCTTTATTATTTTTTATCTATTGTGGTTAGACTTGGGATTAACGTGTTTCTTTCATTCCTTCTCCTAGAAATTTCAAATTAAGAATTATAAAATTTTGAATCGCACCAGAATCAGGGCAACCGACATCGCCATAAAGATAAGCACGCCGAAGTGGCCATAGCCATGGCAGGCCATATAGTTCGCAGAACTGACAACCGTAGTAAGGAAGGTTCTAGAGTGGTAACATTGTGCAAGCGAATGGACTACCTCTCACAAGGTGGAGTGACATACATACAGTCGATGGTGATGGTGGCTCAGGACCATTTTGTTGTTATCTATGGGGGGAAACTTTTAATAAATTTTTTGAATTTGAAATTAATTGAATGAGACGTGACCCGCTTGCGTGCAGATTGCGCGCTGCTCGCTCGCTGTACGCGTGTAGTCACTGCAATTTGTTTGACGCGCCTCTTTAGCGCATCTCACGAAAGGCTCGCACAGTGCGCACGCGCCGCATGCTTACAGCTTGTTTGCAGTTAACTCCATTTGCCTCCACATCTTAGTCGTAAATTTTTAAACAATTTTCATCGGTCCACTCTATGATAATACGTATACAGTTTTCGGCAATAAGAGAGTAAACGGGTGAGCGGGAAGGAAGAAGTACGAGCAGCGTGCAAGGTGTACATTCGCAAGATTTGTACGCACCGTTACGTAAACACAATTTGAATGCCAAAATCAAGAACAAGATTTTTTGATATGAAATAAAAAACCACCAAAAATCATTCTACTGCTACATCGGGCAGTCAACAAGAGATTATTATGAACATCACATGTGCAATCAATTACATAAGCAATCAAAAGCAAGTCTGTGACGATGGTGAAATTTAAAAAACAATTAAGCATTGGTAAAATTTGGGTCCACAGGATTAAATTGTGTACTCTCTCTGACTTCCCCAATATTGAAAAATTAATGAAGTTAAACAAAGAAATAAAAAGGAATTAAAAAATGGTTTCGGATTGAAATTATACAAAAGCCGGAACATATTCATATGATAATTTAGGTTGCAAATTACGTTTAAACCGCAATAATGAACACATGTTAAAACTTCTGCATATTTGAACACGTATTCGTACAAATGTTTAAGCTGTTGCAAATATTATGGTATATTTATTCCATTATTTAAATTATGTGTGATAAGGTTTTTTAACAAAAAAATAAAAAAATGCGGCGAGAGCGCCTGCCAGGGAGTGGGGGTGCTGCTGTCTTCTCGGTTTGTCGATTTTAAGACTGAATATAAGTTTGTGAACTAGAGACTACTCTGGGATCGCTTTAAATTGGGACTGACGAAGTTATTCCTTTTGGCTGTTTATGCGCCGGTAGCTTCGTCGTCCAGAGCTGAGCTGGAGGAGTTTTGGGAGAATGTAAGAGAAGTTCTAGACTTGGTTAGAGGAAACGAAAGAATTGTTGTATGTGGTGATTTGAATGGATGGGTTGGTACCGCTCGGCCAGGGTACGAGTCGGTGCTTGGAATGTTTGGCGATAAAAGGGTTAACGATGCTGGCAAGCTTATACTAGCTGTATGCAAGGAAAAGGGTCTTCTTGTGACAAACACTATGTTTAGTCACAAGAAAATCCATATCTAGTATACTAGAACAAGAGAGAATGAGAGAAGTATGATCGATTTATTCCTGGTGGATGACCGACTGCGAAAACAGGTGATGGATACGCGAGTGTTCCGAGGTGCTGACCTGGGAACGGATCACTATCTAGTGATTTCTAGATTTAGGGGTCTGTTCGCGGATTGGCGTCACCGGACGGCGATATCAGAACCACAGTCGGTCGGTAGCATCCGAAGCTGGAAGCTTCAGGAAGCGGACACTAGGGATAAATATCAAGCAAGGGTAGCCGAAAAGTTGGACAGCATTGATGTCAGGAAAGAATGTGTGGAATAAATATGGCAGAGCCTTAGAGATGGAATGGTTAGTGCAGTGGAAGACGTGTGTGGAACTGTGTAAAGAGGTAGTAGTGAAAAGGGTGATGCATGGTGGAATGACGAAGTGAAAGAAGCTGTAAATAAGAAGAAGAAAGCATGGTTAGACTACTTGGCCTCTAGTAATGATAAGGATATGAGAGAGAAGAGGAAAGAAAGATATAAGCTCCAGAAAGTTCACACGAAAGCATTGATTGCGGAAGTGCGTGAAAGGAGTAGAATGGAAGCGGACGAAAGGTTGTCGCACAACTTCAAGGAGAACTCCAAACTCTTCTGGAAAGAGGTTGGAAGGACCCGGAGTGGTGCGACAGCCTTAAGAATGAATAAAGTGCTTTCGGGAACCAATGACGAGTGAGATGAGGGATCCGGGGGTGACGCCGTAACTGGTACGCCAGACTCGGACCTCGATGACACTGAGGTCATCAGTATGAAAGAGATTGAATGTGCGATTAGAAGTTTGAAATGTGGTAAGGCTGCGGGACTAGACAGAGTTACTGCTGAAATGGTCAAGTATGGTGGGCCACGCGTCTGGAACAGCTTTCATCTGCTGTGCAATTTGTGCTGGCGAACGGGGGCTGTTCCGGATGATTGGCGATCCGCGGTCATTGTGCCTTTATATAAAGGTAAAGGTTCACATTATGACTGCGGGTGCTATCGGGCGATCAGCTTGACCAGTTTAGCAAGTAAAGTTTACTCGAAGGTTTTGACACGTAGGATGCAAGATAAATCGGAAAGATTTCTATGGGAGGCACAATGCGGATTTAGACCTGGAAGAGGATGCACGGATCAAATGTTTTCTCTCCGCATGATCACGGAGAAGCTTTTGTCTGCTAACCAGAAGATTTTCTGTGCTTTTGTGGATCTTGAGAAAGCATTTGATAAGGTTGTAAGGAAGAAAATGTGGGAACTGTTGCCGGGGGTATGGTGTGGATGGTCGATTGCTAAGGGCTGTGCAGTCACTTTACTGTGACTGTAAAGCCTGTGTGCGGGTAGGGCATGACCTGTCACCCATGTTTAGCGTTCAAACGGGCGTAAAACAGGGTTGTGTCATGTCTTCCTGGATGTTCGTACTGTATCTCGACAGCTGTTTACAGAAGCTGAAAGATAGCTGTTTGGGTGTGAAATTAGGTGACATAAAAGTAAATTGTCTGCTTTATGCTGATGATGCAGTGCTTATTGCACCATCAGAACTGCAGGCATTAGTTACGTGTATGAAAGAAGAATGTGAAATTAATGGTCTCCGTTTGAATGCTAATAAAACTAAGGTTCTGGTATTTGAAAGGGACGGAGAAAGAACTAAGTGCGAAATTTGTGTAAATCAGGAATGTCTAGAACAGGTGAATGAAATTGTATACTTGGGGAGTGCGTTTAGCCGGGATGTGATGTGATTTAGATGTGGACAGGCGTGTCGCTGCCGAGAACAAAGTCAATGGTGCCCTGACTGCGTTAATAAAAAGGCAAGGCGTTGTGAAAAGTGCACGCCTTGCAATACATAACGCAGAGTTGGTACCGACTTTGTTATATGGCAGCGAAACCTGGGTATGCCAGAAGAAGCATAAAAGCAGGTTGAATGCAGTGGAGATGCGATCTCTTCGTAAAATGTGCGGCCTTACCATGGCCGACCGAAAGCGAAACGAAGAGATTCGCAATATAGCAGGTTTGAAAGATGACCTTGTCTCAAAAATGGATAAGGGCGTGCTACGATGGTTTGGGCACGTTGAGCGAATGAGTGAAGACCAAATGGTGAAGAAAATATATAGCGCGAAAGTTAATATTAAAAGGTGTCGAGGTAGACCGAGACTAACTTTCGAAGACCATGTGAGCAAATTGCTCGAAGAGGGGAGGGTCAAGAGTACTCGGATACCTAGACGTGCATGTATGAAGAAGATGATGAATCTGAAAGAAGCGAAAGAAGTATGTAGGGATCGTGACACTTGGCGATCTGTTCTCTCTGGCTACCCCGTCAGGGATTGTGCGTCAAGATATGTATGTATGTACTTTTCGTTTTGCGATGAAGCAAAAGAAGCTACAAAATACTGAGAAATACAAAGAAAATTTTTGTTTTAAATTCAATAAAAATTGCGTCATACACGTGTATTATCCTGTTAAGGTTTCGTGGCTGTTATGTACATTGTTAAGTTATGTACATTGAGCTGTAAGTTAGAATATCTTCCTGCGGATGTCTCCAACGCCTCTAAGGGACGTAAGTAAAAAGAGAGAATGAAAATTTCAACGTATGTTAGTAGGGCATGGTGGCTCGGAGGAAAAACTTTGCACCCGACAGACGTAGCGGGTTTGAATTCCACCCGTGTCCATTTTTTTAAATTATAATAAAATATAAATATCTTCACGGAATTCTCAATACAGGGGTAGGGAGAGGTCTTGTCTAGACAGTTTAGTCTCTTCGACCCACCTTCCACCGAAGATATTTCCGTGACAACGTGACAGGTGGTGAGCCCGTCGCCGTCTTTATGTCCAAGCTAATGATAAAATTTGTACATAAGCTTTTGAAAAACCCATTGGTAAGAGTCTGCCACCTGGGGATCGAACTCGGGTCTCCTTACTCGAAATTCTGAGCACGCAACCACTCGGCTATCATGACTTTTTTTAAACTAACTTTAAGACTTATAAATTGAATAACAAAAAGTCCAGTATGACTTATATGCTTTTAAATTCATTATTAAAAGAAGCTATGGCTTAAAAGTGACAACATCAAGCCAAAATGAGAGAAGGGAGAGAGAAGGGTTTTTTTAAGAAGAGACACCAACGATCGTTAGAACAAAAATTGATAAGGGTGTGCTTCGATGGTTTGGGCACGTTGAGCGAATGAGTAAAGACTGAATGGTGAACAAAATATACAGCGCGAAAGTTAATTAATATCAAGGTGTCGAGGCGGCCGAGTCTAGCCTCGAAGACCACGTGTGCAAACTGCTCGAAGAGGGGAGGGTTAAGAGTACTCGGATACCTAGACGTGCATGTATGAAAGAAATTATGAATCTGAAAGAAGCGAAAGAGGTATGTAAGGATCTTGCCACTTCTCGACCTATTCTCTCTGGCTACCCCGTCAGGAACTGCGTTTGAAGATAAATTAATAAATAAATAACACCAACGAGTGCTAGAATCTTGTTTCTCCTCAGATAACCAACCTCTGTCTACTTTTGGCATATAAACTAATTTCCTTAGAATAAAATCTATCTAGACTAAAGTGACGCAAAAGAATACCATTTTCATTTCGTAGGATTATATATTACTGAAAAGTTTCAGAATTAGGACAGTGATGAATGATACAAGTATTAAGTGATTTGCGATGAGAGGAACAAATTAGTAATTAATCTCCGAAATTAATAATTGATCTCCGATTCGATGCCACGACGAGAGCCCCTGTGTGATATCAAATAATTTCATAATAACAATATGAGCAACAAACTTAAATTTCTGAGGATTTTGGAATTGAAGAAATTTACTGTGCCACTACTTTTCATACATTTTAAAAAAAATTCTTCACGCCATTACTAATACTGGGGTAAACAGAGGTCTAGATGATTAACTCCTTTCAATTCAACTTATACCGAAGACATTTTTGGTGACAACCTGGTAAGTGGAGAACCTTTCGCCTTCTTTATTTCCAAGCCAACGACATAAGTCGTACACACATTTAGAAAAAACTCATTGGAACCTGTCACCTGGGGATCGAAGTCAGGTGTCATGACTCGAATTCCGATTACCCAAACAATCGGCTAGCGTGACTCAAATACGTTATATTTATTTTGAGCTTTTTTAAAAGCGTGTAGTTATAGTATCAGTGTAAGAGTAAAAAGAGTGTTGGTATCCTCCTACGTCCTGCAGTGGACATTTATGGCACATAGAAATCTTGTCATTATTAAACAAAATCTCATAGGATTGGGCATAAAGAAGGCGACAGGCTTATCACTTATCACGTGCTCCAAATTATCTTCGGTGCAAGGTGGGTCGTAATAACTTAATTGTCTTGACCTCGGAATGGCGTGAAGATACTTTTTTTTTGATTTTTGAACGATTGAAGATTTTTGAATGTTTTAAATTTATGAGAAATTAAAATAAATCAACTCACACTGGCAGAATTCGAGCCCGCGAGCGAAAGGGTCGCGAAAGTCAGAGCGTTGCCACGCAGTGGTCGCGGGTTGATCCTATAAATTTATCTTTAATTTCATTAAATCTCAATAGTTAAAGATTATTGGTTACTTTTTCGGTTTACAAGATCCCAAAGATCCCAAAGTAAAGCTTAGGCACTTATAATATGGTATCAGAAACAACGAAATGTAGAAAAAGTGTTTTTTATTTAGACCCGATCGGGAATCAAACCCGGGACCTCAAAGCTGGCGACAACTTGAAAACCGATGTGTACGGAGGTAGACTAAAAATATATAAATTAAGTAAGTAAGGCTTGCCTTTCAAGTGGTAATTTTCGTTTCTTTGCTGCCTTGCGATTCTACTCCGTTAGAGGAACCTCATTAAGATACGATGGTAGATTATAAAATATACTTTTTAGATGTATTATATGTTACTTATATTGATGAATAAATGATTTGATTTGAACTATCACTTTGTTCTTTTGTATTATCATGATTTTTTTTATATTTGCACGCTATTCCCGATATAACGGTAGACAGAAGTCTAGACAATTTAGTTGTTTTGATCAACATTTTACGGGAGGCTATTTAAAAAAAAATCGTGGCAAGTGGTGAACTTGTCATCATCTCTATGTCCAAGCGGAAGGTAGAAATCGAACACGTCACAATCGATACGTGTTTACCTCACGGGAATAGAACTCTTAATAATACTACTCTAATAAATTAGCTCTCTTAGACCGTACCGTCTCTGAGATACTGATCTTGCTTTCTTTCATTGGTTGCATGTGTACCAAGTAATTAGCCTTTTTCGTCCCAAGGATGTCGTAAGAGGCGACTATCACTAATGCTTTGAACATCTTCATGGCAACCTCAGTATGTCAGTTCATGGCTACCACCTGTCAAAATACCAGTCCAGAATTATCAGTGTAAGTTGTCTGGTACTGCAAGTGGTTGTCTACATTGACCCGACTGGGAATCGAACCCGGGACCTCAGAGATAGCGATACCTTGAAACGAGTGTGTTCGCCACTCGTCCACGGGTGTCGTCTTATGAATAGAATAGCAAATGTAAGCGCGGGTAATGTAAGCATACGATCACTTATACCGCAATGCGGGAGATACGCTCCGGTCCCAACGCACCGGACGTTAACAACACGATTACTGTGTTGTGTAACCAAGTAACTGCACAGAATTTTAATTATTTCATGTATTACTCGAACACTACAGAAATATATTCACGACATTCACGATAATGTGGTAGACAGAGGTCAACACCATCCTCCCGTAACGACCTTTGTAGATAGTCCGTCGATGTCTTTAAGGCCAAGCCAAGTAAAAGACGATGCAAAGTAAAAGTGAAAAGATTTTTTACGGATTTGGTCACAATTTTTAGAGTTTTTTAAACATTTCGACGTTTCAAAGTCCCTTTCAGTACTCGCGTGTTGTAAAGTACCTCACCAGTCCAATATAGTACACGCGTGCCATGCGATAAAATTTGTTAGTAATCGTTTTATTTAAATGCAACGACTTTTTTATGGAACTGCAATAAAAACGAGCTAACACTAAAACTAATCCACCTAATGCTAACTGTTACTACAGGCATGCTACACCTGCAAACCATTTCAAAAGGAGAAGTTTAACAGATTTGCTTTCAGTCCCAAGTAAAGTAGTGATGGAACGACTCATAGCCCTTAACTACACTACAATTTGGTATCAATCCGGTCATAACAGTTGATACACTGCTCTTTGACAGCAGCAAGAGAGACAGAGGTCTAAACAATTAAGTCTTTTCGAACCACCTTTCACCGAAGACATTTTTGGGACAACCTATTTGCGACAACCGGTAGCAAGCGCGTCAATCTTTATGTCCAATCCAACGATATAAATCATAAAATGTCTGAAAAAAACCATTAGTACTAACCTAATACCTGGGGATCGCACTCGGGTCTCTTGATCCGAATTCCGATCATCCAACCACACGACTATCGTAAATATTCTATAAAACTAAATTATAGAAATGTTTTTTTTTTTCAATATGTCACTTAAAGTGTTATAGTGACAACAAAAGCAAAGTCAGTTAAGAGTAATTATGAGAATAATTATTAGTAGTAAGAGGCACAGTTTGATCCCCATGTGGTAAGCAGTCTCAATCTCTGATGCTGCATAGGAAATATTTAAACTTTTAAATAGAGATAACAGTTTTCAAGGTAAAGCAATTTCACTAATGGCATTTTAAAAATATCCATTGCAAAACTTTACTGCAGTTAAGTGGAGAATCGTGTTATTTAAAATGGCGCCCTGTCAGTTATCTAGTACTTGAAATAAATTTGCTAAAGAGATAACTGGAATTAAAATGGTGGAAATATTTATCATAATGGAAGTTATTAGGCCGATCAATTATTTGTGATATGTGGCGTACATACCTGATGTGTGGCATGTTCGCCACACACCGGTGGTACCGGTGGTAGAGCCACGCATCAGCTTTTATTGTAGCATGCATGGGCCGGCTCGACCGGGGAAGTACCACGACCTGACAGAATACCAGCGTGAAGTAGAAATCTAACAAACTTTTGCGTTTCGTCTGGTGAGTGCAGGTAACCGGAGGCCCACACCCCTCCCCCCTCAATTAAGGGTGGGGGGGGGGGGCAATCTAAGGCCGGCTACGCATCTGCTATGCCTCTGGTAGTGCGGGTGTTCATGGGCGGCGGTAATCACTTACCATGACGTGAGCCACCTGCTCGTTTGCATACCTTTTCTTTACAAAAACCGGTTTTCATGGTGTCGCCTGTTTTGAGGTCTCGAGTTTGATCCCCGGACGGATCAATGTGGGCTTTTTCTATTTTGTCTCGGGTCTGGGCGTTTATGGTACCTTTGTCGATTCAGATTTAATAATATAACAATGTTTGTATTGTTGTTCCCTTTTATGTATGTATTTATGTATGTTTATATTATAGACAAGAAACTCGCCGTACGACAGCATAGTTGGTAGTGATTCAGCTATCAGTTACAAACATTTTGTTATAAATGTTACAAATGTTTTGTGGAATGAGTTATGGAGTTATATATGCAGCGGATTTAAATTTGGATCACCGAAATGCTGAGCTTCTGATTAATAAGCATTATTCCAAAAAATGGGTCTTCAACTTTTATGGCCGTAAGCCAAAGTAAAATTCTATCAAACTTTTTATACAATCATGAGGAGACCGCAATTCTAATCGTTATACTCGGATATTGGCAAAGTTAGCGAGGGAAATGGCTCTCGATTATTACAAAGAAATAAAAGACTGTTGACAGTTTAAACATTCATTCGCAGCCTTGAGGGTATTTGCGTCGGTTAAATATAACATTTATTATATCCAACGATTTCCATGTTCACTCAACTGCGCTGAAAGAAGGCAATATTCACGAGTTTATGTATGTATATGGGTATGCAATAGGAGACTGTATGAAAGTAGACGATGGAAACTCTCTTAGGCGTCTCAGTACTCTTGACCCTCCCCTCTTCGAGCAATTTATTTTATTTAGGGACAACATCGCATATATTTCTCTAATCCCAAAGTAACCTTAAGCACTTGTGATATTGAATCGGAAACAAGGAAGGCACCACAAGCACCCACACCAGAAGTGTTTTTTTTTTATATTGTCCCGTCCGGGAATCGTACTCGGGTCCTCAGAGTTGGCGACACTTTAAAACCGGTGTCTACGCCACATTTCCAACGAGATCGTCATTTGCTTGCATGGTCTTCGAATATAAGTCTCAGCCTACCTCGACACCTTGTAACGGTTATTTTCGCGCCATATATTTTCGGTCTTCCCTCATTCGCCCAACGCGTCCAAAGTCGACCAACCAATATTTCATTTAAAATAATAAATAACAAGTTTACCTAAGTAATTTTGTAATTTTTTTTTGAAGACAAAAAGGCAAAAAGTCACGATAGCCGAGTTGTTGGGTGGTCGGAGTGTCGAGTCGAGAGACCCGAGTTCGATCCCCAGGTGGCAGTACCAATGAGTTTTTCAAAAACTTATGTACGAATTTCATCGTTGGCTTGGACATAAAGGCGGCGACGGGCTCACCACCTGTCACGTTGTCCCGAAAATATCTTCGGTGGAAGGTGGGTCAAAGGGACTTAATTGTCTAGACTTGACCTCTGTCTACCCCTGTATTGGGAATTGCGTGAAGATATTTATTAATTCTCTTTAATTTAATGAAGACGGTTATTTTTTATAAATGTTTATGTAAGAATACTTTGAATGTCAAAAGCATTAAAATAATGAAGCGAATAAAAAGCACACGCGCGGAGTGTTCCAGCAAATACAAATTAGACGTCTGGCAACAGCTGTCAAGTAACACTGAGTCGTCTTCGGAATTTCAATGGATATGTATGTCATTGACGTGAAATTGTATGTTCAGATACAACTTTCATACTAAAAGGAAACAATATTTACATATTATTTTTGTACTAAACTGACTTTACGCATGGTAGCTGAAAAAAAATTTAACGCCATTCCCAATACGGGGGTAGACAGGGTTATGTTACATTCGACCGACCTTCCACCGAATATATTTTTGGAACAACGTGACTGGTGGAGATCCCGTCGCCGTCTTTATGTCTAAGCCAACGATGTTAATCGTACATAAGTTTTTTGAAAAAATCTATAGTCATTTGTCACTTGACCACCAAGCGATGAAATTATTATATAACGGCATTCTATATAACGGATGTTATCTTCACCATTCAGTCATTTAAGTGATGAGATCTGCATATTGTGAGTAAATAACGTTTCGTTTTCGGTCGGTCAAGGTAACGCCGTACAATTTACGAAGAGATCGAATTTCCACTGCATTTTGTTTGCTTTTATGCTTCTTCGGTTTCGCTGCCATATAACTAAGTCGGTACCAGCACTGCGATATGTATCGTGTGCAGTTTTCACTGTACCCTGCCCTTTGACTATCGTTGACTTTTTAATTTTTGACAGATTCTAAAAAAAATAACATTTCGCACTGAATTGATGCTCCCAACCTCCACCAGGAATGCTTCCGATGTACTTACCTGTAACAAAAACCATTTCATTATTTTTTTTTATTTTATTACTAGATTCACCAACAATTATTAACAATAATAATTAATGTAAATAAAATACAATTTTATAAATAAGTAAGTAATATTAGTAAGTGCAACAATTACTTAAAAGTAAACACTACGTGCAAAATTAATGTATATAACATGGTAAATTCAATAAACACAAATTTTATAAAAGAGAAAAGAAAAAAACCATGAAATCTTGAGTACCTACTGGTAAAACTTCCTGTATAGCTTTCCTTATAGTACGAGGTGAGTCATAGTGTATGTCAATCAAGTCGCTAATAGTGTTTATTGTTTCACACATTCTGGCAAAAGTAGAATTAGCTCCCAAAACCGCGGAGGTAAAGTGGGGTTATTGATGTACTCGGTATTCTATACGGAACTACATAATTATTCCCGAAATCTGTATTTTTTTTAAAGTTTAAGTGGTGTAAAAAAAGTATATACATACATACATACGTACGTACATTAACTATTTGTATCACTAGTATTCGTTGTTATTGTCTGATAAAATTTAAATTCCGTTGCTATGTTCAATACTATTCTCATAAGCTAATATGATCACGATCAGAGTCACGATAGCCGAATGGTTGCGTGACCTGAATTCGAGTCGAGAGAACCTAGTTCGATCCATAGGTAGTACCAATAATTTTTTTCAAAACTTATGTACAATTCATATCGTTGGCTTGGACATAAAGAACACCGGCCAACGGCTCACCACTTGTCCCATTGTCTCAAAAATGGCTTCAATGATGGGTGGGTCGAAAGCACTTAATTGTCTGGACCTCTGTGTAAGGGGTACACTAATGTGAAAATATTTTCAGATTATATTTAGAAATTCAAAAAAATCAACTGAAACAGGCTGAACAGGAATTTGATCTCGCCTCTGTATTAGTTTGTTCCTCCGCCCAGTTGAGTATTATTTTTAATTTTGTTATAAAAATTTTAAAAAATTCTATAAAAATGTATCATTGCTCTTCTTACTAAGTAACACTCAGTAACAGCGAAGCGTAAAATAAACAAATAATAATAAAAATAAAAATGCTTTTCACTTTTTGTAAAAAAAAGTCACGATAGCCGAGTGGTTGGGTGGTCGGGATTTCGAGTCGAGAGACCCGAGTTCGATCCCCAAGTGGCAGGCTCGTACCAAAGGGTTTTTCGTTATATCGTTGGCTTGGACATAAAGGCGGCGACGGGCTCACCACCTGTCACGTTGTCCTGAAAATATCTTCGGTGGAAGGTGGGTCAAAGGGACTTAATTGTCTAGACTTGACCTCTGTCTACCCCGGTATTGGGTATTTTTTGAAGACGGTTATTTTTTATAAATGTTTATGTAAGAATACTTTGAATGTCAAAAGCATTAAAATAATGAAGCGAATAAAAAGCACACGCGCGGAGTGTTCCAGCAAATACAAATTAGACGTCTGGCAACAGCTGTCAAGTAACACTGAGTCGTCTTCGGAATTTCAATGGATATGTATGTCATTGACGTGAAATTGTATGTTCAGATACAACTTTCATACTAAAAGGAAACAATATTTACATATTATTTTTGTACTAAACTGACTTTACGCATGGTAGCTGAAAAAAAATTTCTTAACGCCATTCCCAATACGGGGGTAGACAGGGTTATGTTACATTCGACCGACCTTCCACCGAATATATTTTTGGAACAACGTGACTGGTGGAGATCCCGTCGCCGTCTTTATGTCTAAGCCAACGATGTTAATCGTACATAAGTTTTTTGAAAAAATCTATAGTCATTTGTCACTTGACCACCAAGCGATGAAATTATTATATAACGGCATTCTATATAACGGATGTTATCTTCACCATTCAGTCATTTAAGTGATGAGATCTGCATATTGTGAGTAAATAACGTTTCGTTTTCGGTCGGTCAAGGTAACGCCGTACAATTTACGAAGAGATCGAATTTCCACTGCATTTTGTTTGCTTTTATGCTTCTTCGGTTTCGCTGCCATATAACTAAGTCGGTACCAGCACTGCGATATGTATCGTGTGCAGTTTTCACTGTACCCTGCCCTTTGACTATCGTTGACTTTTTAATTTTTGACAGATTCTAAAAAAAATAACATTTCGCACTGAATTGATGCTCCCAACCTCCACCAGGAATGCTTCCGATGTACTTACCTGTAACAAAAACCATTTCATTATTTTTTTTTATTTTATTACTAGATTCACCAACAATTATTAACAATAATAATTAATGTAAATAAAATACAATTTTATAAATAAGTAAGTAATATTAGTAAGTGCAACAATTACTTAAAAGTAAACACTACGTGCAAAATTAATGTATATAACATGGTAAATTCAATAAACACAAATTTTATAAAAGAGAAAAGAAAAAAACCATGAAATCTTGAGTACCTACTGGTAAAACTTCCTGTATAGCTTTCCTTATAGTACGAGGTGAGTCATAGTGTATGTCAATCAAGTCGCTAATAGTGTTTATTGTTTCACACATTCTGGCAAAAGTAGAATTAGCTCCCAAAACCGCGGAGGTAAAGTGGGGTTATTGATGTACTCGGTATTCTATACGGAACTACATAATTATTCCCGAAATCTGTATTTTTTTTAAAGTTTAAGTGGTGTAAAAAAAGTATATACATACATACATACGTACGTACATTAACTATTTGTATCACTAGTATTCGTTGTTATTGTCTGATAAAATTTAAATTCCGTTGCTATGTTCAATACTATTCTCATAAGCTAATATGATCACGATCAGAGTCACGATAGCCGAGTGGTTGGGTGGTCGGGATTTCGAGTCGAGAGAACCTAGTTCGATCCATAGGTAGTACCAATAATTTTTTTCAAAACTTATGTACAATTCATATCGTTGGCTTGGACATAAAGAACACCGGCCAACGGCTCACCACTTGTCCCATTGTCTCAAAAATGGCTTCAATGATGGGTGGGTCGAAAGCACTTAATTGTCTGGACCTCTGTGTAAGGGGTACACTAATGTGAAAATATTTTCAGATTATATTTAGAAATTCAAAAAAATCAACTGAAACAGGCTGAACAGGAATTTGATCTCGCCTCTGTATTAGTTTGTTCCTCCGCCCAGTTGAGTATTATTTTTAATTTTGTTATAAAAATTTTAAAAAATTCTATAAAAATGTATCATTGCTCTTCTTACTAAGTAACACTCAGTAACAGCGAAGCGTAAAATAAACAAATAATAATAAAAATAAAAATGCTTTTCACTTTTTGTAAAAAAAAGTCACGATAGCCGAGTGGTTGGGTGGTCGGGATTTCGAGTCGAGAGACCCGAGTTCGATCCCCAAGTGGCAGGCTCGTACCAAAGGGTTTTTCGTTATATCGTTGGCTTGCACATAAAGACGGGCTCACCTGTTACGTTGTCCCTAAAATATCTTTGGTGGAAGGTGGGTCAAAGGGACTTAATTGTCTAGACTAGACTTCTGTCTACCTCTGTATTGGGAATTGCGTGAAGTTATTTATATTTATTTTTTTACTCTTTGTATAACGCGTATTTATATACGTCACAGATTCGAATTTGCGATACGATAACTGGACATCACTGTCAGACACCTAACGCGCGTCACGTGACACTTGCGACGCAATCCGGACTCTAAAATTATTGGTCCTTCGTGTAGCGATATTGACACATTTTATCCTATCATTAGCGGTATATATCTTCACGCATTTCACAATACTGAGGAAGACAGAGGTCCGTCTTCGACAAACTTCTACTGACTTCACTGAGGAGTGGCGTACACTCCCGGCTAGGAGGTGCCCGGCTTAACAATCGGTCTGATCAATTTATAGTATCCAAGATACGTCTAGTTTTTGAATACTTCTATTTAATTGATATATGTATAGATTCGTCTACCTGTATGCGTAGTTAGTAGGAACCCTGCCTTTAAAGCTAAGGAGTCCCACTAGGGGCAAACTTTTCTTTCATGAATATGAATATTTTTACCCGACCCAAGGATGTTAATATAAATATTTGTCTCTGTAAGTATAAGTTGTATACGTATATTAGATAGTTAGTAGGAACCCTGCCTTTGAAGCTAAGGAGTCCCACTAGGGGCAAACTTTTCTTTCATGAATATGAATATTTTTACCCGACCCAAGGATGTTAATATAAATATTTGTCTATGTAAGTATAAGTTGTATACCTATATTGAAATGGTGGCTTGGACACTAATATGGCGATAGACTTACCACCTGTTCTTATTTCCCAAGTAAGCTCCGGTCATAGGAACTAAGTCACTCCCATCGATCCCGATATAGGTAGCTAAAGTACTAGTGTTATGGAATAAGAAACAACAAAGTTACCCAAACATCCAGACCCGAGGTTATGTTGAAAACGTGGTTTTCTACTTTGACCAGTCCGTGAATCGCACCTGAGACCTCAAAGCGAGCGACATCTTGAAAACCGTCGTGCACGACACTCGTCCACTGAGGCCGTTATAAAAAGTTCTTTTCAAATTTTGATTTTGACATATTAGCGTCAATAGTCTAATGGTTTAGGGTACGGAATGCGAAATATGCAGGTTCTGGTCTGCCATTCAACTTTTAAATCAACAACAGACACAAATGTTGTAGCTTAGTTGGAGTGTTAAACAGGAATCCTAGTGCTGCTATTTGGCAGTGCTAGTATACATTTAAGGAAAAGAAAACTTCTTATTTTCAGCCATTCGGATTCTCTAACATCAGGAAATTTCCAGAACTTTCTTCGGGAAAGCCATATGACATCGTCGAGGGAAGTTTGGGAATTGGAGAGTTAAATATTAAATCCAACATTACACTAGAGATAAACATTAAACTGCTGCATTAGCCGTTCTAGTAACAACTTACACAAATAAACTATGCACTAAACAAACAATGTAACATGAATGAGTAATAATATTGTTTGAAAGAACAATCAACTTTGTTCGTTGTTCTATGTTAAAGTCCGCTCTAAAACAATTTAAACTACACATACATATATACATAGATAGGGACAACATCATGTATTTCTCTGATCCCAAAGTAAGTAGCTAAAGCCTCTTAAGTATTATGGAATCAGAAACAACTAAGGTACCAGGTGTGTACCGCCACTCATTCACGAAGGTCGTCAAATATACGTAAAATAATATTTTGATCAATATATTAATTTATGTACCAAGTTTCATTATCATAATCATAACTGCCTGTAAAATTCCACTGCAGGACATAGGCTTCCCTCTTATTGGTCGGATATTTTTCGAGATAGTTCTCTCGCTATCTGTCAGAAGACAATTCCATTATTAAAGCTTTTCCTTTAGTTGCCTTTTACGACACCCACGGGTAGTTTTCCTACGCATATACCACACGCCTAAGTAGTACATAGTTTTGAAGCATATAATTTATAACGTAAAAAACTGATACATACTAGTAATTTTTCTATACTAAAAATGAATAAATGAATATATTTTTTATTCCTAACACAGGAGTAGACCGAGGTCTAGACAATTAAGTCCTTTCGACCCACCTTCCACCTAAGATATTTTTGGTACAACGTGACAGGTGGTGAGCCTGTCCCCGTCTTTTCGTTCACAACTCATACAACAAGTATAAATAAAATAGCTTATAAATAAGTGCACATAATTCATAATAAGTAGACAGAGACAACATGCCATTCATCGCAGCACTAGAGAAATCAGGCAAAGATTCACTAGATGCTAATGTTCATTACAGGCTTTGAACATGCGGGCCTCCGCCCTCACAGGTCTTGTTTGCTGCAGATGTAAAGGCTATTGAAAAAGCTATGCCATGAGTGCTTCTGTGTGATAGAATCCACATCAGCAGCATGGTAACCGACATAGCCGTTACAATCAGCACGCTGAAGTAGTAATGGACCAGCCACGTAGCATACAGAAATGACAAGTGTTAGGTAAGAAAGGTTCTCGGCAAGGAAAGGCAAACGCAGTTTGGGACGACCCCCTACAAGATAGAGCGAAGACTTTGCACTATGTTGCGGGGACTCAATAGAAAGATATGGCAAGGTACTGTTCTATGTCTATCTCTATGTTTATGTTCAGCAGTGGACTTTTGATAGGCTGTTACGATAATGATTATTATGATGACGTGGCCTGTCTTTTTAGGAATATTTTTTAGAACTTATTTCGGATCATGGTGGATATATTCAAAGTAACAATAATTATAAATATATGCGTACAGTTGGTAAATAGAGTAGTTGCCTACATTTGTTTTGTTTTAAACGATATATTTACATTTATTTATCTTTACGCAAAATCCCTGACCACCAGAGCGAACAGATCACCAACTGTCACGATCCTTACATTCCTATGTCGCTTTTTTCAGAGTAATTTTCTTCTTCATACATGCCCGTCTGTCTATCCGAGTACATAGTGACCCTCTTTGATCAATTTGCTCACATGGTCTTCGGAAGTTTGTCTCGGCCTACCTCGAAATCTCTAATGTTCACTTTCGCGTTGTTTATTTTCTTCACCATTTGGTCGTCACTCATTTATCCATGATAGCCGAGTAAGCACTCGGCTATCGGTGATCGGAATTCGACTCATGAGACCTGAGTTCGATCCCCATGTGGTAGGCTTGTACCAAAGGTTTTTTTAAAAACTTACCTACGATTTATAAGTTGGCTTGGACACAAAGACGGCGACGGGCTCACCACCAGTCACGATGTCCCAAAAAATGTCTTCCTCGAAAGGATTTAACTGTCTACACCTCGAAGAAGATATTTTGTATATTCAATTAAAAAAATAATCGCTTTGCTTATCTGGGCTAGATTTTGTTCAGATGTAAAAAGAAATAACTGTCTTGTAAGGATGCCGAATAAGCTTTCTTTTATTGACGATTCCAGTGTCGGCGGAGTCAATTGGCATCCTCACAATTAATTGTTCCACTTTTTATATCGCATTTACGTAGACCGAGCGTAGTAAATTATGCTCTGAATTTAGAAGAGCTTTTAGCTCGAGAAAACAGAAGTTGCTCAATTTATTTTTATGTTTACCCAATAGCCGAAGCCGAATTGCTAGTGAAGCTAAAGGTTGCGGGTTCGAATTCCGTTAGAAGAAATATATATTTGTAATAAGCTGTGATTTTGTATGCATATTCGAATTATGTTTTGGTGTGTTTGTTTTTAACATTGTGTGTATACGAATATGAATTTTTGTTCTAGAGTTCTACATGTTTATATGAACCATTGAATTATGTATCTATGTAAATGTATATGTATATAATTACATACTGTCGATAGCTTGGACACTAAGACGACGGTGGGGTCACGTTGGGTCCATCTCGGAGATTAACAATTAAGGCAATATTTTATGATCTATATAGATTTTAAAGGTGTGTTTTTTCAAAAGTATTGCATCGAAGTAAGTATATACGTCAGGTTAATTGATTCATATGCCGTGATTATTGCCATCGTAATTGTTGTTATTGTCTGAAAGATTATAAATTCAATTGCTATGTTCTAAGGTTTATTCAATCAAACAATTTACCATCGTGAACTATTTTAATGGTACCGAAAAATGACAGCGCTGCAGCAGTACTGCCATAGTATGTCTGCTGAGATCCAGTAATTCGTTCTATTTTAATTTGTAATTTTTGGTTATTACTCTTATATGTAATGTTTTGTGACAACGAAAAAACCTACTTTCTTCCTCCTTCTTCTTCTTCCAATCATTTTACACGAGCGGGATTTGATCCCGCGGCCTCTGCAGTATCAGTTGATATTTAAAAAATATTAAGTGTTATTAAAAATATATTTTCACGCTATTCCCAACGCTGGGGTAGCAGATGTCTATACAGTTAAGTACTTTCGACCCACCTTCCTAGCGAAGATTTTTTTGGGCAACGTGACGGTGGTGATCTCGACCCCGTCTTTATGTTCAAGTCGACATATTTGTAAATAGTACATATACTTTTGAAAAGAAAAACCCATTGGTACGATGTAGGATCGTGGCACACTGGCAATCGAACCCAGTTCCATTAATTAGAATTCCAATCATCCAACCACTTGGCTATATAACTATATTACTTTAAATTGCTCAGGATTTTGTTATTAAATTAGTAATAGCAAATTTCTATAAAAAATCATTTTTACTACTTTTACTAAACTTTTTGTATTACGCGTATTTATATACGTCACAGATTGGAATTTACGATAGAATAATTGGACATCACCGTCAGACACCTAACGCGGGTCACGTGACACTAGCGACGCAATCCTGACACTAAAGTTAATGGTCCTTCGAGTTGCGATGTTGACAAATTTTATTCTAATTATTTATCTTCACGCATTTCACAATACTGAGAGAAACAGAGGTCAGTCTTTAGTTCAGTTTGTTTCTCTTCAAATTTTGATTTATACATATTAGCGTTAATAGTCTAATGGTTTAGAGTACGGAATGCGAAATTTGCAGATTCGGGTCTGTCATTCGTCTTTTAAATCAACTCCAGACTCAAGTGTTGCAGCTTAGTTGGAGTGTTAAACAGGAATACTAGTGCTGTTATTTGGAATTACTAGTATACATTTGAGGAAAAAAAGAAAACTTCTGATTTTCAGCCATTCGGATTCTTTAACATCAGGAAATTGCCAGAACTTTCTTCGGGAAAGCCATTTGATATCGTCAAGGGAAGTTTGGGAATTGGAGAGTTAAATATTAAATCCTATCATAACACTAGCATTAAAATTTGAAAACATAACTGTTCAAGTAACAACTTCACAAATAAACTGTGCACTAAACAAACACTGTCACATGAACAAGCAATAATATTGCTTTAAACAACAATCAACTTTGTTCGTTGTTCTATTTTACAGTTCGCTCTAAAACAATTCAAACTACACATACACACATACATAGATAGGGACAATATCACATACTCGTAAATTGCTCTGATCTCAAAGTAAGTAGCTTAAGCACTTTTATTATGGAATCAGATAACGAAGGTATTACAAACACACAGACTCGAAAAAATGTAGGAATGTCTCGACCTGGAATCTACCTCTCAGCTGGCGACACCATGAAAACCGGTGTGTACGCCACTCGTCCACGGAGGTCATCAAACATACGTAAAATAATATATTGGTCTATTTATTAACTAATGCACGTTGTTTCATTATCATAATCATAACTGCCTGTAAAAGTCCACTGCAGGACATAGGCTTCCCTCTTATTGGTCGGATATTTTCCGAGAAAGTTCTCTCGCTATCTGTCGGAAGACAATTCCATTATTAAAGCTTTTCTTTTAGTTGCCTCTTACGACACCCACGGGTAGTTTTCCTACGCATATACCACACGCCTAAGTAGTACATAATTCTGTAGCATATAATTTATAACGTAAAAAACTGATACATCCTGGTAATGTTTCTACACTAAAAATGAACAATTGAATATCTTTACACTATTCTATATTATTATTATTAATTTATAAATCACGGAAGTTTTTTTTGGAACATCGTGACAGGTGGTGAGTCCGACGCCATCTTTATGTTCAAGAATAATAAAAAAAATATAAATGAAACTGTTTATAAATTAGTGCACATAAGTAATAATTAATAAATAAGTAGACAGGAACAACATGACATTCATGACATTCATCTCAGAACCAGACACATCAGCCAAAGGTTTACTAGATGCTGATGTTCAGTACAGGCTTCTGACATGCGGAACTTTTAGCTCTCGCAGGTCTTACTCTATGAAGTTGTAAAGGCTTTATGGAAAGGGCTACATCCTGTGTGATTCTGCATGATGGAATTTGCAACTGCATCAGGGTAACCGACATAGCTGTAAGGATCAGCACGCTGAAATAGTAATGGACCGGCTACGTAGCATGTAGGACTAACAAGCGTTAGGTAAGAAAGGTTCTAGGCACGGAACGGCCGTGTAGGACGACCCTCCACTAGATTCTGCGACCTAACACAATATTGTTGGGAGTCGATAGATGCTAATGGCAAGGTACTATTATATATGGTAATCTTCGGGTAGGCCAATGTTCAGTAGCGGAATTTTGATAGGCTGTTATATTATATTTATTAAATATATTTATATTTATTTATTTATCTTAACGCATTTCCATTTCATTAACGCATTTAGAGGGGTAGCCAGAGGTCCAGACTATTTAGTCCTTTTACCGGAGTTTATTTTGGGACAACGTGACAAACAGTCTTTATGTCAAAGCCATTGATATAAAACGTACATAGGTTTCTAAGAAACCCATTGGTACGAGCCTTCCTCCTGAAGAGCTACTCGGCTATCGTGGGTTTAATATGTTTGTTGACATCACGTAACATAACAAAAAGTTAAAATTATTTTCTCTTTTGAAACATACGGTTACTTGGTTAATTATTAAAAAATAAAAACGGAAGTAAATATCATTATTTTCAAAGAACAATAAACGCTTGGGGCTCCTCCATTAAAATAACAATGTTGTAACCTATTGCATTATCTTAGCCGAGTGCTTTGTTGTAGAGTTCGTAACACAATAGTTTCATGTTTTCTGTTTTTAATATACAGTTGCTGTTCTAGGGAATACCGTTTGCCTTTTTGTAGAAAAAAACAACTTGCTACTCGTGCTCTTATGCTCTAAATGTATTAGTTTAATAATAAACTCCATGTTGAGAGCATAAATTATTTCGGAAATTGCTCGATGAGAATGGTTGATGGGAACTTTCTCAGTTTTAAATTTTATAAACTTACTTATTTCATTTTTTTATTTATTTTAATAAAAATACCTGGTGGTTTCGCATTTATGGCGTTATCAAGGTTTATTATTAAATATTTATTTTTGTAATAATATACCTTTAAATTTTATATATAATAAAATAATTTAATTAGAATACAGTTTCTAAAAAGCATCACGCACACTTTCACAATTTTCGAGTGAATTCCATAAAACGTCACTTACAATTCGTTTGGCATGTCGCCAGGCTGTTGACCGTACTTGACAACAAAAAAAGAGAGAATTCATTTCATCGGAGCTTATTTTTAAGGCAACGTGACAGGTGGCGAGTCTGTCGGCACCTTAATGTCCAAGTCAACGATACGAATCGTACAAAACTTTGGAAAAAAAACTTATTGCTACATCCCACCCTGAGGATATTACTTGTGATAAAACTCGGTAGACTCAAGCACTTACCACAAATACGCAGACCCGAAACAATGTAAACACAGAAGTTTTTGATGGGACACGTCCGAAATCGAACCAGGTACCTCAGACCTAGCGAACCATCTCAAAAATACCAGATAAAAATTTAACAGACAAGCACACAACCTAAAGGGATAGCTAGAGAGAACACATCGCCAATCGTCACGATTACTTACATACTTCTTTGGTTTCATTCAAATTCATAATTTTCATCTTACATGCAGTTCTAGGTATCCGAGTACTCTAGACCCCCCCTCCCCATTCGAGCAATTTCCTCACATAGTTTCCGCTAGTCTTGACTTACCTCGATACCTTTAAAGTTAACTCTCGTGCTGTATATTTTTTCACTATTTGGTCTTCGGAAATCGAGTCATGAGATCCCCATGTGGTAGGCTCGTGCCATTGGGTTTGTTTTCGAAACTAATGTAAAATTTATTTAGTTGGCATGGACTTAAAGACGGCGACGGGCTTGCCAGGTAACACAATGTCACAAAAAATGTCTTCGTTAAAAGGTGGATCGAAAGGACATATTTATTTAGATCTCTTTTGCCCCCGTACTGGGAATGGCGTGAAGATACCGTTTTGTTTATTCAATTAAAAAAAGAATGTCTTTGCTTGTCTGGACTAGATTTTGTTCAGATGTAAAAAGAAATAACTGTCTTGTAAGGGTGTCGAATAAGCTTTCTTTTATTGACGATTCCAGTGTCGACAGAGTCTATTGGCATCCATATAATTATTTGTTCCACTTTTTATATTGCATTTACGTAGACCGGGCGTAGTAAATGATGCTCTGAATTTAGAAGAGCTTTTAGCTCGAGAAAACAGAAGTTGCTCAATTTGGTTTTATGATACTCAATAGCCGAGTTGCTAGTGAAGCTAAAGGTTGCGGGTTCGAATTTCGCTGGAAGAAATTTATATTTGTAATAAGCTGTGATTTTGTATGCATATTCGGATTATGTTTTAGTTTGTTAGTTATGAATAGTGTGTGTATATAAATAGTAAAATGAATAAATTGTGTGAGATGAATATGAATGTTTGTTCTAGAGTTCTACATGTTTATATCAAAATGACCTCCGTGATTTTGAATACAGGCCTTCAATTTGTGCGGCCAGTCGTCTATCGCAGCACGAATGAGGTTCATGTCAATATCAGCGGCGGCCTTAATCAAGGATGTCTTGAGTGACTCCAAATTTAGAGTTAGAGTATTTTTTTTCCCGCGTACCGCTTCTACAAAGCGCGGCAACTCTTCAGTCTTAGGTCCATTAGACGAGCATTCAAACAATGTCCTGTTTATCTTCGATATGCCCGAAGCCCTAAGTCTTCATTTAACACCCTTTTCTCCGTGGTTCTGCTTAACCCCATCTGAACGGCTAACAGTTTCTGCTTACGTTTGGGATTTCATTGAATTCGCGCCTTCACAGCTTTTATCACTGCTGGAGTTCTAACAGACCGAGGGCGACCACTTCTTGACCTGTCATCTACACTAGAGTCTTCATTGTATCGTTTGATGGTACGATAAACGAATCTTTTGGTTATATTCATATTTTTCAGTATGTCAAAAACTTGAATTGGCGCGTAACCGCAACGATGCAACGCAATACGCGTCCACTCCATATTTAAAAATGAGTAAAATTTTAAAAAGTATGTAGTTTTATTTTTATGAACAATTCGAAATTCGAATTCAATAAACTTTTTTTGTGGCCAGCATTGTAAAAGAAAAGTTTTTACTGTGTGACAATACTTATGACCTGACTGTGTATATTTACACGTGTTTATAACACATCTTTAATGTGTTTTTTCATAATTACAGCATTGAACCAAGTGTATACGTCATGTTAATTGATTCATATGCCGTGATAATTGCCATTGTAATTGTTGTTATTTACTGTCAAATTATAAATTCAATTGCTATGTTCTAAGGTTTATTCAATCAACCAATTTACTATCGTGGACTATTTTTGTGGTACCGGCAAATAAACAGTGCTGCAGTAGTACCGCTACAGCATGTCTGCAGAGTCGGATATGCCGTTTCGTTGCTGCAGACAAGTAATTTGTTCTATTTTAATTTGTAATTATTAGTTATTACTGAAATGTTTTGTGACAACGGATAAACCTACTTTCTTTCTTCTTCTTCTTTCAATCAACTGACACGAGCGGAATTTGATCCCCCGGTCTCTGCAGTATTAGTTGAAATTTAAAAAATATTAAGTATCAGTTGATATTTAAAAAAATTCCCAATACAGGGGTAGACAGAGGTCTACCCCTGTATTGGGATCCCTTTGACCCACCTTCCACCGAAGATATTTTCGGGACAAAAAATATTAAGCCTTATTAAAAATATATTTTCACGGTATTCCCAACGCTGGGGTAGCAGATGTCTATACAGTTAAGTACTTTCTAACCACCTCCCAGCGAAGATTTTTTGGGCAACGTTACAGGTGGTGATCCCGACCCCGTCTTTATGACCAAGTCGACATACTTGTATATAGTACATATACTTTTGAAAAAAACCCATTGGTACGATCCTACACTGGCTCACTGGCAATCGAACCCAGTTCCATTAATTAGAATTCCAAGCATCCAACCACACGGCTATGTAACTATATTACTATAGAATGGCTCAGGATTTTGTTATTAAATTAATAATAGCAAAATTCTATAAAAAATCATTATTACTATTTTTACTAAACAAATAAAATTAAATAAACAAAAACTTTTTGTATTACGCCTATTTATATACATCACGGATTCGAATTTGCGATAAGATAATTGGACATCACTCTAACATCAGGAAATTGTCAGAACTTTCTTCGGGAAAGCGATATGATATCGTCGAGGGAGGTTTGGGAATTGGAGAGTTAAATATTAAATCCTATCATAACACTAGAGATAAGCATTAAAACTTGAAAACGTAACTGCTCTAGTAACAACTTACACAAATAAACTGTGAACTAAACAAACAGTGTAACATGAATGAGTAATAAGAGTTCGTTGTTCTATGTTACACTTCGCTCTAAAACAATTCAAACTACATATACACATACATAGATAGGGACAACATCATATATTGCTCTGATCCATAAGGAAGTAGCTATAGCGTCTTAAGTATTATGGAATCAGAAACAACTAGAGTACCACAAACACCCCGACCCGAGAAAATGTAGAAAAAATGTTTCTAACATTGTCCCGACCGGGAATCGACCTCTTACCAGCCACCATGAAAACCGGTGTGTACGCCACCCGTCCACGGAGGTTGGGTGTTGGTGGACACAGGTGACGATATAAGATCGTTTATGCATGTGTTTACCGTTCGCACAGCGGTGACCAGGAGACAACTCGGTTATTCGAATATCTAAGTGAGGCCGCTGATATGGCCCAGCATCGGTACCCTCCGCACAATTAGTCTTTCTGGGAGACTTTAATGTCTCTCACCAGGATTGGCTGTTCCCATACCAGAAGACTGACCATGCTGAGAGGGAAATGAGGAATTTCGCCTAATCGCTAAATCTCCCCCAGATGGTAAAGCAAGCCACTAGGGTGCCAGACGTTGAAGGTCATACAGCCAATTGTCTAAACCTCCTGCTGACCACTGATCCTGACAGATATGAGGTAGAGGTGGCTTCTCCACTAGGAACCTCTGATCACTGTCTGGTGAAATCTGTATCGTCTTACACGCCAACAGACCTCGACCCACATGGTACTAGCCGAGTGTGGCGATACAAGTCAGCAGATTGGGATGAGATGCGACACTTCTTTGCATCTTAACCTTGGCGGCAGGTCTGCTTCTCTTCCGGAGATCCATCGAGATGCGCGGATGCTATAACTGACGTGGTATGTTTAGCTATGGAATATTTTATTCCTTTTGCTGATGTACCCGTTGGTGGCAAAGCTCGCCCATGGTTCAGCGCCGAATGTTCCCAAGCCGAAAAGCTTAAACATTTGGCGTACCTCTCATGGGTTGACACTCGAAACCGTAAAACTCCGGATGTCAGATCCAAGAAGAGAGCCTTTAATCTAGCCGCCAAGACTTACAAAAAGGTGTTGCGGCTCGTTTCGAACGCATTAGGCATATTGGCACGAAGCTCTCTGCTCAACCATTTGGCAGTAGAGCTTTTTGGTCTCTTGCCAAGGCGGTCGAGATGAGTTTTTGTAAACCTTCACTGCCTCCGCTGGTTAAGCCCGACGGGACATTGGCTCATGCGGCAAAAGAGAAGGCAGAACTGTTCGCTAATCTCTTTGCCAGCAACTCACGTCTGGACACAAGCAACGCAGTTCCAACTTCCCTGCCTCCCTGTGGTACTTCAATGTCAGAGGTCCACATTACTAACAAAGAGGTCCTCAAAACGTTGCGACATCTGGACGTGAACAAAGCCAGTGGACCTGATGGTATTCCAGCCATAGTGCTTAAGACCTGTGCACCCGAGTTGTCTCCTGTTCTGACACGCTTGTATCGCCTCTCCTTGAAGACTGGAATAGTTCCCAAATCCTGGAAGCTTGCTAACGTGCAGCCCGTGCCAAAAAAAAGGTAGCCGTGTTGACCCAGTCAACTATCGACCAATTACCTCCATACTCTGTAAGATTATGGCGCGTATGTTGAACTCGCACCTCTTGGTATACCTAGAACATAACGATCTCCTTAGCGATCGACAGTACGGGTTTCGCCGAAATCGGTCGACTGGGGACCTTCTAGTGTATGTCACAAATCTATGGGATGAGGCCCTCGAGAACAGTGGTGAAGCACTCGCGGTTTCGCTCGATGTCTCGAACGCTTTTGACAGGGTCTGGCATGCTAGCCTCATCAATAAGCTTCCTTCATATGGTATATCCCCTAGACTGATAGCCTGGATAGAAGACTTTTTGCGGGAACGGTCTTTGCGAGTCGTTATTGACGGCTGCTCATCGGAGGCTATGGCGCTTAATGCCGGAGTTCCTCAAGGGTCTGTTCTGTCCGCAACTCTCTTTCTGCTGCACATAAACGACCTGCACGGGCCTGGTCTCTTTGGGTATGCAGATGACAGTACAGTTGTGGAGAGATATCTGGCGCGTGTTCAGTCCAGACAGGATCAAGTACAGTCTGCTCGGGAGGCCATGGTAGAGCGTATGAATCTTACATTACAGGCAGTTTCCAACTGGGGCAATACCAATCTTGTGAGATTTAATGCCACCAAAACGCAAGCGTGTCTGTTCTCCGCCAAAAGGAGCCAGTTCACCTTGGCTCCTAAATTTCAGAAGGTATCTCTGGAATAAACCGATCGCCTCCAGTTACTAGGAGTCGAAATCACGTCAAACCTTAACTTTGGGCGGTTCATTGAGTCTAAGGCTAAAGTCGCTGCAAGGAGATTGGGAGTTCTTGCAAAAGTGCGGCGTTACTTGACTCCGGGACAGCTTCTGACCCTATATAAAGCTCAGGTCCGGTCGGCTGTAGAGTACTGCTGCCACATATGGGCTGGAGCTCCTAAATATCAACAGGCAGCCTCGGTGTTCTACAGGTTACATTTTGGAGAGTGTGCGAAGGAATTACATGAGTTAATTCCTCCTTCCCCTTTCCATCATCGGACAAGAAGACGCACGGCGGGTTTCCATCCTTTTGTTGTCGATATACCCTGCATTCGGACGAAGCGTTTTGGTTCGTCGTTCATAATGCGTACAGCATAGGACTGGAATAATTTGCCTGCATCAGTCTTTCCGTCCGATTAAAATTTGGGTGTCTTCAAGAGAAGAGTAAATAGGCTTTTTCTAAGCTAGTGTGCCTACCAACAAAAACTACATCGCCACTTACCATCAGGTGGGATTGTAGTTAAACGCTAGCTTATAATGTTAAAAAAAAAGTTTTTAATATGTTCTTCAAAGTTAATAAAGTTTATGCTTATCTCTATAGATATGTTATACCTATGTATATCTGAGCTGAGCTGAGCGGTTAAATTTTGCTCCTTAATTTTAATTTAATTAAAATTAACAATAGTTTTAATCTACCTCAATTTCATAAGCCTTATAATCAATTAATATTGTGACATTCAAGTTTTTCATAAAATTACTGTGTTGAAGTTGATAAACTAAAGGTAAAGAACTTTTTTGTAATTTTTGTCACCCCTTTCTGTGCTTATTTTTATTTTATATAACTACATATTAATTTCATAATATCTATTGTTAAAATTGTTGTTGCCTCTGTGGTTTCGTATTGAGTTGTTTTCCTAATAATTCTATCTGAGATCGAAGGCAATAGCTGTGACAATTGATCTTGCTTACTCTGCTACTTGTTAATTATTTTGAGTTTCTTTTATTATATACAAAATATATTAAAATGAATACTCGCAATGCCGAGGCACGTCAGGTGGGAAACCAACTCTCAACTTCATGAACTAAGGCAAGCAGGGAGCAGTGTGAGCAATTACTTAAAGAAAGGGAGGATAATGAAAAAGAAATAATAGAAGTAGTTAATAAAAATAGCCAACTAAAATCTGAAATGTATCAATTGCATATGGAGTATTTAAATTTATTAAGAGAAAAAAACCAGTTGCAGCGAACGGTTGATGAGTTTGATCAGTGTGGAAGGGAGTATGAGGAAAGTCTCACACTCAATTCTACACTGAAATCACAAATAAATGAGGCTAGTAACCAAATAGCACAGCTTAACTGTGAAATAAACAACTTAAAAGCCTCCCAGACTCAGAGCCTGTTTGATGAACTGGTTAATTGTAAAGATTTTCAGGTATCTTTTACCACCAAAAGCCACACATCCACAGTAATTGACTTAACTGGTGATGATTCTGTTGCAACAAACCCAACAAGAATTCCATGCAGCAGAAATAAGTTCAAGAAGTATATAAAAATTAATAAATATATTAGTAAGGTAAAAAAATTAATAAAATGCAAAATTCATGCCAAAAATTATACCAAATTGTGTAAATAAAAACAGCAATTACTTGAAACAATAAAACAATATTCAATTAAGGTGGATAATATTAGGACTAGCTATGAAGCTGACATAGAGGGTCTAAATTCTGAAATTTCAGGGTTATATAACTCTCTCAATATTATATCAAATAAATATAAATCGGCCAAGAAGGAGATTTCAGAGCACATATTGGCTATGGAAGGACTGGTTAAATTATGCGAGCATAATGAGAGGCGCTTTGAGTCTTTGTCAAAATACTGTTAGTGTCAGTGCTCAATGCCAGTTCTTTCAGGGTCGGTATGTGACTCTGTTGTCAGTCAAAATGGCTCCTCTGGTAATGCTGAACTCTATATCAGGTCCATAGCTAAAAATTTAAATTTTAAACAAGATGAAATTAAAAATAAATTAGGAAAAAATATTGGCACACTGTTAAATACTAGCTTTAAGGGACAAATTACAAATTATTGTATGCCAGGAGCATCATTTAATAATATAATGAAAAAGTAAAGTACTTTCTGTCCTAATTCTATTTTAGTACTGTTGATAGGGAGAAGGGGCAATCTTAACAAAAGACAAATGTTAAAATACTCTGAGTATTTAAATAGCCTAAATGTCAATAAAATTGACCTGTTCACATTGCCATATTTAAAGGATTTTCAATTCAATAATTTATTGTGTAATAATTGTAAACATTTGACATGTCAAAAAAATAACATTGATAAATTCCATTTAATTGATACTAACATTCTTATTAAGAATTCTTTGATTAAAAATAGGTATTTCCTATCCAAATGTAATACAAGATTTATAGCAGATGCGCTCCTATTTTTTACATTTTACCTCAGCCAAGAATTTGGCTAAACCAATGACAAGTAATTTGGAATCTGTTCCAAGTACTTTAAATTAAATAACAAGACAATAGAGGAAGTATCTTGCAATAATAACATTTATCAAAAGAATTTTAAAGAGAATAGTATAATTTTACAAAATAGTTTATCTAATAAAATGTATTAACCTGGTGTGATAAATTGAATTGTTTTTAAATAGTAATGATGTTGATATATTATGTGTCACTGAACACTGGTTAAAAAATGATAACTTTGTGTTTAACTTCAGTAGGTACCAGGTTGTTAGTTCTTTCAATAGAGAAAAAGCTTTACGTGGTGGCTCTTTAATACTATTGAGTAAGTCCTTCTCATTTAAGGAACGTAAAGACATTGTGAGCCTCTCTGTTGAGAGAACTATAGAAATGGCTTGCGTTGAGCTTGAGCATCTCATTGTTGTTGTATACCGACCGCCCTGCGCCTTATATGAGTGTTTTGAAAGAATTATGGAAGAAGCTTTACTTAAACTTCATAAACAGAATAAATCGGTAGTCGTATGCGGAGATTTTAATATTAATCTCCTGGAAGCTTCTTCTAATACTATTACATTTCTCTCATTGTTAAAGTCGTTCAATCTTGTGAACTTGTTTTATGAGCCAACAAGAATAACAGAGTCAAGTGCGACGTGCATAGACAATATTTTTACAGATGTCAAACCATTGCACAGATTAATAATTCATAAGTTAAGTTCAGACCACTCTGGTCAATTTGTTAGTCTGCCTCACGACCGACAAACCACACGTATTAGGAAAGCTGTGTTTGTTCCGATAAATTTATATCGCAAAGAGAAATTTAGAAGTAAATTAATAAAAAAACTTCCAGTGTTGCCTTACCATGACAACACTAACGCCGTGTACAGTTCATTATTTAATTTCTTAAAAATTGAATTTAATGCCGTTTTTACTTCTAAAACATTTTATTTGAATAGTCGAAAGACTTTTAAGAATTTATTAAAAATTTAATTGAATAAAAAAAGAGTCTGTTTTGCAGCCAAGTCATTACACTTAAGCAATAAAATTAAAAATGCTTCTAATAAAGTAAAAATGACCAAGTCATATATAATATTATGCCAAGTCATATATAAAATATACCAAGTATATTTATCAGAATTATTAATAGTGAAACGGGGAAGAATATGTCACGAAGTTCTGACTACCAACTTAATATTGACAATAAAGTTGTAAATACTAATCATGAGGTAGCTAAAGTTTTTGAGACTTTTTTTTAGTGAAATTTTATTTTTGAATACACAGTCGTTCTGTTGTTGCCGAGACGTTACTGAAGGAAAATGTAAGAGCTTGCACCACAACCTTTAAGTTTGAGGCTGTTAATTCTAAAGATATTGTGAGAATGTTTAACACTATTGAATGTAAGAAAACGGCGGATCTATGGGGAATGTCCGTTGAAGTAACTGCTTCTATAATAGATTTGATTGCACCTCATTTGTCCATTATATTTAATAGTAGTATAGAGTCTGGTGTATTTCCTGATCTCAAGAAGCAAAGTAAAGTAATACCTTTATTTAAATCTGCTAGTGCTTCGGACCCCACTAACTTTAGACCCACTTCGGTACTACCAACACATAGTAAAATTTTTGAAAAAATTATTCTTGCTCAACTGTTAAGATATTTTAATTTAAACAAACTACTATTACATTGCAATCAGTTTGGTTTTACAAGGGGTCGCTCAACAACCGATGCTAGTGTTAATATTTAAAATCCAACCACATATTGTTACACTTGACGACGTAAATGATGCTATGTCAAAAATAGTCCACGGGTTCAATGCTAATAATTTACATTTAAATAGCAATAAGACTAAATGTATAAAATGTTCAACACCTAATGTTAAACAGTTGGGTGATACCAATGTACTAATAAATGGGGGAGAGTTGAGCTTTGTGGATACAGCTGTTTTTCTCGGAATAACACTTGATGCGAGGCTTCAATGGAGCCCCCAATATATCCCAACTTGAGAGTAGGTTAAGCTCTGCAGCATATGCTGTAAGAAAAATAAGGCTTTTAACTGATGTGCAAACGGCTAGACTTGTTTATTTTAGTTACTTCCATAGCATAATGTCATATGGTATTCTGCTATGGGGTCATGCAACTGACGTAGAAACAGTATTTGTTTTACAAAAGAGGGCCATACGAGCTGTATATTGCCTGGATTCTCGAGCAATCCTCTTAGAGAGGAATTTAAAGAAATTAATATTTTAACACTGGCCTCTCAATACATATATGAAAATTTAATGTATGTGCATAAAAACATTAATACTTTTAGCAAGACTTACATAATGTAAATACTAGGAACAAACACAAGCTGGTAACACCGGTTACTAGACTCCATAGAGTAACTCTTTCATAGGGCGGTGTATACCTGTATGCAAAGCCTGTCTATTAAAGAAAAGCTTTATAGGAAAGGTTATTATAATATAAATGAATATATTAATGACAGTAACCCCTAGGAATGAGGTGATCGCTCCCAAGCCATTTCTAGAAAATATCACATTATATTTGTATAATGCATTATATTGTTAAAAATATTGACCAAAAACCAGGATACCTACGGAGTTTCTTTCGCCTGTTTCTTCTCCGTTAGAGGAACCTCATGACGAAACGGTGGTAGATTGAAAATGACGATCGATAACCGAATGTATGTTCTTATGTCGATGAGTAAATGATTTGATTTGATTTGATTTATCTATAAATTAGTTGACCCGAATGCCTAGTTGTTAGTGACTCCGCATGGAATGCGGCTTCAAATCCGACAAGGGACAATCATTTGTGTCATGAAATTTTGAACAGTCATAACTTTTGTATTCGGGACATGTTTATTCATATCTGTCTATTTAAGTATAAGTACATATCTATATAAGTATTGCAAAGCTTCTTTGGCTTGAACATTAAAATGGCTATAGGCTAATACCTGCAGGGATATCCTTATAAGCACTGGTGATGTTTAAATAGATAAATATATAGAGAAAACATCACATACATTACTCTGATCTCTAAGTAAGTAGCTAAAGTACTAGTATTATGGAATCAGAAACAACTAAGGTTCCACTAACACCCCAACCTTAGAAAATATACAAAAATGTGTTTCCAACATTGTCCCGACCGGGAATCGACCTCATAGCTGGCGACTTCATGAAAACCGCTATGTACGCCACTCGTTCACAGAGGTCGTCAAACATACGTAAAATAATATATTAGTCAATATATTAATTTATGTACGAAGTTTCATTATCATAATCATGACTGTCTGTAAAAGTCCACTGCAGGACATAGGCTTCTCACTTTTTGGTCTTATATTTATTGAGATCATCCCGCCATCTGACTGAAGACAATTGCATTTTCAAGGCTTTTCCTTTAGTCGCCTCTTACGACCCCCACGTGAAGGTTTCCTACGCAGATAAAATACGGCTAAATAGTATATAACTGTAGCATATAACAGATAACGTAAAAATTGATCCCGGTATAATGATCCCGGTAATATCATACAAGTAATGTATATACACTTAAAATAAATAAATAAATATCTTCACGCCATTCCAGATACAGGGGTAGACCGAGGTTCTTCACGGTCCACGTAAGATTTTTTTGGAACATCGTGACAGGTGGTGAGCCCGTCGCCGTCTTTATGCCAATCTCTAATACAACAAATATAAATGAAACTGCTTATAAATTAGTGCACATAATTAATAAAATATAAATAAGTAGACTGTTCTTGTCTACTGTATGACATTCATCGCAGCACTAGACACATCAGCCACACATAGTTATATGTTCAGAAGTGGACATTTGATAGTCTTTTATGATGATGCTGAATTTGATGACAGTTGAAGTTTAATTTTAGCGAAGCAACCAAATTCAATATCTATTTCCTAAATATTTTGAGAAAAATTTGCTTAGAATTTATTTCGGATCATGATGGATGTATGCAAAGTAATAATAATCATCAATATCTGAAGACTTGATTTATCTTAGTTTATCTTAACGCATTTCCCAATAAAGGGGTAGCAAGAGTCCCAACCTTTTTAGTCCTTTCACCGGAGTTTATTTTGGGATAACTCGATAGACACAGTTTTGAAAAAAAAAACCTATTGGTACTACTTTATTTACTACTTTAGTCGATTGTAACTTTAACATGGTTGGTGACAATATCACGTAACATAAATACAAAAAAGATAACATTATTTTCTCTTTTGGAACATACTTAACTTATTTAACTTGTTATCCACTCAGTTAATTATTAAAAAATAACTAAACATCGTTCTTTTCAAAGAAAAATAAACGCTTGGGCTCCTCCATTAAAATAATAATGTTGTAACCTACTGCATTATCTTAACCGAGTGCTTTGTTGTCGACAGTTCGTAACACAACAGTTTCATGTTTTCTGTTTTTAATATACAGTAGCTCTACTCGGGAATACCTTTGCCTTTTTGCAGAAAAAACAACTTGCTACTCGTGCTCTTATGCTCTAGAGATATTTAGTTTAATAATAAACTCCTTATTGTGAGCACCTGGCGATCGAACTCGGGTCTCTTGACTCGAATTCCGATTACACAATCACTTCTCACATTTTTAAATATACTAAAAGTGTTATAGTTTGAAACGCAAACTGTTATATTAAATTGAAGCATACTGTGCCCGAACTTTGAACGTATTTCATTGCTGATATGTAACGTAAACAATGTGATATCGACTTAAGAGACATGCGTTATTTGTGTTCAGCCAATCTATGAACAGAATCATTATAAATACACACATAGATAGGGACACCATCACATACATTGCTTAGATCCAAAAGTAAATAGCTGACTTGTGTTATGGAAATTGGAAATAACGAATTCATCGAAAACGCCCAGATCCACGACAATCTGGAAAAGAGTGATTTTTTGTAATGACCCCGAATCCGAAAGCCTTTCAAGCTTTCGGAATCAAACCCGAAAGCTTGAAAGTAGTAAAGCATATTGGTATACTCGTATATGCCATTCGTTCACTGTCATCATCATCAACCTGAATTATTAGCTGTCGCACCAAAAGTTATCAGTGTTTAAGTTGAAGCGTCAATAGCCTAATGTTTAGATATTTATATATCCAAATATTGAGAAAATGAGTGAAGATAGGTTTATACAATTCATATCGTAGGCTTGGACATAAAGATGGCGACTGGCACAGTACCACATTCTAAACAGACATTGTCTAAACCTCTGTCTTCCCCATTAATCATAATGGCGTGAAGATAGTGAGTAGTCAGATAAATAAATTTTGGGGAGAAGTAGATGCACGGGTCAGCTAGTTTTTGCATAAAATACCATTGGACCTTTTTTATGCTTTGTTATTATTTGATTTATCCACACATGTATTCCATTGCGTGTTTGTATTTTCGTAAATATACAAAGCAATGTATTATCCTTGTCAAAACCAGCGTTGGTTCAGTACACGGCGACAGACAATATTAATTTCCTCCATGTCAGCTTACTCCGCCCAACCAATGCATTCTCTGTTCCACTACCGATGAGTTGTTTATGGTGTAAATATATGATATTAAATTAAAGAGAATTAATAAATATCTTCACGCAATTCCCAATACAGGGGTAGACAGAGGTCTAGTTTAGACAATTTAGTCCCTTCGACCCACCGAAGATATTTTCGGAACAACGTGACAAGTGGTGAGCCCGTCGCCGTCTTTATGTCCAAGCTAACGATATAATGCGTACACAAGTTTTTGACAAACCCATTGGTGCGAGCCTGCCACCTGGGGATCGAACTTGGGTGTCTTGACTCGAAATTCCGACCAACTAACCACTCGGTTATCTTGACTTGAATTTTAATTAAAAATATTTTTTTTTTAAATCGGGATTGGAACGCGACCTTTGCCATATCGTGACATCGCTCTTACCTCTGAGTTAGTTTTATATTAGACTCTATGCTAATGTAACTGGACATAAATTATTTCGCCGAGTTCGGCTAAACTTCCTGAATTTGTAATTTCAAGTTATAATAAAATAAATGCCATCGACAGCTGGAGTTTACGCGACCGCTTGATGCGTGGGTGAACCCTGATGGAAAAGTTTGATTGAATTTCGAAAACTCGTACATTAGTTTCTTCTAATCATTATCATGATGATCTTGTTATATAATAAATAAACACATATAAATGATAATAAAAAAATACATAGGTGGGGACAACATCACACACATTGCTCCGATCCCAAAGTAAGTAGTTAAAGCATTTGTGTTATAGAACCGGAAACAATGTTGGTATCACAAACATCCAGACTCCAGGCAGTGTAAAAAAATATCTTCACGCAATACAGGGGTAGACAGAGGTCAGAGTCTAGATAATTAAGTCCCTTTGACCCACCTTCCACCGAAGATATTTTCGGGACAACGTAACAGGTGGTGAGCCCGTCGCAGTTTTTATGTCCAAGCCAACGATGAAATTCGTACATAAGTTTTTGAAAAACTCATTGGTACTGACACCTGGCGATCGAACTCGGGTCTCTCGACTCGAAATTCCACCCAACAACTTGGCTATCGTGATTCAATCCAGGCAGTGTAAAAAAGTGTTTTCTACATTGACCCGTCCGGGAATCTAACCAGGATGGCGACAATGTATCCTTCTACCTTATCCTCATCCCAATGGATTTTTCAAAACTAATTATGTTCCGCGCGGAACCCTAATTATGTTTCTGAAATAAAAGTAGTCAATTTTACTCCTTATAACATTAGCTATCTGTCAGTGAAAGTTCCTGTTAAAATCGGTCCAGCCGTTTCAGAGATAAGCCGGAACAAACAGACAGACAGGTGGACTGGCAAACAGATAGATAGACAAAAGTAAAAAAAAAATTGGTGTATGGACCGTATATATTTACACATACATACATGTAGTAAAAAACGGTTATTACAATATTACAAACAGACACTAATTTTATTTATAAGTACAGATTTATATCGTTGGCTTGAATATAAAAACGGGGAATGTCTTTGGTGAAAGGTGGATCAAAAAGACTTAATTCTCAACTCCAGTATTGGCGGGAAGATATTTTTTGTGTGATTAGTGATCGCAGTACCTGACATTGTTAATCCTAGTTATGGTTGAGATCAATGTTCTGCGGTGGACTTTCATCAGAGCTACTATAGTCAAATAATTGCATGGTCTGATGAATCCGGAGACTCGAGTTACCAAACGACATCAGTCACACGTAAGCAATTTATGATTTGTATCCTGGACTTATACACTGTGACACAAATGAACCAAAATAAATTTTTCTATTTTGTTGTAAACTACACTACTCACATTATTATTTTGTCTGACTTCTGCAAGCTTTGATTAACACGTTCCGGATTCCGGACGATTTCTTATGTAGATAAAGAGCGCTTTCAGCAAAAAAATATGAAAGGTCACAAAGCCTTCTTGGCATTTCAATATCGAATATTTATGCATATATATTCTTTGTACGGTATTACGGAGTTTCATTTGATTGTTTCTTCTCCGTTACTAGAAGCTCATTAAAGACGGTATTAGATAATGTATGTTGTAATTATAATTCCCAAATGGATATTGAAATCGAGTCTCTAGATTTAAATTCAAATTACACAACTATATTGACATCTTCGTGTGGTATCGGCTTATGGGTTCTTCCTGGGGGCGTCGTAAGAGGCGTCTAAGGGATGCTTCAATGCAACCGACAAATGGCGATGTGATTTGATTTAATTTATTAATGAGATTTCAAAAATATATTGTCAGTTACTTCTGTTAAAAAAAAGTTAAGATAGCCGATTGGTTGGGTGGTCGGAATTTCGAGTCGAGAGACCCGAGTTCGATCCCCAGGTGGCAGACTCGTACCAATGGGTTTTTCAAAAACTTATGTACGAATTATATCGTTGGATTGGACAAAGAGACGGCGACGGGCTCACCACCTGCCACGTTGTTCCGAAAATATCTTCGGTGGAAGGTGGGTCGAAGGGACTTACTAGAATAGAAGACCTCTGTCTACCCCTGTATTGGGAATGGCTTGAAGATATTTATTTATTATTTATTATTAGTTATTTCTTTTCAAGTTATTGTCTAGTTTTCTTTTTATAGTCATAACTAACGGACAGACATTTCTATCTTTTCACTATCTGCTATTTGATAGATTGTCTTTATTTTGTCAATAGTTGTAAAGTTGATAAAGATTAGACACTTCCAATTGAAAAGAATCCCCGAAGTCAAACCCAATAAAAAAGAAAAGGAAAGTCTCTTTGGCACTGAATCCCCAAACTCTAAACTGAGCTACATGATATCCCGCCCATAACTTCAACTGCTTAAGCTATAGCTTCGGCTGCTTTGCTCTACTCCGCTAAGGTAAATGACAATTTGATCGCAATGGCCAGGAAGATCTGCAAGCTCAACGTTCTCTACCCCTAGAGCCTCAGTTCAGCCAGACCAGGGATCTCACAATGAATTCAGGGTATTTGCATCAGCTGTCGAGGCCATGTAAAGTTATAAGTATAACGTTATAAGTAATGCAACAACATAAAAACTCGGTCCATATTGTGAATATTTCTATTGTTTGTTGATCGATGTGGGAATGAGAGAATAAGAATAAGATTCAACTGATGCGTGTAGCTCAAAGGTAAAAGTGATGCAACGATACGACAGGGGTCACGGAATCGACATACATCAAAATCGTACATGCTTCAAAAATCAAAAACATGCATCATCGAAATAAGATTTTCGGGCGACAGACTCACCAACTGTAACATTATACCAAATAAGATCCGGTAAACTGTTGGTCGAAAACTAAATAGCCTAGGGTGTAGCCCATAACATTGAGTAAGATTTAAAAAAGTCTATGATTTAAATAATTGAAATTGCTATTTGTTTGACTAAGATTAAAATTCAAAAAAGTTTTAATCCCAAAAGAAGACATGACAAGTTGTTTAAAACATATAACCAGAAGGCTCCTCCGTATTAATCACTCTTTTAGTCACTTCGTAATAGGTTCGTAGTTTCGTTGGCTGATCGCCAGACAGCTTCTGACCCCTGTCATCCACGATTGCTCAACCTTAATCCATTTAAATATCTGAATCAGCTGCTCGTAGATTTTATTTAGGTTGGCAAAAACAAAAGGGTAAGTAACGTTGTTTTGTGCTTATTGTGTTTTATTATCCTATAAACTTGAACAGGCCACTTACAATATTTTTTTCATGGTTGCTTTGTATACAATGAAAAAAAAAGCGTATATAAATATTAATGAGGGATTTTCGCCCTAACCTTTACGTTTGGTAAGCGTATATCCGCTTGACTTTGACTTTGACTGCAATATTAGATCTTAAACAGACGCTCAAGACTGCTTACTTTAAGACTAGTTTAGACTAAAGCAGTTAATAATGCTATAAAAATAATACAAATGCTAAAGTTGCTTTGTAGCAGGCTTGTACCAATAGGTTTTTTCAAAAACATAAATACGATTTACAACGTTGGCTTGGAAATAAAGTCGGCGACAGGCTCAACATCTGTTACGTTGTCCTAAAAAATGTTTCTAGACTTCTGTCTACCCCAGTATTGGGCATTTTCAAAGGACAAACTATTACTACCGAGCCTATAATACTTTAAACAAGAACATCCTTTCCACAGAAGCTGTATGATAGACCAATATTATACGCTAGACGTCTAAAACTAAACACATTAAAAATCACTTTTACTAATTCCACATTTATTTATATTAAAATACCTGACCGGATTCGCCTTTATGGCATTATAAAAGGATTCTTATTACAATTCAAATCTACTGAGATCGTAAACGTATCTCTTATTTTATGTATAAAAGTGAATTTTCATGTGCTTAATGATGAAGTTCCACCAAGAGACGACGAGACGAGACGCGAGTATTCATCGTCTTAAACTAAATTACATTAACTCAAATTTATGTGGGCCATGTTTTTTTAACGATATTATTATTATTAAAATTTACTTTTCTCTCGAAAGGCTTTATTAAAATTATTATACAAATTATTTTTATTATTAACGATAATTTGGCTTTATCTCGAATCGCACCTGAGCCCATCCTCGTTAAGATTATGTACACACAAAGGGTCTATGTAGAAGAACACGTCGGTTTGGAACGGAAGAACTTTGAATCTGACCCAGTGGTACAGCCACGCATCAGCTTTTGTTGTTGCATGAATGAGCCGGCTCGATCAAGTACCACGACCTCACAGAATACCGGCGTGAAGAAGTCTAACAAACATCTGCGTTTCATCTGGTGAGTGCAGGTAACCGGAGGCACACACCCCCCTCCGCCAATTCTAGGGGGGGGGGCACTCTAAGGCATGCAACGCACCTGCTATGCCTCTGGTATTGCGGGTGTTCATGGGCGGCGGTATCACTTACCATCATGTGAGCCACCTGCTCGTTTGCCTACCTTTTCTATAAAAAAAAACCTACTGTGCCTCTCCTCAATCTCCACATTAAACCACTTATTGGTAAAAATTATCTACTAATCATTACCTGTAGTTTTATATTGCTTATTATATGTTAATGTGATAGTTATATGTTAACCTATGTTATTAAGTTATATAGGGGTCAGAATAATTTAAGTTGCTGTATCTCGATTTTTACAAATCCAGTTTATTTAACGGTGTAATGTTGCTGCCGATATTTTGATTTTTTTAAATTGTTTTTACTTATTTTAATTAGAGCAATATAATTTTATGTTTTGTGTAATTTTATTATTATTCTGCTTTATTATTTTTTTATCTATTGTGGTTAAACTGTGGATTAACGTGTTTCTTTCATTCCTTCTCCTAGAACTTTCAAATAAAGAATTATAAAATTGTGAATCGCACCAGAATCAGGGCAGGGATTAGCACGCCGAAGTGGCCATAGCCATGCCACATAGCTCGCAGAACTGACAACCGTAGTAAGGAAGGTTCTAGAGTGGCAACGCAACATTGTGCATGCAAATGGACTACCTCTCACTAGGTGGAGTGACATACATACAGTCGATGATGATGGAGGCTCAGGACCATTTTGTGGTTATCTATGGGGGGGGGGGGGACTTTTAATAAATTTTTTGAATTTGAAATTCATTGAATGAGACGTGACCCGCTTGCGTGCAGATTGCGCGCTGCTGTACGCGTGTAGTCACTGCAATTTGTTTGACACGCCTCTTTAGCGCAACTCACGAAAGGCGCGCACAGTGAGCACGCGCCGCACGCTTACCGCTTGTTTGCAGTTAACTCCATCAGCCTCCATAGTGTACATCTTAGTCGTAAATTTTCAAACAATTTTCATGGGTCCACTCTATGATAATACGTATAGGGTTTTCGGCAATAAGAGAGTAAACGGGTGAGCGGGAGCGAAGAAGTACGAGCAGCGCGCAAGGTGTACATTCGCAAGATTTGTACGCACCGTTACGTAAACACAATTTGAATCCCAAAATCAAGAACATGATTTTTTGATATGAAATAAAAAACCACCAAAAATCATTCTACTGCTCCATCGGGCAGTCAACAAGAGATTATTATGAACATCACATATGCAATCAATTACATAAGCAATAAAGTCTGTGACGATGGTGAAATTTAAAGAACAATTAAGCATTGATAAAATTTGGGTCCACAGGATTAAATTGTGTAGACCCAGTATTGAAAAATGAATGAAGTTAAATAAAGAAATAAAAAGGAATTAAAAAATGGCTTCGGATTGAAATTATACACATACAAAAGCCGGAACATAATCATATGATAATTTAGGTTGCAAATTACGTTTAAACCGCAATAATGAACACATGTTAAAACTTCTGCATATTTGAACACGTATTCGTACAAATGTTTAAGCTGTTGCAAATATTATGGTAGATTTATTCCATTATTTAAATTATGTGTGCTAAGGTTTTTTAACAAAAAAATGCGTGTAGCATTTTCCGGTACTAAAGTAGGTGGAGGTTTAGGTAGGAGGTTAATTTAGGTGTGAAGTCAGTAACAGTGCGAACTGTAGAGTAAAATAAAAGCTTGTAAAAGAGATTCTATTTAAGTCGTCACTTTATACACGCACTTCTAGATATCTCAAAATGTCACCATAGCCATAGCTGGGTGGTCGGAATTTCGAGTCAAGAGACCCGATTTCGATCCCCAAGTGACTGGCTCGTACCAATGGGTTTTTCAACTTGTGTACGAATTCTATCGTTAGCTTGGACATAAAGACGGCGACAGGCTCACCACCTGTCAAGTTGTCCCAAAAATATGTTCGGTGGAAAGTGGGTCGAAGACCTCTATCTACCCCTGTATTGAGCTTGGACATAAAGACGGTGACGAGCTCACCACCTGTCACGTTGTCCCGAAAATATCTTCGGTGACCTCTGTGTAATGAGGGAATTGCGTGAAGATATTTTAATTTTTTTTTCCAGATATCTGAATGCTCCACCTGTTATATACACTCATACTTTTCTATCTTTGAGCAGAATGCACACTATAGTGACTTTCAAATGTTATCCATACCTACGAACTCGACCCCTTTGTTGTTCAGTTTCGCGAATCATATTGTCGTTATTTAGTTCTTTTCTTATCGACTACACTGATAAGATAATCTTCAAATATGACAGGAAACAGAGTCCAAGGAAAACCATAAACAAAATAAATATAAAGAAAACATGTTTTCGGACAGAGTTACAAGTGGTGAGCTTGTCATCTTCTTTATGTCGAAGCCAACGTAAATCGTACATAAGAACGTACTCCATATAGATCAGAGGCATCTCATTACGAAACGGAAAATGTTTAAAATTTACATTCATATACGAAATGTGTTTTAAGTGGTCGAGTGGCGTTAACACCTCAGATTTGGCGACACCATTACAATACGTAGAAAACACTTTCTACATTTTCTCGGGTCTGGGTACTGAGTTTGTGGTACCTTTGTTGTTTCATAACACAAGCACTAAAGCTACTTACTTTGGGATCAAAGCAATGCATATGATATTATCCCCTGCACTATAATTATAACTTTAAGTAACACGAATCTACTGCTACAAACTTCTTTTGAAACGGTTTGCAGGTGTTATGGGATGCTGAAGTCATTTGTAATTAGGTCGTATTTTACATCGTTTTTCATCCTCACTTTATAAAAGAAAATCATAAGTATTTACAGACGCTATTAGTTGATTAGTTTTCATATTAATTTAACCTATTAGAGGGGAGGGTCAAGAGTACTTGGATACGCATGGTGCATGTATGAAGAAGATAATAAATCTGAAAGAAGTGAAAGAGGTATACATACCTCTTTCACTTACAAGGATCGTGACTGTTGGCGATCTATTCTCTGTGGCTACTCCGTCAGGGATTGTGCGTGAAGATAAGTAAGTAAGTAAATAAGTATTAGCTGATCAGTTTCTATTAAATTTAATTTACACCATTTCACCGGTCGTGAAAAATTAGATACGGTCACTGCCTTTATGCCCAAGCCATCAATATAAATCGTACATAAGTTTTGAAAAAAAAAAAACAGTTGGAATCATCGTGTTTTGAAAAACCCCAGGTGGAAGAATTCCGGTAACCCAACCACTGGGATATTGTGCTTTAACAATAACATTAAAGATTAAAAAGTCTTAGCGGCGTTAGCCCAGGTATCGAACTTGGAACACTAGCTTGCTTAAACGAGCGCCTAAACTACTAGGCTACCATAGGTATTGTTTCACAAATATTACACTACTACTAGAACTCTAGCTGAAGCTATAAAAGCAAAGTTAACACAAAGTGACACATATTAAATGTCCAATTTGCAGTGCGGGTCATTTCGTTTATAGAGGTTAACGGAGACGTGCTAAGTCTGATATATCGGTAACATATCGCACCTGAGGAGATTGGAGACGCAGACCTTCCAGAGGTCATATTACAGTCATTAATAGTATATACATATATAGAAAGGGACAATATCACATACATTGCTCTGATCCCAAAGTAAGTACCAATACATTTCTGTAATGGAATCGGAAACAACAAAGATTCCGATTCCACAATACTCGAGACGATATAGGAAAAAGAGGTTTTTTATATTGACCCGGCCGGGAATCGAACCCTAAAACTTGGGGCTAGTGATACTTTGAAAACCGTTGTATTCGCCACTCGTGCTCGTAGTGATAAGAGTACGATTTATAGTTCGAATGGACATAAAGACGGCGACAGGTTCACCACCTGTTACGCTGTCCCAAAAACGTGTCTTCGGTGGAATGTAGCTCGAAAGGACTTTTTTCGATACCTCTACTACCACTTTCTTGTCCCAATACAAGGCTATAGTATTGGGAATGGCCTGAAGATATTTATTTATTATTATTTATTTAACATAACGACCCGACTCGACTCGACACGCGTAGCATCCTCATCTAATCTTTCTGTCGTAGTCTCGTAGCATCTAATAGCATGAAGTACGGAAGACTCGGACATCGTGACAAAATTACTTTAATAATTATTTACCCGCCTCCATCTCATGAATTCCAGCAATAGAATAGAATCGAATGAACATCCATCAACACTAGAATCGAATGAAAATCCATCAACACATTTTTAATTTAATTACGTTAACGTAATTAAATTAAAAATAACGTAATTAAATATTAATATAGGCTGTTCATTAATTGCGGAGTTGTTTCATAATATGTTTACACGTAATGTCACAATTATTCGCTTCATATCAGTCAATTGTTTTCTATTTAACCGACTTAGAAAAAAAGGAGGAGGTTATAAATACGGTTGTGTGTTTTTTTAATATTTGTTACCTCATCATGAGTAAAGACATTTTGAAATTTTTTGTTTAAAATTTTATACCTCTAATTGGCTCATACAGTTACCAAGTTCGGATCTGATCATAGAATGCCAAGAAAATTAAGCAAAATTCTCAAGTTTTAATAAAGTTAGCTTGTAGTCAGCACGATGGAGTGACGACATGTAATGTGTTGCAGGGAGTCGATGGTAACATGTGACTGAGGACAAAAGTTTATTTAATTGTTTTTAAATGTTTATATCAGTCAGTGACAGGCTGGCGACATTAAATTCAAGTAATAGAATTAAATAAAGAAATAAATAGCTTCACGCAATTCCAAATACAGGGATAGACAGAGATCTAGTCTAGACAATTAAGCCCTTCGACCCACCTTCCACCGAAGTTTTTTCGGGACAACGTGACAGGTGGTGAGCTCGTCACCGTCTTTATGTCCAAGCTATCGATGTAATTCTTACGTAAGTTTTTTAAAAATAAGTTTTTAAAAAAAAAATCGAGTATCCAGAAAAGTCCAGTATCCAACGCTTAGGGTTGCGGGTTCGAGTCCCGCTAGGGCTGACGTTTGTGTGATGAATATGAATGTTTGTGCACAAATTATGGATGTTTATATAGATTATTTTAAATTTAATTATATTACTTATTCATCTCTTACTCTCATTAATGTATTTATTTATATTACAATAACCAGTTTCATAAAGTTTTTCTCTAATGAATGCCTTGTTTATTAACAGTAGGCTTTGTATTTATCTGTGTAAGTATATTGTACCGTTGTCTTGGTCACTAAGACACCGACTGGCTTAGCACCTGTCAAGTCGTCTCAAATAAGCTCTGGTAAAAAGTGGCTCGGTCCGGGGCTAAAAAATACTACATGTTTCGTTGTGCGTTGAAGCACAAAAAGCTATAAAATTACTGAGAAATGTTAGTGTAAAGAAAATGTTTGTTTTAAATTCAATAAAAACTGCGTCATACACATCTATTATTGTATTAAGGTTTGGAGACTGTTAAGTTATGTACATTGAGCAGTAAGTTAGCATATCTTCCGGCGGATGTCGCCAATACCTTTAAGGGACGTAGGTAAAAAAAAGAGATTTAAAATTTCAACGGACGTTTGTACCGCATGGTGGCGAATGAATAGATTTGCTCGCGGCAGAGGTAGTGGGTTAGAATTCCGCCCGTGTCCTTTTTTTAAATTTTAATAAAATATAATATCTTCACGCAATTCTCAATACAGGGGTAGATAGAGGTCTTCGACCCACTTTCCACCGAACATATTTTTGGGACAACTTGACAGGTGGAGAGCCTGTCACCGTCTTTATGTCCAAGCTAACGATAGAATTCGTACACAAGTTGAAAATCCCATTGGTACGAGCCTGCCAACTGGAGATCGAACTCGGGTCTCTTGACTCGAAATTCCGTGCACCCAACCACTTGGCTATCGTGATTTTTTTTTATAACAAATGTCCAGCATGACTTATATGCTTTTAAATTCAATAATCTATGAATCATAGAAAAAGCTATGGCTTAAAAGTTACAACATTAATTAAGCCATAATGAGAGAAGGGAGAGAGAAGGGACTTTTATAAGAGACAGCAACGAGTGCTAGATTCGTATTTCTCCTCAGATAACCAACCTCTGTCTACTTTAACTAATGGTAATAATTCTGGCACGTGAGAGCTCCACACATTTAAATTTTTTTTTATTAAACTAGTATTTTACTAAGTCATCTTTTTCAGTTTCTTTTTTTTTTAATAAAACTTTTTTAGTGAAATTTTTAAATCTAAAATCGAACTCAAGTCTCTTATATCGAAGTCAGGTGTTTTAACGATAATACTATCTATTGATATCTAATATAATCGAAAACATTTCTCTCGTGGCGACAGGTTCACATGCCACGCTGTCCCAAATCAGCTACGGCGAAACACTGGTCGTAAGTACTAAAGTGTCTCGACCTCTGTCTACCCTTGTAAATGCGTGCTGATATTTATTTATATTAAATCCCTCGTGAATTGTGAAGCGGTGCTGAAGACTCATCATCTCTCGTTGTCCAAGCAACGGTGACAAATGGATTGTAAGAACTATTTTATAGACCTCTGACTACTCTACTATCGAAAAATGAGTGAAGATATTTATTTTAAATCGCTCATGAATTAAAATGAGGCGTTGAAAAACATTCTCCATAAATGCGACTCAGGAGAAGTATCATCATTTTCTATAAATATTATGAAAAGACTCTCACAGCGATGTTTGATTTAGGTCTCGGAGACAGTCGCTGAAAAGCCGCACTGCTGGAAGCGTCTACGGTCCCAATTTCAGCTCGCACAAAGCGCCCTTACAAAAAACGTCTGGCATTTACGTTACCGAAAGTAGGTCGTATGAAAATAGGACGGAAGTAAAAAATATATCATGCTATTGATGATTTCATTCGATTCAAGTCACGATAGCCGAGTGGTTGGGTGATCGGAATTTCGAGTCGATAGACCCGAGTTCGATCCCCAGATGGCAGGCTCGTACCAATGGGTTTTTTCATAAAAACTTATGTACGAATTACATCATTGCCTTGGACATAAAGACGGCGACAGGCTCACAACCTGTCACGTTGTCCCGAAAATATCTTCGGTGGAAGGTGGGTCGAATGGACTTAATTGTCTAGAATAGACCTCTGTCTACCCCTGTATTGGGAATTGCGTGAAGATATTTATTTATTTATACTATTGCTCCTTAGATGAGTTTTTTAATACAAATTTTGATTTAATTTTATGACTTGTTTTCAGAGAATTCTTTTGTTGATAGGTTTTTATCAGATTAACGATTATTATCGTTGGCTTGGACATAAAGACGGCGACGGGCTCACCACAATTACGTGAAGATATTTATTTATTTATTATTATTTATTTATGCTATTGCTCCTTAGATGAGTTTTTTAATACAAATTTTGATTTAATTTTATGACGTGTTTTCAGAGAAATTGGCTATCATTCTTTTATTGATAGGTTTTATCAGATTAACGATTATTATCGTTGGCTTGGACATAAAGACGGCGACAGGCTCACAACCTGTCACGTTGTCCCGAAAATATCTTCGGTGGAAGGTGGGTCGAAGGGACTTAATTGTCTAGAATAGACCTCTGTCTACCCTTGTAAATGCGTGCTGATATTTATTTATATTAAATCCTCGTGAATTGTGAAGCGGTGCTGAAGACTCATCATCTCTCGTTGTCCAAGCAACGGTGACAAATGGATTGTAAGAACTATTTTATAGACCTCTGACTACTCTACTATCGAAAAATGAGTGAAGATATTTATTTATTATTATTATTTATACTATTGCTCCTTAGATGAGTTTTTAATACAAATTTTGATTTAATTTTATGACTTGTTTTCAGAGAATTCTTTTGTTGATAGGTTTTATCAGATTAAAGATTATTATCGTTGGCTTGGACATAAAGGCGGCGACGGGCTCACCACAATTACGTGAAGATATTTATTTATTTATTTATTTATTTATTTATACTATTGCTCCTTAGATGAGTTTTTAATACAAATTTTTATTTAATTTTATGACGTGTTTTCAGAGAAATTGGCTATCATTCTTTATTGATAGGTTTTTTATGAGACTAACGATTATTGCAAATTCTCCTTATGGGACCCGAAAATATCTTCGGTGGAAGGTGGGTCGAAGGGACTTAATTGTCTAGACTAGACCTCTGTCTACCCCTGTATTGGGAATGGCGTGAAGATATTTTATTTTTTATTTTTATCCATATGGGAAAACCGTAGTGGAGTATTACAGGACTTTTTATAGCTAATGAAAACAAATATAAAGAGAAGTTAGAGAGATTTTGTCATAAATCATAACAATTGATTATCTCTAAGTAACTCGCCCGTAGCTCAGGCTTCGAATCCTACTACGGGCAAATATTTGTATAATGAATATGAATGTTTGTGCACGATTCACGAATTTTCATATGTCTATTTTTTATATTTTAAGAAGAAGAATAAGAAATCTACGTAAGTCACGAAAGCCGAGTTGTTGGGTGGTCGGAATTTCGAGTCGAGAGACCCGATTTCAATCCCCAGGTGGCAGTACCAATGAGTTTTTCAAAAACTTATGTACGAATTTCATCGTTGGCTTGGACATAAAGGCGGCGACGGGCTCACCACCTGTCACGTCGTCCCGAAAATATCTTCAGTGGAAGGTGGGTCAAAGGGACTTAATTGTCTAGACCTGACCTCTGTCTACCCCTGTATTGGGAATTGCGTGAAGATATTATTATTTTTTTTATTTTTATCCATATGGGAAAACCGTAGTGGAGTATTACAGGACTTTTTATAGCTAATGAAAACAAATATAAAGAGAAGTTAGAGAGATTTTGTCATAAATCATAACAATTGATTATCTCTAAGTAACTCGCCCGTAGCTCAGGCTTCGAATCCTACTACGGGCAAATATTTGTATAATGAATATGAATGTTTGTGCACGATTCACGAATTTTCATATGTCTATTTTTTATATTTTAAGAAGAAGAATAAGAAATCTACGTAAGTCACGATAGCCGAGTTGTTGGGTGGTCGGAATTTCGAGTCGAGAGACCCGAGTTCGATCCCCAGGTGGCAGTACCAATGAGTTTTTCAAAAGAAAACTTATGTACGAATTTCATCGTTGGCTTGGACATAAAGGCGGCGACGGGCTCACCACCTGTCACGTCGTCCCGAAAATATCTTCGGTGGAAGGTGGGTCAAAGGGACTTAATTGTCTAGACCTGACCTCTGTCTACCCCTGTATTGGGAATTGCGTGAAGATATTTTATTTTATTTATTTATTTTATCTACGTAAAAGTCTTTTGCGAACATTAAAAATAATAATAACGATACAATTCGTACATAAGTTTTTGAACAACCCATTGGTACGAGCCTGCCACCTGGGGATCGAACTCGGGTCTCTTGGCTCGAAATTCCGATCATCCAAACACTCGGCTATCGGGACTTTTTTTACTTTACGTTTTACTTTACATTAAAAATATTTAACAATACTCCAAATGTTAACTTTACATACAATATTTACCAATACTTACTTATTATAATTATTATGTACGATATACAATATTCTACAAGAGGCTATTAGGCAAAAGCCACTGATGATGAGATATAGTTAGATAAAACAATACAAAATTAGGTTCTATTCAGCTTAACGGAAGTTGTTCCGTGGATTATCGAAGTAGAGCTTTCGGATTTGGGTACGCAATAAAATAAGCCATTTGGCAGAGTCAATCAAAACTTCCGATTCGTTCCATTCAGTGCTAAATGTTCGAAAACTTGGATCAACTTGTTCTATTGTGTGTTCATGGAAAGAATAGATTTTTATTCTATATTGTATAAATACAGTCCGAGCTTAAGTTACTTTATGAATAGATTTGCTCGCGGCAGAGGTAGTGGGTTAGAATTCCGCCCGTGTCCTTTTTTTAAATTTTAATAAAATATAATATCTTCACGCAATTCTCAATACAGGGGTAGATAGAGGTCTTCGACCCACTTTCCACCGAACATATTTTTGGGACAACTTGACAGGTGGAGAGCCTGTCACCGTCTTTATGTCCAAGCTAACGATAGAATTCGTACACAAGTTGAAAATCCCATTGGTACGAGCCTGCCAACTGGAGATCGAACTCGGGTCTCTTGACTCGAAATTCCGTGCACCCAACCACTTGGCTATCGTGATTTTTTTTTATAACAAATGTCCAGCATGACTTATATGCTTTTAAATTCAATAATCTATGAATCATAGAAAAAGCTATGGCTTAAAAGTTACAACATTAATTAAGCCATAATGAGAGAAGGGAGAGAGAAGGGACTTTTATAAGAGACAGCAACGAGTGCTAGATTCGTATTTCTCCTCAGATAACCAACCTCTGTCTACTTTAACTAATGGTAATAATTCTGGCACGTGAGAGCTCCACACATTTAAATTTTTTTTTATTAAACTAGTATTTTACTAAGTCATCTTTTTCAGTTTCTTTTTTTTTTAATAAAACTTTTTTAGTGAAATTTTTAAATCTAAAATCGAACTCAAGTCTCTTATATCGAAGTCAGGTGTTTTAACGATAATACTATCTATTGATATCTAATATAATCGAAAACATTTCTCTCGTGGCGACAGGTTCACATGCCACGCTGTCCCAAATCAGCTACGGCGAAACACTGGTCGTAAGTACTAAAGTGTCTCGACCTCTGTCTACCCTTGTAAATGCGTGCTGATATTTATTTATATTAAATCCCTCGTGAATTGTGAAGCGGTGCTGAAGACTCATCATCTCTCGTTGTCCAAGCAACGGTGACAAATGGATTGTAAGAACTATTTTATAGACCTCTGACTACTCTACTATCGAAAAATGAGTGAAGATATTTATTTTAAATCGCTCATGAATTAAAATGAGGCGTTGAAAAACATTCTCCATAAATGCGACTCAGGAGAAGTATCATCATTTTCTATAAATATTATGAAAAGACTCTCACAGCGATGTTTGATTTAGGTCTCGGAGACAGTCGCTGAAAAGCCGCACTGCTGGAAGCGTCTACGGTCCTAATTTCAGCTCGCACAAAGCGCCCTTACAAAAACGTCTGGCATTTACGTTACCGAAAGTAGGTCGTATGAAAATAGGACGGAAGTAAAAATATATCATGCTATTGATGATTTCATTCGATTCAAGTCACGATAGCCGAGTGGTTGGGTGATCGGAATTTCGAGTCGATAGACCCGAGTTCGTTCCCCAGATGGCAGGCTCGTACCAATGGGTTTTTTCATAAAACTTATGTACGAATTACATCATTGCCTTGGACGTAAAGACGGCGACAGGCTCACAACCTGTCACGTTGTCCCGAAAATAACTTCGGTGGAAGGTGGGTCGAATGGACTTAATTGTCTAGAATAGACCTCTGTCTACCCCTGTATTGGGAATTGCGTGAAGATATTTATTTATTTATACTATTGCTCCTTAGATGAGTTTTTTAATACAAATTTTGATTTAATTTTATGACTTGTTTTCAGAGAATTCTTTTGTTGATAGGTTTTTATCAGATTAACGATTATTATCGTTGGCTTGGACATAAAGACGGCGACGGGCTCACCACAATTACGTGAAGATATTTATTTATTTATTATTATTTATTTATGCTATTGCTCCTTAGATGAGTTTTTTAATACAAATTTTGATTTAATTTTATGACTTGTTTTCAGAGAATTCTTTTGTTGATAGGTTTTTATCAGATTAACGATTATTATCGTTGGCTTGGACATAAAGACGGCGACGGGCTCACCACAATTACGTGAAGATATTTATTTATTTATTATTATTTATTTATGCTATTGCTCCTTAGATGAGTTTTTTAATACAAATTTTGATTTAATTTTATGACGTGTTTTCAGAGAATTCTTTTGTTGATTGGTTTTTATCAGATTAAAGATTATTATCGTTGCCTTGGACATAAAGAGGGCAACGGGCTCACCACAATTACGTGAAGATATTTATTTATTTATTATTATTTATTTATGCTATTGCTCCTTAGATGAGTTTTTTAATACAAATTTTGATTTAATTTTATGACGTGTTTTCAGAGAATTCTTTTGTTGATTGGTTTTTATCAGATTAAAGATTATTATCGTTGGCTTGGACATAAAGAGGGCAACGGGCTCACCACAATTACGTGAAGATATTTATTTATTTATTTATTTATTATTTATTTATGCTATTGTTCTTAGATGAGTTTTTAATACAAATTTTGATTTAATTTTATGACTTGTTTTCAGAGAATTCTTTTGTTGATAGGTTTTTATCAGATTAACGATTATTATCGTTGGCTTGGACATAAAGACGGCGACGGGCTCACCACAATTACGTGAAGATATTTATTTATTTATTATTATTTATTTATGCTATTGCTCCTTAGATGAGTTTTTTAATACAAATTTTGATTTAATTTTATGACGTGTTTTCAGAGAATTCTTTTGTTGATAGGTTTTTATCAGATTAACGATTATTATCGTTGGCTTGGACATAAAGACGGCGACGGGCTCACCACAATTACGTGAAGATATTTATTTATTTATTATTATTTATTTATGCTATTGCTCCTTAGATGAGTTTTTTAATACAAATTTTGATTTAATTTTATGACGTGTTTTCAGAGAATTCTTTTGTTGATTGGTTTTTATCAGATTAAAGATTATTATCGTTGGCTTGGACATAAAGACGGCGACAGGCTCACCACAATTACGTGAAGATATTTATTTATTTATTATTATTATTTATTTATACTATTGCTCCTTAGATGAGTTTTTAATACAAATTTTGATTTAATTTTATGACGTGTTTTCAGAGAATTCTTTTGTTGATTGGTTTTTATCAGATTAAAGATTATTATCGTTGGCTTGGACATAAAGAGGGCAACGGGCTCACCACAATTACGTGAAGATATTTATTTATTTATTATTATTTATTTATGCTATTGCTCCTTAGATGAGTTTTTTAATACAAATTTTGATTTAATTTTATGACGTGTTTTCAGAGAAATTGGCTATCATTCTTTTGTTGATAGGTTTTTTTATGAGACTAACGATTATTGCAAATTCTCCTTATGGGACCCGAAATATCTTCGGTGGAAGGTGGGTCGAAGGGACTTAATTGTCTAGTCTAGACCTCTGTCTACCCCTGTATTGGGAATGGCGTGAAGATATTTTTATTTTTTTTATTTTTATCCATATGGGAAAACCGTAGTGGAGTATTACAGGACTTTTTATAACTAATGAAAACAAATATAAAGAGAAGTTAGAGAGATTTTGTCATAAATCATAACAATTGATTATCTCTAAGTAACTCGCCCGTAGCTCAGGCTTCGAATCCTACTACGGGCAAATATTTGTATAATGAATATGAAAGTTTGTGCGCGATTCACGAATTTTCATATGTCTATTTTTTATATTTTAAGAAGAAGAATAAGAAATCTACGTAAGTCACGATAGCCGAGTTGTTATGTGGTCGGAATTTCGAGTCGAGAGACCCGAGTTCGATCCCCAGGTGGCAGTACCAATGAGTTTTTCAAAAAAAACTTATGTACGAATTTCATCGTTGGCTTGGACATAAAGGCGGCGACGGGCTCACCACCTGTCACGTTGTCCCGAAAATATCTTCGGTGGAAGGTGGGTCAAAGGGACTTAATTGTCTAGACTTGACCTCTGTCTACCCCTGTATTGGGAATTGCGTGAAGATATTTTATTTTATTTATTTATTTTATCTACGTAAAAGTCTTTTGCGAACATTAAAAATAATAATAACGATACAATTCGTACATAAGTTTTTGAACAACCCATTGGTACGAGCCTGCCACCTGGGGATCGAACTCGGGTCTCTTGGCTCGAAATTCCGATCATCCAAACACTCGGCTATCGGGACTTTTTTTACTTTACGTTTTACTTTACATTAAAAATATTTAACAATACTCCAAATGTTAACTTTACATACAATATTTACTAATACTTACTTATTATAATTATTATGTACGATATACAATATTTACCAATACTTACTTATTATAATTATTATGTACGATATACAATATTCTACAAGAGGCTATTAGGCAAAAGCCACTGATGATGAGATATAGTTAGATAAAACAATACAAAATTAGGTTCTATTCAGCTTAACGGAAGTTGTTCCGTGGATTATCGAAGTAGAGCTTTCGGATTTGGGTACGCAATAAAATAAGCCATTTGGCAGAGTCAATCAAAACTTCCGATTCGTTCCATTCAGTGCTAAATGTTCGAAAACTTGGATCAACTTGTTCTATTGTGTGTTCATGGAAAGAATAGATTTTTATTCTATATTGTATAAATACAGTCCGAGCTTAAGTTACTTTATCCTTCCGCTTGGAATTATTTTTATAATTACAAGCTTAATAATAATCCTAAATAAATAAATAAATAAATATTATAAATACACACATAGAGTTTTTTTTATAGATGGGGACACCATCACGTACATTATTCTGATACAAGGTATTGTGTTATTGCATTAGGAATAATGTAGGTATCGCAAACACCCGGACACGAGACAATGTGGAAAAAGTAGTTTTCTATACTCACCCATCCGTGATAGAATCCGGGACTCAGAGCTGGACGCCATGAAGTCGATGTGTATGCCTCTTCTTGTTTACGAAGGTAGTCAAAATAGTTTGTCAAATTAAATCGTCGTGAATTAACAAGAGCGTGTACATCGTATTTGCACATGCCAATTCAGAATAATGCAACAGGCATTTTTAATATAAAAACTTTTCGTCGACCTATGTGGACGAGAGCTGGCTGACACCATTGAAATCGGAGTGTACACCACTACACGATACGATTTTAATGGTGTCGCCCGCTCTCAGTCCCGGTCGGGTCATTCTACAAAACAATTTTCTTCATTTCCTCAGGTCTGTCAAGCATGCTAGAAAACTAAACCTAAACCTTTCCTACGGGTGAAGTCTATTTCCTACTGTGGACGTCACAGGCAGTTATGATTATGACGAAGTAATAAAATAAGATTAACATGTTCAAAATATTATTATGAAAACTTCGAAAAATTTAGTTTTTTTTTGCGAATTCGTATTTATCTAAATTATAAACGAGCACTGTTTTGAAATGTAATCCCGGTCGAATGAATTGGTTGTATATTTTATAGGGTGAAAAGCAGATGCCAATGTTATATATTCGACAATATTAAGAATTCAAGACAGAAATCCGTCTTATTGCCCGTTTGAAGTTGGCCAGTCTTCAGTTTTATTGCATTTTTCGGATTTATTGTCGAGTGAAGCACGTGAAACATTTTTTAATTTTTTCTGATATACAGAAAAAAAAATTACATCTTCACGCATTTTCCCATAGTAAAGAATCAAAGGTCTAGAAAATTTTGTTCTTTCGACCCACATTTCACCGGAGACTATTCTAAAATAACATAGTGGAGAGCCTACCGCTGTCGATACTTGACGAATCAGTTTTACTTGACAGCTAATCGAAGGCGTCTAATTTTGTTTGCTGGCACACTCCACGCGTATACTTTTTATTCTCTTTGTTATATTAAATACTGATTAATACACATTAACTCAACGACTCAAGCACAAATATTCATATTCATTACACAAATATTTGCCCCATCGGGGTTCGAACCCGCTACCCTTTGCTTCGAAGACATGGTAACCATAGTGCCTACCGGGTCGTAGTAAAATAAAAAGGACAATAAATACTCGTACTATTAATAAAACATGAGTGATTGAATACGATTGAATATGATAACGCAAAAGTATACCATTTATATTTGGTAGGATTACATATTACTTAAACAGTTCAACATGATGACTGTGATGAATGATACAAGTATTAAGTGATTTGCGATAAGAGGAACAAATTAAATTTATCACCGATTCGATATCTCGATGAGTGCTCCTGCGTGATATCAAATAATTTCATAAGAAACATATCTTTGACCAACACTCTTTAATTTCTAAGGATTTCGGAGTAAGAAGGAACTCACTGTGCCTCCATTTTTTATTTATTAAAACAATACCCTCACGCCATTTCATTTTAGACTTCTGTTTACCCCAATTACAAAATTATGCTTTAAAAAACACCACGATAATAAACGCAAATAAGAGGCACAAGAAAACTGTACAAAAGGCGGTCTTATTACTAAAAAGCAAAGTCCTCCATACAATCCTGGTATAGAGGTAGATATAGAAAATTAAGTTCATTTGACTCACCGAAGACATTTTTGTGATAATCTAGCAAGTGCGGAACCTGTCGCCGACTTTATTTCCAATTCAACGACATAAATCGTATATACGTTTTCAAAAAACTCATCGGTACGAACCTATCTCCTGGGGATCAGATCAGGTGTCTTGACTCGAATTCCGATCGCCCAAGAAATCGGCTAGTGTTATAATATTTAAAAAATAAATCCGTTTTAAAAGCATCTAGTTATGGTATCAGTGTAAGAGTAGATCACAGAACTGACAACCGCAAAATTATGCATTATTGTTGATTTTGACGCATATTAGCCATGCTGGATTTTACCTAATTAATTTATAAGAAATTTAAAAAATCAACTTATACAGGCACAATTAGAACCCGCGACCGAATAGGTCATGGAAGAAAGCGCGTTGCCACGTTACGGCTGTGGTCGCAGATTGATTTTTTTAAATCTCTCATTAATTTTGTAAAATCTTAATAGATGAACATTATTTTTCACTGTTTTCCTACTTTTTTTTCATTTCGTATATACCTGTACATGATGTGCGTTCCACAAATAAAATCTACCATTTTTCTAATTGATTGGATCCGACATTGGTCCGTATTCTCTAAAAACACATAAACGTCTTGTATTGTATTACGGCACAGGCAATTAGTCGATATCCATTGGAGGCAGCCCGTCATATTATCGATATAGTTTCTTGGGGTCTAGGTTTTATTATTTCATAACATTCATTAGATAAATAATAAATAAATACATTTATAGATAGGGACAACATCACGTACATGGGTCTGGTCCCAAAGTAAGCACTTGTGTTACCGAATCGGAAACAAAAAACAAACCACAAACATCTATCCATTGACCCGACCCGTTCTGAAATCAAATCCGGGACCTTAGAGACAGCGATACCTTGAAAATCGGTACACCACTCGTCCACGGATATCGTCTTATGAATAGAATACTACTATAATAATACTATAATAATATGAATAGAATAAATAGAAGTAAGCGCGGGTAATGTAAGCATACGTTCATTTATACCGCAATGCGGGAGATACGCTCCGGTCCCAACGCACTGGACTTACTGTGTCGTGTAACCAAGTAACTGCACAGAATTTTAATGATTTCTTGTATTACTCGAATTTTTTAGAAATATCTTCATGCCATTCCCGATAATGAGGTAGACAGAGGTCAATTAAGTCCTTTCGACCCACCCGTTACAACCTTGAACCGTCTCCGTCTTTTGGTCCAAGTAAAAGATGTGAATCGTACATAAGTTTTGGAAAAACCTTTTGTTACGAGTCTGCCACCTGGAGATCGAACTCGGGTTTTTGACCTTAAATTCGGACCACTTACCTCTCTGTTATTCAAAGCGGAAAAAAGAAAGTAAAAATTAAACTATATACCTACATACATTAAATACATACGTATGTAAGGACAAAATCGCATACATTACTCTGATCTCAAAGTGGCACATACGAGTACATTACTCTGACCCAGGAACCGAAATCGGGTCTCTTAATTCGAATTCGGACCAAAAAACCACTGAGCTTTCGTGACTAGTACTTATTTGAATAAAACTATTATTTACGGAATTCATCACACTTTATTGAGTTTTTTTCAATTGCCGACGAAGTCGAATTTCGAAGTCTCCTTTAGTATCCGCTTGTTGTAAAGTACCCCACGAGTGCGGTAGAGTACACGCGTGCCATGCGATAAAATTTGTAAATAATCGTTTTATTTAAATGCAAAGACTTTTTTATAGGACTGCGAGCTAACAATCCACCTAATGGTAATTGGTTACGACAGACCTGCTACACGTAGGGTAGGGTAGGTAGGTTCAAAAGAAGAAGTTTAACAGAGTTGCTTTTAGTCCCAATGAAAATGTTGATGGGATGACTCGTCGCCCTTAATTACACTACGATTGAGCATCAATCCGATCATAACAGTCGACACACTGCTCTTTGACAGCAGTAAGAGAGACAGAGGTCTAGACAATAGGTTTTTTTGACACACCTTTCACCGAAGACATTTTTTGGGACAGCGAGACCGGTAGTAAGCGTGTCACCGTCTTTGTGTCCAAGCCAACGACATAAATCGTACGTGAGTTCTGTAGAAAACCATTAGTACTAATTGTTTTTTCCACCAAACACCTGGAGGTCCCGAATTCCGATCATCCAACCAATCGCCTATCGTGACTATTCCATAAAACCAAATTATAGAAATGTTTTTTTCAATATGTCACTTACCATGTTATAGCTAAGACAAAAAGTCAATGCGATCGTCTCGGAGAATGTAATACATTCAGGATACACTCTTAAATGTAAATAAAATTCAAGATTTTGTATCAAATGCATTATACTGCGATGTGAGATTCACTGCGCTTTATACCCAGGCACGTAGCTGTTGTGTACATTTGTACAAGACAATGTAAGCGTATGTAAACAAAGTTTCCAATATTTTCTCACTATGGTTGTAATAGGAAACTATAGAAAGAGACTATGGACAAGTGGTGTACACAGGTTTTCATAGTGTCGTCAACTCTGAAGTCCCGGGTTCGATTTCCGGTCGGATCAGTGAAGAAAACTTACTACATTTTCTTGTTTCTGGGTGGATCTTGTACCTTCGTTATTCCTGTGCATCGTTATCCATAAGTGCTTAAGCTTACTTTGAGATCAAAGCAATGTATGTGATGTTGTCCATATCTAATATGTTTTATTTCTTTTACTATAGTCTATGAGATACAGATCAAAGATTCTAAAACTGAGGAAATAAATCTTTTACTGCGATCTCTAATATGTCTTCGGTAAAAGGTGGGTCGTATGGACTTAAATTTCTGGACACTTCTCTACCCCAGTATTAGAAATGACGTGAAGAAAGGGAAGCAGTATTAGCTGACCCGCCCATGTGATTAGTAATATAATTACTTATTGCGGTGACAATGACAAATTCCCTCAAAAAGTTTATATTTCTGAAG